>QLNU02003225.1:45001122-45012239 GCA_006491805.2 Dysdera silvatica | reverse complement strand
GAGTTAGCAAATGGCTTCGAATTGTTGATAGCGTCACTTTGGTGCGGACGTGATTGCGCGATACTCTCACGCATTGGTGACGTCCAGAGCCACTGCGACGGCTGACTGTGCCTTCTCGGAGCAATTGGTTCCAACACCGGGCAACTACCATATGGATTCGTCCAATATGTCGACCGATCTGTCTGTTCGACAAACCGGTCTGTTCGACAAACCGGTCTCTCTGAGGCTTATAATCCGCCCCCTCTCAAAGTCGGACAAATGTTTGTAATGCCGTAGGGAACGTCTGTAAAGCATCTTTCGTGTCAATATCGTGTATCTGAGCTGCTAATCCAGTTGTAAATGCCCATCACTGAGCGCACCGGCCCTTTTAATTTCTACTCGCGTCACAGTTCATACACGCGTTACATACCTCCACAATGCTCATTGGTGCTGTACGTTTGATCATTTGCATAACTCACCGAACCACATTTGCATGCTGTAGCTCAATTCTTTTTGGGTGCATATATTTTATTACAAGAGTGTATTTCAGTATTGTTTATCTATGCAAATTTTATGACATATGTAGTAAACGTGATCTAACTTTTCAGTACTGTTAATTTTAAATAAATGTTATATATATAAATTAAAGTTTAGACACTAAAACGTAAACAAGTTTTCCCTTATTTTCAAAATTTGTTCTGAGGAAATATAATTAATGTGATAGCCTTTGTTACGTAGAAAATGTTTTTTTAATTACCTCTTAAGAAATTAACAAATAATTAAACTTCTACATATAAGCGTGTGTTTGAATGCTAATGTGGACATAGGCGCCCCCAGAATTATATGCAGGGGGGGGGGGGTATCCATGAAAAATTCCAATTAAATGATGTTGTTGGACTATAGTTTCTTGTGGATGCAGTCTTTTTTCCTTCTTTTTTCATAAGCCAAGGGGGTGAAATTTCACCCTCATTACCCCATGCTTCCGGCCACCCATGAATGTAGACATAAGAAAATGATACTGCGATTGTGGTCGCGCGATCAAAAGAACGGTTAATGGTGTGTATCTGGGCAGTAGGCGTAGCTATTTAAAAATTGGGGACTTGATCACGAAAGCTCCATTTCTTACTCCACTGATTGAAACGATTTGAAAAAAATATCAATTTAATTCAGTCAATTTAATTTGCAATTTTCATTGTATTGCGTTCCCCACATTGAGTTAAATTTATATATTAAAATCTGTCTATAACGATAATCAAGGGATCGGGAAAATATATCGTTAGAAAATATTTATCGTTAGTAGGTTGAATATGATATACTCTATATCAGGTTCACGGTTAAAAAATTATGCGGTGGGGAGGGCGCGTGAGCCCCTTACTTTCCTGACTCCATATCTGGAACATTTATAGAACAAAAAAACTATTAATTACTGATTCACAAGAGATGAACGGCTGTTGTTGAGGCAGGGCCTGATCAAGCTAAAGTGGGGTCAAGGGTCTAATATTTATTCGGTGCCCCTTCCTATTCACTCGCAACAAATTTATTAAATAAGTAAGTAACAAATGCAAACTCTTGTTATATATATTATCTACATCGTTTAAAGCCGTTTTCAATGACGTCTAAGTAATTATTAAGAAAAAAAAGTATAATATCAATAAATTACTATCCTATATTTAAAAACTAGTCATACGTGAGTGTCAAATCTATGAGTAATTAAAAAGCTAAGTTTAAAATGACATTTTAAACTTGCTAAAAAAATCACATACAAAATTTGGGAGCCCAAGGCTGCAGCCCTGGAGGGCACTACATAAATCGGGCCCTGTGTTGAGGTGGCCATATTGAGAAAGACAATAGTAAAATAGGAGGGCACCCCTCCCCACTGATTCACAAGAGAGAACGGCTGTTTTTGAGGTGTCCATATTGAGAAAGATAATGATAAAGCAGAAGGGTACTATTTGCTGCCGTCACAACATTCATAAATTAATTAATGCAAGAAATCAAATTTTTTAAGATAAATATTTCAATATATGACACTTTGGTACTGACACCAGCGATAAAAAAAAATTCCAAAAACTTGTTTCAAATACGCAACATTTACCAAAATACTTTCATCTTTTTGTTGAATGAAATTACTGTTTGTTAGTGTTAGTTTATTACTACAGTCTTGTAGTCGAGTTGTTTACAGATGGACATAGCTTGGCTGATCCAAATTAAACAGGAGGTATTTAGATCTCTCTGTAGAGAAAACTACTTGGCCAATTTCACCCAAATTTCGTACACATGCTCCCCTGAGTATGCGGTTTCGATTTCTGAAAGAAAAAATTGAGTTCATATTTCGGCCGCTAGGGGAGGAAATGGCGCTGCGGAGCAGGCAATTGACATATTAACATGCGCAACATCCTCTGCCTATATAAGGAGTCGTGAAGCATTTTTCCACCATACGAGGACTCCGTCATGAAACTTACTTTACCAGATCGCGCGTTACTTGTTAAGCTCTTTTATCAACGAAATAACAATGCTTCTGCGGCACTTAAAGCATTTCGACAGGTAAAAGGTGTACGCAGAGGCACTCTGACAAGTACAAATCTTCGAAAAATAATCTTGCATTCCGAAAAGACCGGAACATTCGTTTCTATAAGAACCTATGTTTGCCGCATTCAAGTATTTTCACTGTATATACCAGGGGTGGGCAACCGCTTGAAGATCATCTTTCTCCCCCGTTGAAAATTTAAATCCTTTTCTTTTCTTCCAGAAGTGTTTTTACGAATCTTGTTAAATTGACTAAGGAAGTGAATCGGTTAATGAAGAGTAGAAATCGTACGTAATCGCTTCGAAAATAGGTCTTCGGTGACGTCGACTGGTCCTACTAGGGGTTGTTATTAGATTTTGAAATAATTATTTTGTATTTCTTTTTCTTAGTTGTATTTTACATAGTACTTAATACTTGTGTAAAATATGTAATTACATTAATTTTGTGTATTGAATAGTATGTACCCATGGTGTGGTTCTTTATATGCTAAATTAGAATGTGGCTTTCATTGACCTCATGCGTGCCCACCACTTGCATATACTATGATGGAATGGGGGAACGTTGCTGTATTCGAAGTATTTTGTACCCTAAATCTGGGCTTGGGAGTAAGATGTTGTATTGATCATTTCTACTTCACAGGCATATTCTAGCAATCTACTATATTTCTTATAGTTCTACTTTATGTCAATGCTCTTAAAAAGTTGCCGTTGTTCGCGAAAGTCCCATACGAGCAGTGGCAGATTTCTAAATAGGCACACAAAGCACAGGCCGAGCTAGGGGCGGCATCAAAGAGCTTAAAAATAAAGTTTTCCAAACTCGACAGTATTGAAAATAATGTTCCTTTTTAATCATTGTCTTGTCTTCTCAATGGCGATGATATAAGGTGATTAGTTTAACTTGTCTGCAAATACAAATTACAAAATCGAAAGACAAGGGGCCATGACCATATTGTTTATATTACATACCTCCCACCAGAGAAGCGGGGGTATCTGGTATCAACACGTGGAAATAGCCATTATTTGTTGATTTTAACTTCCTGGCTTTGAGAAAAGCCAGAACGGATACGTTTTGCAGGCGTCATTAAGGGTAAACAAAACGCTGGTTGACATTGGATATGGGCTTTTTGCACAGCAGATCGGTTGAAAAGAGAAATCAATGTTGGGGGGGGGCCTCGGGCCCATATAACTATATACTTATTTAACGCGAGCGACATTTCATATCTATCACCGTTACTGTACTGTTAATTGAAGCTTCAGTATTCTTTCGTAAAGTGGTTTTTCATATTAATAGCGAGATAATGTTTTTGCATTCTTGTTATAAGTAGTAATCATAGGCGTCGCCTTAAAAAAATAGTGAGGATTTCGGAAAAAGTTCCAGAGATTTCACTTGCGCGGAGCAGGGTGTCTACCCAAATTCTATTTCAAACTTCCCTGACTTTTCCAGGTTTCCAGACCAAATCTTAATCGATTTCCAGTCACTAATTACAGTAAACAACACACAATGCATTAAAATTTTCGCAATCAAAATAAGTTTCAAGGCCATGAAATCGATTAACGCAAACCCCAAAGCCATTTATAACTTAATTACTGTGAATTTACAAATTCAAAACTGTATTTCTTTACACTAAAAACTTGCACTAATTTAATATTTACAGCAACGTTTTCATTTGGCCCTTTTTGAGTTCATTATAAAAGAGTTTAACTATATAATCGCAAAGCTGATGTTTCATTTAAAATGTGTATAACTATATATAACAAAAAGGAGATTGGTATTAGCAAAATCCCTTACAGATTACATAATTTAGCTAAAAACTTTTTTTTTCCAAGTTTTAGTTATATATTTGGCAAACATTTTCTTCTGAAAAATATATAGGCTTAATAATTTTATATAAATTATATTAGTTTTGGTGCAAAATGGTAACTTTTGGAAGAAGTTTAGTCAAAAGTACAAGTTTTTCAAAATTTTCAGTAGGTAATGTGGTATGAAAAGCACAGTTCAGGAAAATTATTTTAATAAGCTATTTATTATAACAATGAATTTCAAATTTCCCTGACTTTCCCAACTGAATAGACAACCTGGGGTTTCCAAATGAATAGGCACCCTGCTTCCAAGGAAGAAAAGCTAACCTTCAGGCTGGGTTCTCTCTAAACTTCCATATGGGTGACACATGATGCTAGCGGTACTCTAGGAAACGAAGTTTACAAAAGCTATATGATAAGCGATCTCCGCAAAAGAGAAGCATTTCCTTTTGCCAATGAAAACTTCCGGGTAAACCACTCAACTGTTGAATGACATATCTTCCAAAAAACGATAAGTAACAACCCATCTGACATCGACGAAGAGTCGTTTAGCATAAGCTAATGGGTTTGTTTCGGTCAAACATGTGCCGCTCTAACGACCACAGTTTGTACAACTATTATCTATTAAGATGTCCGCAGGGGCAGATCGTCACACATATATACGTCCCTCCCGAATCAAAATCATGTTGGTTTTTTTTTTGGTAAAGCAGAAAAACATGATTTTTTTCTGGAATCCCACATATGCTCAATGGAGTGTTCACAGTAAGGACATTTTCCAGAATCACACACACATAATTTCACATTAGATTATCTTATCAATTCACTGCGACTTGTAAAATGGGGGACGTGACATTGGGGATAATTATACAATCATGCATGACATCTTCTTGAAACATAATCATTTGATACCTTAGCTTAATTTCTATTGATCTGCACTACAGAAATCGTAATACCTCGAACGACAATTTGTAAAACTCTGTAACATCACATTATATACACGGTGGTGCAATGCTAGAGCCCCTTTTACTGACCATATGCATCAGTTTATCTAACGGTGGGGCTCCAAAATGGTTGGTGTGTGAATTAACAACACAGTTTCTGTGGAATGTATTTATTACGGTCCAAAAACATAAGAATACGACAATTAACGATTTAAAGTGAACAACGTCTATTAACAATTCCTTTAAGTTCAGAGTGGACGGTCCACTTAAATAACATACGGCCAAAGGGCCAGTGACTATCTTGTGCACCCAGTTATCTGTAACTAGCCAAGGTCACTAATTATCAATACACAATAAGAGCATAACAATGTTAACGTAAACTAAAAATGGTAAACACTTGTAGCCACAGCTTAACACATCAGACGTTAAGCCGACTGTTGAAAAAACTGGTTTCCATGCTGTTACTTGTTAACTGACTAATCTGTTACTTTAAAATATCACAGAAATATATTAATTTGACTAATTCAGTTAAAACGACCTAACAAATATATGATCACAAAAATAATATAAAACTAAACCAACTGTTAAGAGTTACTGCCGTGCTCGGCAACAATGCTCAGCATACAAGGTCTCGCCCAAAGACTCAATGCCCTTTAAGTTAAACTCATTATCCCAATTATTACACATGCACCCACACGCCAGTTACTTGGTTAAAACACTTAGCGTTAACGCCTAACTAGTAAAAATGAAAACTCTACTTCACCATAGGCATCCAACTAGTAGTTTCTTTTCCCAGAGCCAGGAGTCTCTCAACGAGAATTCTTTACGTCCTGAATCCAATACAGTTTCTTCAGGTCGACTACCTCCGCGAAGTGCTGGGGAGTCTAACTTCAGATGACTACCTCCGTCGACCGCTATATCTGCCTCCAGTCTTCGGATCAACTACCTCCGTCGAACGCTACTGTGCCCCCAGTCTTCGGATCGACTACCTCCGTCGACAGCTACTGATCTGTCCCGTTTGGTTTACGGTTCTTGACCCGAGAGGAACTTGGAATCTGGCATTTGTGTTGAATGGCACATTGAACGAGAACTTGCACTGGCCAAACTCATCGGTTAACTATTACTTTACCAATTACTTTATCATCATCCCCGAGCACAACAGTACAAACAAAATAAAATATAGCTGCTGACTATTGCACCTGACTCAGCACCTGCGCTGGTTCCACAAACGAGCTACCTTAAATTCGTGCCCTTGACCTTTAGTCTCACGGTTACAACTCCGAAGATAATTTGCATGGTCCGCGGCGACACTCCACTTAAACTTACAGCTTTACCAATTAATGTACACTTTGACCACAATAAATCTAACCTATGACATATAACCAAAACGTCACTGAACAATTTTATTATGTTACATTATCAAACAGTGGAAAGATCCATTACAGTGGTTATAATTGAACATGGCCTATTTAGAGCATCCTGAAGCTTGAACCGTACAGTGGATTTTCACTAAAATTGGTACATGGACTATTCAAAGAATGCGGAAAAGGAATCGGGGAAAAAAAACCTTAAAAAACGTCCCCTAGGGGGCGCTTTTCATACTGCAAAGGCAACCTGTGAAATGACCAACACGCAATACAAATGACATTTTCAATATTTAGTAACACTTACTGCATCGAAACATTTAAAATGAACGTTGTGCGAGCAATAAAGTACGGCAGCGCTGCAGGCATACAATAGAAATTTTTTTTTCACATGCAGATAGTGCGTAAAGAAATATGACATTTAAGCAGCTGTTAATCGTGTACAGGACGATGTAATGGGTGTTCCTCGATGTGGCCGTCATCATTTATTTGTAACAATTCAAGCCAATGCAGAATGTGTTCAACAGCGCATCGCAACTAATCCTCTGTGATGCTTCGCACATGCAGCGTGGTGGAATTCTTGGATTCTGCTAACATAGCAACACTTCCACCATACATCAAATTCTTTAAATGACCCCCACAACTAGAAGTGGCACAGGGTGAGATCGGGAGAATGTGTGTGCCAGTGATTAGTAAACGAATGACTGATAACGTGCTCAGTGAAATGCTAGGGCAAAAAAGCTTCGTTGGACCATGCAACATGTGGGTGCGCACCATCTTGCATTGAAATGGTAGATGTAACGCACTGTCGTTTCTGTAGTTGCAGCAAAACAAACGTCTGGAGCAACTCACGGTACCGAAGAGCCATTGCAGAACATTTGACAGGATCATAAACTTTTACAAGTGAATGATAGCGGCTACATTGAGCAACCTCCATTGTACACGATTAATAGCTGCTGACCTGCTGCATTTCTTTACTCTCTATCTGCATGTGAAAAATCTTTTTTTTCCATAGTACGCCTGCAATGTGCTGTTATTGCTCGCACAACGTTCATTTGAAATGTTTCGATGCAGTAAGTGTTACTAAACGTTAAAAATGTCACTTGTGTTGCGTGTTGCTCATTTCACAGGTTGCTTTTGCAGTATTGTGCTAAAAAGCGCACCTAGCAGACGTTTTTAAAGTAAAAATTTTTTTAAGGTTCTTTTCCCGCATCCTTTGAGTAGTCTATACTTCAATTTTGGTGAAAATCCGTTGAATGCTTCAAGCCACAGGATGCTCTAAATAGGCCAAGTTTAATTATAACCACCCTGTATTCGTTAAGGTCTAGTCTCACCTACTTTTAAACACAAAACGTTAATTACTTAGACAATCACATCAAATTCATTAAATGCTGTACAACACAAAAACATATTCAAAATAAAAATACTTAAATCACAATGACTCACATTTCTTAATGCAAACCGTTCTTACTTTACACGGACCGATACTTGAACTTTGGCTCACATCATCCAACTTGTCATACAGCTTCTGTCCTGTAAGCTTTGACTCATCGAGGCCTCACGAACAGTAGCATTGTCAGGTTGAAGGATGCTAAGTTAAGAAGGATCAAGGAGGTACTTGTGGATAAGGCTAACCAAGCAATTTCATCGCTCAAAGATGATGATCTGTGAAGCAGAGACGAACTGTGGTTTTGCCCTATGTGGAATGAGTTTCAGAGGAAACACACACGACTCACATGGGCTGTGGAGAGCTGCCATTAAGACCTCCTACAGCCAGCTGCTACTTTAGGTGATTTGTTAGAGTGAAGACTGAGTTTAATGGAAAAATCGAGTGGAGCTATTTACCATATATCATGTAAGAACTGTGAGAAAGTGTATACAAGCGAGACAGGAAGACTATTTGTAAGAGAAAAAAGGAGCATATTTGCGCTGTCGAAAAACGCGAAATGTCTAATCTGTTGGCAGAATACGCTTGGGAGAAGGGACATGCTCCTGATTGGAATGCTGCAAAAGGCCTTCATAAAAATGTAACTTCTCGCTATTGTAGATTTTTTCTTTAATTTTGGGAGACTTTTCAATTAAAGAATCGGATCATTAACATCTCAAAGTCTATGCCTGAATCATACAAAACTTGTGTAAGAAGGTGGGGAAAACTTGGGTGCAGGACGGCTAAGGGAAAAACCAAAGGGGGGGTATAAATACATGACATTCTCACTTTCTCCACACTTCGCTTGATGAAGGGAACAGTAGTTCTCGAAACATAAGGATATTCTTATGCTGCTGGTAAGTTTTACGTAATCTTACTCTTTCTCTATTTCTTTCTATTTAATTTTCTTTTTTTAACCTCTCACTTTATTATCCTTCTTTCATTTTACTATTTTTATTTCCAATTTACTTTACTTATTTTTATTTCCAATTTACTTTACTTATTTTTATTTCCAATTTACTTTACTTATTTTTATTTTATTTACTTTTTTTTCTTTTGCATTCTGACCAATGACAAAATTTACTTATTATAATGTTAGAGGTTTAGATTGATGAATACTGCTGAAGAACCATATGAGCACAATGCCAATTTTCATGTTGGCGTCGGGTATCAAGTAGAATACAATGTGGAGTACTTTTTTTTATCTAGGAGAAATTATGGAAAATAAAAGTGAAGTTTCAAATCAATGCTACGAGAAGTGTTGCAAAAACACTAGAAGTAGCCTGATCACCTAATTTTTTTTTTTTTGCTCTCAAAAAGCTACTGATTAAGAAGTGCTAGTTGTGATTAATTCCCACGGACATTATAAGTTTAAAAATTTTGCCAACTTGTTCACTAAGTGAGTACATATTAAATATCATGATTACTGAAAAATTAAATGTAATCTAATGGTTATTAACAAATCAAATGCAATAACTCAATTACTAAAAAATCCCATAATCATTATCAAATAATGTTAAGTCATCCTGTAAATTGCCACGGATTAACTAATAAACTAAAAGTTCCTTTAAAAATAAACTTTCACATAAAAAAATGAGACAAAATTAAAGATAAAATTCTTACATGATTTCATTAAATAACTTACACAACATACTTCTTATGACATTTCACAGCGGAAAGTCAGTGGTAAAAAAAACAAAAACTTTCACATGTCTGTTGTTTTGGCTGAAAAAACAGTTAAAATAAATAATTTCACTTTGCAGTAAACTTTCATTTGTGCATTCAGTGTACATATTAATACAATTTATAAAATCAAAAACTTTAATTAGTATGGGTTTTTATATGTGCACTTAAAATTGCCCTGTGAGAGAAATTTTTAT
Source organism: Dysdera silvatica (assembly GCA_006491805.2). NCBI lineage: Eukaryota > Metazoa > Arthropoda > Arachnida > Araneae > Dysderidae > Dysdera > Dysdera silvatica. The sequence goes on along the minus strand of QLNU02003225.1, from coordinate 45,002,323 downwards.
GGCACATTTCACAACTGAAAGGTTTTTCACCAGTATGAATTAACCTGTGTATTTTCAAATTGCCTTGCCGAGGAAATGTTTTATGACATATTTCACACTGGAAAGGTTTTTCACCAGTATGAATTCTCATATGTTTTTGCAAATCACCGTTCCGAGAAAATTTCTTATAACATACTTCACATTGGAAAGATTTTTCACCGGCATGAACTCCAATGTGCGTTTTCAGATTGCACTTATGCGAAAATTTCATACAACATATTTTACACTGAAAGGGTTTTTCTCCAGTATGAATTCTCATGTGTGTTTTCAAACTGCGCTGATAGGAAAATTTCGTATGACATATTTTACACTGGAAAGGTTTTTCACCAGTATGAATTCGCATGTGTATTTTCAAACGGCACTGCTGGGAAAATTTCGTATGACATATTTCACACTGGAAAGGTTTTTCACCGCTATGAAATTTCATGTGTCTTATCATATTGCCTTGATCAGCAAATTTCACAGAACATATTCTACACTGGAAAGGTTTTTCACCAGAATGAGTTCTCGTGTGTTTTGTTAAATTGCTTCGCAAGGAAAATTTCATATGACATATTTCACACTGGAAAGGTTTCTCACCAGTATGAATTATCATGTGTGTTTTCATATTGCCTTGCTTAGAAAATTTCATATAACATATTTCACACTGTAAAGGTTTTCCACCAGTATGAATTCTCATGTGTTTTTTCAAATTGTTTCCCCAGGAAAATTTCATGTGACAGATTTCACATTGAAAAGGTTTTTCACCAGTATGAGTTTTCACATGACTTGTCAAACTTTTTCGCACAGAAAACTTCAAACAACATATTTCGCACTGGAAAGGTTTCTCACCAGTATGAATTCTCATGTGTGTTTCCATATTGCCTTGCCTAGAAAATTTCACATAACATATTTCACACTGGAAAGGTTTCTCACCAGTATGAGTTGTCATGTGTTTCGTCAAAGCACTTTGCCAGGAAAATTTCATGTAACAGATTTCACACTGAAAAGGTTTCTTTCCAGTATGAATTTCCATGTGTCTCATCATATTACATCCATCAGAAAATTTCACAGAACATATTTTACACTGGAAAAGCTTTTCACCAGTATGTGTCTTCATGTGTATTGTCAAACTGCCTTGCTGAGAAAATTTTTTACGACATACTTCACACTGGAAAGGTTT
>QLNU02003225.1:44984777-44996318 GCA_006491805.2 Dysdera silvatica | reverse complement strand
TGTGAGAAATTTTTATACTGCTAAACCTGAATATTAAAGATAATGAACTTAAAAAAAAGTGATTTATTAATTGAATATCACGAGGGTCATATTCTTAAGGATCGGTACTTTTCTGAAGTCATTAGTATAATATAATAAATACTATTCATTACATTTGTTTTCTACATTATATACTTTAGTAGTATTTTCTACAATTTTTTCAATTTAAAAATCTGAGGAAGTACTATGTACTTAGTATAGCTATAACATAATATAAATGGAAATTAAATTCATTATAATTAAGTATATTTTTATTTAATTTTGAAACCAAAAAGTTTAATACTTTTTACTATCAAAATAATTTATAAAACTCTAGAGTGCATTATATAGGCTACTATGATTTTAAAAAGATATCGTTTATAACGACTGAATTTGCACGGTCCCTTGGAGGTCGTTATAACTGATTTTCACTGTATATATAGATTCGGTTAAATGGAAAATAAACATGTAAATGAATAAATCTAACAAATAAAACTGAATGAATAACTTATCACATTCTGGATTACATGCTTTTACTTTGCCTCGGCATATTATCTCTGTTTACAAAACGTATCAAGCTCATGACCAAAGTTATTGAATGTGGAGGAAGGTAGCCAAATTTCTCATAGGCCCAAACAGTTCAATAAATATCCCCAATGCAAATTTCGATGGCCAAGTTCCTATAGGGATAGTATTTCACAGATGGGGGATAAAACCCAAATCCCCCCCCTTGTGCACAGCCATTTACTGATGTTTTTAGTAAGTGGTAGGGGGCATACAAATCGCACAGAGGATACACGTGTAGTATAGCCTATTTTTATTAAAATTGACACATTCTTCAGAACGCTGGTAAGCATTTTTGGTGAAACAACAGATGTATCCCCTGTTCTGTCACCAACATTGATGTTATACTCTTAAAATGGAGGAAAAGTTTTGTGGAGCATTAAAAATGTGCGCATGCATGTGGTAGTTGTATTGTAGTGTCGTAACATCCATTCGTGCCGGGGGTGGTTTGTGAGTTGTAATGATAGGATGAGAGAATGTTTACATGTGTTTTGTAACGGATTAGAATTGATAGTATGTTTGGGACAGAGAGGGTATAGGAGGAAGAGGTTAGAGGAGGTATCGGAGGGAAAAGTTAGAGGTATGGGAGGTAAACGGGGACAGGCGGTATGGGGTAGATGAGTGGAATGTGGAGTATCGCAATGTCGGCGATGAAAAGCTATTGGACTCGTACTTCGCAAATCAACGTTAATCAGCTGTTGGACTTGTACTTCGCAGAAGGTATTGAGGGGAGGAGGGGAGGAAGAAGGAATGAGGGGAACGTGGAGCATTGCAATGTCGGCGCTGAAAAACTGTTTGACTCCGTTCTCCGCAAAGTATATATGGAGTCAACTTCACAAAGAGGAAGTGGAGGAAATGATTCCAAAAGCCATAAAAAATCAATGCTTAAAGACAGCAGTTTTTTTGGTTAAAAAAATCTGAAAAGAGTATAATAAGCAGTAAACCAGTATAACAGGTAATTACTCCTTAAAAAAACATGGCGGCCGGGAAGCGAGCGCACGATGACGTAATCCGGGAAGGAGGTTGCCAAATCGCACAGGGGATACACTGGTAGTTTGGCCAAAAATTAACATACAAGAGCCAAGCAGTAGCAGAGGAACAGGGAGACAGTGCCTTCCTCCCCTAGCAAGACAAAATACATTGTGTCCCTATCCTTGTCCTCCCCCACCCCCTACAGTGAGGAGGTCTTCATATGAAATGGGAGTTGTCCCCCACCTCCTCCTCGATATGGAAATAGGCCAATCATGTTCATAATTAAAATAATATACTCAGCACAGTTTTCTTCATTTGAATAATATGGTTTTAGCAAACGATCTTCCTAAATAAAGCTTTTCTTATTAAATTCTGTGGGGGGGGTTTCAACCCCCAAACCCTCCCCTTGAGCGTGCCAGTGTGTGTATGCAGTGGTAGTTCCAGAAATTGTTTAGGGGAGGTGAGATGTGGACTTTTTGTATAAATATGTATATTTACTATGAACATAGCATTATAGTAAATTAGGCAGTTAACGATACAAGCGAAACTACTATAAAAGTCAAACAACAATGTCAATCAATCAACGTTTATTGGCGTAGTGATACCAACGCCAATAAACGTTGATTGATTGACATTGTTGTTTGATTTAATCTGCGTAGTGTTCGATTTATATAAAATAAATACTGTAAAAGTGTTCAATACTGCTTATTATATAACAAAATCTAATTGCCCTTACAGCAATCATTCAAATTTGATTGAATTACAAGCAAAAAGTGGAATAAATTTGGACATAACTCTGCATTTGAGAACTCTTTCAACGCCAATAATAAATCACATTGCAAATGAATTCAAATAAACAAATAAATGAAATTAGGAGAGACGTTAGCGAAAAATGAAAAACTTACCTAAAATCTAACTCTTGTTTCTTGTGGTAACGTTTAAATTTCTAAATTCATTTTGGACAGTGATAGCCGTTTAGTGCTATTGAAATAGCTATAAGCAACGTGGTTATGTTTTATAAAATCACTGCATTATAAACATTTGTATATTTTCAGCTTCTGTTCAGGAATTCGTGTTACAATAAATTATAGTGACTATAAGTAAATTAAATCAGCTGTGTGGAAAATACCGTCCGCGAACAGAATAGCCACACCTAGTAGAGATGGGTCGTTCGTGAATGAACGGATCTTTTTGAACTATTCACACAAATGACCCGTTCGTTCCGGTTTCTTTTTTTCTTTTTTGTGAACACCTACCATTACTCGTCATAGTTCCTGATCATGAAGGGGTCTCTCAATGGGAAAGATTGCGTACGAGATTATACAATCCCATGTGATTATACAGATTAATGACCATCTGAATTGAATCCCATGCGATTATTAAGATTTTAGAGATTCAGGTGGGATTTTAGTAATTTGGGTGGAGTAGCTAAGTATCCGCAGTGCAGATAGGCGGGCGACTAAAGCGTTATTGCTCGTTCTGGTAATAAACAAACATGTCCTGTACGAAGTTCAACATGGCCAATTTTTTAAAAATGCTAGTATTAAAATATCTTTATATAAGGTAAATATAAAAAACATGTTAATAAATACCTAACATATTTACATACTTTGCATGTAATGGATACAGATTCAAGTTCAATGAGGTCCTTCAATACAATCTGGTTGATGATTATGTTAGACCAGGGCTTGGCTTTTTTAATAAAATCCGTTTATATAAAATAAATTAAAAACTCCTAAGAAAAATTCTTTTAATAAATTCTTTGATATATTTACATGTAATGAATGTGGGGGTGGGATCAGGGTTTAAGCTGCAGCCGCATTTTTCGCAAAATGCGACGAGTTGCTCGAAAATGCGAAGAAAAAATTATTGCCCATCGCGAAAATGCGACAGGCATTTTTAACCACAGTTTATTCTCTGAAAACAGGATTCCTCGATTCCAGAATATCCGTTTTGCACTTCAGCGATCTTTTCTTGTTCCTTTTCGTTTCCTCTTCAAAATTCTTAACAGCACCTGTTAAGCATCGTTGATATAAATAATTTCATGGATAGGGTTCTTGGAGCAACGAAAGCAACTAATATTTTTTAGCATTTTGCTACAACTTTTTTCCCATTTTAGCATTTTTGCGACAGCATGTTCTGTGTTTTGAGCCAGCGTAAACACTGGGTGCGATGTATCCAGACGGGGATTTAGGTGGGTGGTCCTCCTCCTCCACCTTTCATCAAAGGTAACATTACCTCTATTAAGGGTAATACGAAAAATTAAGTTTAAGCACATTATTCTGGCGGTTGAGGCCGCTTGCTTTTTCAGAATCTGCATCCGCCAATGGGTGCATCTATGCAGGTCCGGCGCGAGGTTCTTCGGCGCCTGCCTGTAAAGTAGATTTGAGCGCCCTCCTCACCCCCCACCCTAAAAATGTAAATAATTTAAAATTATACTGGCCACATTTTAATGCAATGCGGAAATAATCGGAATAAATGAATGAATGAATAAGAAAACTTATTGGATTACAGCTTTATTTACAAAATGATCTTTTTCACTTCCATATTTACAAAAGTATCCTTGCTTTTACATTTTCAAAATTACCTTTCTTGCTTTCGTATTTAAAAAATTATCTTTCTCGTTTCTAATTTACAAAATCAGAAATAACACTCTTAACATCTATTTCAGCCTAATTTCAACACATGTCATTTCTATCGAAACTAATGCAAAATTTACAAGTTGCTCCTGTGAAAGGCTTGTTTTTAAATATGTCTTAATTTCAATTTTGAAAATAAACGATCACTACTTGCAACAGTTACAGAAACACTCATTAATATTCGAAATACAATTCTTAAATTAGGAAAGGAAAAATGATTAGATGCAATAAACTGAAGAATGTTAAAGGGGCTTTCAAGTTTTACTTTATCTTCACTGACAATATCCTTAAAAGCACATACCTCATCATAGAGCTGTATACGGGGGCGGACCGAGTCCTCTCAGATGGCGCATACCTTGGGTTTTCGAAGAACGCGTCAATGCCGGATTAAGGTTTTTTATGGGCCTTAGCCTGAAAGGTAAAGAAGGGCCCCTAAAATCAGTGGCCCATCTAATTGCAATGTTTTGGTGAAAAAAAATATACAGCATATAAAAGGTACTAATATAACTTTCATTAATCCGACTGCAGCGGGAAAGAGGCGGAATTATGCCACGTGATGACACGAGTGAGGGATTTAATACAAAATTAAATTGCGTTTTTTATATATACCCTCAATAATCCGGCACACCTCTATGAAACGAACAACCGGATTAAAGAGCGGCTACTGTATACAATTTTCAGTCTTTCTAGTAAGCTCATTCCTAGGTGCTAGCCGCCTAAGGGCAAAAACAATATCACCACCCTTATTAATTTCATATTATTTAATTAAAAAATTTAATGAGTAGCGTTTTCTTTTATACCTATACACAGTTTAAGGCAGTAATTAAAAAAAAAAAACATGTTTAATGTTCTGCTGGGACGGGGCGTGCTGTATCGTCACATGCTTTCCCCGCCGAATTAAATCGATGTGATGAGAACACATTCAATACCCATCACAGAGATGTGTAAAAAAAAAAATCCTTAATTAGTTACGGCCCTGTCTTTTTACATTAAGCAATATCATATTTGAAAAGGGCAAAACAAATCCGTTAATAGTGACAGCACAGTTTCACAACAAGGAGGCCAATATAATATTGTCTGATGATAACAAGAACAAATTTTTACGAACAATATTCAAAATTTCATGAAGGCACAATGATTCAATTTTCATGAAATATACTACAATTTTTGATTATGAGAGTTATCTACTACTGATTCTAGAATTTTTTAACAATGACTAAAAAGGAAATGACAATTATATTTTAAAATTCATAATAAAACATAATCCATGTAACCACGTGAAACAAACATTTCCTGACACGAAAAATCGTGTAAATGTATGTAGGAAAAAGGATTCCCCATTTCTGCATTTAAGACCTTTAATTTTTCCTTTGTCATGTCCCAATTACTTGGTCCACATTCTGGACGGACTGTCTGCATTAGCATGGTCTTCTCCTTTTTCTGTATGTTACTTGGAGGTCAGTTTGGATTTCTTGCCAACGAATCCACTGAACTTGTCCTTCTAAATCCAATTAAGCAAGCATTTAGATTTCGTCTTTTCTCGATTGGCGCATTTTTTGATGTCTCTAAGGCATTCGATTCCATTCCACATGACATTCTTTTCCTTAAACTTCATTTTGGTATAAGAGGCCCATCTCTTGACTAATCGTAAACAATATGTTTTTCTGAATGGAATTAGGTCTGACATTATGGTTAATTCTTTGGGAGCTCCACAGGGTTTTACACTTAGTCCCTTGTATATATTAATGATATTTTCTAGGTCTTCACCCATGGTAGTCCTACAATCTATGCTGATGATACTTGCTTTTCAGTCTCTCACTGTGACCTTGATCAACTAATATCACTCGTTCAGTTTCAAACAACTAAAGTATTTGATTGGTTTCAATTTAATAAACTTAAGGTCAATCATTCGAAAACCAATTGTGTTTTATTCCATAATAAATATTCACATAATTTCCCTTCTTCTATTACATTAAAATAATCACAATATTCCCTTCGCTTCTACTCATAAATTTTTTGGTATAATATTACATCATGAACTTTCGTGGACTCCTCAATGTGAAAGTATCATACCTAAGGCAGTGACGGTTCTTGGGCTTCTACGTAGAAAATTCATGAATACCTTCCTATTAGAGCTACCCGTTCCGTTTATTTTTCCCCAGTACAATCCCATCTCACCTATTGCCGTAACGTTTGGTAAAAAATAACTCAATCTAATATCCATAAACTTGAACAAATTCAATTACATATATTAAAAATTATGAAATCAAAGATTGTCAATAACAGAACCAACCTATGGGCTTTTTTTGCTATATTACCCTTTTCTCTAATCGCTCAGTCCCATATGACCCTTCGCATGTTCAAATGTATTCATAAAGGCTTTCATTCAAATATTATTCAGATTCGTCCACGTAATGCTATCCCTACAGATCCGGTAGAATCCGTATCCCATTACAATCCACCTCTCATTACTTATTATATGATCATATTGACTCCCAAGGTCCTATGATTTGGAATCTTCTCCCAACAAGTCTAACTAATATTAATAGCGAGCATAAGTTTAAGTTTTCTCTAAATAAATACTTATTATCCACATGCAGATATTTAATTCCATTTATTATGTTTCACATGTCAATGCTTGATTTTTTTTTTCTTTTTGTCAGTTCAATAACGAAACAATACAGAGTTTCACCAGGCAGTTCAATGACAGTTCAATGTTTAACTTATTTTGTTGTGTTTTAAATGTCAACGTTTCATTTATTTCTTTGTGTTTTGTATATCCCTATTTAACTACTTTTGTATAAGATGTCGATGTTTTCCCTTATTTATGGTTTTTCCATGTATTTATGTATTTAAATAATTTAATATCTGTGGGGTGGCCGGAACTCGTCAAGCTGACTTTAGTCTCCATTTTTCCGGTCGTCCGTCAGCGAGATTTGAATTTCCATAACACTTTTAGCATTATGACCGATTTAAGCGATCTGATTGGCTGAGCAGGTGATGTGCGGCCTGGTTTCCAGATCGAACTGGGATTACAGCGCCGCCTCCGGCGGCCACCCTTCCCAATGAAACCCTTGCACAATCCTCCTCCTCCTCCTCCAAGATCAAAATAATTCTCGTCGAAAAGAATTGGCGTTATTTTTTTTGGCGAAATTAGGGTTGTATGTGAGCCAAAAGAACCGTTAATAATTACAAAAGAAAGTGATGTCATTGTCAAAACCTGGTGCTTCCTGCAGATTCTCAAATATAAGAAATGTAAATTAAACAACAATTTTTATCAACGTTTTGGCGTAGTGATACCAGCGCCGATGTTATGGCGTGATTAGATCTAATCACGCCATAACATCGGCGCTGGTATCACTACGCCAATAAACGTTGATTAATATTGTTGTTTAATTTAATCTGCGTAGTGTTCGATTTATATAAATAAATAAGAAATGTAATTGAGCAAACGTTTTTAAAAGTAATGTATTTTCTAACTATTCAAATCATTTAATGAGTTATTAAATAATGGATTCATATAGACTTAACTTGGATGCAGGGCAAACAGGGTTGGCAAATACCCGGGTTTTTACATGAAAAACAAAACCCCGTTGTGTTTTTTTTCATGGTTTTTGGGGAATTGCGGTCATCGTGAAAATTGCCGAATATGCATTTTCCATAAATACAAAACAACTCGGAAATAATTTTCAATTACATACAGAAATCTCTCTCTTAACGATCACCTCTATTCTGCGACCATCTCCCTTAACGACCATCTTTTCTGGAAATGGATTTCCTTCCCCCCTCCATAGACCCAATTCTAAATTTAGCTCCATTCGGAGACCACTTCTCTGAGCGACCTCTTTTTCACGGAACCGACGATGGTCGCCTTAGGGAGATTTTACTGTATTTCGAAAATACTAATTTTCAATTTCAATCAAGGAAAGCAATTCCAGGAATCAAGGGAGATACTTTTTTATTTCTTAAATACGGGGTTACTACTCGGCGCACTCGATATGATCTATCCTTTTCTTTAAAATTTCAGCCGCCATCTACTCAAAAATTGAGGCAAAAGATGATTTTTCTATAAAAATATAAGCTAGCAGCACAATATTTCAAAAATATTGTTTTGTTTTAAAGATTTCTAACCATTTATTACATTTTAAGTTTAAATCAAAGAAAAAAAATCAACTCATGGTAATATTAAAAATAAATTGGGAGTATTATTGACGATTGCCGTTGCAAAATTCCCCCGCGATTAAAATCTGATTTACGTAAAGGACGATTACGAACTCTGAAGTGGTTGATCTTTTGGTGCCTGTTACATTGGCGACCAAAATTGCGTAGCAAACCTATAAGTGATGTCATCGTTAGCCAATCAGATTGTTTAAATCGGTCCTAATGCTAAAAGTGTTATGGAAATTCAAATGTCGCCATCCGTCAGGCACCTTCCAGATTCATATTATATTTATTTACTTGTACATTTTTTTTGTTGTTGTTGCCTGTAAAATAAATATTATTGTTATTTTTATTTTTCAGTGCTCACTGATTTTATCTATCTTGGAATTCCATACTAAATCCGAAGTATCTAATTTTGTATGATTGGTAGTAGAATATGGAGCTAGGAAACGAAAATTAAGTAGTATTTTTCAAGTTAAGCCAAGGCCAACTAGATTTACTACAGGCCTGCTCACGTGAGCCTAACGCTACAGAAAACCTGTCCCCAAATTTTCGCAGTGGCGATTCTCGCACGTAGTTTTTCTCCGACAGAGGGCGCCTGCTGCATAGGAAAACATTCCCAATCTAACACACTATAAATGCCAATTAATGTCCCAGTTTCTGATTACATACAGAAATAGATTGCTATTTTTCTCAAAAAATTATCGCATTTTATTTTCCAACGACGATGATGATATCGTGATATGATAACCTTTCATAACAAATTTTAAAATAAAATTTAAATCCTACATACCTTTTTCTACTCTTTCATTTATACTGAAGACGGTTTATTATATGAAATGATTTCTCATGCATGATTAATAACTGATAATGAATTGATAGTTTACAATGAAAGCTAAATTGCACAATGCATATAAAAGCAGACTTTATTTTAATGGTCAATAAAACAGAATTATATAGAATTTTAACCAACTAATTAATAATTTAATTATATTTTATTATAATTAATTATAAATAAAGAATTAATTAGAAGGCTTGATACCTGTTTGGAAAGACTTTAATGGAAAGTTAATGAAATTGACACATGAATTTACAATAAACTGATGATATAACTACACAATGTATAATATTTTATACATTGTATAATATTGTATATATTAAATACAATGTATAATATTGAATACATGATTTCTAATAACTTTTGACACAAGCCAAATTTTTAATACATCACATAATAAAAATAAAGAATCAGGTATTCATGAATAGCAATTCTTTCCAAAATAATTTTACTTGAAAATACAAACTACATAATAGAACAGCATGTCACCAAAAAACAAAATGCAGAATAAACACTTACTGTGTCCTTAATACTGCAGATATAAATAGGCTAAATGGAACACAACAAGAAACTACCATTATTATCACAAATAAATATCATGTAAAAATTATAGAAAACCCAGAAACCCTTTTTAATCTTCGGTTAACTGCTGCAAACACATGAAAGCATATGGCATGTTTGTACCTGTGATTTGGCGTCCCCTATGAACAACCCCAGTAATTACTCCAAAAGAAATTAGAACACCCGCCGGTAAAACTTGATCCTGTACATCCGTTTGGCTCTGTTAAAAATGCTTTTGTTATGCAAACGGTGCGACGACAGACAGAGGGATCGCGGATCTTTTTGTTACTGTAAAAGTGGGTCGCAGCTTGAAAAGGGTTGGGAACCACTGGCCTAACATATGTAAAGAAAAGAAACAGTAAAAATAACAAATTATCGACGAGAAAAAGCAAACCATAATTTTCGTACTTTCAATAGGCACCGCCATCTATCGGCACTACAGAGAAGCAATAGAAAATTAAAGCAACGAGAACGTAACTTTTTACTTTAACGTAGCTATTCTTTAAGTTTAGGGGGAAAGCGATAATAATTATAATATAATAATAATAGTAATTCTTATTATAATCACCATCCCAATGATAAGCGCATTGTAATCATTTGTAATTTTCATTTTTTTAAAGGGACTGGTTTTTTTTTTGTAATAAGCGGTCTAAGCCATCCAAGCCCGACATTGATATATCAATTTTTTTGTAAATCCCATCAATCAAAATATCTTGATCATTTACAACGTCTTTAAAAGACGTTGATTGCAATGATCATTTACAACGTCTTTGATAGTTTGGAAATGGCTCATCAATAGCATGGGGAGTTCAAAAATTATGGGGAGAGGAGTTAGAAAAGGCTTGAATGAAGATCATGTTATAAAAATACAAAAAAGTTGATAGTGTGAGGGGGCCCAGGCCCTTTCTTTTCTAGACCACTGATTTCTATTTCTGTTTAAGTATTTTCTCCCGAATATACAGTGAGTTTAGCGTCTGTTTTGTGCTGCCATCTAGTTGTAGTCAAAACACTTAAAATAGGGATAATTTTGGAGAGATACTTTTGAACATAAACTGTATGCAGCACCGTTGACGTCCGTAGGATCATATGCAAGGGGGTGCATCCAGCAAAATTCCAATTGAATAATTAATTCCTGTGTTATGATTTACATTGTTTTTATTGATTATGATCGAGTTTAAGTGCTTATTCTGGTTAAGTCTTGCGTATGTAATATGCAGTAACTTTCAAGTTATGAATGTTATTTACATTTAGTATTTTGTTTTCATGTATTATTTCATCTTTCGATTTTCCAGTTTTAAAACATAATTTTTGAAATGTTATAGTAAGAATACAATAATTTCTGCCACCCACGTATAGATTATAGCTCAAACTAGAGCTTTATTTGTTTTTGGAGAAAAAGAGACGCTTTCCCCATCCTGGATTCGAATCCTTTTTTTCCAAAAGCAAATTAAGCTCTAGTTTGAGCTGTAATTAATACGTGGGTGGCAAAAATTATAGTATAATAAATTCCCCCACGAAAACTCACAAAAATCTCGCCCCGGAGGCTTTCTTGTGTTGACCATATTTGGCAATTGTGTTATCCCTGCGGAGGGTAATAATACCTTAACATCTTTATAGTAAGAAGTTTGTTACTTTTTTTTAAGGTTAGTTTTTGATAAATTTTCCCAAACAATATTATTGTAATTTATAAATCTATAAATTAATGCATAATAAAGATTTATTTTCATTTTAAATGGTGAGGATTCCGTTGGAATTTTTTTTCAATTTCAAGTATTTGTTGGTTCTATC
>QLNU02003225.1:44964859-44984677 GCA_006491805.2 Dysdera silvatica | reverse complement strand
TCAATGCTTAAATTTTTTTATTATATATATGTTTAATTTTGTATGTATGTATATTTATGCGCATGTCTATACCTATATACATTTATACATACAGTTTAATGTCTAATTTTTTGTGCTTTAAATGTCAACGTTTCATTTATTTCTTTATGTTCTGTTTAGCATTATCCAACTTCTTTTGCATAACATGTCGATATTTTCCCTTATTTATGCTTTTTTTTTCAATGAGTTTGTGTATTTAAATGATTTAATATCTGAGGAGTGGCCGGAACTAGTCAAGCTGACTTTTAGTCTGCTTTTTTCCGGTTATCCGTCAGGCACCTTCCAGACCCAAATTACTTTTTATACTTGCATGCAGTTTTTTTTGGCTGCCTGTAAAATAAATTATTTCGAAAAATAAAATTTTATTTTCGGTTTATCATTGCATGTGTTTTAAATTAGATATGTATAGGGGTAACAAAAAATCTGCGTACTTATAGTCTCCAAAATCCTTTGTCTGGTCCCCAGCAGAGGCATAAAGCTTTCATAGGTGTTCATATATATATAATGCGTATTTTCAAATATATAATTTTTTTTGCCAAAGTTTAAATTCTTAAAAATTACATTTCCACCTTCAAATTACCCTGTCTTTAGTCAGAAAGTATTAAGTTATTATCTATGCTTCAGGAGAAAAAAGAATTACGGCAGTATTCGCAATAGTTTTCGAGATTAATTCGATTAACTGTTACGACATTAAAGGGTGTGTGACAAATGGGAAGTGTGGCCATTTGTAAAATTAGGCATTTCCTATTCTGATTAGTAATGGATTGACCGGGGGTGGGGGGATAGGGGAATTCTCCCAAATCCATAAAAATGTGGCGGAAATCGATAGTGAGCGCCGATTGTAACGATAAACCTCATATAACGAAGGAATTTTTACAAAAACTTTGCTCAGATTTTCTATTTTTTAACTGCTCGTTAAATCCGGGGTCTAAAGAAGACTTGTACGCTAAAAGCGGTTAAATTATATTGCGCTTAATCATTATACCAAACAAAATCCATATTTTCCTCGCTATATCCAGAAACTCGCTAAATGCGGGCTCGTTATAGTAAGTGTCCTACTGTGTTTTACATTTCCCCCTCTCCAAAATCCCTTTTACTGTAGGTCTTTTTTTTTTTTTCCGACAAAATGAGCCATAATTTTTACCATATTGGTTTGCACAGTTTGTTCAAGAACACCTTGTATATACAGGGTGGTCCAAAAGAAAAACTAGGCCTACTTACAGAGCTCTAGCGAGAGCAGCTTTTCACGCATTGAGATTTATTCTTTAAAAAATATGCGCTCAAGATATATTGACGGTTACAGTTAGACAGCACGAATTTTGGAAATTTCGATGGCAACACTGCTTTTTTAATGTCAACCTGATCAGCATGCGCAAAAACCATCAAAAGCATGCACCTTTTCTTTAGGATGAAAAGTAACTTAGAAATAGCCGTTGTTCGTTTTATTAGCTTCATTGGTTATATTTTGGTGATAATTACAGTTTTTAAAGTTGGCAACAGTCCAAATTGTTTTATTTATGTTCGCCAATCTTGTACATTATTTTACTTTCCCTATTTAGCACCCATAAAAAGCATGTACCTAACTTGTGCAAGAAGATGGAGGGAAAACCTGGGTGCAGGACTGCTATGGGAAAATCCAAAGGGGATATAAATACAGGACATTCTGACTTTCTCAACATTTCGCTTGATAAAGGAAACAGTAGTTCTTGAAACCTAACTATATTTTTCTTATGTTGTTAGTGTTATTCTTACTCTTTCCCTATTTCTTTCTACTTAATTTTCTCTTTTTAACCCTTTATTTTCCTCAATACTTTGGAATTTATCTTCCTTCCTTTGTTATTCTTACTATTTTTATTTCCAATTTACTTTACCTATTGGTTTTCTATTTATTTTCCCTTTTTCTTTAACATTCCAACCAGTGATAAATTTTACTCGTTATAGTGTTAGAGGTTTAGATTGATAAATGCTGCTGAAGAACCATTTAAGCAAATACAAATTTTCATGTTGGAGTTTGCTATCAAATAGAATACAATGTGCAGTACCTTTTAATACAGGACAAATTATTGAAAATAAAAGTGAAGTTTCAAATCAATGCTGTGGGAAGCGTTGGGGGAAAAAAAAAATGGAAACAGCCTGATAACCTAATTTTTTTGCACTCCAAAATCCACTGATTAAGAAGTTTGCCATCTGTGATATCAATTTTCATGGACATTGTAAGTTTAAAAATTTTGCCTAATTGTTCATTGAGTATGTATTAAATATCATGATTACTGAAAAATGAAATGTAATCTAATGATTATTAACAAATCAAATGCAACAACACAATTAGCAAAAAATCCTGCAATCATTATGAAATAATGTCAGTCACTCTGGAAATTGCCATGGATAAACTAATAAACTAAAAGTTCCTTCAGAAATTAACTTTCACATAAAAAAACAAAACAAAAAAAACCCCACATATCAGCAGATAAAATTCTTACATGATATGATTAAATAACTTTCATAACATACTTCTTATGACATTTCACAGCAAAAAGGTTCCCGAGTGGTTTAAAAAAAAAAAGTTTCACAGGTTTGTTTTCTTGGCTGAAAAAACCGTTACAACAAATTTCACTTTGCAGTAAATTTTCATTTGTACATTCAGTATACATCATTAGAACAGTTTATAAAATCAAAAAGTTTCTAATTGGTATGGATTTTTATATGTGCGCTTAAAATTGTTCTACGAGAAAATATTTTACGGCACACTTCACAACTAAAAGGTTTTTCACCAGTATGAATTAACCGGTGTGCTTTCAAATTGTCTTGCCGAGAAAACGTTTTATGACATATTTCACACTGAAAAGGTTTTTCACCAGTATGAATTCTCAAATGTTTTTTCAAATCACTGCTCTGATAAAATTTCTTATAACATATTTCACATTGGAAAGATTTTTCACCGGCATGAACTCTCATGTGTATTTTCACACTGCACTTGTGGGAAAATTTCATATAACATATTTTACACTGAAAAGGTTTTTCTCCAGTATGAATTCGTATGTGTGTTGTCAAACCACGCTGCTGGGAAAATTTCGTATGACATATTTTACACTGGAAAGGTTTTTCACCATTATGAATTTGCATATGTGTTTTCAAACGGCACTGCTGAAAAAATTTCATATGACATATTTCACACTGGAAAGGTTTTTCACCGTTATGAATTCTCACGTGTGTTTTCAAATTGCCTTGCCAAAAAAAATTTTTGTGACACATTTTACACTGAAAAAGATTTTCATCAGTATGAATTTTCATGTGTTTTGTCAAATTGCTTCGCCAGGAAAATTTCGTATGACATATTTCACACTGAAAAGGTTTCTCACCAGTGTGAATTCTCATGTGTGTTTTCATATTGCCTTGCTTAGAAAATTTCACAGAACATATTTCACACTGGAAAGGTTTCTCACCAGTGTGAATTCTCATGTGTGTTTTCATATTGCCTTGCTTAGAAAATTTTACAGAACATATTTCACACTGGAAAGGTTTTCCACCGGTATGAGTTGTCATGTGTGCTTTCAAATTATTTCGCCAGGAAAATTTCACGTGACAGATTTCACACCGAAAAGGTTTTTCACCAGTATGAGTTTTCACATGACTTGTCAAACTTTTTAGCATAGAAAACTTCAAATAACATATTTCACACTGGAAAGGTTTCCCTCCAGTATGAATTCTCATGTGTGTTGCCATACTGCCTTTCCTAGAAAATTTCATGTAACATATTTCACACTGGAAAGCTTTTTCACCAGTATGAGTTGTTGCATGCTTTGTCAAATCACTTTGCAAGGAAAATTTCATGTGACATATTTCACACCAAAAAGGTTTTTCACCAGTATGAATTCTCAAGTGACTTATCATATTGTCTTGCTCAGAAAATTTCACAGTACATATTTTACACCGGAAAGATTTTTGACTAATATGAACCTTCATGTGTGTGTTTTCACCACTATGAATTCTCATGTGTGGTATGATACAGCTTCGGTGAAAAAATTTCACACCGAAATTGTTTTTCACCAGTATGAGTCTTCATGTCTTTCTTTAAACCTCCTTCAGTATGGAACTTTTTTTACATGTTTCAAATACATAAATAAGCCTTTGAATTAATAAGATTTTCACCTATTTTATTTATAGATTTTCTTAGCAACAAAATTTTTGTTGACAGATTTTGCACTGAAAGGTTTCATCAGTAAGGTTTCCGATATATTGATTTGGACAATCACTTGAAAACTTCATAACACGTTTCTTTTACCAGTATGATTTCTCCCTAGGTGTTGAAGAGATGGTATTCTTAACAGCAAATGTAAATGTTAGGTTCTTGTAAATTCCATATGCCAGTGCATCAAAAATAAAATAGGATTCTACGATCACCATACACAAGTATAAACCTATGGATGAAGAAGTGTGGAATTAGTATACATAACGCATTTATAGATATAATTACATTATAATCAAACTTTTGACATGTGTTACTCCAGAATTAATAATGATGGATATTATTAGGAGAGGAAAATATAAATCAAATTTATTTTTTAAGCTACACTGTTTTGACACACAATACAGCTCTACTTGACCATAAGAGTTAAAACAGTGTTTCTCAACCTTAAAGTCGTGGCCCCCTTTATTTTAGTATCTAAATAATTGGTGACTCAGCCCACCCTCACCGCCACATTTGCATAATAAATTTTCGTTATTAATAGAGTAAAGAAAACAAATTAAATGTAATTTTTTTTAATATAATTCTAATGTGCAATTAACCTAATATTCAATGTAATAGTTGCACTTACATCTATGCAACTAGCTTCAAAAAACATGGCTGAACATTTGATAAAGTCAACCTTACGTTATCCTCAACATTGTCTGTTTCTTGCCCTTATTTTGATATGAAGTGTCCAAAACCCACTATCACAAAGGTATGTAGAGGTGAATGGAAGTAACACTCAAAAGGCAAACATGGTAACATTTGAATATGAACTATATATAGCACACCAAAATTGTGCTGGTAGTTTTTCATGAAAAAACAAAAAAAAAACCAAGTGCCAAATAATCATTTCGCAGACCAAAAAATTTTTAAAAAAATCTACATTGGGAATGCTGGCTACATCCAGAAAAGCAGAGAATGGGATTTGCACAAGAGCAGCTTCTTCTGTGAGCTTAAATATTTTTACAACCAACATCCAAGAAGTGCAAGATGCAACTCAGGTCAGCTGATCCAAGTGAGCAGATGATCAGAACATCACATTTTGCTCTTCCTCAACAGGGTTGTCGTCTTCTATGTATGTGTGTGTGTGATCCTTTGCCTGTTATTGAAACAGCCCTATTCTGGGAGAACCGTGTCGTAGAAGTGGACACCTTTTCAAACTAATTTGAACAATCAACAACAACGGATAGAGATGATTCATTTTAACAGTACTGTACAATATTTGAGGTCTATGTATAGTTTTTAGTATATTTATTCACAATAAATACATTAATATCTAAGAGAAAGTTCCTTTTTGTTCGACCACTAATTCCGAGGAAGCGTATCTATTGCTGCGATAATTCAGCAATACGTGTTGAATCAATTTGTAGTTGTAATAAGGGTCATTCCACATAAAATCACCCAGCAAAAAAGTAATATGACACCCACCATCTCAGATTTTCATGAAACTTGGCTTAACTGTTCTTACTGTTAAGGGAGAAACTCTAGTAAAATTTTTTGCTCCTAGGTGAAATAGTTTTTGAAATAAAAAATATCAAAATTTTGAAAAACTGTTAAAATTGTTGTTACTGACTCTCCGATTTTTGATGGTAGGGTGTTATGAATTCATCTTTTTTTTTTTTTTTTAATCAACAAATTATTTTCAAATTTTTACTGTATGACTACCAAACTATATAGATTATGATAAAATAGTGTTGTCAGGTTTGAGATGCATGTGATAATTTTTTAATATTTGAAATTTAAAAAAAAAATTAAAAAAATTATCCGAAAAATTATGGATTAATTAAAACAGCATTTTCAACCAAAGGCAGAGGAGCTATCAAGCCAATTCTTTTTTTACATTATAGGTAAAAGTATGTTCTAACTGGAACTAAAATAAAAATGATGGGGCATTTTGGCTCACTCTCCATTTTTATTAGTATCTAAATATATAGCGAAAAAAAAGTTCATTGCTGACATTTTGAAAATTGGTAACGCTCAATATATGAACCCCAGATAATTTCTTAATGATATCTGAGCCAATGAACCACATTGTCCTTAATTATATTTAAAAAAAAAAGTATAGTTCAATCATTTTAAAATAGTAATCACATGCTATGAAAATGCATTGCATTATGTATATCTTGCACTTTGAGTAGTTGTAATATATATCTAATGCAAATAATTCATTGCAATTCAATAAAAATGGCTTATATAAATGCTTCAATGAAAAATAAAGTAAAATTTATAATTATAATACTGGAAAAATAAACTGAAAAACTAATATCCAGTAACAATAAATGAATGACTTACCCAGCAAAAATTTCTAGACAGTTGTCATTAGTTTTAGAGCAGTACAGGTTAAAACAGGTTTTTTTCTGTCCCCTGCAGGTCTAATCCTGCACTTCAGTCTAAAAAAGAACTGAGTCGCCCTATTAGGTAGCAGCTGCTCTTATGTGAACAATTAATCTGTGAATTATTGAATTGATGAATGTGTACAAATTGATTTATGCATTAATTGGATTATTTGTGTTATTCAAATGTGATTTTCTTTATTTAAAAAGTGGTCGTGTTTCAAATATATTCTAAAATATAGTAGAAGCTAAGCTAACTGCTGCTGCTGAACAGTGTAGTGTAGGTAAAGAAACTGGAACCATGTGCCATACAACAAGCTATTCAAAGGTCATGAAAATAAGTGCTATAGAATCTATTACAGCCTCAGAAAAATAGATATTCTCTCTCAGAAGCGGAGTGAGTTTTGACTTATTAACTGATATTTATGCACATCACAAAATATTTTATTTAAAAAAATATTAACTATATCAAACTGTTTATTTTGACCTTTTACAGTGCCGCAAGAGAAAAATTACAAAAGCTCTCAGAAATATAAGCTTAGATTTTTCAGAGGAAATTAAAAAAAAAATCCTGTTTTTATAAAGTCAGTTTGCGCAAAAAAAAATGTAATGCTTGTGGGGAAAAAGTGAAAAACAACAGGAGTTGAATAAAGACCACAATTCATATTTTTTTTAAGTAAAATGATTTATGACGTGCACAAATATCAATCAATAAGTCAACACTCATTCCAATTCTGAGAGATAATATCTGTTTTTCTGAGGCTGCAATAGATTCTATAGCACTTACTTTATTACCTTTGAATAGTTTGTTTTATGGTACATAGTTCCAGTTTCTTTACTCACCTTATACTATTCAGCAGGAGTTAGCTTAGCTGCAGCGTAATTTTAGAATATGTTTGAAACACTACAACCTTTTAAATAAAGAAAATCACATTTAAATAACACAAAAAATCCAATTAATGCACAAATCTATTTGTACACATTCATCAATTCAATAATTCACAGATTAATTGTTCACTCAAGAGCAGCTGCTACAAGACTAACTAGTAGGGTGATTAAGTTCTCTTTGATGCTAAAGTGCAAGACCAGACATGCAGAGGACAGGAGAAACCTGTTTTAGACTGTACTGCTCTAAAATTAATGATAACTACCTAGAAAATTTTTCTCGGTAAGTAATTTATTGTTACCGGATATAAATTTTTCAGTTCATTATTTTTCAATACCATAATTATAAATTTTACTCTATTTTTAATTGACGAATTTATATGTCTTTTTTATTTAATTGCAAAAAGTTATTTGCTTTAAATATATATTACAACTACTCAAAGTACAAGTTATACATGACCTGCGGTGGCGCAGTGTGGTAACGCGTTCTCCTATTGCGCGGCTAATCCGGGTTCGACTCCCAGCAGTGCAAAAAGAACGCTTACTCAGAGATCTCATAAAAGATCGCACTGCTCACTGTAGTCCGGGGTTTGGTTCCCCAGGCCTTAAGAGGTTCGGATTCCTCGGAAAACTGTAGGTCCCGGCGCAGCATGACCACTGTAGTCTTTGAGCCGAAAAAACAAACAAGTTATATATACATACATAGCGCAATGGATTTTCATAGCATGTGATTACTATTTTTAAATGATTGAACTATACCTTTTTTTTTTAATATAATTGAGGACAATCTGGTTCATTGGCTCAGATATCATTAAGAAATAAAAACAAATATATTAAAAAATTATCTGGGGTTCATATATTGAGAGTTACCGATTTGAGAAAATGTCAGCAAAAAACTTTTTTTTTTTTTCCGCTGTATATTCAGATACTAATAAAAATAGTTAAATGACATCATTTTTATTTCAGTTCTAGTTAGAACATACTTTTACCTATAATGTAAAAGAAGAATTGACTTGATAGCTCCTCTGCCTTTGATTGAAAATGCTATTTCAATTAATTCATAATTTTTCCCATTTTTTTTTATTTCAAATATTAAAAAATTATCACATGCATTCAAACCTGACAACACTGTTTTATCATAATCTATATAGTTTGGTAGTCATGCAATAAAAATTTCAAAACGATTTGTTGATTGGAAAAAAAGATATGAACTTATTCATAACACCCTGTCATCAAAAAATGAAGAGCCAGTAATGACAAGTTTAACGGTTTTTCAAAATTTTGATATTTTTTTATTTCAAAAACTAATTCACTTAAGAGGAAAGAAATTTTACTAGAGTTTCTACCTCAACAGTAAGAATAACTATGCCAAGTTTCATGAAAATCTGAGATGGTGGGTGTCGTGGTCTGGGTGAACTGACATGGAATGTCCCATAAAGAAATGACTCTGTAGCCTTTGCAGGCTATGGAATCGTAACTGGTAGTGGATAACTGGGCATGCTCATGGACTCAACCTTTCATAGCAAACTTAGTTTGACATTACAGGGTTATATTTACACCAGTTGAATACTATGCAGATTAAATTAAGAAACAATTTTTATCAATGGTTTTCAGGCGTAGTAATAGTAATGCCGATGTTATGGCATGGTTAGATGGTGAAACATTCGTAAGGAAAAGAATTTTTTTTTTTTTTGCCTGGTGACACACGAACCCACGACTTTCTACAATACGAGCAGGTGCTCTTACCAACTGAGCCACAGACGACAAACACCCAATTAGCTACAAACATATTTGAAGCGAATTTTCTGAAAACAGTTATTTCTTGGAATGGGGCAGTACATGGACTGCTTTTTAAACCAAACTGTGAAGAGATCGGTATTAAATTCATTGAAATGCCTGTTGCAGCAGTTATGTTTATTCAAACCGAACACTATGTAGGTTAAATTAAGAAACAATTTATATTAACATTCTTTAGGCTTAGTAATAGTAACGCCGATGTTATGTCACAGTTAGATGGTGAAACGTTCGTAAAGAAAGGAATGTTTTTTGCGTCTGGTGGGGCACGATCCCACGACCTTCTACAATACGGAACAAACGTTTCACCATCTAACTGTGCCATAACATCGGCGTTACTATTACTACGCCTAAAAAATGTTGATAAAAATTGTTTCTTAATTTAATCTGCGTAGTGTTCGACTTGTATAAATATATCTGCTACAACGGGCTTTTCGATGAAGCACACAATTTGCTTTAAAAAGCAGTCCATGTACTCTTCCATTCTGCAAAATAACCGGTTTTGTAAAATACACTTTAAATACATTAGTAAGGGAATGGGTGTTTGTCGACCATAGCTCAGTTGGTAAGAGCACCTTCCCGGATTATAGAAGGTCCTGGGATCGTGCCCTACCAGACACAAAAAACATTTTTCTTTATGAACGTTTCACCATCTAACCATGCCATAACGTCAGCGTTACTATTACTATGTCTAAAAAATATTAATAAAAATTGTTTCTTAATGACACAGTTACAAGATATTTTGTTGGCAATGTTTTTGCTCTTTGAGATAACAGAATGAATGTTTGTTTTCTTATGTTAAATAATTTTATTGAAATATTATTAAATAATTTTTGAACAAAAGTAATTATTTGTATTAATTTATATATAAATTATTATTAATAATATATAAATTACTTATGTTATTGAAAGAACAAATAAACTCTCATCGTGTGTTACATTCATTGACTAAGAGAACTTTTGACTTTATCAAAACATCAGATCAGCAGCCATTGACTCCATGAAATAGTCTCGCTACTTAGTACAGTAGTCGCCGTTTTTAAAAATCAAAAGAACCAAAACAAACACAACTGTTTACTACAGAACAATATTTAAGACAATTCAGGTTTTAAGAATCAATTATGTGTAAGAATCAAAAGGAGTGAAACAAAAGTAATTCTTGTAAGCGGCGGCCACTGTACCACAGAAATGCAAAAATCGAACGTGGTGCCAAATATACCATAAATCGAAAAACAGCCCCCCCCCCCAAGCCTTGGCACAGGTACATATCTGTTGATACCATGATGCAACACTGAATATTTCCATTCTTTTAAGGCAGTATCGTCGAAATTAGCAGCTACCCCACATAGTTTTTTAAAAGATAGATTATGCTGTGAATTAAATATTTACAGCCAGCCATTGCTAGTGATAAGTTTGACTCCCAAAGTTTAGTAGCAATTTCCTAAGACTATTCATTCAAAGCAATCTAGGATATCTGAACATTTTATGATCTTGCATACTTTATCCAAGTGAAAAGAGCCTTTTCCACATTTTCATAAGGTGACAGGAACTGACTTTTACTTTTCTGATCGATGACATTAGCATCTGAGGAACATGATTTTGCTACTAAGATACTGTTTAAAGTTGTTCAAGGTGTCAAATGAGCTTTTGAAAGATTGGATTTTTTAAAATTTTCGATCGATTCATATTTGAATGAATGACAAATGACAAATTTTTTCTTTTGGAAGACATATCGTTAAAAAAAACACGCAAGTTCTTTTTGGTCAAGCACGAACAAAATGATAAGATTTTCTCTTTTACTTTCCACAGGTGAAGAATAACAATAGAATGGGAGGCGTGCATTGGTGTAATGTGTCCTATTGGTCGCATTCTAGCATTTTTTGTTTTCAAGACTGTTTCCCTGGGATTACAGCACTGCCTCAGGCAGCCACCCTTCCCAACTTCCCCGTGCTCAATTCTATCTATTAAGCCTGTTTCCGGTCGAGAGAACACAGCAGATATGATCAGCGCTTTTATCAATCGATTGATCTCAGGGGGGGAAAAAACAAAAAAACAGACCATATATCAGATACTAAGAAATAAAATAGTTATATAGTGGTGGTATTTAATACAGAATCCCCTATTCAGTTAGACGGGACTTTAAAAAACAAACCATATAAGCAGTACGGACTGTATTAATTTACCCACTAGAATTATATTAAATTCAAATTCGATTATTAACCTTGCAATTTCAAATTTCACGTGTACATTCTTCTGTGTCCTCTCATATAACATTAGAGATCATCTGCTAAGCCATTCTATTTCTCCCATTACAGAGCATTTGCATAATTTCTGATCTCAATACTGTATATAAAAATTTTATGAACTGAACTTTTTAATAGAAAATTGGCAGACACCATTGACATTTAGTATGAAATGGTAAAAAAATAATAATTCAATTACTTTCAGAAGGGAAAAAAATGACAACGTTTGCATTACGCATGGGACTCGTGTGAGAAACTGCATGAATATTAAAAGAGTTGAATCAGTACAATACAAATATGTTGTCAATTTGTAAACAGTAACTCACAATGGCGACTGGCAATAAAACAACAATTCGTGAAGACGTAAATGGAGTAAGAAGTAAAATCATTCATTTAAAAAACAAAGAGGATGTATTGGGGAGAAATCCCACCTAATAGATGGCAAAACGGAGGTAAGTATTTTTTAATAAACAGTAGAATACAAATATGTTTTTATATACATTGAACACTAGGCAGATTACATTAAACAACAATTTTAATTAACATTTTTTGAAGTAGTAATACCAGTGCCTATGATATGGCATGGTTAGATGGTGAAACGTTCGAAAGAAAATGAATATTTTTGCCTTCGGTGGGACCTGAACCCACAACCTTCCACTTGTCAGATAGCGGCTCTACCCACATTTCACCATCTAACCATGTGGTATCACTAAGCAATGAAACGTTGATTAAAACTTTTGTTTAATATAAATAGGTTGCCCGTTTGCAATTCCAATTTGAAATTGGAAGAGGATAAAGAAGACACATTAATCCCAGAAAAGGGATTAGAACAGTGGTTACGAACCTTTTTAAAGCTTCAACCCACTTTTATAGTAATCAAAAGATGAGTGCACCCCCCACCAATTATTTATGACTCCCAAAACACATTAAATACAAAATTATATTATATATATTACATTAATAATGTACATTATATTACAGACATTGCATTATGTACAGTGGTCCCACTTCTATTATATATGGAGCCCATTTTTGAATTGACCCTTAACAATCAAATTGCAACAAAAAAAAAAAGTCATAACAAAGATAAGCACTTCCTAAAAAATATTGATTAAATAAAGAATGAATGTAAGGAGGGATCGGCATTAGTATAGATACCATCCCATTTCGTTTTTAGTGGGAAGTGTTTCCAATACACTTGGCAACTTTGTCCTGGCTTGCCGCCATGTTGCTTACGTCTCAATACAGGCTCCGCCCCTTTCCTTCCTCCATCCTACACCCAGCCCTCACCCATACCCCTCTAACCTCATGTTCTTTCTCCTCCCCCTTCCCCTCTCCACCTCCCAATCCCTGTTTTCTTGGCAGTCTTTTCCTACTCCCCCTTACCCACTCTAATCTCTTTCTCCTGTTCCCTTTCCACTCCCAACCCTTCCTCTGCTACTTTTTCTCAGTGCAGCGAACAAAATAAAAACGGCATACTAACTTTTATTCCTTTTATCCGTCGGATAACTTCACCTCTTTAACTACACAGTCATCCACGTTAGGCCTAGCGCACCTTGCAAATCGGGTCCTTCTACTCCAAACCAAATAAACCTTCTCCCACAAACCAATCCAACAACATTCCTCTTCCCTTTCAACCGCAATTGAACAAAAAAATCCACATTGAAATGTTCCGACATCTTTCCAATCGCTGCAACACTTCCATGACACTCAAAAGAATAACGAAGCAGCTTCAAAACGGCTTACCACCGCCACAGAGAAACACCGTATGATGCCCTATCCTGTGTGACATCACATGTTAAAATCACTGATGTCAAAACTCCGATTACAGCGATTTTCCTTCATGTTTCTAGGGGAAAATTGATCTTGTGGGACAGTATCTGTACTACCACCAAGGGATCCCCCCTTCATTCGATAAGTAAAAGCAATCCTCTGAACGCTATTCCATCACGGCATAACCCGAGGAGAAAGTTGGAAGCTACTGGCAAGGCTTTAATATGCAGTGTGGCCCGTTTTTCTATACTAAAAATAAATTGCTTTTTCAGAATGGCGAAACTGCAGTGGGGCTGCCGTAATTGACACTTGTGGCGGAGTTGACGTAGTTGGAGCACTTACCGTATTCTGTACTATACCCGCTTTCAACATAGCAGAGGGTTGTCTTGCCCGTTACTATCCACTTTTGGCAAAGTTGGAACAATTTGGCGACGGTAACGTCGGTGCATTTCCACACACAAAATGTATCGTAAATTACAAGTCTTCGGACGATAAAGGAATAAGACACAACTAGAATATATATCCGCTGAAACAGTTTCATTAATAACTTTAAATCTTCAAAAGTTAGCCAAAAGCGATGGACATACGATGGCGAAATTAAAATCAACGTTAATAATAAAACGTAACAGAATAGCATACCTTTACCTGTGAGTTGCTTTATCATTTTCAGTTCTTTCAAGCGGTTTTTCAATCAACATCGGATGCTTCCTTTTCGTCATTTTTTGTTAATTTATTTAATTGAAATTGTTAAGGCTTTATTTACAAATTCACCCCAAAACCAACCAAAAACTTCAGCATACTTACTCCAGAATAGTGATGTGCCATCCGAGAATGACTCGTTCATTTTGAACGCGTCTTTCAAATCAACGGGACTCAAATCGGTCTTAAAAATGGAATGAAGCGTTCATTTTGAACGGTTGAATGTTTTGGTTTTGTTTTTTTAATGATTGTGTTTTTCGTTCGTTTTAAACGGTTTGGTCACTTCCTTCTATCAAGACCAACTAGATTACTACAGGCCCGCTCACGTGAGCCCAACGCCATAGAAAACCTGTCCCCAAATTTTATCAGTGGCGATTCTCTCAAGCAGTTTTTCTCCGACAGATGGCGCCTGCTACCTGGGTTAATATTCTCAATTTAACAGACTATAAATGCCAATTAATAGCCCAGTTTCTGATTACATACAGAAATATATTGCTTTTTGCTCAAAAAGTTATCGTATTTTATTTTCCAACGACGTTGATGTTACCGTGATATGATAACCTTTCATAACAAGTTTTTAAACTAAAATTTAAATCTTACATACCTTTTTCTACTCTTTTATTTACACTGAAGACGGTTTATTGGATGAAATGATTTCTCAGGCATGATTAATAACTGATAATGAATTGATAGTTTACACTGAAAGCTAAATTGCAAAATGCATATAAAAGCAGACTTTATTTTAATGGTTAATAAAATAGAATTATATAGAATTTAAATCAACTAATAATAATTTAATTATTTTTATTAAAATTAATTATAAAATAAAGAATTAATTAGAAGGCTTGACACCTGTTTGGAAAGACTTTAATGGAATGTTAATGAAATTAACACATGAATTTACAATAAACTGATGATATAACTACACAATGTATAATACATAATTTCTAATAACTTTTGACACAAGCCAGATTTTTAATACACTGCATGATAAAAATAAAGTATCAGGTATTCATGAATAGCAATTCTTTCCAAAATAATTTTACTTGGAAACACAAACTACATAATAGAACAGCATGTCACCGAAAAACAAAATACAGAATAAACACTTACTGTGTCCTTAATACTGCAGATATAAATAGGCTAAATGGAACACAACAAGAAACTACCATTATTATCACAAATAAATATCATGTAAAAATTATAGAAAACCCAGAAACCCTTTTAATCTTCGGTTAACTGCTGCAAACACATGAAAACACATGGCATGTTTATCCATGTCATTTGGCGTCCCCTATGAACAACCCTAGTAATTACTCCAACAGAAAGTGGGGACACCCTTAAAATTCACGTGAGCGGGCCTATAGTAATCTAGTTGGCCTTGCATTTATGCAGTCATATTTATAGATGGTATTATTCGCGATGCCAGCGAACCAGTAGATGGCGCTGCTTCTCTTGTTAACTTTCGGCAGAGACGGTATTCGCTCCCGTTTTAAGGTATACGGTGTTCGTTTATAAATGCCAGTGATAAAAAATTTTCTTTAGCAAAAGGAATTTTGAGATAATTTTAAGTTTCTTGAATATAAAATACGTGGATGCCGATGCATATAGGTGTATTATTGAAACGATTATTCATTTAAGATGTATTACTGAAGAACG
Source organism: Dysdera silvatica (assembly GCA_006491805.2). Lineage (NCBI taxonomy): Eukaryota > Metazoa > Arthropoda > Arachnida > Araneae > Dysderidae > Dysdera > Dysdera silvatica. The sequence goes on along the minus strand of QLNU02003225.1, from coordinate 44,969,021 downwards.
CATGCTGTTCCTTTTTACCACTCGTTTTCATTAATAGGTAGGTAGGTCTTTCAAGTCTTAAATATTTGCTAATTTTCACAATTTTTTTGTATATGTAGTAATAATTATTCCTCATATTTCAATATTGTTTATGTATGTAAACTTTAAAATATTTAATAAAGTGACCTAACTTTTTAGTGCTGTTAATTTTAAATATTGATTGTGTATGAATTAAAGTTTAGAAACTAAAACGTGCCCTTCCTCGTTTTCCCTTATTTTCAAAATTTGTTTTGAGTAAAAACAATGTGATAGCCTTTGTTAAGGAGAAATATTTTTTTAATTATATTAACTCTTAATTAAGCATATAAGCATGTTTGAATGCTAATGTGGACATACGGAAATGATACTGCGATTATGTTCACAATTAAAAAAATATTGATGATGTGTATCTAATCAGTAGGCGTAGCTATTTAAAAATTATGGAGGACTTTATCCCGAAAACCTCATTTCCCACGCCACTGATTGAAATGATTTAAAGAAATTATCAATTTAGTTCAATTAACTTAATTTGCGATTTTTATTGTAATGCGTTCCGTTCATTGAGTTAAATTTATATATTAAAATCTGTCTATAACGATAATTAAGGGACGAGGAAAATATATCGTTAGAAAATATTTATCGCCATACACAAGATTGAACATGATATACTCTAAATCAGGTTCACAGTTAAAAAATTATAAGGTGGGGAGAGGGTTTGCGCCCCATATTTTTCTATATCTGGGACATGACTATATAACAAAAAGGCTATTAATTACTGATTCACAAGAGATGAACGGCTGTTGTTGAGGCAGGGCCCGACCAAGCCAAATTGAGGTCCAGTGCCTATTTATTCCGAGCCCCTCTCTATGCATTCGCAACAAAATTATTCAATAAGTAACAAATGCAAACTTTTGTTATATATATATAGGGTGCGTCATAAATTCGTGAAAACTTCAAAAATTCATAATAAAAGAAGTAATGCGCGGAAAAAATTTCGTTTTACGCGAATATGATCAGAGGGACATTGGATTTTTTTCCAAGTATAAAAAAAATGATTCTAAAAGTAGCCGAAAGAGGAAGCTCATACGTTATACCGAGACGTTTTATGCAAATCAGGCGACCACAATCAGACAATGAAACAGATCACAATAACATGACACTGTGCATTTACTATTTTAAAGTAAAAGATGTTCAACATGACCGCCACCACAAGGTATTATGCAAGTGAGGCGTGTCACTACGCCTATTGCAGCTGAGTGTAGCATGTCGGCATCGATTCCACTGACGGTCCGTTGAATGGCATCTTTCAGTTTCATCAAAGTGGCAGGGGAGCCCCGGTACACACAAGATTTCAAGTATCCCCACAACCAAAAATCTTCCGGGGTCAAGTCCGGTGATCGTGAGGGCCACTTAAACTTACAACCTTGACTTATCACTCGGCCTTCCGTCAAAGTTTCCAAGAGGACTGTCTTGACTGCACGTGCAAAGTGGGGCCGGGCACAATCTTGGTGACGACAGGTAACGCCTCTTCAAAAAAGAAAGGGCCCATAATGAAAGACGTGGTGAAACCACACCAAACCGTCACATGAGGAGAATGCAGTGGCTTAGTGAGGTACTCACGAGGGTTTGACGTCACCATGCAGTGAAAAGTGGGCTTCATCCGTCCACATGACATTCAACAACCATTGTGGGTCATGTTCCATTTGTGCCAGCGCCCATGTAGAAAATTTTTTTCTTTTATCTGTATCTGCCGGTAACAACTGGTGACGTGCCTGTATTTTGTACGGATACAGATTCAAGATTCCGTGCAGGATATGTCAAATCGACGATTCCGGAATCCCCGTTATTCTCCCAGCTTCACGAGCACTGTTACTCCGCGTTGATGTCTTGGCTCCCAATTCTTCCATGACACTTTGTACAACATGGATGCGGTCCACGCTCAAGGATGGTCTGCCACTTTGTGGATGATCCTTCAAACTCCCCATTTCCTCAAAACGTCGTACTAAATTCAGTATCCCATTCAATGAAATAGGGCTTTTTTGCGCCTTCAGTCTGTTCTCCGTGCGAAACTTTCGCAATGCACTAGTTGTGGATTCACTATTCTTGTAGAAAAGTTTAACCACCAACGCTCGATCTGATAACGATAGCATGCCGCCGGCATCGAATGACGAATCCATTTCAAGCAAGGCGTTTTATTGCTAGCCTGATTTACACAAAACGTCTCAGTATGACGTGTGAGCGCCCTCTTTCAGTTACTTTTGAAATCATTTTTTATACATGGAAAAATAATCCAATGTCCCTCTGATCATATTCGGCCAAACCGAAATTTTTTCCGAGCATTACTTCTTTTATTATGAATTTTTGAAGTTTGAACGAATTTATGATGCACCCTGTATATAGTCATCGTTTAAAGCCCCTTTCAATGACGCCTGAATTATAATTAAGAAAAAAGTGTAATATTAATAAATTACTATGTTATAATTAAAAAACTAGGTTTCAAACTGGTATTTTAAACTTTCTAAAAAAAGACCACAAAAAATTTGGGTGCCTAGGGCCGCGCGTTAATCGGGTGCTGTGCTGGCCATATGGAGAAAGATAATATTAAAGCATGATATTATGCGATTAATAATATGTGGATAACATGGTACACCGCAGGATCACAGTTTTGTGGTGCTTCAAAAGCAAACTTGGATACTTTGCTGGTATTGGTATTTTTTCACATTTATTTGGTTCTCCAGTTAATCACTTTAACTTAAAGTGTACTGTTCATTTCTTCCACTCCCAATTCGGCTATTCTGTGATACTTCTCGCCCAGCTCCACGCATGATGTGAGGAGTTACTCTTCGTCCGTGTTGCTTTTCGCCAAAAGAGTCGATAGAACTAAATCTTGTAAATGCAAGACAACCAGATTTTCCTGCGTAATTTTCCTCGTAAGTCTTCTTGGATGGAGTTTAACAAAAGCAAATATACATTTATTTTATAATAATTTTTAAGAGTTATGGCAGGAACATTTGATCTATGAACTTGGCATCCAACAGTACATGGTATTTTTTATTCCAAGACCATTACACATTCCCCTCAACCTCTCTGCATATATTCCCAAAATCCGATTCCACATTTTTCTTAAATTCACTATTATCGTGATTGCATCAGAGACAGCCATCTCTCTTGAGGGCCAAACACTCAGTTTGTAAAAACTGATTCAAAACATTTCTTTAAGACTTTAGAGAGACCGTACAGTGCAAAACTAAATTCTGAATTGTACAATGAATAAATTAGAGTTTTTGTTTTTGGTGCTGAATTCGGGTCATGCCAAGTTGATATCTCCTCTAATTCATCCACGATCTTAATGATATCTGCTTTAAATTTCGTAACGCCATCGAGTCTTTCAACCCATCATGTTTCACAAAGTCTAGAAAGTTGTCCTCCAATTTGTTTTTTCAAGACACTATTTTTTTTCGTTGAACTCGTGAAAAAACAACTTGTTTGATGATGCCAACAGAATTAAAAAACGCTTGAAACGGACGAAGATTTAGAGTCAAATTCAGTTGGTGGCTGAAACATGGATTGCGTTTACAGCAATTTTTTTTAACTTCCTTTACAATACCAACCATTCTGGAAGAATTCAGTCCCAATTCTTAACTACCTTAACAATTCCGTGACCAATCACAACTTCAGTCGCTTTTAATTCAGCCGAAGTTGACACGGAAGTGGCTTCTTGGGGAGTGCTACTCTTTGCTTTCTTTTTGGTTTTACGGCTCAAAGACTACAGTGGTCATGCTGCGCCGGGACCTACTGTTTTCCGAGGAATCCGAACCTCTTAAGGCCTAGGGAACCAAACCCCGGACTACAGTGAGCAGTGCGATCTTTATGAGATCTCTGAGTAAGCGTTCTTTTTGCACTGCTGGGAGTCGAACCCGGATTAGCGGCGCACTAGGAGAACGCGTTACCACACTGCGCCACCGCAGGACGCTACTCTTTGATTTTGCTAAAGTAGCAAATGTATCTAGAAAAGTCAAGGAATTTTCTCTCACCTTGTTTGGCGCAGAATGACCCTTGCTGTCCTTGCGCCATAAAAATACAACCAACCAATCAAGAAATTCCATTCTTCCTGCTTCACCAGTGATCTACCTTACTACAAACG
>QLNU02003225.1:44943299-44964759 GCA_006491805.2 Dysdera silvatica | reverse complement strand
AGAAGAGCCCCCACCATGATCCCGTAGTTATGCTATCTAAGGAGCCTCGACTTCCAAAGCCCCCCCAGCCACCAAGAGCAAGGACTTCAATGCAACTGCATTGGCATCGCTACGCCACTGCGTAGAACCATGAACTTTGATACGTGCATCAGCGTCGAGTTTTCAAAATTATTGGGGGCCCCAAGCACATATGTTGTACATTTATACATTACAGTATATGTTAAATTGAAATTTATTTCGAATTGTTGGGGAGGGAGCTTGGAGCTGAAGTTCCTGCATATAACTCTACGCCTTTGGATACGTGACTTGTTTGGTTTAGTGTTATAAATGAGGAAACATGTTACATGTTTCATAGTGCAAATATTATTGTGTGACAATATGATAAAAATATATTTTATTGATATACGGATAGGCGTTTGGGCGTGGTTGCAGTTTATACCTACCCGCTATAAACCGCCAAGTTGGCAACCTTCAATTTTGGATACCTGTACGCTTGAAAAAATGTGTGCATGTAGTTTAGTGTATAAATTAACGTTGTTTAAACGTGAGTTTTAACGTTGTTTTTAGCCTTGATTAAATTATTTTTACACTATTACATGTTTTTATATACATTTTTTCCCTTTCCTCGCAGCGAGCGCTATGACACTTTTGCGAACGTGTACTTCAGTGGGAAAATTAATTTTAACGTTTTAAACGTGTATTAATTTTTTTTCATCGATTATTTTAATGTTATTACATGTTACAGATCTTCTTTTGGTACACACACATATATATATATGTGTTTTCCTTGCCAGCGAGCACCATCACACTCTTGTGAAAACGAGAAGTTCAATGGAAAAACGTTTTTTACGTTATTATAATAATGTGGAAAAAAAAACGCATAAAAATTTTATGTATTATATTTATACATGTAATATTAAAGCAATATTATTACTTACAATATTAGTGTGGAATTTGATAATTTAATAACAAAAATAAAAATGTAAATCTACACACTCGATGAATTTAATAGCGCGAAAAAAATACATTATCATCCACATAGATAAAAAAATATATATATGTACTTTAAATATCATGAAATTAAGTCTTTGAGAATAAAAACTGCATTTAATTTATTAAAAAGGAAAAAAAAGTAATTTATTAATATATATACAGTGGTACCTCGAGATACGAGTGCCCTAACATACGAGTTATTTGAGATACGAGCTGTTGAGCGAGCGAAGTTTTGTTTTGAAATACGAGCGACATTTGAGATATGAGGAACGGCCAGCTGCGATGCTGCACACGGCCCCCCAGTTTACTGTGCCTCGTGCATTATCCCACGTATTCCCCCAGTGTGCTTGTTTACCTCGCTGTCGAAGCATCTTTGCTAAGTTTTTCTAGGGCTTTGCGCTTTTTGTGCATTTACATACTTTATCACATTTCTTTTTATAACCATGGGTCCGAAGAAAGTGAGTGGAAAGGTCAGTGCTCAGAAGAAGATGATGTCTATTGAATTAAAGCGTGAAATCATAGAAAAAAATGAGCAAGGTGTGCGAGTAGCTGACTTGGCAAGGCAGTACGGGCATAGTACTTCAACGATATGCACTGTGCTTAAACAGAAGGAGTCGATAAAGGGTATAACGCCAGCTAAGGGCGTTACAATAAATTCTAAGCTCCGGAGCTCTCTCCATGAAAAGATGGAGAAACTGCTGATGGTTTGGGTGACGGAGAAGCAGCTTAAAGGCGATACCTTAACACAGGGCATCATATGCGAGAAGACTCGTTTAAAGCCAGTCGAGGCTGGTTTGACAACTTTAGAAAAAGGACCGGCATGCACTCCGTTGTCAGGCATGGTGAGGCAGCAAGTTCGGATGTGAAGGCAGCTGAGGATTATCTCAAACCTTTTTCCGAACTGATAGAAGCCAATGGATACATCCCCCAGCAAGTCTTCAACTGTGACGAAACAGGGCTTTTCTGGAAGAAGATGCCGAATAGGACTTACATAACGGCAGAGGAGAAGATAATGCCAGGCCACAAACCCATGAAGGATAGACTAACTCTCGCACAAGCGTTGACAAACATTGGAGCTAATGCCTGATACTAGTATATTTCTGATCTGCATTCAGAAACATCTTGAACAAGGCTGTTGCTACATTTAAATTTCCGATTTAAATGTACGATGCTAAGAAAGAGGAAGTAGTAGTGGAAGCTATAACAAAATAATTCACTTCAAAAGAATTAGAAGAAATGTTTCGTATTATGGGAAATTTTTAAGCAGAGCATTATGGATGGGAATCCTAAATTTGAACGTTCTTCGAAGTTGCGTGAAAAAATGGACAATTCAATTCGTTGTTATAAAATGATGTACGAAGAAAAGAAAACTGTACAGCAAACAAATTCTTTGACGAATTTTTTTAAACAATATGCTTTGGTACAGTACTCTTCAACAATATACACATGTATACAGTATGAGTACTGGCCATACCTAGTTTGGTTTGTTTATACGTAACATCCTGTAACATTACGTAGTAACCATCAACATGGAGTTTTCGAAATTATTGGGGGGTGGCTAAACACATCTGACCTGTACATTTATATGTTTTGGTACAGCATGTAGGTACAATTTATTTGAACTATTGGGAGGCTCAGGCCCCACAAGCTCATATAACTCCATGCCTAATGGTAATAACTTTATAGAAAGCATAATCTTTAAAACTTAATGTTACAGTATCAGTACTTTTATTAATTTAAAAACTTCATAATTTCAGAATCTTGGGGTAAAAATAATTTATTTTTCTACATACTCTATGTCTTAGTATGGGATGCTTTTCATTGGCACAATTAACTGCAATAATCAGAGTTTTCTGCAGTGGTTATTGTAATATTTTTAAACTATTGCATAATGAATAAAATGAATTGCAATAACTCTACTTTTACTTTCTTATATTGCATAAATACATGCGTGATATTCGTCTAAATTATAACAGAATGTGGGTATGAATTTCGAGACAGGCAATAAAAATGCTTTCACTAACAGCAAAGTCCCACAGGTGAATTGCCCATAGTTAATCTAAAATAAAAGTTCTTTAACAAACATTTAATGAAAAAATAATATATATATTAACATGTATTCTTCTTCTGTGACTACATTAAATAACTTACACAACATACTGCTTGTGATATTTCACAGTAGAAAGGTTTCTCAGTGGAAATAGGCCCTGCGGTGGCGCAGTGTTGTAACGCGTTCTCCTAGTGCGCCGCTAATCCGGGTTCGACTCCCAGCAGTGCAAAGAACGCTTACTCAGAGATCTCATAAAGATCGCACTGCTCACTGTAGTCCGGGGTTTGGTTCCCTAGGCCTTAAGAGGTTCGGATTCCTCGGAAAACAGTAGGTCCCGGCGCAGCATGACCACTGTAGTCTTTGAGCCGTAAAACCAAAAAACAAACAAACAAATTCTCAGTGGAAATAGTTTTCATGTGTCTGTTCAACAGTCCTAGTTGAGAAACCTGTTACAACGAATTTCACTTCGCTGCAAAGCTTTCATTTGTAGCATCACATAGTACATTTTATAATCAAAAAATTTCCTAATTAGCATGGGTTCTTATGTGCATACTTAAACTTGTCCTCCGAGAAAATTTTTTATGGCACATTTCACAACCATAAGGTCTTTCACCAGTGTGAGTTATTGCATGTGTTTTCAAACTGCTTTGCCGAGAAAAACTTTTATGACATATTTCACACTGGAAAGGTTTTATGCCAGTATGAATTCTTATGTGTCTTGTCAAATCACCCTGTCTGAAAAATTTTCTATTGCACATTTCACACTGGAAAGGTTTCTCACCAGTATGATTTGCCGTGTGTTCTTTCAAACTGCTTTGTTGAGCAAATGTTTTATGACATATTTCACACTGGTAAGGTTTTTTACCAGTATGAATTTTCGTATGCTGTTTCAAATGACTGTTCTGAGAAAATTTCTTGTAACATATTTCACACTGGAAAGGTTTCTCACCACCATGAATTCTCATGTGTGTTTTCAAACTGCCTTGCTGAGAAAAATGCCTATAACATATTTTACACTGGAAAGGTTTTTCACCGGTGTGAACTCTCATGTGTGTTTTCAAAGTGCCCTGTTGAAAAAATTTCACATTACATATTTTACATTGGAAAGGTTTTTCATCAGTATGAATTACTGCATGTTTTGTTAAAGAGCTTCGCAATGAAAATTTCATAAGACATATTTCACACTGAAAAGGTTTTTCACTAGTGTGGATACTCATGTGTCTTATCATATTGCCTTGCTCAGCAAATTTCACAGAACATATTCTACACTGGAAAGGTTTTTCACCAGAATGAGTCCTCATGTGTTTTGTCAAACTGCCTTTCTGAGAAAATTTTTTATGACATATTTCACACTGAAAAGGTTTTTCACCAGTATGAACATTCATGTGTTTTATCATATTGCCTTGCTCAGAAAATTTAACAGAACATATTCCACACTGGAAAGGTTTTTCACCAGTATGAATCCTCATGTGTTTTGTCACACTAATTTGTTGAGAAAATTTTTTATAACATATTTCACACTGAAAAGGTTTTTCGCCGCAATGAATTCTCATGTGTGTTATCATAGAGCTTTGGTGAGAAAATTTAACGTGACACATTTCACACTGGAAAGGTTTTACACCAGTATGAGTCTTCATGACTCTTCTTAAACCTCTTTGGGTATAGAACTTTTTACATGATTCACATAACAAACCTTTGAATTAGTAAGATTTTTCACTGTTTTATCTAGAAATCTCTTTGGCGACAAAATTTTTGTTAATAGCTTTCACACCTGAAGGAAGTTTCATCAGCATAGCTTCTGACGTATTGATTTCAGTAATCTCAAACTTTATAACACATTTCTTATCAGCATGATTGACTCAATAAGCATAGAATGGATGATGATACATCTGATAACTAAATATAACTGCTAGATTCTTTTAAATCCCATGTGCCAGTGCATCAGAAAATTAAATGGGTTCATATGATCGCCATACACAAGTATGAACCTATGGATGAAGAAGTGTGGAATTAGTATATATATATAATGCATTGATACATATAATTACATTATAATCAAATGTTTGAAATGTGCTACTCCAGAATTGAAGATGATGGATGCTATGAAAGGAGGGGAAACATAAATAAAACCAATTTAATTTTTAAGCTCTGTTGTTTTGACCACACGGCAACTCTACTTAACCACAAGAGTAAGAACAGTGTTGTTCAACCTTCAAATTATGATCCCCTTTTTCTAGTAGCTAAATACATAAATGGCAACTTAGTCCCACGTCAGCTACTACCAACCACATTTGCATAAGGGAATTCTTAATAGAGTAAAGAAAATATATTAAGTGTAATTTTTTTTAAATATAATTTTAATATGTAATTAACCTAATATTTAATGCAATACTTGTGCATATATCTAAGCAACCAGATTCAAAATTTTTGGCTGAGTGTTTGTTAAAGGCAATCCCATGTCATTCACAACATTCCGTCTGTTTCTTGCCATTGTTTTGATATGAAGTAGTGTCAAAAATCCACTTTCACAAAGACATATAGTGACAAATGGATAAAACTCAAAAGGCAAACATGGCAATATCTGGATGGGAACTATGCACAGAACACCAAAATTGTATGTCTAATTTAAAAAAAAAAAAGATCATTTCGCAGATCCCAAAACTCATCTTATACTTCAATTGGAATGCTGGTAAGTCCAGGAAAGCAGAGAACAGTTTTACACAGTCTCTTCTGTGAGCTTATGAACGTATAGCTGAAATCCTTTTTCAAGCAATTCAAGGTGCTCAATAAACTCCACTTTCAGATTTTTATCCTGTCAACTTTCAGATATTGCTACCACACTGCACAGGCTTTCAAACATAGCAATGTTTCTAATATTTACTTTTTGGTGCCAGTTTTGCAGCTTGAATAGAAATGCATGATCATCTTGAAATTGGATAATGTGTGTTTCCTTTCCTTGAAGTTTCAGGTTTAGCTTACTTAGTTGGTCTAAAATATGTGCAAAGTAAGCGAACTCTTTTCTCTAAGCTTCATCATTAAAGTAATCTACAAGATTATGTTTCCTTTGCATTTCAAGGAGCAACTTCATTTTATCTTTAAACTCAAATACATGTCTGGTAATGATCAAATACTCGCAAAGAAACTATTCTTTGCGAGCATTTTATTATCTGATACAACCACATCATCGACTATGATGAGAGCATTACTCTAATTAAAAAGGACTAATTTTTTCCAATAACCAGCGTAAAGCAATGTAGAAAAGAAGAACCTTGTGATCAGAATTTATGTCTTCACAGGGTTTTTTAAACAGATGGCGAATGAGAGATCTAGATTCGATGCAATTCACAATTTTAATCACAGAATCAAGTACCTCTTGTGGAGGAGCTGGAAGAGTTTAACTAGCAAGGTCATATCGATGTATCTTGTAGTGAATGCCCTTTGCTTAGGAATCAAGTTTTTTCACTTTTGTATGAAAGCCCAAGTCTGACCCTAGCATGGTTTGTGTCCCATCGGTACAAACCCTACCGACTCCCTTCCACTGTAAGCTTTTTGTTTCAAAAAAGAGTACTTATCTTCACCTTTTACAGTAATTTCAAGTACAAAATGAATACATTTAGCAAAGACAAGCAACTGTGGACATGAACTTATGTCCTTGGACCCATCAGCTTGTAAAGAAAACAACGGAGAAACTGATTTCATTCAAATCTGCTCCTTCATTTCTATGGACATATCTAAAATGTGGTATAGTGTTATTGAATAATGATATTTGATGCATCGTTATCTTGCTGCCTTTCTCTAAAAAAAACAACAAAACAAAAACCTGTCTCCAGTATGTAGCGTTTGCTGAGTTTAAAGTAAACAACGGGCATCTCAATAGCTATCAGAAGGCTGTAGGATGTCTAGTGTTCTTGTAGATGTCAGATTTATTCACTATAATCATCATTTAATTTTTCTCACATAGGAATACTTTTATTTATATAAGAACACATTTTCAATACATTATTGTCATCATCTCAAACCCTAAAAATTAAAAACTTTTATATACATATAATTTATCACCTCCTAAGGAAGAATGGTATTTGATTTACGTTCATTGTCTTAGCAACTCGTAATTCTGGGTGTGATTTGGCTCTCATCTGGTGACATACTCATAATTGACTGCAAGTTTTTCTCCAATTATGCAAGGTTTGTTCTGTTTAGCAATTTCATATAATGCTTGCACTGCCACTGCACTCTTACTGAAAACCTCCTGCAGGATCAAGTCTCCAACGTCTGAAACTAGTTCCATGGCATCCAAAGGACCACATTCTTTTCAATGTCTTCTGAAAGCTTTAAGTGGGGTTTGAATTTTGAAGGTGAACAAACACTAAGAACAACATGGCATAAAACACACTGTAGCATCTCTATACCAGTTCTACTTAATGTAATAAAGCCAAATTTTAAAATCTTCTGAATATTCATGTTTTTTCTCCATGGATACAAATTTCTAAAAATATAAGTAAACTTTAATTTTTTTGAAAGAAACATTTCCCAAACAATCTTAGGTGCAACTAACATTAGGGTGACTACTGATACTTACAAACAGGGTTGGCAAGTTTCTGCCAAAGCGGTTAAAACCGCTGGTTATAACCGGCATGCAAGGGCGGACACAGGGGTCATGACCCCCCAAAATATATTTTTTCACTGTAAAAAATTCCAACTTTCATGATAAATGAAGGGTGTTATTCCAAGACCATGGCAAATTCTGTCCTTAACCCCCCAAATGAAAGCCTGCATCCGCTATTGCCGGCATGGTAAAAACCAGTTTCTGCCGCAAAAGTGGCAAATCCAGGGATATAATTATTTCATGTGTTAAAAACGTATCAAATTGCAAAAGGGAATGCATTCGAAGGTAAAATAGGTTTAGTGACAATGTTCATAGTATTTATTCAAAGGTTACATCATAGCAAATTCTATATATGTTACATAAATTTTGTATATAATTCTCCATAGCAGTCTAATGCAAAATATCAGTTTTGCTGCCATTTCCTAATTCAAACAATTTCTTAATTTATTATGAATAGACGAAAAGCATAAGAAGTATTCTTCCAAGCCCACCAATACTGCAGGCAATATTATCACTGAGTGAACAAAAGTTACAAAATCATCATTTATGGTTGTTTCCTTTAAACTAGACCACCACATAGGAACTGGGACATTTTCCAAGATTTTATTGGAGTAGTATGTTTCAGGAAAAGGAATTGATTTTGCTCAAAAAGCTATAACGTAAAGCATAAAATTTGGGTTAATGACATTAAGGAATTTCCTAGTATTGTCTTCCTGCTCCTGTGACAATTTAGATCACATGTACTTTGGATGAAGTATATAAACTGGCATATATATGATGTTGAGTTATTACCTGATTATATTTACTTCTTACCCTTTTTTGATTCATTTTTATGAGGCTATCGTTTATTAGGGTCCACCAAATTTCACAAGCATCGGCAATAAAAAAAAGTCGTCTTTTTAAATCTTATACAGGGCAATAGCAATAGATTTTAAAAGCTGCAACAAGTCTTTTTACATCTTTATTAATCATCTGATTGTTTATGACCTGGAAAGTTCCTTTATCATCCATATCATTTTCATGATCTGCAAGTAATATGGATGATTCTTTATGAATAATTCCAAGCAATCTACCTGACTTTTCTATTTTCTATTGCCAGGTATTCGTGGCTTCACAGTGTTTATTCATTCCTTTAGCTAAGCTAAAATATTTCTAAACAGATACCACATGCTTTACAACAGACTTAAAAACAAAAAGTGTGGTTCATTCACTGTAATACAACTTATTCGATTAGTCATAAACCATTGAGGCTTTTTTTTACAGCCAGTCTGTTAGTGTTGCTTTTTATTTTATAGCTAAACATTTAATGAAGGTAAATAAGATGAAATAGACCAAGTAAGTTAAATAATATGGCCTTCAAAAGATGGTTTTTGTAACAGCTTTGATTTACTACAGTATTTTTTCAATTATTGAAATTATTAATATAAAGCTTTATAATATACTAAATTATTGTAATAAAATATATATATGTAATTCATTTACTAAATAATACAATACTGTTTTCAGTACTTTTATTAGTTTCTGCCAGTTTCTCCCACTTTCTGCCGGTTAAAACCAGTTTCTGCCGGCAGAAAGCCAACCCAGATTACAAAATTATTAAACGCCGGCCATAGTAAATAATGTCATCAATATTAAAATGCACATACAAATATGACAATAGCAGGTATTTGAAATTTCTCAAATATCTGGTGCAATGGATCTTTAATGAACCATGTCCCTTCATTTATCAAAAATCAGTGTTACAACCATTAGCACGCAATTGCACATAAAATTAAATGCAACAAAAAATTGCTGTATCAACCTCTAAAAAGCCGTTTATGAACCCCAGGTTGGGAACCACTGCATTAAAAGGAAGAAAAAGGCATGTCCTTATCTTCTTTGTGACACCTATGATCAAAGAGAGTTCTAGTGTAAGCAAAAAACATACGCCGTGGAAATAACTCTTTCAATGATGCTTGCATGATTTGATACTGTTGTGTTCTCAACTAATGGGGTACAAAGTAATCTCAGGTAACCTTCATTATGCACCTAAATGTCTTTTCATAGAAACCAACTGTTAAAATTATTATATTAATATGCAAAAATTCTGTGATCAGCCAGGGTACACAAACTTATTATTTTTTCAAATAAAAAATTGTATTCTTTAATTTAAATTAATTAGTTGCTTTGTAAGTTTGAACTTGTTAGAGCATGTAATATATAGTGTTCTTAAATTTTAATTGTTAAACGTTAATACACAGAAAGTTGATAAGGACATCATACAAAATCAAAATTAAAAAAAATCATTAAAATATTTAGATTAAAACCACAATTTAGCAGAAATATTGTAAATTCTTATACATATAAATGTGTGAAAATCATATTTTTAGAATTTTTTTAAAGATTAAAATAATTAAAACTGGCCCTGTAGTACCTATTAATGTTCAATGACGTGACTTTTTTTTAAATAGAATTTAAAAGGACTTGAGTCATGTCATTGTTGTAAATCCTTTTAATATTTAGTATGCAGATAGTTCCCGTTTTAAAGACTCACTTTACGAAGTTTCAGCCTTACATATTTTTTAACGCATGTCAAAAGATCCGGATTACGGCAATTATTTCAGACCTTGCCATCCTCCCCCTCTCCCCAACATCAAATCATCCTAACACAGTGTTTGTACATATTTCCTTACATTTATATATAAGGATATATATTTAAGACTTTTTAGGAACCTTTAAGCACACAAGAAAGAAGGTCGGTTATATTTTTATGCCGCAAGGACAACGATGGCCATTCTGCACCAAGCAAGATGAGAATGTACATATGGTTTTAATGTAAATATAAATTACATAGCAAAAATGAAAAAATTATATCAGCTATAAAATGGGACAAAACAATGTAGTAAAATCAGATATCAATAATAGACAAAAAATTATGTCGTGCTCAAAAGAGTCACATAAAATGTCATGAAGGGTAAAATTATTTTGGTTAAAAGATGATGTACATTGCTGGTTAAAATTTATGCAAATTGTTAAAATATGTAAAATGTTCAATGGATCACGAAGTGGCACACATCGGGGCATCTTCTCCCTTTAACAGATGTTGATGGGAGAATCGTGTGTGCCCGATGTGGTCTAGCCAGTGACCTCTTTTTGACGGTCACTCCTATAGATAGACTGCCACACCTCAATACAAGGTTTAATAAGGTGAAGTTTATTAAAAATTTGCTCGTCCCACTCTAACTGCCATTTCTTATACAAATGGGATGAGACATGGGAATCAAGATCTTGAAATGGAATGGTAATACTTAGGTTCTGCAGTTGCTGTTTTTGCAGCGATGTCAGCCTGTTTATTGGTGGAAATTCCAACATGGCCTGGAACCCAGCAGAATTTCAAAACATGCTGTATATTTTTTAAATTCACGAGTTGTTTGTGAACTCCGTGGATTCCAGAGTGATGCATACAAGAAAGAATGAATCAGAGAATCTATGTAAGTGACTTCGTTTTTATACTATTTTAAGAATAAAATAGAAGTTAGAATGCATTATATAATTAGATGATCTCAGAATTAACATAATTATGAAACAAGAAAAGTTGAGAATGAAAGGAATTTCCCTAAAAGTGATCAAGTAGTTAGCATTAAACAAGATAATACAAATCAAATGAGATTGATAATTAAAGTCAGGGGTTGTTCAAGTATTACTTACATATACACATTTTTGGCTATTTTATACTTCTCATCCCCCTACACTTACATAAGATTTTGGGTTTCTAATCATTTGGTATATGTTTTTGAAATAAGAATGCAATGTGTGATGCAAATTATAATACTTATTTACATTTTTATTGTAATATTGAGCACTTATTAGTAAGTTTGTTAAAAAAACCCAAAGCAGAATGTTTATATACATTTTAAAATCTTTATAAAACATAAATTCCTTTTACTAGAAGTGCAAAAAATATTTATCGGACTGATTTTTTAACTTCTTTATATATCCTAAGAAAGAAAAAAAAATTATTTATCCTGCAACAGTTCTGCAGTGAAGCTGTTTGTTCTGCAACGTGCGTAACACTTTTCGACATATTCTGTTTTGGGGGTTATAATATTAAACGCTTATTTATAAATAGAGAGTAATCACAATAAATTATCGCGTTTAAAAAAGTTTTAATGCACTATTAATAGCAATTTTGGTGAACATACGCCACCATCATCAGAACAATACATCAGCTCAAGGTAACCTGTCAAAAATATTTTTGTAGCTTTTTGGTTAACTTGCATTAAAAGTTCTAGCCAAATAAGAAAAGTTGTTTTGAAGTTTTCAAGGAATTTTGTTCAAAAACTACTACATCCCCACAATGGCATTTAATTATTTTTACATTTTGATTTGATTCTTCTATGCTGGTGCATACACCAGGCAAGATATGCAGCCTTAAAAATCCTGAACTTAGATAAATTAGCGTGACAGCAATACGCCATATAGGAATTACAGGAACCATAAGAGCTGACATCTACATGTTTATAGAGTGAATTTAGAATTCCCTGACAATTTTCCCATATGGTAAAATTTTACGATTTCTCTGTTCTGTTGCAACTCTGGAATGACATATGGGGCTTCGACAAAAGTATGGAAACACCTTGCAAAATTCATGCCTTCATTTTACATTTGTGCTATAGCAGAGTTTGCAGGTGGTGGTGCCTGTTTGCTGTAATGCAACTACCGATATAAAGTAGTCTACATCAGTGGTTCCCAACCTCAGAGTTGTAGCCCTCAAGGGAGTTGTGAACAGGTTTCTGGGGTGGTCGCCACAATTATTTTTATACCAAATGTTTCCAACGCTTTTATATTTCAACATGGCTACACACATTGCAATATTCTACTAATGGTTGTTAACTTTATATCTATAATATATAAGGAAATGAAACGCCTCATTAGCGGTCACTCGCCAGACAGGAAATTTTGGTCGTAAAAGAGGGGGTCACTCTGAAGTAGCTAAACTATTACATTTCAATCATTTAAGTACTTTATTTCGAAACTTATGTACTTTCAAGCATATAAGACAAGTTTAAGATAATGAACATGAGCGCTTGCTGAATATAACAAGTAAATTTATAACAAAACGTTAATATTAAAATGTATTTACCTTGGAAAAAAAAATTGATTCATAGCTGTTTGGCGGCTTTTACTCACCAATTCTTCTCCTTAGAAATGTATTTTTAATTGATAGATTAAATTCACCGTTTTTCCGTCATTATGCTTACAAGACCTGTGTGCTAGTTAAGTAAACTTGTTAATAATAATATAATGATAATCTTATAATCATAACAATTTATAAATGTTAATAATATTAATAATTCGAACTGAGGTGGTTTCATGTTAATTGTTTATCAGTTTCATGCAGTGTACTACTATATGATTTTTTTTATTTTACAGAACGTATATTATCGAAGTCTTTGTTACACATTAGTCATTTGAATCAGGGAATCCAAGTTAATTGCCACTCTCTATTAATGGGAAGGGAAAATTCTCTTTAGCTCTTATTCTATCATTAGTTTCCTCTTGTGAGAAACGGTGTGAAGGTCAAAGTTCTTATTTTGTCCATACAGGGGTTCTGGTCTAATGAAATGAATCATGAAAACAGTGTCCACATCCATATGTGAGGGTAACGCTAAGCAGGGGTTTGAAATACATTAAGATAAATTAGCTTTGCCTGTTAATTTTTATCTGAGAGCAAAAGAAAGATGACCGTATCTGAGGAATGTCCGTTAAGAGGTTTCACTGTATATATATATATATAAGTAATATATATATAATTATTATAATATATATAATTAATATAATGGTTTTATATTTAATGGGTTTTTACTCTGATATGAATGCTTTTATTATGCAAATGTGACGGCAGCAGACCAGGGGGTTCAGATTTTTTAGTTACTATAAAAGGGGATCGCTGATTACTTGGTTACTATGAAAGTGGGTTGCGCCTTGAAAAAAGTTAGGAACCATTGGTCTACACGTTGCAAAGGCCATTTGTCATTAAGACAGCATTCTATATAATTGAATGTGAATTAAGTCAGAGCTGACAGAATTCCAACGCGGTCAAATTGTTTGAATGTATGGTAAGTGCTTTTGTAACCAAGGTTGTGGAAATTTTCGGTGTATCAGGAAGCACAGTATCGAAGATGATAACTGCACACAGCAAAATTTGAAAAACGGTATATGACAAATACTAGTGTAAACGAAAATGTGTACTGAATGACAGAGACAGATAAACGTTGCTTAAGGTTGTGATGAAAAATCAGAAGTTTACAGCTGCAAAAGCGACTACAGAGCTGAACACCGTGCTCACAAACCCTATCAGCATCAAAACAGTACAAAAAATTGCACAAACAAGATTTTTACAGACAAAGGGTAGTGTTTCATCTAGAAAAAAATTAGGGTAAGATGTATGGCCTGTCAAAGGGCCCTTTTTTTTAATGTTGGTGCTCTAAATACATGAATACTCATGATGAACATCCGCTGTTACCTCAGCTTTATTGCTACTAACTCCTTTAAACAACATCTTAATTGATGTAGTTCCTATTGCTGCTTCCTTTAAATTTTTTAGTTTTTGTTTGCAGGTAAGCATTTTTTGGAGGATTTTTTTCCAAGTTAAGTATACGAAAGGCGAGAGGAAAGTGCTCGTGACTATAATCTAACGACAGTGTTGCCAGATGGCAAGATTAAAAAATCTCAACTTCATACAAAATAATAATTAAATTAATATAACTATAATTTAGTTAAACAATATACTACATGACACGTTGGCATCAATGCTTTGTTTATTTTTATATTCATAAGCACTCATTTTGCCAAAACCATCAGTGTTATTACAGAAATGAAATAATGGAGTACAAAATTTTTATAAATCAACAAATTTCATCACAGGCTTTGGATTCTAACAGAAGGACGACACGTTATTTTCTGAGGACTGGGGGGAACATTTGGGCACAAGGACAGTCAAGTTGAAGGGCAGGACAATTAATAGGTTCAGTAGGATGTTGGGCTCTTCTATTTTGCTTTGGATGGAACTCCCAAAGACCTATTCCAAAACCACTCATCAGTGATAAGAATGTTGCTAAGAGGAGGTAGTGGCACCATAATCATAAAACCTGGAATATGGAGTAATGGACGAAGGTCATTTGGTCAGATGAGTCAAGCTTTACACAATTTCTGACTTTCCATATGAATTTACGTTTGGAGAATGCCACCGAAAGCTTTAAATCCAAACTGTTTGCTAGCAAAAGTAAAACGTGGTGATGGGAGTTCCATCATGATATGGATATAGCATGGTATTCTGCCAGATCTACCATTAGCCTAAAAGGTAACATCACTGTCAATGGTTACGTGACCATTTTGAGTCATAAAGTCCATCCTGTTGTGCAAAGTTTGTTTTCTGATGGTGATGATGTTTATGAAGATGACTTCCCCTGTTCAAGCCCTGTTCCCACAGCTCACATTGTCCAGGAATGGTTTTCTGAGCTCTGAGATGAAGTTTCACATCTTCCATGGTCTTCCCAATCGCCCAATATCAATATTATTGAGCCCTTGTGTGGTCAGTGTTGGAGACAAATGTTCAAATGTGCTATCCATCTCCATCATTGTTCAGAGGCCTTGCCAATATTTTCGAGGAAGAAGGTTACGATATTCCCCTGAAAACTACACAGTACCTTTACTATACATTCTAAGAATACTGCAAGCAGTTCTGAATGCCAAACGTGATCCTACGTAATACTAATCGAGGTTATAATCTTTTCGCAAGGTGTCTCCATATTTTTATCTAACCCCCGTATGTGTGAATACACCTTTTTTTTTTGACAAGTAAGCAACCAGGATATGTTCTGAAAGACGGTACTGGATTTGATCCTACAGCAGTTACATGGTTTGCAAAAATAAAAGAGTAGAGAACCAGTTATAATAACCGAACACACATGCATACACTTTAAAGACAAAAATCGATGCACCAGAAAATCTGTAATGAAATTTCATATGCAAATACCTTTCAACTTAACATGCAAATTATTAGAACATAGTATTAAAGTAAATGAATAGCCAGAGCTTTACAGCATTGGAACTGACCATTCAGAAAGGCTATATAATGAGCAAAACTCAATTGGGAGGATTCTATGATTAGATTCTGATTTAGATTTCCTATGATTAAATTTTGGCTGCAGCCACATTATCTCAAATGTGACAATGCCTCTCCGATGGGTTTTCACTTGTTACAAATATATGTTACAATTTGAAAGAGGCCAGATGGGCGAATCGAAGAATCACGCATCATTTGTATCGGAGTGATGCGGCAATTAGATGATGTTGGCAGATTTCATTGTCAAGAGAACAGCAGTCGACATAAGGCGACAACCGAATGGGAAAGCAGAGTGAGTGTCCAAGTTCAGCACCCAATTTGTCTCTGTTAACCATCCAAAGCATGACCCACACAGAAATGAGCAACAGGACCATTAATACACAACTTGGAGAGCAGAATTTAAGATTGTGCCACCTTATAAGCCACTTGCCCATCTCCGGAGCACATCATCAAGTGTGATTGCAGTGGTGCCAGGCATGATAGACCTTGAATTGCACTGACAGGGAACGGATTGTTTTCAGTGATGAGTCCCGTTTCAAAATGAGCCCAACCGCCCAGCACGGACATGTCTGGAGATGTCATGGATAGCGTAGGGATCATTTCTTTACTGCCTCAATACCACTCAAGCCGACAACAGGGAGCTATGATCTAGGATGCAATTTCTTTTAATAACTGGACATTTTTGGCAATCATCAGTTGCATCCATGCAGCATAGATGTTGACAAAATAGTATGACCCATTGAGCTGCAGTTCCTTTTGCACCCTCAGACTAATTTTTCAATAAGGTGATACCCTTAGTAAGTTATATACCACCTTTAAGTAAGTTACATAACTCAGTTTGCTGCTATCTGTATATATTGAAAATTATAATAAAACTGCACATAAAAAAAATATATATATTTTTTTTCAAATGATAGTATATTATATTAAGTTTTTATGTCTAAAATTTCTATTTTACGTACAATTTTGCACGATTTTTTTTTTCTTTTTAACATCTTCGAAATATTTGTTTTGTGCACAGATATTCATGCCATTTTCCTGCTGTATGCCACAAATTTACTGAAAGATCATTAAAATAGGATTGCATAAAAGATCAGATAAGTATGATAGAAAAATGAACATTACATAGAATGAAACTCTTATAAAATTTAAAATATTTTACTTTTTTTTTAATGAATTTCCAATTTTTTTTATGGCAAAAAAAAAACCTTAAAAAAAATCTGGATTTTTTTCCTAGGCTTTTCATTACTACACCTATCCTGAAGTGATTAGAAATTATTAGCACTAATTAAGAGTACTTTTTTACGTTCATTACAAATATGAAACGATTGTAAAAGTGTGACATCGGAAGACTACAGTTTTTGCAACTTCAAATTACAGGAGAACCATGTTTTCTATGATCTGAAGTCCCCCCCACAAAAGTAACTTTCCACATTTAAAATCTTTATATATTCACAGTAATCAGAATCAAAAAAACCCTCTTAATTTTAATAATTTTGGGCTGATAATTTTTAATCACTCATAGTGGAATTTTTATGTGATGTGGCTATGGTTCTTAAAATGAGAATTTATGGGAAAAACATGTTTCTTCAATTTTTGCAAAACAGACCACAAATGACCTTAATTCTATTTTTGGATAAGGAAGCAAAAAACAAAAATTTGTAATGCACTAAATTCATGTTCACAAAGTATAAAAAAAATGTTAAAATTCAACTTCAAAAATAAGTTAAGCATTTTTTTTAAAAAAAGTTGATCATGTATCCAACAGTTCCCGAACATTAACATATGCGAGTTAGATGCAACCAGGGCCTGAAAAATCTCCTAAAATTTGCATGCCCGAACTAAAATTTTATATGCCCGAAACGTATCACTACATTTTTTTGCTCTATTTACAATTTTTGTACTTTATCAATTAACATTAAGACAAATTAAATGGACAAGATTTATTATCGTGTAGGTTAACTTCTTCTAGGATAGAAACCATGAGGATATTATTAGCCTCGACAAGGTATCTTGATACAGATACATTTCTAGGTTGAAGAAAATTTCTTACATCTATTATTAAAGTAAACGAGATGAAAAAAAAAAGAGCAAATGAACAGGAGCTTGACAAATGGCAATGAGTTGTGAGCTGCAAGAAGTCTGGCAAGATGGCAGCCAAATCTAGTATTCCCACAGGACTTTTTGAAAATCCTCAAATACATGTGGAGATGGAGTTTTTACCTTTTCCACTATTATTGGGGTTCACTATTAAGTTTACACTATTGTTGAGGTATCGAGATTGTCACTAGGACATTGATAAAATCACTGAAATAAAAATGGAAATTTATTTTTAATTTTGAAAAAAAAAAAAAACCCTTGAGATATGTTAAAAGCTTACATTTTTTAAAGCATTAAAAGCTTTCAATTTTTTATACGCCAGGTCGGGCATGTGGCAAAAAAAGTAAAATAAAAATAAAAATACATGCCCGGCTGAAATTTTTACATGCCCCAGGCATGTCGTGCAATAGATTTTTCTGGCCCTGGATGCAACATAGTTTCTAGTTTAGTTAAATAAATTTTATTTTATGACAAAACTGTCATTTCACTAAACTGTAATTGTAATAAGAAAATAAAATAGTGGGATGTTCCATCACATTTTTACACAAAATTTTACATAAAAAAATCTAAGCAGCATGAATCCTTACATGATTACTTAATTCCTTATATATAACAAAGTTCTTACAACATATTTTACAGTAAACAGGTTTCTCAGTGACATGAGAATTCACATGTCGGTTCTAAACGAGAAAACCACTTATGACGATGTTGCCCAATTAGCGGTTCATGCAAGCCGCTCAGGGTCTGCAGCAGCATTCACTTTGTCCTCTAACACCCATTACACATCACTCTGAGCAGGAACATGAATGCTTTTAGTCGAAAAAACAGGCTGCAAGCTTCGCAGAAGAAAAAAAGTCTTTCCATATACTTTGAGGAAAACAGAATTTAAAATTGGAGCCTCAGTAATTTGGATCTGCATTCTCAATGCAGACTTTAAAGTAGTTTCTGGCAGCGGTGGCTGGTGGTCAAGTTACAGTGTTGCACAACAAGTTTTTCA
This sequence comes from Dysdera silvatica, assembly GCA_006491805.2. NCBI lineage: Eukaryota > Metazoa > Arthropoda > Arachnida > Araneae > Dysderidae > Dysdera > Dysdera silvatica. Next base: position 44,945,906 of record QLNU02003225.1, on the reverse strand, counting down.
TTATACAGAAAAAACAATTGTGTTAATATTTTTATTGTTATTATTTTATTAGAATATGTTCATTTAGCTTGAAATATGTCACAAAAATCTTTGCAGCCAGTCCAAATGTTTTAATAAACAGTCATTATTCAAAATAGCATATTTGCTAGCTGTTTATGTTGTAGCAGCAAGTTAGTTTGTGGTTTTATGACTCAAAGACTACAATGGTTATGTTGTGCCAGGACTTACGGCTTTCCGAGGAATCCGAACCTCTTAAGGCATAGAGAACCAAACCCCATACTACAGTGAGCAGTGTGATCTTTATGAGATCTCTGAGTAAGCATTCTTTGTGAACTGTTGGGAGTCAAACCTGGATTAATGGTGCACTAAGCAAATGTGTTACCACACTGCACCACGGCAGGGCTTATAGCCGCAAGCCGATAAGCTCTCTCGTTAGTCTTATATGCAAAAGTTCTTCAGTATCATTATCTGTGAATTTCACATTCCTTTCATTAGTGATGCAACAGAATATTCAACTAGCTTTAAAGCCAAATATCGAATATTCAGGAACCAAATATCAATTTCCTTGAAAACTCATTATGAATATAAACAAAAGTGTATTTGTCAACTTTTAAATTAAGAATAAAATTAAAATTGCAACATAACAGCGAGCTCATATGCAGGTACACTTCATTTTTACCCTTTGTTACACCAGCCTAGCTGTCTCTGGCAAAGTAGGCTAGGCCACATGACCCTAGAATTCACAATTGTCCCTATTGATTAGGTGCTGCCATCTATTGATAATAAAGGTAATTGAAAGACAAAATCTATTTTTTTTTAATTTTAAGGAAATTGATATTCAGCCTTGAAACTAGCTAAATAATCGGTTACATACGAGTAAAAAAATTTATTTAACTTTATTTTCAATTTAAAACATGCAAATACATTTTTGTTTATATTCATAGTGAATTTGAAAGGAAATTAATATTTGCTTGTCAAATATTCCATATTTGGCTTCAAAGTTAACTGAATATTCTGTCACATCCCTACTTTATATCACCAATGTAGTTTGCGATATGACTGCGTTTTAGAGATTATATTTTACTAATCCGTTATTCTTTTATTATATCACTACAAAAATAATTATCGTTGTATTCAATTACAAATTAATGCATATTTTGGAAATTCAAAATGGATACTGTAAAATACCTATCATCAAACTACCATGGATATTTTCTCTTTAAATAGCTTACGCTAAGAACGTTCATTTCCTTTTCTATTAATTTTTAAATAATTTGAAATTTTGGACTGTGGCAAGTGTAACTGAACAGACAGTGCCTTGTTGCTATGTAGGCCTAATGTTTTTAATGATGTTAAATTATTCTTGGCTTGATCCCAAATCCACCTCCCCCTAAGCACAAAAAAAAGACGGACAGACAGCACGCCGCAAGTTGTATTTCTAGGGATATAGCAATATATGTGTGCAACACCTACAGGCCTGCACAAAAGTTTAGACACAACACAAATTTGAGTATAACAAAATACTATTAAAACTGAAGAAGTAGGAACTTTAATATTACGAAGTATGAACACATGTAATATGCAAATTAAAAATTTGAGAACAGAAATCACATCAGTAGCGAACTTGCTGCAATATATAACTTAAAATAAGTAAAATATGTGGCACAAAAGTTTAGGCACAAACATAAATTTTAGCACTTGCATAAGGAAATGAACAATTTTAATAATCAATGTAGCCACCATTACTTCGTATTAGATTAAATACGCGGTCGTTCATTGAAAGCACAAGATTTTGAAAGGTTTCTGGTTCAAAATTAAACCACGCTTCTTCTATAGCCTTTTTAAGTTCTAAAACGGACGGATATTGCTTTCCATTGGCATACACAACATTCGTTAGTATGCCCCATACATTTTCGATGGGATTACAGTCAGGACTAAGAGCAGGCCAATCGAGAACTGTAATATTTTTAGCGCTCATCCATTCTTTTGTTGACCTGGATGTGTGGATGGACGCATTATCTTGTTGGAAAACCCAGTTTCGTCCACATAAAAGTTCGCCAAAAGGTAATAGGTGACTTTCAAGAGTTGCCTGGTATGCCTTGGAATCTTGTTTTCCATTCAAAAACGCCAAAGAAGTCTGTCCATTGAAGCTAAAGGCTCCCCAAACCATGACTGAACCTCCTCCTTGACGTCTGCTGAACCGACTTAAGGGGCGTTTTCGAAGATCGTGCCAGTAGTGCGAAAGGCCATCGGGACCATCTAAGTTCCACTTTTTTTCATCACTAAATAACACCTGCAGCCATTCGTCACTGTATGATATGTGCTGCCTTGCCCATTGTAGTCGTGCTTGTTTATGATGTAATTGCAAGCAGGGCTTGCGGCGCATTTTTGCATATCTCAAATGCCTGCATTCTACAATCCTTCTACGTATGGTTTCTCTTGACACTCGCATTGCTAACGTGTTTTTTATTTGATTTGCAGACAGGCTTTCATTTGAAGCCAATCTTCGTATTTGTCTATCATCCCGAATGCTGGTCACTCGAGGCCTCCCAGATCGTGATTTTGGTTGATACTGATCACCCCGGAATAACACTCGATAAATGCCTC
>QLNU02003225.1:44926628-44936876 GCA_006491805.2 Dysdera silvatica | reverse complement strand
TGTTCTTCCAATTAATTTTCTTAATTTTCATTATATGGGATGTTATATCCTTATGATTAAGTTTACTTATTTTATTTGGGTTTCTTTATAGTGTAAACGGAATACTAATTCTTTGTTTCATTGTAAGTTATACCTATGAAAGTACATAATAATTATGGATAAAGGTGAAAGTGAATTCAATTTTAATAAATCACAATTACCAACTAATGAGGACATTATTCAATGTGCGATATCCAAACTAAAAGTGGAAAATTATCGTAAATATTATAAAAGGTAGAGAGTTTAGCAAAAGAAATGACTAACATTTGCAATTCAAGTGACTGCTGTCCAGCTTCTGATCTCACGGTTAAAAAGAAATATGACAACTTATACAAAACGTAGACGCCTTGTATATAATATAGGCAAATGATGACCAAAAAGAAAACCGAATGGTAAATTCTTGACAAACAGCTTTTGATGCAGTGTGCTTACGTCATTACAGAACTGGAAAGACATTTGATGAAGAATTTTATAATGGCCAGAAATCGAGCAGAAATCTTAGAATTTGTACAAAATTGACTACTGAATATATTGTGTGGCAAAAAGGAGAGGAACAGAAAAAACTATGTGAGATAGGAAGAATTTCAAGACAAACTGGAAGCAATCAGAAGAAATGGAGGATATTTCAACTGATATCATTACTAAGGAACAACAAAATGATATCAACATCATTACTCCTTCTCACTTCAATGAACCATTACAAAAAGACGAGTTCATACCACATTCTGGCGAATTTAATACAAGTAATGTGGAAACACCATAGCTCTTGGGGTTTGCAAAAAAGTGAAAATTAATTGAAATTACCCCTACTATGGTTGATGATGGCACACACAGTGGCATTCAAAATATGATTGGCACAACCGTAGTGGTAAGTATTGAAAAAACAGTAAAAAAAAGTGAGGATTTTTCCACTACAGCATATGTTTTGTGTGACAAAATAAATAATCTGGAAATGTTGGCCGAGCAAGCGGCACTGTGTTTCCAGGAGAGGAAGGGTCATAATCCAAGAGATGAGGTTGAATTTCCATTTGGAGATCAGAGTCCAGGGCTAAATGTAGCACCCAACACCGGAGAGAAAGACAGCTTGTAGAATAGAGCACATAGTCCATGAAGAAGTGTGAATCCCATAAAGGTCCTTAAAATCCAGCAGAAAAGGAAGGCCAAGTTGTGAGCATGTTTGAAAGAGTTCTCCTCTCAAGAGTGGGTTAGCATGGCAGTGTACGAAGAGATGTTCTGTAGTTTCAACCATACCTTCAGTGCGTTGAAGTCAAAGTGGCGATTGTGATTTTCCAGTACGGAATAGCAAATCGATGGTATTCGTTTTTCTCACGTTCGTTTTCTCACGTATAAATCGTTGGTAGGACTCCAAGCCTATGTCTGTGAAATCTTATATAGATATAATTCGTGGAGTTGTAATTGGTAGGAAGAATGACTTTCCAATAACAGGAAAAAGTGCTCGATGATGTCCCATTATTGATTGAGAGAATGTTGAAATTTTGTTTGCATTCAGAAGACAACTTTGCTAATAAAGCCAGAAAGACAGTCGATGAGGAGTTGGTGTTATGTACTGATGATTGCTATGCAATGCACTGTGAGCGAAAAGATCAGCCACATCGTTGTAAGGGTGACCTCTATGTCCTAGTATCCAGCAAAATGTTAAAGGTTTTTCGGCGAGAGAGCATTTTGAGGAGATATTCAATATGTCCAGAATAATAGGGTTGCAAGTCCATTGATGAGGGTCTGAAAGGAGACCCAACAAGGCAGCTAATAAACAACAGTTTAATGCAAAAAATAACAGGTTCTGTTGAACCAAAATTCAGGACCAATTTAGCAGCTTCAAAAAGACCAATTAATTTTGCATTAGTTGAACAGAAACACCGTTGGAGTTGAAATTTGAGAATAAGCTTGCTTGATGGAACGAAGATCGCACCTTCTCCTATATTTTTAGATGCATCATATGATCCATCGGTGAAGACTTTTTGATTTGGGAGATTCAAATTCTGAATAGCGTTGCAGATTGTGGCCTGGAGAACCTCAGGACTGACTATATGTCGATTTGGCACATTTTTGATATATGGTATAACTTAAGGCCGAACCAGCAGCCAATATGGTGTTGAAATCGGTATTGATTGATAGGGAATCACAGACAGTTGTGGAGAATTCCTGCAAAAGGTAGAAAATTCAGAGGAGTCAAGTCTGGAATGGAGACGTGCGTGGATTCTGTGATGAGGAGTGAAGTATATAAATTTTATTAGAAATAGAGTAAAGCGGTTTTTTTTGCTGATCCACAATGGGCAGAATGTCAGCTTCAGTTCTCAAAGAGTCCAGGTGCGTGAATCTGGGGACTCAGTAGCAGATTCGAAGGGCTTTTGACTGGATTGACTCCAAAGAAGCAGCAATGGTTTTTCCACAAAACGAGAATGCTGATGACCCACACAGAATTTTTGAGAGAATAAGGGATCGATAGAGCCTCTGAGGAGGTACACCCCATGTTCTTTTCACAAAGCATCTGAGCATGTTGATTCAGTTGATTGGTTGGTTTGTTTGTGGTTTTACGGCTCAAAGACTACTTATGAACAGCGTTGCCACTGGAATCATTATGGTAAAAAGAGCCGTCATAAGTGCCGGATAGCGTAGAAAAATTTGTACAAGAAACTTCATTATCATTAGAAAGTATGCCAGAAAATGAACTAGTTGCAATAGTATAGGATGAAGAGTGGCGTTTAGGACAAATCATTAGCAAAGTCAGTGAAGGTACATATAAAATCAAGTACATGAAACAAGCTAATTCGAATGTGTATTGGCTGTGGCCCGTAGAAGACAAAGTGTATAACACAAAAGAAGAGCAAATAGTGGTTCTACATCCAATAATAGGTATTTCTGATACTTCTTCCACAAGGACTGTTATATTTAAGTTAGATAATCATGCTTTACTTAATAATTTAGCTGATGATTATCAAGAAACAGCTGCAAATTACATTTATAAGAAATAAAAACATATATAAATGCTGTATTACACACCTTGAATTTTAACCTTCACATTTGAACCATTCCCAAAAACCAGTACAAGAATTTTTCCCAGTACACTGCATACCATTTTTGGGAAATAGGCACTATGTATAAAGAATTGTTAATAGTATCGGTTTCAACTGTTTCCTTAGTGGAATTACCCTTGAACGACTGAAGCTTTGGGGTTAAACATGAAGAAACATTCCCATATCTAACTACCAATTGCTGTACATATTTTACCGAGTGAATATGATGTGTGTTTGGTAAGGGATTAATATTATTTCGAGGTGGTCTTTGTTTTGTTCTGCTGTTTCTTCAGGTATATAGATTATGTTTATTTTTTCAGAAACTGCTGACGCACAATCCGCAAATGATTTTGCATCTGTTGAGACAAACTTGTTAGCTCGAACACCATCATAAACTCTTCTTTTAACTGTTCCTCCAATCCTATCAACTGCTACTTTGCCATGCGATGTAACGAAGAAATGCTAGTTGACAGGAATACTCAACTGGGAAACATAGGTGCATTCTAGGAAGAATATCGCTGCTTAAAATGCTGACCAAGACCACTGGAAAATATATTAAGATTCTTTATGGAAGGAATATGTTCCATAAAATCTTTGATGATATCTTCATTGAAAACACCAACAGCATATTTATCATGAATCATGTAGTTTGATACAACAGCGTAAGAATGTACTTGTTTCTCTGTTCCAATGCGATACCAACAGCAGACGGTGTAGACAGTTACTTGATTATGCGACCAGTGAGCACTCCGTACCTCATTTCTTTGCTCCAAACTACAATTCTCACTAAAATCTATTTGCAACAACACTGTATTATCGCTGACAGTTTCTTGGAGTTATTTAAAATATTTTGACTGCTTGCTTTTGTAGGAGAAGTAGAGTATACTGTGGCAAGTTTTCATCGATTTCTTGTAGTATATTTGCAACTGTGTTACCTTCAATGGATGTTTTTAAAATGTGGTCTTCATTTCGAACCCATTGGTAATAATGAACAATTTCAGTTACAATATCTTCATTTGTTTCTTCCATAGTGTCTTATTTTATTCTGATATTCATTAGAAGAATGAGATACACATGACATGTTATCTAAGTCACAGGCCACAAATTTGATTATGTTAGTAAGAGGAAGTTGTGAAAAATACAGCTTTACAGCTTGAACTGGAAGCATCGTGCTTTTGTAATACGAGCAGAGACATAATTTTTCTGGAGTCTTGGATATTGACAAACAGAATTGAGGATGTAGAGTAAAAAATTTCTTTAAGCCTATTTTATTGCTTTTATTTATTTACAAGACATCAATTAATAATAATTAATTATTATTGATTTAAAGTTAATAATAATTATAGCATAATTATTATTAACTAGATATTAAATAATCTGTATGTACAATTTACATGCTATATACCTTACATTAAGGAGTAACGTATCTAAAGCAGAAAATCTACATAACCTGGAACTTGCAAAGCCCATGTAGAGGCATACAAACAGTATTAGCTACTATAAAGTTTTGAGAGGAATTCATAAAATCAACAGTACATTGAAAAACACCTATTATAGAACCCTATGTTAGTCCGTAACTACGAGAAAAAGTTAGTCTGTAACCATTCTTCTCAGAAACTACTTTGCACCATGAGGTGAAAATGACTTTAGAATACCCTTTGTGAGTAATAAGACCAACAAAAAAAATCAGCATTGTATCTCTGCTTGTCTTTGTATAGCACAAATAATGGGTCAGTTTCGGTTACAGACTGTGTTAAAATTGTTAATTTAAAAATTATTCTAATAGCAATTGTAACGAAGCATGTTTAACTATAAAAATCATATTATAAACATGGAAGCAGCCATTTTGTATCTTCGGCTACTTTCTTGAATATTGCCAACTTAAGATATTTGAGTAAAAACTAACATTTTTTAAGTAGCAAATGATACCATAGAGTGCTGTTACGTTTGCTTTGTTTTGCATAGTTGGTAGCAGTAAAAATAAAAACTTGTACATTTTTAAAAACTAGAGAAATTGTACTTTATATAATTTGGTACAATTTTTTCTTTTAATCCACTTCCAAAAAATGCAATTCTTGTTCACTTTATTGTGAAATTGCCCAAAGGGAGGGGCCACTCCATGTCTCAAAGCAATGAAAATATTAAACACCTGTTTTATAAATCAGGATGATATGGGATTATCTCTATTTATGAAACCCCCTACCCTCCAGGAATGACCCTGGTTCCTGTGATGTCAGGGCTGGATTTAGGATACGAAGTGCCCTGGGCACAATGATTTTTGGCACCCCTTGATTTGGAAAGGGGAGGTTAACCCCTCTAGAAAATTTCTGCTAAGCATTGAGGTGTACGGTTTAGCCTTCCTTGAAAAAAAAATTAGTCCCCTTTACTTCGAAGCTAGTTACGCCCATGGGGGGGGGAGACATACAAAGTGGACATATAAGGCAAGATGGTGGCAGTACAGAACATGTTTCCCAAAACTCATTCTATTTTCTTGAAATCGCTGGAAAATCTGCTAGATTACGGTGTCACATGAGAGTGCGATATCACATCGGTGTGTAGGATGAAGCTAGGAGTGGTACGCTACGCCATTTTGTTTTGTCTTCACTTTTTTTGTCAGTGTTTTGTGTGTCGCAGTGGATATGTCCGAGCGTTTGACTCTAGGTGTTTTTTTTTATGATTTATGAAAGGAAGGTAAGAAAAGCTTGATTGAATGGGTGATGAAAGAGGGGTTAATTACGAGTGAGTAAGTGTGTCCGAGGTGCAAGAAGCCAATGAATTGGTGCGTGAGACCTAGCTTGGAAGATGGTTTTCATTGGTGTTGTAGGAAACCTTGTTTGGATGAGCATGAGTGTGGAAGGTCTGTGCGAAAGGGGTCTAAATTGCAGAAAGTTAAGTATGGATGAGGTACTTCGTTTAATGTATTTATGGATATAGAAGGCAACATCTGATTTTATTAGAGGGAACTGGATGTAGGGAGTAATAGCACTTTGGTTGACTGGAGGTATTTTTGCGGATAAGTATGTGTGGATATGTGTGTTTTGGAAAAAAGAGATGCTTAGAGGTGTAAGAGAGCATGTTTGGGAAGTGAAAGTACAACAGAGGTAGGTGGATGAAAGGGAATTGGGTTTTTGGAGAAGTAGAGAGAAATTCGAATATGTGTTTTTTTGTTGTGGAAGAAAACAGAAGTTTTAATGAAAGAGATTGCTGACCATGTTCTGCCGGGAACCACCGTAGTGTCAGGCTGCTGGAAGTCGTATGGAGGCCTGCCAGAGGCAGGTTATCTACACTATTCAGTAAACCATAATCTTTACTTTGTGGACTCCGAGACAGGGCAACACACCGATACAGTAGAGGGAATGTGGAGCAATATCAAGCAGGAGTTTCGGTGGGTACACCACCGCCATGTTGCTAACGAAACGATGTTTGACTCCTATTTCGCCGAATATATGTGGCGGTGGCGACACAAAGAAGACAAACCGGAAAAACTGTTTCTGTGCTTCCTAGTAGCCATAAAACAAATATATCCACCAGAAACAGATACCATGCAATAGGTAAGTACTGTTGTTTATTTTATATTTTTCCAACAAGGGAAAAGACGAGAGGGAAGAATTAATGAAAATAACAAACAGCGCCATAAAAAAAACGATGGCCAATTGCCAGGTTTGGAGTTCTTGGAAATACTGTGCTAGATCTAGGGGGGGTAACATGTCATGTATTAGCACCGGCGGGACCACATTTTAAAAAAGTAAATTTTTAATAAATATTTCCTCACAATTTGCAAAGTGCTTATTTAAGTTTAAGCATTATTATAACCCTTTTTGTTTATAATTATCCCATAAATTTTCATTACTGATAAACAGAGCCTGGGTTATATGCACTAAAAAACGTACTAAAAATATACGTACTAAAAGTATACTAAAAAATACGTACTAAAAAATCTCAAAACATAAATGCAAATACGTACTAAAAAACCTCAAAACATGCACTAAAGAACCTCAAAATATCCATGTATATGCACTTAAAATGAATATACATGAACCTAAAATGAATGGAGATGTACTTAAAATCAATTTTTTTTTTAATGCTTGAAACTGTTGTGTCCTGCATTTTAAAACGAACAGATTTAGGTACTTACATATTAATGGCATTTAGGTACTTTTCCATTTAGGTTATTATTAGCTGCAGAGTGAAAAAATTCGATATACATTAAATCATACGTTTTATACAGCACAATTTCTAGGATGGTGTATTATAATGTGTCTCTCGTTGTTCTAAACAGTTAAGCTTTATCTTTTATCATGTAATAGCATTTTTACGGCCAAAATGGCCCTTTCCAGAGCTGCAAAAGATATTGGACAGCACTTATAAGTTTTCGCAGGTTGTCTATTATGGGTAATTTATCGATGATAGAACGATGTCTATCACTGAAGGAAAATGGTGTGGAATTTTAGAATAAGTGTTTGTTTTAATTTGACTTTCAATCAATTGCCAGCCAAGCACAGTAAAACTCAGCTTTGGTTTTCCTAACAAGGATGGTGGCTATAATTCAAGGATGATGACATTTTTGCTGGCCTAGGAAATAATTAAACCAAGGGGAGGGATCAAAAACCCTCAAAATATGCCTTTATTCTGGAAATTCATAATTTTTATGCATTTATATGCACAAATGCTAAAAAGGGCTAAAATATGCAATTGCATATAATCCGGGCTCTATTCTTAATAAAATTTAACAGAATAGCATACCCTTCAAAGTAAATTGACTGATCACTTTATTTCAACTCTTCAAACTCGTTACCCATAAACAGCGGATTCTTCCTCTTCGCCATTTTCAAAAAATCGTCAGTCATTTCATTTATTTCTAATTACTACGGATTTATTTCAAATTTCTCCCAAAGACTGAAAACGTTCGCACACTTCCGTGCAAGATCGCACTAACAGTAGTGAACTAAGTAGAGGGCGCTGACATCTGATGAATGCTGGCGGAAGGGGTGATCTTCTGCGCATGCGTAGGTCACCTTTTAGGTCCTGGTAATGCTGAAACACGCTATAAACTAGCTAGATGTACTCGTATCTAGCTAATTCTAGCATCTAGCTAGAAGGAGCTTCTCCTGTCGCGTTTCTGCGCTTGCGCGTGGACCGGAGTGAGAGGAAGCGTAGTAATGGCTGAAAGTTGTTCTAGGGAACCATCGGAAACTGAAATCCAATTCGACTTCCACGGAACTCCTACCAGTGTTTGTCAATATTTTAGCGAAAACGTAGTAGTAAAGGAACTTGAAAAAGTTAGTTTGAGCTGCAAATCATGTGGGGGAAAACTTTTCCAAAATCGTACGATTTGAGACGTCATGTTAAAAACGTGCATCCATCGGAGTCTGAAACCCGTGGATGCGATGCTGTAAATAAAATTTTTGAATGTCCTTATTGTAACGCCTGTATTTCGAAAGACAATCTCTCGGTCATATTTTCAAGAACAGCATGAAATACGTATAGAGACTGAAAGTGTTGAGCTTGCTGCGTTTGAAGATTTTAAGTCGTGGAAGGAAGCTAATGAAAAAGAAGCGACATTTAAATACGTGACAGCATCAGGGATAAAGTACAGGCAAAACCCATTGCTTTAGATGTCATCGATCTGGAAATTTCAAACCTACCGGTAATGGATTAAGAAATATTGAATTGCAGGAGACTAACAAAATTGGGAAGTTCTGCCCAGCCTATATGAGAGTCTTTAAAGTAAAAAGTGGGAAATGTTCAATTACCTTTACAAAAGCACACTTAGATCACTCATCAGAGTCTTAAACCCATGAATGTACTGCTGCAAATAACACTTTTGAATGACATTGTTGTAACGCCTGTGTTTCGAAAAATAACCTTTCCGTTCATTTTCAAGAAGAGCATGAAATACTTATGTAGAGACTGAAAACCTTGAGCTTGCTACGTTTGAAGATTTTAAGTCATGGAAAGAAGCTACTGCAAATAAACATTAAATACGTGACAGCAAGAGGGGCACAGACGTAGAGTACAGGCAAAACTCGTTATTTTAGACGTCATCGATCTGAAAATTTCAAACCTACGGGTAATGGATTAAGAAATATTAAAACGCATGAGACTAACAAAATCGGAAAGTTCTGCCCAGCCTATATGAAAGTCTTTTAAAAAAAAGTGGGGGGAAATGTTCAGTTACTTTTACAAAAACATACATAGGGCATCAGAATGAGCTTGGACATTTATCCCTCACTAAATCTGAATGAGAAAATTTGGCTGCAAAAATAACGGCGAAGCTGTCATTCGATGTCATTTTAGATGATGTGAGCTTCTCTGTTTAGGAAACATCCGGATTGGAACGGTTACATCTGTTAACGAAACACGACTTACGGAGCACTGAAAATGTATTTCATTTAAATTCAAGTGCTGTGCGTCACAAAGATGATGGCACCAGTGTTGAAGCATGGATAAATGAAACAAAAGCTGATGGAAATGATTGTGTTTTGTTTTATAAGCCTGCAAGATATTGTTTTGCAGGATTATCCAAATTTAAAACACGATGATTTTCCATCTATCATTAAACCAACAGTGACAGAAAAAATTAAAATTGCTCTGTTACTAACTTCAAACGATAAAAACTGATATTAAATGTTTTAGACATTTTAACTAGTAACGGTCGTCAGTTTTTAATCAAAGTTATTTTACCCTTCGCAACATGACAGTTGTGCAGGCGCGTAAGGTTCAAAAACACGACGTTTCGGGAGCCAACTGCTCCCTTTGTCAAGTGAAGGCAGAATGAAGAGTTCGTGAAAGTCCTAAGCTTATATACCCGCATGTTGGGAATCCCCATCTGACGCCATTTGGTGCGGAGCATTTCCAGCTGGGGAAACCCCAATCGGGGAAACCCTCGCCGGGAAAGCCCCCGCACCCGACGATGTCAGATGAACACCCCCAACTCGAGGTTTTGCAAAAATCCTGTAAGGTTCTGGTAGAGGTTTTGCGATGTTTATTGCACGACTCCTCAAACCGTAGGTTTCCCATGATTCCAGAAAAAGTCTACTCCCCAGATTCGTCACATTCTGATGTAATACTTTCATCGAATGCCAATCTGGTTCGTGACCCTCCCTGAAGACATGTTCAGCCAACTGGCTTGAATCGTCTCCCCTAGCTACCGCACGCATATGCTCCTTCCCTC
>QLNU02003225.1:44890624-44926528 GCA_006491805.2 Dysdera silvatica | reverse complement strand
AAAATTCTGATTTATTTTTTTAAAGCAAAGCCAAACTTATGCTGCAGCAACCATTCTTCTCCACGGCTGATGGGTTTTCAAATTTTCAGTTATGTGCAAAAATTGCATTTTTTCGCTCCCCTCCCTCAAAAAAATTATCCGAACATTTAGTTTGGATTATATCAATACCTACTTTAACTAGGTTCTTTTCTGTATCAAACCTATTATAGTTTCAAAACGAGATGTCGATAGAGAGAATACACATTTCTCGAAGGACGGTTTCTCCAAATCAGCTCTTTTAAAAGGCGCGGAAAGTGTTCCGCAATTCATGAACTCGCTGAAAAGGGTTTGCCAGAAATAAACGCTTTGAGAATTGCTTATTTAGATTATTTTACTCGATCACCTACGATTTTATGAATTAGTAAAACCCCAAAGAAGTTCGTAAATGGGAATTAACATTAGTTTTACGGGATACTTTTCGGGACCAACACAATAGTTTGTAAAATCATATACAGTATTTCGCAAATTAGGGTGAAAACGCGAGAATAAAATAAGAAAAATAATATTTTTCATTTACACATAAATTCAAATTAAATTTTGAATTATAAAATTTATAGCCAAAAGACATAATTTTACATGCATCGAAGGGGAGACTGAGCTCCCCTGGTCGTTTCATGACCACGGTCCTGCTACTAATACGAAAAAAAAAAAATACGCTGCACTTAATATGAAGTTGCAACCAAAAATAAAACGATGCAAACAAGACAACGGTATATGCACTTAGCTTATGGGATCTGAAAATTTTAATACCAACCTTTCCCTTCTATTATCCTCTCACTCCAATAAGGAATACATATATCAGCGATTAAAACTGTTTGGGGCAATTTGAAATAAATGACAACGAACGTGGGATCGTCTTGAAGTATTACGTAAGCAATATTTTGGCCATTTCACCCCCACCTCAGAAAGCAAAAATTAACATTGGCTAACATAGGAAAATAAGACCAGCAGCCACAAGGTGCTTACATGCTCCTAGAGATAAAACTATGAGCATAGAATTATATCGATATCATGACAGCAAGGACGGACTTATATCCCCATTGCAATGAAATTTTGTATATTTAACATAGGAATATATGAGTTATAGCTCTATTATCTCTCCCATTTAGCTTATACCCCTTTTATAAGCTTTCCGCCTTGGCGAGGTGATTTTAATAAAGATGGCAGCGGAAATGTATTGTATTAGAGAATAAACAACGTTAGTGGAGCATGTGAAGAGCTTTATAGTGAGCAGGATGATTTGAAAAGAGAGAGAGACACCAGCCTGATTAGTTTCGGAAACCTGTGCATGGAAATTTATTATCTGTAGGCATACACATGAAACAAGGAAGTTGAGCCAAGACGCTGAAATAATAACTTGCAATAGAGCACAGAACTTTTTCCATTGGGATGATGATAATACAACTATGGATGTGCAAATATACAAATAATACGAAAGTTTTAGGACGAAAATTAGGATTAAAATAACCAGGGCTGTCCCTAAAGGGTACAGGCTCTGTGCACCGCACACTCTCAAGAAATTTTGAAAAATGTAGAGTACGCGCCACATACTCTCAAGTAGGTTTTTGTATTTGCTGATTTTTGGGGAACTTTCAACGAAGTTCAGCTTTTTTTTTTTTTGCTAACCATTTACAAACTTGAAGGGAAACAAATGAGGAAAAACATCCTGAACCCCCCAAGCCTCAAAATAATATCCTGCGTGGGAGCAGGAGAGGAAAGGAAAACTGATGAAAGTGGTAACTGCCACCCTGGGCTTGGATAGACGATAGACGACCAGTCAAATGCCAGTCAGGGCGGCGCAATGACGTCACCAAGTCCAGTAATCCCGCAAGCTGAGCCTGTCTCATCTCTACTTCTTATACATCAGCTAGTGCACGCATTCCTGGTTACTGCATTGTCCTTATGGATTTCATATTACATGGTTCTCCATATTTTTATATAGGGAAGTGCTTCTTCATACTTCTCTAGGGTAATACTGTAGTTGTATAAGATATTTTGTGTACACTATATATATAGTTTGAAACATCTAGATTACGAGGCTGTAGGGCAAATTCTGGAGCCAAAAGAAAAACGATACGATTCTATTACAAACGATGAATAATGCAATTAAATATTTAAATTAATGTAATTATGTATCTTAATTGATTATACATTGTAAATTAACTGTTAAATATATAGTAGAAGCTCTTTAATCCAGCACTCTTTGGTCCGGCACCGATCGAGCTGCTCGCGTTTGTTTTTTGTTTTGTTTTTTTCTGGTGGATTTGGGCATTTATTCACCTTGACCGCCAGGTCGGATGAAGCTAAAGTCTCGTGGAAACAGGCTTCTGAATCATTAAATACATTTATAAAACTTTCCGAATCCAACAAAAGCCGTAACTCTGAAGAACTCATTATCATAATTTTATATCAATATCAAATCACGATCTTGTTATGAAATTGTAATTTGATGTCTCACAACATCAAATTATGATGTCATAACTATATCGTAATTTGGTATCATATGACATCGACCGGGTGGGGGGAGGGTCATTTATAACTAGTGAGGATATCAGAATTCGGTATCATCCAATATTGGCGTATGAGGCGTATGAGGCATAGCAGGGGAGCGGTTTTGGGGGTTGTAACCCCCTTATGAACTTTCTACAAGCGTCACTGATTATGGATACAGTATCAGATTGGGGAGCCTCCACTCACATGCTGATTTAGAGGGGGGGGTCTCTAAGTGTATAAAAAATACGCTCTCCAAAATAGCCCAAAAAAGTAGGCTTAAGAAAAAGTAATCAGGACCTGAATACAATAATGATAGGTATTGTAAACATTAAAAATGGGAATTGGAGAACTGAGAATTGAAAAGTGGATAATTAGAGTGTGGAGAATTGGAAGTTGGCAAGTTATAATTTGGATGTAAACTGCAACTTGCGAGTT
Source organism: Dysdera silvatica (assembly GCA_006491805.2). Lineage (NCBI taxonomy): Eukaryota > Metazoa > Arthropoda > Arachnida > Araneae > Dysderidae > Dysdera > Dysdera silvatica. Next base: position 44,923,561 of record QLNU02003225.1, on the reverse strand, counting down.
GACTTATTTCCTCTCTCAAAGGTTGATAAGCACGTGTGAACAGTTCATGTAAAAAAACACCTAAGGCAGCACTCATTGATTGACCTTCCTTGATTGATTAGTTGTTTTACGGTGCAAGGACAGCAAGGGTCATGCTGCTTCAGACGTACAGTTTTCTGAAGAATCCAAACCTCTTATGGCCTAGGAAACCAAACCCTGGACTACACTGAGCAGTGCGATCGTTATGAGATCGCTAAATAAGTTTTCTTTGAAATGTTGGGAGTCGAATCCAGGTTACCGGTGCACTAGGCAAACGTGTTACCACACTGTGCCACCACAGGTCAAATCCACCTCTGCACAAAATACCATTATTAAACATAAATAATAATTAATTAAATCAAACAATATCAATCAACGTTTATTGGCGTAGTGATACCAACGCCGATGGTATGGCGTGATTAGATGGTGAAACGTTCGAAAGAAAATAAATATTTCTGCCTTCGGTGGGACCTGAACCCACGACCTTCCACTTGCCGGGCGGAGGCTGTACCTATGCCATAGGCATGAGCCACAGTGTTTCTAAAAGCATGAAATTGGTGCGCCAATGCCACACATTATTTGCTACTTTTACCAAAACTTTCACAACTTCAGTGACAACTCTGAAGTGGTGTTGATCTTTTGGTACGTTTTACATTGGTGACCAAAACTGCATAGCAAACATATGTGACATTATTGTTAGCCAATCAGATTGATTAAATCAGTTCTAATGCTAAAAATGTTATGGACTTTCAAATCTTGCAGGCAGGGTGTTCTGCCCCGTGAAATAAGCCTAAAATGGACACGGTTAAGGATGAAATTAAAAATTGTTTCCATTACCTTCCATGTCAAGCTTCTGGCTTTAACTTATTAAAAAAAACTGGTCCAGGCTGATGTTTAAATCACAGTCAACGAACTACCCAATTTCCGAGAATAATTGGTTCACAGTGAAAAATGGTCTAAATGCATTTGCAGAGAGAGGAATGACGAGTTACTTGTAACTCAATGGTCAGATGGTTGTTTGTATTTTTATGGCGCAAGGATAACAAGGGTCATTTTGCACCAGGCAAAATGAGACCGTATGTACAATTTAAAGAAAAAAAATACAAAGTAAAAATGAATTAAAGGTACAATGGAGCAAAACGTCAGATGAGATTTAAAAAGCCAATACCATACAAAAAATTAAAAATGTCTGTTTACATCTTGATAAAATTGTAGCATTGTACTTTTTTTCAAATGATCACGAATGTCATAGGTGTGAGCTTCAGCGTTTCCACAAACATGAATTTGCTACTTTTACCAAAACTTCAGCTATGCAAGTGCACTCTTTAACATCCGACATTGGCATGAAATTGGGATAAAAAAAGCATATTCTTACCTATATTTTTAAATGGGAATAGGGGTGCGTATATTTTTCAGATTCATGTCTTTGTACCTAAATTCAATTTGGGACGGGGTCCCTAATAATCATAGTCGGCCCCTTAATGTAACAAAACACATTCAAATATTTTCGAAACCATCATTTTGTTTGGGCCAGATACAATGAATTAAGTGGCACAGGATTTTATTTACCAAGAAAAGAGTGTTGGAATACTATGTGCAATTGTTTGAAGAGATACTAAAAACTGGTCAACTTCCATGTAGATAGTTGGAAAATGAAGATGTGTATAACGGATGCAAAGGCATACTCAAAAGTTATGAACATGGGTACAAAGGATGTTGAAAACCGTCAGTTGAAACTGATTTCTGTTACTATAGATAAAATTAAAAAATAGCTGTATTTATATAGCAGAAGTTTGGAAAGATCTTGAGGGTCTTGCTTGTGACATCGTCCCACACCAAGGTGTTTAAAATATGTAATGAGCAAGCTATATCTCCAGCTCACTATTTGGTACATTTATTATCACCAAATTTTAAAGCAGAATACTTGTCAAGAAGTGAGAAGGAATAAGCAGTAAGTTCTGTACAAAAGAAATACAAGGACACCTCATTATCAGGCATCTTATATTTATTGTCCATGCACTTCTCAATGGTGCTTTATTTGAAGAAGAGACAATGAAAATGATTTCCACTCTTCGGTGGTGGAAATCACTGGTAAAAGAATGTGTAGGCTAAAATGGATTTCATATTGAGGAACTATAACAACCAAGGGAGAAACTCTGCTGGAGTTGAAAGGATGTTTTGCGTATTTGGACTTGTCCATAGTTAAGAAATCAATTAGGAGTTGAGAAGGCAGCAAAGTTGGCATTTTTATTTAAATCCTTAAATGTTGGTTTTTAATAATATCATAATTGAGATCTCTAATGTATATTGCAGTCTCAATAAACAAGAAATCAAGACGATGAGTGCTTGTTTATTGTCTTATTTACATACTGGTTGGTTGTATTTTTATGTCACAATGACAGCAAGGGTCATTCTGCACCAGTCAAAGATTATTTCATTTAAAGCTTAAGTAGTGTAAATTGAATGTTAAAATCTTATATAAAGCTGAACGAAAAGTTTGATTTATTTCTGAAGTATATCATCTTAAAAAAACAAACTGATTTTAATAGGGTGTCTGCCCAAATTCCGTTTCAAACTTCCTTGACTTTTCCAGAAAAAATTTTAATCGATTTCCAGTCACTAATTACGGCAAACACGTAATGCAGTAAAAATTGGGTAATAAAAAGAAGTTTCAAGAGCATAAAATCCACTAACACCATGGATACCATTAAGGTGCTCAGGGTAAGACTGAAATTCAAGATACACCAAAGATGCAGAAAAGGAGAAATCGTTTAACCTTTAGCGTAAGGGTGGGACAACGTATATCCAAGCAGATTAACCTCTCGAAACGAGGGACGAAATAAAGGTCTATTGTACTAACAGGACCTTTCCCCACCATTCCACTTCTTCTTACAAAAGTTAACAATCTGTTATTAGATTACGAGTAGGTTTCTTATCTTCAACTAACGTACAACACATGCCCACTAAAGTTATTTGGCATGGTTTATTTGTGTGTTTATTAAGTGAAGCTACACCTCTCCCTCCTGACCCCATATAACGACGCTTTCAGGTGCCACTTACGTTGATTTGTAGTGGGGGGGGGGAAGCGATATTTTCCTGCATGGAACAAAATTTATGTTTTCTTGTCCAGCAAACTGAAGGTTAATAAATATAAAAAAACAAAACAATTCTGGTCAAGTTTTTTGAAGTTTCAAAAGTCAGATTTCCATCTTTAGGACGGAATACCACACTTCAAGATGGCATCCATGACTAACACAAACTTCAAAGCAAGGTGTCTATCCAAATTCTGTTTTAAACTTCCCTGATCTTTCCAGACCAAAGCTTAATCGACTTCGTCACTAATTACAGTAAACAATGCACATTATATTAAACTTTGCATAATAAAAAAGGTTTCAAGACAAAATCCATTAGCAAATCCCAAAGCCATTTGTAACTCAATTAAAAATACTGTATCAAATGCATTTCTTTACACTAAAACCTTGAATTAAATATTTAAAAAAAACATTTTCATTCGGCCCTTGAGTTCATTATAAAGGAGTTTAATTATGTAATTGCAAAGCTGATGCTTCATCTTCTATTCCATTTAAAGTGTGTATGGCTGTATGTCAGGGAAAGGAGATTGGATAATTTAGCTATACATGCTCTCCTCCAAGTTTTAGTTATATATTTAGCGTAAAAATTTTTCTTAAGAAATATATGGGTTTGATAATTTTATATAAATCATACTGCTTTTGGTGCAAAAAGGGTAATTTTGGAGGAAGGTTAGTCAAAAGTATAGTTTAAACCATTGGTCCCAACCTGGGGGTCATTAACAGGTTTCTGGGAGGTCATTTTTAGTTGCAATTATTTTTATAAGGTATTTTATATTGAATGTTTCCAACGCTTTTAAATTTCAACATGGTTACACCAGGGTTTGAAATTAACTTTTTAAATCAGGTGCACCCAAGCCTTTTGACTTAGGTGTACAAGTAACTAACAGAATAAAAATTAAACCTCAACATTAAAAATGGGAAAAATGTAAGTATAGAAATTATTATTAAACATGTAAGGTAAAAAAGTGCAACTTTTCAAAATAATTGAACATTCGTTTGTAATAAAAAAAAATTCAAAGCAAATGCAGATACATTGAGAAAATTATATAAAATTATTCCGTAGTTCACTATTCTTGAAAAATAAACGTAAGTAGCCATGGTTTTGAATAGTTAGGTGCACTGCATGCACCCAAATTAAAAATTTATGTGCACATATAAAATTTCATGTGCACAGTGAACTCGCACATTTCGAACCCTAGGCTACACACATTTCAATATTCTACTAACGGTTGTTAATTTTATATCTATAATATATATATATATAATATAATTTTATATTTAATGTGTTTTCTTTACTCTGTTAAAAATGCTTTTATTATGCAAATGTGTCGGCGGCGGACAGAGGGGTCGCAGATCTTTTGGTTACTATAAAAGGGGGTCGCGGATTACTTGGTTACTATAAAAATGGGTCGCGGCTTGAAAAGGGTTGGGAACCACCGGTTTAGAAAAAAGTGTAAGTTTTCAAAATTTTCATTATACAATGAGGTACGAAAAGCACAATCTAAAAAATTTAGTTTAAAAAGTTATTTATTATAACGAAGAATTTCAAATTTCCCTGATTTAGGCCTTATATATTTCAATTTTCTGACTTTTCCACTTAGTAAAACTTCCTGGACTTTTCCAGATCCATAGACATCATGTTTTAATAAAAAAAATCCGTTTTAAAATTTATTTTTGCACCCTGTATCATAGTGCAGTAGTGTGCCCATAGGGGAAGGATAATTTGTTTCCTTACGCAACATTTTTGCACATGATTTAATCATCAAGCAGTTTTATACGACACGTACTTGCCTTTGCTCCCTTCATGGAAAAACACCTGTTACGTTAAGTGTAATTATACACCTGTTTATGTTAAGGGTAAATGTCATGTCATGTGCTTACGGATGTAGATTTTGTATTCCGATGATTGACAAGTTTTGAAAGAAAGACAAAGCACATCGTAAGAGAATTTTATTGAAAATGTTTAACGTGCTTGTGAGGAACACTCTTACACAGAAGTTTTGCACAAAGCAATTTTACGACCTGCCAAGTTCTTCAAAACTTTAAATGCAAATGGGAGAGAAAACGGAAAGAAAACAACACTAAGAGTCCGGTGGTAGAAATAACTGAAGATCACGAAAAAGTGAACCAAAATATTTAATGGAATGTAGTTTTTAAAACTGAGAGAGATTATCAATAACACTAGTTTTACTTTAACCAAGAACATTAATGTTTGACTACACACGAAAATTTTGCATACATTCACAGAGACATCTTGCAGTATCTTGCAATATGGTACAAAATTTTTTTTACAGGTGTAACACCTTGCTGACCGATAGTGGTGTTACAGCTAATTTTTTTGTTTTTGTTTTTGTACATGAAAAAATAGTGAAAGAAGTGAAAAGAATCCGAGAACTCTTTAAACCTTTCTGAGTAACGGTTGTTGCTTCTTTTGCTGTGTTCGTCATAATACAGCTTCTGTCTTTTGCAAAATCTCTACTTTGATGTCATCATCGTCACGAACTCTGCAACAAAAATCATTACATTAGAAATAATAACATACTTAACATTTCATAAATACAGCGATAGTTAAACCATACCAAAGATAATTAGACATATTAAGCCATTTCTGCAAACACAGTGTCCAGAGAATTCTCAAAGCAAAATTTCAGGACCTTTTAGTGGCTTTTTAGGGACCTATTTTTACGGCTTTTCCCCCTTCTAAATCATTATTATACCATATAGCAGCACAAAAAAAAAATAGTCTCAAAATCAGTTATTATCCATATACTTCTCTTCCTAAATTGTTTCAAACAAAATTTTAAACAAATTTTGTTTGCAAAATTCCCTCATCGTAAAATCGAAGCACAGCATACTTTGCAAGTAATATGTTTAAATAAATTTTAGTAAATAACGCATGAGCATGTGACATGCAAATTGGTATTACCGTATTGCCAAACCTTTGTTCTATATTATGCTGTCAAAAATCATTTTGCAGAAATTTGAAATCTTACTTCTGGCCTCAGTCCAGGAACTTTTTGGACACACATTGTATATATTAAAATAAAGAACAATTTCGTTTACTGGTACAATAGTGTTGTTAATGAGGTTAATGTATAGAATAATCATTGATTCAGATGTTGAAAAAACAAAACTGACCAAAACCAACACTGCAACAATCTGATCACTTAAAATCAACCTCAATATTTATTTATTTTTTTAAGTTTCATAAATAAGTGGATTTCATTTTACCATAAAAGTGTGAAATAAGAAATCCAACTTTCTTCATTCCAATTATAAAATTCTTATATAGTACTTACAAATTTCCAAAGATGTGCATCAATAAAACTATGCAGGGCACCATTACCATTGCAGGTATCCATTAAAACAAAAAAAATTCCACTTTGAATGTACTTGTTATTACAATTAACAAAATTGGCACCTACATTTTAGCTCATATCAGAGCTTCAACGGAGGGACCTGGTTCAATTCCAGGATGGGAACTATGTCCTTTTTCTCCTTAAAAAAATGCTCTAGTATGAGCTAAAACGCGTGTCAACTTCATTAATTGCAATATTCATTGTATTTCACAAGAATAGCTAGAAGACCATGCAGTAGCAGGACTTATAGCTTTTCACAACCTCCTACGTTCAGAAAAATAAACCCGGATTGACGATTTGTCAGAAAAATGTGCTGGGTACTTGCGGGAATTATACCCAGATTATTTAAATGGCTTTTTATGTGTGCAAGGACAGCAAAGGTCATGCTGCATCATTCCCCCCGAGGAAACCGGATCTATGGAGGCCACAAAAATCGAACCCCAGACCATGGCAAATAAGCACTCTCTTGTGGTACCGTTAGAAATCAAAAACAAGTTAATGGCATGACAGGTGAACACATCAACATTATAGGGCCTGTTTCAAATGGTAACTAATTGCGTTACAACCACAGGGCTACGAAATATCAGTTTAAGAGAAACTCGCTTTAATAAGGGACACGGAGGTACAACCCACCTTCATAATTCACTTGACCGTCACCATCGATATCAGCTTCCCGGATCATCTCATCCACTTCTTCATCCGTGAGTTTTTCCCCGAGATTTGTCATCACATGACGAAGCTCAGCTGCACTAATGAAGCCATTGCCATCCTTATCAAAGACCCGGAAGGCTTCTCGAATTTCTTCCTCACTATCCGTGTCCTTCATCTTCCTCGCCATCATTGTCAAGAACTCTGGAAAATCTATTGTACCGTTGCCTAGACAAAAAGAGCATTGATTGTTATTAAAAGTCAATTTCATTCAGGGTGCTGACTTAAATTGTTTCAAACTTTCTGACTTTTCCAGACCAAATATCAATTGGTTTCCAGTCATTAATTATAGTAAACAACACAAAATGCACAAAAGTTAATGTAATAAAAACAAGTTTCAAGACCATAAAAAATCTAACACAAACCTAAAACTAACTCAGTGACTTTATAAACACAAAAACTATTAAAAAAACTTTTCCGTTCAATTTTTTTTTTTTGAATTCATTATAAAAGAGTTAACTATATAATCATAAAACTAATGTTTCCATTTTATTTAAATTGTGCATGGCTGTATAAGGGAAAGCAGGTAGGTATGATCAAAATCTCTTACAGATTAATTCAGATGAAAACCATTTTTTTTCTTTTTAAATTTTCATTACATATTTGGCAAACATTTTCTCCGAAGAAATATACGGGCTTAATAATTTTATATAAATTATATTAGTTTTGATGCAAAAGGGTAATTTCTGGAAGAAGTTTAGTTAAAAGTATAAGTTTTTCAAAATTTTCAGTATGCAATGTGGTACGAAAAGCATAGTTCAGAAAAATTATTTCAATAAGCTATTTATTATAACAATAAATTTTAAATTTCTCTAACTTTTTCAGTCAGAAAAAACAGACTTCTCCCAGGTTTTCCAAATCCATAGACACCCTGTTCATTTCATTAGCAGGCTAATAACACAACTGACTTCAAACAATTGGTCTTTAGAAAAGCATTCAAGCAGCAACAAACTAATATTGACATTACATGGTACTGAATATCTTCAATAAACTGATTATAAAAACTACATAACAATTGCCATTTTCATTTCATTTAGTTATTGTCTATTGTTGGTTGACAGTTTCTTCCACTGTAAATAAGTGTTCCGAGATATTGGCTTCATATCTTTCCACAATGCTGGTTGGATTGGCTGTTTGGTCCATAATTCAATCATAAAACTGGTTGCATAAACCACAAAGCTTTTAATTGATTTTAAACTAAAACATAGATAGACGCATGGGTGCCAATAGGGTGGTGTTTAAACCAGACTGAAATTTAAGGTATACCAAGGGGTTTTAAAAAAAGGGGACTAAGAAATAAAAACCTAACTATCTGTCCAGGCTTTTAAAAGATTCAAAAGACGGATTTCCGTCCTCAGGACAGAAGAGTGGCACCCACGAGAACGTTACATGCACCACTTGCACATTTTTGCTCATATAACTAATATCCAATGATTTTTTTTATATGGTTAGCTTGTGTTTTATGGCACAAGCATAGCAAAGGTCATGCTGCACTGGGGCCTAAAGTTCTTTTGAGGAATCTGACCCCCTTAAGGTCTAGACAGCCAACCCCCAGACTACAATAAGCAGTTAATCAGTAAGCCAGGAGATGAAATTAACTTTTTAAATTAGGTGCACAAGTGCACCAAAGTCTTGTGGCTTAGGTGCACTAAATACTAGTTAAGTGTACAAATAATTAACAGAATAGAAAGTAAACCTCAACATTAAAAACGTGTAAAATATAAGTGTAGTAATTACATTAAAGATGTAAGCTAAAAAAAAAATGCAACTTTTCAAAATAATCGAATATTCATTGAAAATAAAAACAAAAAACAAAACAAAATTATTCCATAGGCCACTGTTCTTGAAAAATAAATGTAAGTAGCCACAATTTTGAATTGTTAAGTGCACTGCGTGTACTCAATTTAAAACTTTATGTGCACAGATAAAATTTCGTGTGCACAGTGCATTCGCTAATTTTGAACTTTGCGGTAAGCCTTCTTGTTTCGGCAGTATTGGGAGTTTAATCTAGGTTAACAGCACGTTGGCCAAACATGTAAATACTGCACCAGCAGAAGACCTTTGCTTATACCAGCGGTGGGGGAACTTCCCATGTTGGAAGGCTGCATTAAATTAGCTGTTAATATTAGAAGGCCGCATTAAGTTAGCTGTAATGCACGAAGGTCGTATGTGTTTTGTGTCAGTCAATCAAGGAAGATTATTTCGTTAAATCATCCACACTTTTATACTTAAGTTCATTTGAAGATTATAATACAAATGAAAAAGATGAACAAAATATTAATAAAAATAAAAGGATTTTTCTTCGAAGTTTTAACTCTGCCAAAAGGCTGCAGGTTCCCCACACCTGGCTTATGCAGTAAATGATGCTTAATAGTACAAGAGATAACCCGGTATGTTATCATTAAGATCTATCTGTTCAATCATAAGAATGACAAGGAAAAAACACTTAAAATTTTAAATCAATTTAAATAAAATTGGCATATGAATTAAGGAGGTAACAAAATATAACTTTAATTTCCCCTTCGCCAACCACCCTCTCGAATAAGAAAGTCTTTTCTTCAGAATTCAGATTTATAAAATGCTGTATTTCATTTATTACATCGTGAAAGATAAAATGCCATATTTCAATTTAAGCAAATGGCAAGTGTAATGCAAAAGGCAGGGAAGAAAAAGATGACAGAAAAGGATTGAAATCTGAAAATAGGTCTTTGGGGCATAAAATCATTCTGGGATGACGTATCAAGACTCGTTCTTTGGATTTGTTTCCCCAGACAACGACACAAACGTTATCTTTGTTTCAGGCATGAGTAAAATAGCAACACAATAGGTCTTCCACACTTCCAAAAAGAACTCCGATTCGTGCCAAGCAAGAAGTTGGTGGGGCGCCAATTTAAAGCAGTGTGTCACCAGGCAAGTTTCCAACCTACTGAAGAGTCACATTAAAAAAAAAAAAAAACTCAAGTTGATATGATTTAAAGCAAAACTTGAAACGGTGAGTGACAACATTCAAATCAACATATTCTTACAAATGAGAAGGCATTCATTCATGCCATTCACTCCTCTACGAAACAAAATACTACACACACACCATCTAATGGAATGAAAACAAATTAATTCTGGGGAAAAGTATTTCAAGCTAGAAAAGTTTGTCAGTTTTTAAATCTTAACCTTTTGCAGGGTCAGCTGAGTGTATTGATCTTACTGACATCAAATGAACTCAAAAGTCAGGGGTGGTTTTAAAGGGTTGGGGGTGGTTATCGCCACCTCACTTGAATGAAAATTTAACATTGAAAAGGTACAAGGTAAAGGTCCAATGAGGTATCATTTTCGAAAATCAAGTCATTAATCGCCCCCTCACTTTGAATGACCTCTAAATACACCCTTGTCAAAAGCACGTTAGAAGAATGCTCAAGCTGCACAATATCAATTTATTTAACTAAAAAGCACCACTATATCCAGGAAAGACTTCAATTTATTTTGAATTCCCATTCCATAATGCTTCATCGCGGGCAAGGCTCTTTGTGCTTGTGTATTATACACCGGAAGACCGTCATGGATCATTTTAGACAAGATCAATGGAGTAATGCGACTTCCGAAACGAAGTACCTTTACACATAAGCAAGCTTATTGGAAATCAAACTCAGTCCAGTGAGCCCAGAGGCAGTGGTCCAAACTAGAGCTAGATTGAAGTATGGTATTGGGTAAACTGACCAAGAGCACCGTAAAGTCAATAATCTTACATATTTTACTCATAACCAATACCTATCCAAAACTGGCTGAATAACAAAATCAAAGCACGAGCAACAAGATTGGTGTTTTTAAGAAATACGGAAGATACAATGCAAGAGCATGGAATGAACTCTTAGAAATGATATTCAAAATGTGACTACCAAAATAAACTTACAAACCAATAATTAGAAAACCAAGGGGTATACCTAGAAAAAGACAGCTTCGACGAAAGGTATAAATTACTGACAGACAGATGATCCCTGTGAAAAATTAAGCAAGTGACGTCATACAGATTTTATTTCGTGCAAAGCAATTAAAACTTTTAACCTCAAATACTGATGCATTCAGACAGGGGTCTTCAACCTGTAGCCCGCCGACAACTTTTATGCGAAACGTCAGCTCAAGAAAAAATCGTTCCACTTAAAAATAATGCCCCTGGCTCTTGGAGTTTTAAATCTGTATTTTATTCCGTTCACATTTCGTAATAAATATCTTAAAACGCTAAAGAACTAAAGTAATACGCGGTCTTCCCTCAGTCGTGTTTTACTTCAGTTTTCTAGCGTATATGGACATTAGGGGTAGTTTTATTGATTTGCACTGCAACAGTGATTTAAAAAAAAAAAAATCAGCTTAGGAGATTTATTAACATATTTGGAATAGCATTCAAACGTCTTCCCAACCATCTGACTGCATATTCTGAAAACGTTACTATTCAGGAGCACTTACATCGGTGCATATGCAGAAAGTTCACATGTACATATATACATCGGTGCATAGGCATATGCAGAAAGTTCACATGTACATATATACAAGATTTCATTGAAGGGTTTCAGCTGCGTTAGTTTCTTTTTGCATTTTGCAAAAAATTTTAATACCATGTTTGCTAAAAATTTTCACAGTTTTATGTCCGCGGCCGCCGTCGATGACCACGAACATAAATTTAAAGAAAACGATGTACTATCAGAATGAAATATTTTCAAGGCATTTGTAGGTGCCTGATGTAAAGAAAGGAGTTTTCATTTTTGCAGTGACTACAGTTTTTAAATCAAAATGAAATGAATGGAGAATTTCCTTCACTGTGCTCAATAACTGAATATGCGGCAAGTATACCTATGCATACTGCAGATTATGAAAGGGCTTTCTCCCAAATGAACTTGATTGAAACTGACTTGCGAAATTGTTTAACAACGAACCATGCAAGCAAATTGCTAATGATAAATATTGAATGACCTGTTCGAAATAATTTTGATTTTGAAAGTGCCTACCAACTATGGTGTGTAGTAAAGTCAAGGAGGATTGTCCAATAATATTGTCAATTATATAATTTTGTAAAAACTAAAAAGTTTTATTTGTAATCACAAATTTTAAACATTTTATTTTATTTAGTGTTCACCTTTGCGAAGGACCAAAATTTTCAAAAATATTGAAAAGGGGGAATTTTAAAAATGCTGATTTTTTTGACTAAAAAAAAAAAACAGCTTAAACCCTGGTTATAATCCCCCACTCTAAATACACCAGTGCATCTGTGAACAGCCCTTTTCTTCAAAAGTGAAGTACATAAAATAAAAAGTTAGGGCCAGAATAACATCTACCTTGAACCAGAAATAAGACCCGATATTGACAGGCTTGTTAAAAATAAGAAGTGCTAAAATCTCGTTAAAAGGCTTGGTTTAACTTTATATATTAATAATCAAAAGTACTGCAAATGGTTTTTGTTTCTATATGCATTTTACATTGTAATAAACATATTCATTCCCAGAGGCGGATTAGAAAATATTTTTGGGTGGGTGCACAAAACCAATATAGAGACCTCAGAAAAAAACGGCAACAAATTCTAATGCAGGGTAGGAGGCACAACCTGGATACACCTTCGTTCAATTTTGATATTGATGGTACAGTAGTGCGGCCCATGGGCCAACAAGAATAAGCAAAATTGACCCTTGGACTGAAAAAGATTTAAGGCCCAACTGATAAGAGAAAGTATGAAGGAGGGATCAACAGGATTATATAGGTATATAATTTATTTTAATAATAAAAATGAGGTTATATCATGCATTGCTTATATAAAACCAGTCAGATCATAGTTATACCAACCCTAATTATACAATTGTAACACAAATTCTTGAATATTGAAGTAATTGTTTGAGAAAACATTACGATAGGTATGGTTGCTTGTATTTTTATGGTGCAAGGTCAGCAAGGGTCATATTGTGCCAAATATGGTGAGATTGTATGTACGGTTTTAAAATGAACACATTAAAACTATAATCACACGAAATACACTGAAATGGCATAATGTAATAATAATAATAAAATCAGATGAGATTGGATAAACCAATGTCACGATAGGTAGTAAATATTAATTTTTGGGGAACGAAAAGGTTGCGAAAATTTTAATCCAACTCTCGACATTTACGATGTCAGAACAAGATCCGCTTGCCTTTGGATAACCACAAAGATAAGGATTAACCTTTTTCATTAAAAAAACAACAAAAGAACAAAAAAAAACCACGAACATTTGTGAATTATAGAACACTTGATAATCATACTATTTTAATTCCGAGAGCAAGTAATGAAATACCTACCATCTGCATCAACTTCATTGATCATGTCTTGCAATTCTGCTTCCGTTGGATTTTGACCCAACGACCTCATCACCGTTCCTAATTCTTTAGTTGTGATTGTGCCATCACCATCTTTGTCGAATAACGAGAAGGCCTCTTTGAATTCTGGAACCAAAATTCAGTTATAAATACCTACACAAAACACTCACCATTTTACATTTTATTTCATTTGGCATAAAACTTTTGCTGTCTTATGTCATAAAATTATCTCTGTAAGACATTCATTATACTGCTTGCATAATGCCCCAGCTAGTTTTTCTTTAATTTTATATATGAAAACACAAGAAATTACAGACGGAATCAACTATGTAAAAATGTCTGAATCATATCCCAATGGACTGCAGCCCAAGTTGAAATTAATCTATTATTCCAATTGTAAAGGATGATGGGGGAAATAGAATTAAAATAGCTTGAGACAATAGCTGATATTGAAAAGTAAATGATTAATGCTGTTAATAAACGGATAATATTTCTTACACACCTAGTGACATATACATATTTGTTATCTCCAACTCCAAACGTGAATTTCACGAAGTTTTTACTGCAAACATAGGAATTTCTAATTTTAATGGAAATCTAAATTGGTGTTTCGGATTTATGGCAAAAAACAAAACAAAAAAACCTTCACTTTTACAATTCATAAGAAACGTGATTGATAAAAAAACAAAACCTGAAAGTCTAACAAATAATAAATATGGATGAAGTTCATTTTGCCCGCCCAACAGAGCAGTAAAACGTGACCATCAAGCGTAATCATCAAAGGCCACCAAAGTAAAAGCATGACTAGTAATGAAAAACATGTCTTAGCTGCATGCTCGCTTATTCTGCCAGTGGCAAAGAAAACGAAGCCATTGGTAATTTATAAGCGAAAAACACTTCCTCAGGAAAATTTCCTAAATGATGCAGTCGTCAGATGCTATGAGAAAGGATGGATGTGTGAGAAAATGCTCGATTGGATGAACGTAGTTTGGCACATACTAAATGGAGCTTTTATTCAGCCAAGTGAAGTTTGATAATGTATTGAAATGTGGGCACATTTGACAACTCCATCATACATGTAAAATCTGATTCTGCTCTGCAATTCCTGGTGGCATGACAAAAATCTTAAGACCTATGGTTTAATGGAATAAATGTTAAGTCATGTTCACCAAGCACTGGAAGAGTGGATAGCGATGGAAAATGTTTGTATACTAAAGGAGGAAAAATGAGCTTCAAAGAAAGAAGCTGCAAAGTGGGTTAGCAAGCCTGGAAAGAAGTGTCACCTAACAATTAAATCAGGCTTCTCCAAGTGGTATAATCTCCAAAATTTCAGAATGAAGATTTGGATGAAAAAGATACGGCAAATTCTGAAGATACTAGAGAAGAAGAAACTCCTCAGTGTTTCAATCACAGCAAAATTAGTGATTTGAAAGCTCTGAGTGCCCTGATTTTTAAAATTTTAAGTGGATGCAACCTACTAATAAAAATTGGCCCAGTGGATGCCAACCACTGGGCACACATGGTTTTTTTGAAAAAACCCATGGATTTTTGAAAAAAAACATGGAACATGAAAGTATCAGTATCCCACCGCTTTCAATGGTTAGAAAATGCTGTTATCTGATATTTTAAATTAGATTTCAAAGTATTAGCCATAACTAAGGGGGCTTATCCCATCTCTAAAGAAGTTTAGCCCCCCCCCCAGAAACAAAAAATTGAACATATTGGAATTTTGTTCAGTGAGGGTTAAGCACTCCCAGAAAAAAGTTTAGCCCCTCAGGATAGTTACACGAATGTGTAAAAGTTTTAAATTTTACACTTTTTAAACCATATCAAAATTTAAATGAATGTCGCTAGCCCTATTTACGATATGTCAGTGCAGCATTTATGATTTTCCCCACACAGTTCAGCTCCTCACGAGTATGGCATTTGTTCCATAAATTATGCTCTATAAAAACTTATTTTCAAATTGAATATAATTAAAAGGAAAAACTTTAAAAAGATATCCACATTCACATAAAAATTCTTAATTTGGTTGGTTGTATTTTTATAGCATAAGGATCGAAAAGGTCATTCTACGATCAAACAACGTGGGATTATAAATAAGGTTTTGAAATGAAAAAATCTTTTAGGAAAACAAAAACCAACATGCAGTTTGATCATAATGGTAAACCCAGTAGCAGAAAATTTTCTACCAGTCTGCAACACTGATTTTGGTATTTGAAAATAGTCTGCAGCCATGGGCACTCATATGAGTACTTCTATGGGGCTGAGAAACATTAAGAGTACTTCTGGGATGAAGGACTGATAAAAATTGTAACCTCCTTCTCAAAGCTGTCGAGAATTTTAGTGAATGTACAAGATACCAAAACGCTACAAAAATAATTGATACTGCTTGACAGTTAGTAATGAGCTGAAAAGTACTTTATTTTAAAATGTGACTAATTTGTTTTTAAAGTGCATAGCAGAATTGGACAAATTAAATTTTTGAACGGCTAGGTCGGGGCTCGAGCCCCCCCCCCTGCCCCCTATATGGGCACCCATATCTGCAGCATAATTTAACTTTTAAAGTTTGCATAAAAAACATAGGCACCTTATGCTTCATTTTGTCAAAAAGTTTAGTTTTTCATAAACGTGGAAATTTGAAAAAATATAATAAATATTAAAACTAAAATATTTAATATTGTATTTTAATTTTTTTTAATTTCATATTATTTTAAGAAAATAATCATATATTGTTTTTCGTAAAATTAAACATTTCAAAATAGCCAAGACTAAACTTTCACCACAGTTGAATAATAAAACTGTAGCTTTTATTACTGCAACACTTAATTTTTATTGAAAAAAAAATGACAAATAAGATTTTACTTTCTTAATTAAACGTTGAATGCCATTAAAATTACACCCCCCCCCAAAAATAAATGTGCCTTATTTAAATTTCTTTTAATTAAAATATAAGAATGCTTTACTTTAGTTTTCTTAAATATGTATTAAGACAAATTTTCAAAAAACGGGTCCCTGAAAAGACGAAAGATAGAATAGCTTTATTTTTGCACTTTATTTGAAGTGGCCTACAGAGAAATTCAAATCGCTGTTCCTGTTTTTTAGGTTTGTTTGTTTTGTGGTTTTACGGCTCAAAGACTACAATGGTCATGCTGCGCCGGGACCTACTGTTTTCCGAGGAATCCGAACCTCTTATGGCCTAGGGAACCAAACCCCGGACTACAGTGAGCAGTGCGATCTTTTTATGAGATCTCTGAGTAAGCGTTCTCTGTGCACGAACAAGGATTAATGGCACACTAGGTGAACGCGTTACCACACTGCGCCACCGCAGGACCTCCTGTTTTTTTAGGGAGAGTTGGGATGGGGAAAAGAGTATAAAGGCGGCTACACATGTAGCGATTTATCACAAGACATGCGGAAGAGGGAAAAACCACCTGTGTGTATGATGAAAATCTGTGCGTTTTATGGGCTTTGCGATCATCCCGAGTAAATCGAAAAACCATTCTTTTAGCCTCAACATGAATAAAGGCACGGGGAAACCTGAGTTTGTGTGAACATGCAGAGAAAATCTGTATGATAAATTGGCACATGTGTAGCGGAAAATGTGGGAACAGGGGTCAAAGAAAAAGGTCGCTCACAAACGTGTTTATTTTCTTTGTTTTTAGCAAATAGGACTAAGTCCCCTCTACTCCCAAAAAAAAGTAAAAAAAAAAAATAAATAAATTGTAAAATGATCTGCAGGCTGCTGAAAAATCTGTGACGTGCATCTCGTCTTCCATTTTCTGCTACCGGGATGGTAAATACACATAATACACAACAGTTACTAGTCATTTGAAAATGGACTCAATATAAAAATATTGCACATGTGCACGCACATACACACAAGTCTTATTCTAATCCTGACATTGAAAACTTATAATTTTAAATAAAAATAGCACCAATTTCCATTTCAGACAAAGGCATACTACTTTTGTGTTTAGAATTTTAATTTATGACAAGGTTATATCAACTGACACATACTTTGCATTCAAGAAATCCCACAAGTAAAATACTTATATAAAAACTGTTCTTACCAGCAATCTGCTCTTCTGTCAGTTGATCTGCCTAAAAATAGAAAATACAATTTAAAAAATTTAATTTAAAATGTACAACCTCCACAATTTTATTTGTTCTCCACATAATTTTGATTATATAAAGCAAGGGTGTCGCTGGGTGCTCAAAATTAGGTCCCACAAACCTGCCGCTATGTTTAAAAAATATGGGTCGCCAAAAAACAATTCTTTTTTCCCCTTACTAAACAATGGGTCAAGTACTGGAATGTGCTATTTTTCTTATATGCAGTGTGTCAACGGCACCCCTGGGAAAGCATCATACATATAAAATGCAATTGGCATTTAAACCCTTGCTTAGTTAAGATGTTCGGCAAGATGCTTTTCATAATTTATAACCAGTTTACAACTACCCCAATGATGTTTTTTTTAATTGGATCCAGTTCGGACTTGGAATGTATTTATGCCAAACCTGTTAACTTACGTACATTTTTCTTGCATTGAAAATTTTACGTTCATGCAACTAAACTGAAAAACATACAAATGGGTTAGAAATCTCCATTGCACATGAACCACATTGGCAAGCATGACCTAAAGTTTAACGAAGATTCCAAACTTCTGTCACCATAGCCACAGTCACACGCTAAGGAGGAACTCATTGTGTCACCCTCCTATGGAGTGACCGCTACCGGGACTGCTTCGAAGTGGCGTTCTTGCAGTGGATGGCTGTGGGTCTATATATATGCACACACACACGTGTGATTTTATTCTTTACAGTAGAATTTTTTTTATTCATTATAAACATGCACATATGAAAAGGAGAACTTTTGGCGGGATTACAGAAGCGAAATTACAGCGGGAAAGACTCGATCTTCAATTATAATCACGAGAGCATATATGTAAACTCAAGAGTTCAGTTATCAATTTTTTGCCATTTAGAAGGCTATGAAAGTAAGAAGGGAGGGTTGAGCTTCTCTAACACACATGAAAGCAATATCTTGAACTCAAGGGAAATCAATATGACCATGATATGTCACAAAGATGAATTACAGGAAAAAAAAAGAACTGAAATTCCTGATTGTGTAGTAATTTTGGCAGAATTCCCGATTTTTCGAGAATAAAATTCACAGATTTCAAGGTTCTGTAGCACTTATAGCAATAAGGACAGTTTAGAATATGTTGTGCCAAGACCTATCTAAATGCTGCCACCCTTCCACAGTGTCTGAAAATCTTTTACATAAGGTATTAAACTTTAGAAAATGGGTAGATCAGTAGAAGTGTACTTGGTAAAAGTGATAGCTAAACCAGGAATTTTTGCATGATACATAAATATATTTGCCCCTTTTCTATCAGTAAGGTTCATAGACTATTTTATGGATACATAATTCCCTTTCTTTGACTTTATTTTGTAACACAAATTATCTTTTCTAAATCGAATAGCCCAATGCAATTGATCAAAGTCTTTACCCTAGTAATTCAAATTAATCTAAACGGTATGTACTTTAACGAACTAAGACTATGGTTAAGGACACAAGCCCAACAGCCTGATGTGACCTTCAACATATCGTGCAAGTTTTATGGCCAGGACCGCAGCTAGGTGATTTTGTGCCTTTGGCAGCACTGTCCAGACTACGCTCCTCCCACTTCCCATCATGGACATACTTCTACGATTTTACACTGATCTTGTCATGGGCTTTCTTCATTATCCCTATCTACGGCACTGTTTATAGAACAAGGACAGCATGGGTCATGCTGCACTGGGACCGATATATTGCAGAGGAATTCAAACCTTTTAATACCTAGGGAACCAACCACCGAACTACGGAGAGTAGTTTGGCAGTAAGCATGGTTCTTTTTTTGGTCACAGGTGGAAGTTGAATTCAGAATAACTGTATGCTAGGTGAATAAATTACCACCTCAAGGCCATATGTTTAAAGATAACCAAAGACATGGCTGTAAACAGTGTCTCCGGAATTTTATGACACAAGGACAGTAAATACCATGCCGTGTCAGGACCAACAGTTTTTCAAAGGAAATCAAACCTGGATTTCCCACATGACAGACAACTTACCACCAATGTTCATGTGTCGCTCATAACCACAGCCATGCAAGATAAGATTAAAGCCCTTTTTAAAAAACAAAGAATATTTTACATGCAACAATTGTGTGTTGATGGGTTACAGACTATGGTTGAGATTGAGCTTGATCCAACCATATAGCTCCTACACAAACGAAGTAGCTGAAACTAGTTTTCATGATGAAAGCTCATAGATTTGGAAGTTAGTAACACATTGAAATGCACATGGTCAAGAACAGATTTGACAACTAATAACAGAAAAACAAAATTTTTACCCCACGGTACAGTATTTATGGGTTAAATCTGACCCTAGCTACAAATTTGACGTAATCAAGCTGAACTCACAACGTTTAAAAGCTAACAAAGCTTTTAAAAAGACAAAAATTAAGTTCATACATCATATTATATACTTATTGAAATAACCTTTATTGATGTACAATAACGGAAAGTTTTGATTAAATTTTCGGAGGAGTTTCTCTTTGATGGTAAAACGTTTCTTTCATTTTCAGAAAAAGGCACAGAAAATAATTTCCGTGGTTTGATGCACATGCTTGGCTTGATACTAAAGCCTATCTGTTTCCTTGACGTCATCGTTACTTTGCTTCTGAATTTGCGGTTTCACTGTTTCAAAATGATTAGCAGAAACATTTTATCTTTTCTAAATATGAGAGAAATATTTATGCTGAAGTTAAAAAATGTTTACAATTCAATACGAAGTTGAAATATAATTACCAACAAGTTTTTCTCCCTTAATGGAAATTTGCTATCTGAAATTTGAGATTTATTTTAAAAACTAACAATTTTACTTTGTTTTATGTCGAAACAATTTAACGTAACTTTCAACAATAAAATATATGTATATTTTTATTGCTTGATGTTGGTGATTTATTATTGAATTATATTGCATAATTTATTAAACTTCGTCTTATGCATATACATAAACGAAAAACTACTAATAGAAGGTTTGCTACTATCTGCAGTTGATCTTGGAACATACCTGCGAATAGGACAATCCTCCTGTATAGTGCTTATTTAGCACTGTAATAGTTATTTATCGTACTGTTTCGAACATGGCATTATTTTAGTGTTACATTTCTGCACATGATTTTTTTTTTTTTAAATTTCTCCGAAAATCAAGATTCTTTGCCATGATAAAATTACAGCCCTAGCCAGAAATGTCTTCAAGTTCTGTTCTTCTGTACATACATGGTATACACTCCCATATACAATAAACAGGGATAGCACTAAATTTCGAACATGTATGCCAATATTTAAATCAGACCAATAGGATAAGTTTGAATATTTCCAATTCATAGAGCACAATCTTAGTTTTTATTGATGTTTTATGCTCAAAGAACCTAACTGTAGCTCTTCCATTGTTTCAGTTAGCAGTTTTACGAAACCTAGAAAGCAGTATGTATAAAAAGGAAGGGAGGTGGGAAGACAAACATACGTGTATAAGGTATCCTGAACTTGGGAGAAATTAACACAATTGATAGGTTAAACAGCAATTTTGGGTACAGTTACAGAATCTCCTAGTGGAACTTTAAATTGTTTTGTTAAGAATTAAGAGCTGAAATTTTCCTGATTATCAACTAATTTTGACTGATTTCTGCATTTCCAGAATGGTAAAATTCCCCGATTTTCTGATTCCATCGTCACCCTAGATTTAGGCGTTGTTAGACTTTGTGGCATCGTTACAGAAAACTATAGCCACTTTTACCTATGTCCAAAATAGGTTCTAGCCTAAAATCGTAAATGAGTCAAAATTCAAATGAAAACTTATGCAGCTTCAATATTAAAAATTTAACTCCTGCCTCATGACAGTAAGCCCTTTAAGAAAGGAATGTAAAAGTCATTCACAAACAACATGGTTTAATTTAAACTAATTTCTTTCTTTTTCATTATTTTCGGGCAATTCATCTTACGCCACAATCTATCCTGGTCTTTGAGGAAACACTACCTCCACTTCCTAAATTTCACTTGACAGTAAACTTTCTGCTATTGTTTGTGAGATTTCCAGTACAAGGACTGCAAGGATAATGCTGCATCAGAATCTACAGTTTTCTGGGGAATCAATCTCTTATGGCCTAGTGAACCAATCCTCAGGTTATAGGAAGCTTTTTTTTGGAAGGAAAAGGGGGGGACACCGTTTAATCGGGGATAACAGCATGATAGGCAAATCCACCACCACCGCATCACCACACGGCCAACTTTTCATTATTAGATAAGATTATTTTATGAAGTGAAGTGAAACCTCGCTAACGCGGATCGTTATGAGCCACCAATTTTCACCCATACAAACAATAAGTGTTTGCAATAAGTTATAGGCAAATTTCAGTAGCTAAAACTTCAGGTTATTCAATAACTTATCCAGTATTGCAGCATACAATGTCAATGAATAAATTACTGAAATAAAATAGTGTATTACAAATGAATACTCCATAAAAATCTACAATAAAACAAAAAAATTAGGACTTGAATACAGTAGAAATCTATTTATTTTTACTTAATGCCATATAAAAAAAAAATCAAAGAATTTGAGAGGTTGCTTTTGAAAAACAGGTAACTACACCTGGGGGGTGGGGGGGGAAGAGAGAGATCATGCTGCCTTCGATACTGCCTAAAGTTTTCCCAAAAAAGGCATTTTTTATTTGCACAAAACACTTGTTCGCATTATTGAATGAGCCCCACACATTAAGTGAAATCTTTAGCATTGAACGTACATATGCCTCAGACAGGAAGATAAAATTTGTCCGCACTAATGTGAAGCCTGTCTTTACGAGAAGCCGAATTAACAATAAGGTTTCACTATATTTGTTTTGCGTGTTATTGCATGTTTAGAAATGTTAGAATTTGAGATATACAGGTTTTAGGAGAAAATTATTCACGATAAAAATGAAAATATGCACTGAATCTAGGCTGAAAATGCAGGAAATACAAATGATTTGAGATATACACATTTTAGAGATAAACAGGTTCGACTGCATTACTACTAATGACTTTTTGGTCATTCTTGTATTGTACAACCAAACTTAGAAAACATCAAGATTTTAAAGCATAATTACAGAGTTATATACAAACTACAGAAGAACACTTTTTTTTTTACACTTCATAACCAAATTTTAAAATTTCTCAGTTACAGATTCTCAGGACTTCAAATCGTCTAAGAATTTCTTTGTCTTGTTCAACTTTCTCAATTATTTGTTGTCATAATTAGCAACAATATCATTAATACTGTAATAGTTTTTTCATTTCTAATTTCATTAGTTAAATAGAATAACAATGTTAATCCTTTTTACAATTTTCAAAATTAGTGAATCAAAATGAATTTTTAATGGCAATGGAAAGCAAAGGCTTTTATTCTTTATGGGAATATTCTATTACGTCATTTAATAACAGATGTAAAATTAGTCCTTAATCTTTTACATTCTACACATAAACCCATCTGTATAAATAATTGGTTTATTACTGGCTAGAACTCAATATCACGATGCAATAAAAAATTCTAAATTAAAATATTCAGAATTTTTTTTAACTCTGCATTCAAAGCTTTCATTGGCATGAGGCAGCTTGAAAAATAAAAATTACAAAATGATTTCGGATATGCGTAATTCTCATACTAATATTTCACACAGTTTCTGATTTTACAAACCACATTTGAATTTACCAGTATGTGTACTAAAATTAGGTAGCAACTCATGTAATGCTCAAGTGCAAATTGCTATGAATTGAATATAATGTAGAGAATAAATAAAAATCCTTATTACCCATTCATAATTAAGAATTGTCACTATAATCCAAGATACTTGTGAGTATCTTGAGTGCGAAGGGATAATACAGGTACAACCTGAAGGAGCTTTCATGTTCTCAAATGCCAGTAACACTTAGGCATATATCTACGTGGAAAAAAAAAAAGTACATACAGTAGAACCTGCCTAAAGTGACCACCTTTGGGACTGGACTGCAATGGTCAGCACGGTCAGGTAGTCCCTTATACACAGAGGACTTGGTATGGGAAAGACTAAGTCCCAACCAGTTCTCTCTTATAAAAAGTATTCGATATAATCATGTGGCCACTTTACTAGGTTACACAGTTTTTTGTAAAATTACATCTACAAAACGTTCATTTTCCAATCTGCCACAGTGCTTAAAAAAAAAAGCTATTTACATCAATGGAAATAGCATAAGTCCCCATTTATAAGGGATACGCCGTGACAAAAACAAAACGTTTTTAAAAAAATGCGTGAAAAAATATGAAACAAAAACCATTTTAATCCTAGAATAGCACATATGTAAAAATCATGCCCCCTCCCATCCATACCAATTTAATAAGAAAACATTGGAGAGTAATCTAGGGTAATGGCACTTCGTTTTGAAATATCATGATCACACTTCGATGAAGTTTACGTGAGTTCCAACACTCGAGTTTTGTATTTTGCCATTTTATCAGTATTTCATTTTTCATGCATGAAAAGGGTCTTCCCGGTAATGTATTTTATTTCAGACGATTGAATTAAGATATGTAGGTTAATTGTCATTTAAGACATTCATGAATCCCAAAAATATTCATATTTTGGGGATTTAAGAGGAATTTCCACCTTTAAGATGGTTGGTTGAATTTTTATGGTGAAAAGACCATCTCGCATCAAACAAGGTGAGGTTGCATGTACGATAAAAAGTAAGGCAAAAATGTTCTTTCAAAACATAAAAAGGCAAATTACACCTTATGGCTCTTTTGTTATGAGATTCAATGCTCAAATTATCCCTAGCCAAAATTGATGACAAGTAGGGGTGTAGTGAAGTTGGAAAGCCATTCTACCATTTTTTTTTTTAAATCTCTCCTACTCACAATACTACTATAAAGAACAGATCATTCTGATGACTACACTCCTGACAAGTGCTTTCAATTTACGCTGATCGTGCGCATTCACATATGCAGGGGGGTGCTGATGGGGGTTGCAACCCTTCCATTACAACGAAATTTTGCATATTTAACATAGGAATATATGTGTTATAGCTCTGTAACCCTCCCCCCATGAACTTACTGTGCATGCCAATGACCCTTCCTTAAAAAATTTGTTTAATCTGGATTCTAGATTACGATTAAAAATTAATTTAATGCAAGGAAGATTCAGTGGCAATTATTAAACCCACAAAGTCTGATCAAGCCTTTGAGTTTTAACAACATAAGCATAGCAAGCACTAATGGAATTTCTTTTAAGAGCTCCGGTATCCTATCTCTGCTTTCCTCACTTTTGCATACACATTATGAAGGTGGTGCACCATGGTTACCAAGCATATAGCATTATTTTAGTGTATATTTAAAATCAGACTAATACAGTAGTATTGAGTGTTTTCGATATCATGTAAAATCTTTTTACATAATATAGAAAGGGTTAGTGTGAAAAATTTTCATATAAAATTATCTTGCATGGAGGTTTTCCTCACAAACTTGGATATCCAGAACACATAAGAAATTCCAACAGTGACAGAAGGGGTCATGCTGTACTGGGACCTAAAGTTTTCTGAGAAAACCCTCTTATGATCCAGGGAACCAACCCAGCGCTACTGCATGACACGTTTTCTCTGTCTCTTGGAATAGTTCTAAATTTCAGTAGATCGGCTTCTGATATCACATACACACTCTCTGACATCATATATGTATGATGCAGTGAGAACTGGTGTGATATGTCAGTTCCTTTTGGCCAAAAACAATATAGTCCAATTCTAATACAGCTGGCACTTTTGATAATGTGTTGAAGTTTCCTTTGGCAGTGGTTCTGACAATTATTTTGAACTATAGATTTGAAAACCCCTTATTTTGTAATTAAGAAAAGGCTTATTTTAAGAGTAAGAGGTTTGAAATACATATACACATCCTTTAAATACATTGAGTATTTAATACAATCTAATTACACACGAGTCCAAAAGTTATATATATACAAGGTGTGATCAAATAATACAGTGAATAATTTTAATACAAAGTAATAAGCTTCATCAAATTTGAATTAATCTCCTTCAAAGTACTCTCCTTGGCTAGCGATGCACTTATTCCAACGTTGATTCCACGATTGGAAGCATTTCTGGAAGGCTTAGGAAGGGCTTTCAGCTGCTCCGTCGTGTCCCTCTCAATATCGTAAATGGTGTCAAAACGTTTTCCTTTTAGCAAGGTTGTTATTTTTGGGAAGAATCAGAAGTCATATGGCTCTAAATCAAGAGAGTAAGGCGGATGTGGACAGACAGGAACCTTTTTTTCAGCCAAAAACTCGCGGACCAGAAACAAGGTGTGGCACAACTGGTTGTCATGATGGAGGAAGCCATTGGCACATTTTTCTGGTTTCCTTCTCCGCACATCCTTTCGCAAACGTTGCAGTAAGCCCTTGTAATATTCGAAGTTTACAGTTGTTCCCCTTGGAGCGAACTCTGATCACATTATGCCCTCATTATAAAAAAATGAGCATGACCTTGACGTTCCACTGATATGCCTTCTTAGGGTGGGGAGCGCCACTCATTTTCCATTGGGAATTTTGAATTTTCGTCTCAGGGTCATAGCCATAAACCCAACTTTCAACTCCAGTTATAATTTTGACCATGAAGTCCGGATCTTCATCAAGACGAACCTTCAATTCCGTGCAAACTGACACACGATTTTCCTTTTGTTCGCCAGTCAAAAGTCCGGGAACAAATTTCATACTCACCCATCTCATTTGCAAATTATCGATTAAAATACTTTGCACGGACCCATACAAGTTCAGTTCTTTGATAAGCTCTCGAATAGTCAATCACCTGTTTTTGAGGTCGAAGGACGTCCCGACTATTGCTCATCTTCAACAGACTCATTTCCGCTTCTAAATCGTTCATGCCACAGTCTTCAGAGTAACCCATTATAACCATACACTAATTTTAACATTTCATATGCTTCTTTGCAACTTAAAACAAAACTTAATGTTAACGCGTTGTTCGAAATCCATGATGCACGACAGACGCGGTAAACACGACCTCACTCTTCCAGCTCTGGAAGCTGACTGACCCAACTTGTTCAAACTTGCCACTGACTGTCTCAACAGATCAAACTATTGGACTTATTACTTCAAAAGGATGTAGCGTCAGCAGTTGCTGGTATAAAAATTCACTCACCATATTTTTTGTTCACACCTTGTATGTATGTGTATATATATCAGGGTTCGAAATTAGCAGATGCACATGAAATTTCATCCGTGCACATAAATTTTTAACTTGGGAGCACCTAACTATTTAAAAAACTATAGATACTTACATTTATTTTTCAGGAACAGTGACACTAATTTTATATAATTTTCTCAATGTATCTGCATTTCGAATTTTTTTTTTATTACATACGAATGTTCAATTATTTTGAAAAGTTGCATTCTTTATCTTACATGTTTTAATGTAATTATTTCACTTACATTTTACCCGTTTTTAAGGTTGAGGTTTACTTTCTATTCCGTTCGTTACTTGTACACTTAACTAGTATTTAATGCACCTAAGTTACAAGACTTTGGTGCACTTGTGCACCTGATTTAAAAAATTAATTTCGACCCCGATACATATTAGCATATAAGTTTATGTATTTTAATATAAAGTTACAATATCTATATTATTCCAGGGGTCGAAATTGACTTTTTAAATCAAGTGCATCCAAATCGTATAACTCAGGTGCACAAGTGCACCTGAGTCATAATAGTATACCTAACTGGTATAACACTAATACTAGTTAGTGTACAAGTAACTAACAGAATAGAAAGTAAACCTCAACATTAGAAACATGTAAAATGCAAGTGTAGCAATTATATTAAGAAATCATATTTTAAAAAAAAAATGAAACTTTTCAAAACAATCGACCATTCGTTTGTAATAAAAAAAATCAAAGCAAATGCAGATACATTGAGAAAATTATATAAAATTAGTCCATAGGTCACTGTTCTTGAAAAATAAGTAGCCATAGTTTTGAATAGTTAGGTGCACATATGTGCATCCAAAATTTACATGCACGGATAAAATTTCATGTGCACAGTGCACCCACTAATTTCGAACCCTGTATTACTCATTCACAATTTTATGATAGCATGGCAAAATCGCATAGGGGTTGAATTTAAAATCTACAAAAATTGCAGAGAAAAAAAAAGCTTTTAGTGACCATTACCATATAAAAGGGGGGGGGAGGGGCTGATGCCCCTCCCACTAGATATTAAGGCCCATTTTACTCTTCAACACCGAATCATATGGGCTTTTTTAAAGCTACCTGAGCCTCTTTTCCTACCCCCAAAATTTTATAATTTCTATGCCCGTCCTGGGCATGCAATTAAATGTGATAGGAAGTATGACAACGTTCAGGGATAGGGACAGAAATTAAGGGCCCACTGGCCATTTAGTAGATAGGGTCCACCCATTATGTTTGTCAAGCATTTAAAGTTATTCGCCGGGCCCCTGGCAACTTTTTAAATTAGGCATAATTAGTGATTTACACAGGGCACGTGGGACAGCTGCACCGGGCCCCTTAAATCCTAAATTTAGTCCAGTACATTAGTAAAAATTTTAATATTTTATGGGCAGTCCAGAGACTTTTCAAGATTTTAAAAAAAAAAAATTTTACTAGCTCCTTTCCCTTAAGACCAAGAAAGCATATCTAGATAATGCTTTATATCTATCTCGGTTTTATAAACAAAATTCATTCACTTATGTATGTTTAATGATAATAAACATAGTAATCAGAAATCTGTCGTGGGTACAGGAGGGGTTGGGGCCCCTTCATGACTATGTCCAGGGCCCCAGAATTTCCAAGTCGGGCCCTGGGCATAATTAAAAAAAAAAAGAAAAAGATCGTCAAACTAATGTCTGCGGCGAAGTGTAGACCCTTTTTCACTTTTGGTAAACTTTTAGAAAATGCCGGTTAGGTTCTAACAAGCATGCTAATTGATGACAGGGTTAATTAGCAAAGTTCATTCAGTATCAAATTCGATCCGCTGAATGTTTGCATCAAGCGTCAAATTTCAACTACGCGGGAAATCAAAGGATTTTATTGACAATCCAACATGTTTTTTCCAATTTGCATTTGGGGATGCTTTAAAATATTCGTCGCGATCGGGTTGCAAATCAGCCGAATAAAAGCATAGGCATGTGAGACACGTCACTGATATAGCAAATGGTAATAATTTCGCTAAACAGGAAACATAGATGTAAAACCAGCATTTACTTTTTTTTATCAAAACAGCTACGTTATCTTTATTTCATTGAAAACGGATGTTGGTGTTTAAATCAGCATAAGCAGCCTACACGCCGATCTGAAATGGCGGTTAAAGACCGCCTTTCGAAGAATAACTTGAAATACGAATCGTTCTACGGAATAATAATGAATTTTTCGGATAATAGTTACTTACCATTCTAAATTTAATATATCAGGCGCAAAGGAAACACAACAGCAAAAAACAACACAAATCTACAGCACACCGGCAAGGGCAACACAGACCAACACCGTTTCAGTCCTGAGCGAACAAACTACAGTTATGACGGGACGTTACAGCAAAGGAGCGCACATGCACAGGGCATATAACAGCGTCGTTCTAATATCCATCCACGGTCAATCACACGATAGAAAAGTGTTCCTTAAGCGAATAGTTAAGTGTAAAATAGACTAAAAACCTCTTCTGGCTTAAAAATCGGCGAATTGAGAGCGATATTTGTTTATATAGTTGTATGATATGTCGCACTCTTTCGCGACGCGGAAGGTGACGTTGCCCGTCGCGGATTTCCTGCGTTGCGCCAATTGTGCGCGCAGGATGACTCTCGCGCGTGTTGCGATTGGTCGATTTCGATCTGCAATGCGGTCCGTACAAATTTTGCCGCTTCCTGCAGTTCGGCTTATGACGCGGGCTCGGCCGCAATGGTCCTTCTTCCTGCTTTGACCGACTAAATGATACTTGTTTTATTTGTTTTCTTTTCGGTTTCCTCTTATTACTTATAATTTTAAAAGTCGCTCTTTTTCTATTTATTATCACTAATTAGCGACGAAAATTAATTAGCGTTGAAGGTGGTAGCGAATCCCTTTGAGCGTTTCGAAAATTTCAAATTTTGACTTTTGTCCCTTGTTCCATGATTTATTTATTTATTTTTTATGAGTTTTTGTCACACCAATCATAATTTCTTTTTTCTTTGATTTTTCGTGCTTTCAACAACCGTGTTTTTGTGAAGTATCCTCTGCACTTCTCAAAATCATTCAAAACGAAACAGAGTCGCAAACGAGTTTAACACGTAAGCACAGTGCGATATATTTATTTATCATTTTTTTTCTTTGTAAATCACCAAATTTATATTTAGTAGAGAAGAAAATAATTGTGCAGATTAATAACTGTCTAGGTTTTTTTGTTTGTTTAGGGTGTTTTATGGCGCAAGAGCATCTGGGCCATACGCCAAATGGGTTTTGAATAAAATCGAAACCACTGGGTTATAAGAATATAAATATGTTAATAAATATAAATTTATAAGAAAAACTACTGATGTAGAAATAATTATAATTAAAGTATATATTGACAAAATAAGTAACAAAATCTGTAGAAATAGCTAGTAATCAGGTTGGTAAGAATACTTAATATAAAACATAATACCCCCCCCAAAAAGAAATACTTTCGAAAATTTTTCGCTAGGAGAAAAAGCGGCACTGTGACAGAAAAAAAGTAATGCGATCTATACATAACTGACAAACACAGAAACTTCAGGAAATAACAAAGATAATTTTATCGATTTCCATTTCACACTAATCAACTCTAAATTTCTAATTCTCGGTAATTTTTCGAACCTAAATTTTTCTTCTCTATTTTAGTTTGGTGTCTGACTAATTGCCGATAAAAATGGCGCGAATAATTAAATTAAAAATATATTGTATTATATTTGGTCTCTTAAATCCAACGAAATAGGTTTCCTATTCGTTGAATGAAGCTTATAGAAAGCTCTTCTCTTCATTTTTAGCAAAGTTGTGCAGCCACTCGTTGCCCGAGGACTTAATTAAATTTTTTTTCTCAATTTTTGTTATGAATTTCTGAAATAAAAAAGGTCCATATTTATGGAATTCAATTTGCGGAGAAGGAGGAGAATAAAGACTTTTGTCGCCTCCTCTTAAACCCAAATCTGATTTTGAAGCGCTCTAAAAATAGAATAATTATTTTATTAACTAACTGCAACAATAGATTTTGTGTGTTTTTTCTTCTTCTGTTTGTCTAGTGCAGTGGATCAACAATAAATCGATATTTTAAAATAATGTTGTTTGTTTAAGGAATTTTTAAATTAATTTGATAAAATTGAAAAATGTATGTATTTTTCATTTATATATCTCATTTACCATTACTTAAAATCTTTAGTATACAAAACATACATAAATAAGCACATAATATTTTTTTATTCCTCTTAATCATAGACGGATAGATGTCCATAAAACTTACGACTACATTTGAACAGCGTAAGCTAGATTGTAGTTGTAGGGGGAAAAAGGAAAATTATAGCGAGTAAAATGAAAGCTCAAACGTTTTCTAAAACTAAAGCTATTTTATTAAGACTGTAGAATTTTAAAAAATAATCGAAATATTGATTTTAACCACCTCTCTCTCTCTCTCTCTCTCTCACTCACTCACTCACTCACTCACTCACTCTACACAAAATAATGACATTTTTATGCTAGTCATAATTAATACCAACATCTATCCTTATTCGTTATAGAATTACCTGTAACCGTCTAGAGTTCAAAAATTCGCGCTTCTTGCGTCCATGCAGTAATAGCCCTGTGAATATGAAATCCCCTGTGGAATATTACGTCACTACTATCATTACTTAATTACATTTTCAAATATAATTACATCTATGTCATTTTCGAACGAATTAAGGGGGTAAAGCCATGGTATTTAAAATGTTACGAAAGAACGACATTTATGGTCAAGGTTTTCTACAATTTCAAAATATTAAACTGCAATGTTTTTCGTAAGTCATTTTAAGAAAAGGGCCTAATACTACTTTTAACTGAAATGGTATGAAAATTTTCCTACAGTATAAAAAAAATATACATTGAAAAATGTGTGTCGTTAAGGAAGGACAGAAAAAACATGAAATAATGTATTTATTTTATATAAAGTATATATATATTGTATTGTCCTTCGTAGCTCAGTGGGTAGAGCCTCCGCCCGGCAAGTGGAAGGTCGTGGGTTCAGGTCCCACCGAAGGCAGAAATATTTATTTTCTTTCGAACGTTTCACCATCTAATCACGCCATACCATCGGCGTTGGTATCACTACGCCAATAAACGTTGATTGATTGACATTGTTGTTTGATGAAATGATGTCCTTCCGTAACGGAGTTTTCAATGTTTTTTTCAATTTCGGTACAGTTAATTAAATAATACAACGCATTATTTTGCAAAAACATCAAGGTTATGATGATATAATTTATTAGTTTTAATATGATATATAAAACATTATATTTTTTTTTTGTTTTTTTGCATTTTAAACATGCCCCAAATTACCATAGCTTCACCCTAAGATAAAATGTTTCTTTGCGAAACTGCATTTTTTCTCAATGTTTGAAATTTGCCATCAGTTCAAAAAATATTATTTCCTGGGGTGGGGGAGGAGGGTGAAATGCAAATGAACATGGCCGTCATGACAGAAAGGATAAAACCAGGGGGGAGGATAGTGCTTCTCCCCCGTTTGTCGTTTGCTGTCCTTGGGAAAGCGGCTGTATAGTTTACGCTTAAGGGCTGCAATTTCTTATTACATCTGCTACTGGTTTGATTTGCTAAAGCGAATGTAATGTAAATTTTTAAATATTTTATTTTCACATTTTTTTTAATTTCTTGTTAACTTTTAAAATAGTCTGTTCACATTCAGGAAGACCTGGGCTTGATCATTTTTTAGGGTCTTTTCAAAACTAACTTTTAAATTTCCAAATTTTTGTTGCAAGAAAAATATTCATCAAATATATTATAAACAAGTTTTGCCAATTTGATGCCCCTGTTTGGGCCGAGGACTTGGGCCTGGGCCCCATTGACCCATCCATCAAGACTGACCACTATATTAAGTAATGTCAATACAATATGAATGGTGTCAAATAATGTCCGTACAATATGAATGGTGTCAAAGAATGCCAATACAATATAAATGGTATCAAATAATGCCAATGCAATATGAATGGTGTCAAATAATGTCAATAAAATGTGAATAGTGTCAAATAATGTCAATGCAATATGAATGGTGTCAAATAATTTCAATAGAATATGAATGGTGTCAAATAATGTCAATA
>QLNU02003225.1:44862498-44882861 GCA_006491805.2 Dysdera silvatica | reverse complement strand
TAACGCAGAATATAAACAGAGAATATAAACAGAAAATATAACGCAGAACATAAACAGAAAATATAAGACAGAATATAAAGAGAATATAACATAGAATATAAACAGAGAATATAACACACATACAACAGTGAGGGAATAGGAACAACATAAATAATTAATTTTCGAATTAAAAATGATCAACAATTTTTAAAATTTTTGTTAGGGATTTTTCTAAATGTTTTATTTTATTTCAATTTAGGCACCTGTTTAAAATTCGTAGCTGTGTTTCATCATAGACCAGCGGTTCTTAAAGTGTGATCTGCAGACCCCTAAGGGTCCGTGAGATCCTCCAAGTGAATGGTTCCCACAAAGGTTCAGAAAAATACTAAGAAAAGAGCATTTGCTCTTTAATGCTAAGAATAAATTATGAGGGGACGAAAAATTCCTTCCTTAAATAGTGAAAATTAGTGATGAAACACTAGAAATAAATATGTATGATGCAAATTCCGGGCTTTAAACTTTGAGTTAATTCTTGGGGGTCCGCGGTCTAGGAAAGTTAAAGAACCGTCGTCATAGACTATTAACTAACCGTTTGCCTTACACATATTACACTAATTGGTCTATGGATTTATGCACATACTATTTGCACATAATACACTAATTGGTCTATGGATTTATGCACATATTATTTGCACATAATACACTAATTGGTCTATGGATTTATGCACATATTATTTGCACATAATACACTAATTGGTCTATGGATTTATGCACATATTATTTGCACATAATACACTAATTGGTATATGGATTTATGCACATATTATTTGCACATAATACACTAATTGGTCTATGGATTTATGCACATATTATTTGCACATAATACACTAATTGGTATATGGATTTATGCACATATTATTTGCACATAATACACTAATTGGTCTATGGTATTTGTTTATGGGATACGGGTTAATCTTATTATTACTGTATACGCACGTAATCCATCTCGATTTTGGCGACTGGGTTAATTATCGGATCCTTTTCAAGAGCCTGAGATATCAGAGTATTTTCGTAAAATGTGGACAGTTCCAAGTATGGCGGCCTTTTGGAGTCGGCATATTATTATTTTTTTAGCAACTTTATTTTGTGTTGTTAATAGTACATAGAGATAAACAGGTTAATGAATAATAATAATAGTACATACAAATGAACATGGTAAAGCAACTAAACACTGAAATTGATATAACAATGTGAACATGTATTTATAACTTCCCAGGCAGTAATGGGTAAAGACGGGAGTCCGACAAAGCCCATACTGCCCGAGAGAAAGATTCAGACTTCAATAAACGAGATACAGAATGTAAAAAAAAAAAAAATAAATAAATAAAAAATGGTGTAAAGTTAATCCAATGACGCATAGTCGTTTCAGAATGTTTATTATTAGTTAAATAGTGCCAGATATAAGAGATTAGCTATAAAATTTCAAATAATGTTTAGAGTTTAATGTGTAATAAGGAATTTCTGCACACCATTCTTGAATTTTAAACAAGAGGTAGTGGATTTAATTGAATGTGGCAGAAAGTTCCATATTTTTGTACCAGCATATCCCATTTTTCTACAAGCAAGACCAATTCTTGTACGATAAGATCTATAGTTAGCGCTAGATGAGGTTGGATAAAGATGTTGTGGTAATCGAATGTCGAAATGAAAGGAGTTAGTGTTCCGTCTTAAATTGTTGAACATGATAAGAGCTAGTTTATAACTCAATAATTTGTTTATTGGTAGAATATCATATTTACGCATTATTTCAGAGTTAGAAAGTAGTGACTAAGTTTTAGTTTTATTAAGTTGAAAAATTTGTTTTATAGTATTTGGAGTCTTCGTATATTATTTTTTGTAGTGAATCCCCATATTAAATGACAGTAGAAAACGTGAGAAAAGAAAAAAGAATAATACAGTTCAACGAGTCTATTAATGGGGGAGAAAATAGCTAACCATACACATGACACCGATGATTCTACTGACCATAGAGCAAGTATTGTTTATGTGATCATCCCATTTTAAGTTGGACTGTAATGTTATCTCTAGAAATTTAGTTTGGCTAGATAGTTTCACAGAGCCATTACCGATTTTGAGTGAATATTGAGAGCTGTCATGAATGTTTTTAGAATTTGCAAATAAAAGACATTTAGTTTTGTTAGTATTAAGTGTCAGGTGGTTATTCATAAAATAAGAAGTAAACCCTTTTATATCATTTTGGACTATAGAAAAAAAAGTGCATTATGATTCTTTTTACGGAAGAAGAGGCTAGTATCATCGGCAAAGAATATGATTTGCGATTGTGTTGGAGTGAAAAACAAATCATTTGTATAAAAAATAAAAAGTAGGGGTCCCAATGTGGAGCCCTGGGGGATTCCACATAGTGGTCGCAAGATATCCGAAAAGCACTCATTAATCTTAACATATTGCAGTCTATTAGTTAAATAATTTCTGAATAAATCATTTTGTTTACCTGTAATGCCTGCATTGTGAAGCTTTTGAACTAGTTTGTACATGATTTATGGTATCGAACGCTTTGGACAAGTAAAAAAAACTCTATAACTGACTGTTTTTTGATCTAATGATGGGTATATGAAATCAGTAGCTGTCAACAAGGCAAGTTCAGTTGATTTATTTTTCCTGAAACTGAATTGATTATCATGAATTATTTTATTAGCCTCAAAGTCATGTAGTCTGTTATAAAGCAGTTTCTCAAATATTTTTTTAAAGCTGAAAGAATTGAGATAGGTCGATAATTGGAAACATCAGAGTTAGAACCTTTTTTAAAGATTGTGATGATTCGAGATGTTTTGAGTTCAATAGGGATGTCTCCGTAGCGGAAAATGAGATTTAAGATGTGAGTGAAAGGAATGACTATTTCATTGGCTACATATCTGACTTGGGCGGGATCAATGTCATCGGGTCCTGGTCCTTTATTGATATCAAGATTCATAAAAACCTTAAACGTTTCCATATATGTTATTTCGTGACGATATAATGAATTGGTGATATTGTAGTCATGGTAGTCGTGAGTATCATCACTGTCGCCAGGATTAGTATTTGAGAGTGAATAAGAGAAGTTAATAAAATTATCATTAAATACATCGCAAATTGGTTTAGTATTTGTTAAGGTATGAGTTGATGGTGTTAGTTTAATTTCTGAGGTACTATGCAATTTCTGCCTTCCCATCAGTTCATTAATTTTTGCCCATGTTCTTCTACTATCGGAGGATTCACAGAAATTATGAAGGTAAGATTTTCTAGCTTGTTTGATTTTTTTGTTTAAAATATTACGGAAGGCCTTGGATGAATTATAATTACCAGTGGATTTGTTTTTTAAAAATTTATGGAATAGTCTGTTCTTCATTTTAATCTCTCTAAGGATGGTATTGGTAATTCAAGGTTTTCTGATTCGCTTGGTACGTGATATCCTTTTTATTGGCAGAGAATTTTAATAATGTTCCATAAATTTAGCTATAAAGGACCCGTAGGCAGAGGCTGCAACGTTAGTTGAAAGTATGTCTGTCCAACCCTCATCAAGTAGTTTATTTTTGAATGTATTTAAATTATATTCAGAGCAGTTTCTTAAATGAGTAATATATTTAGAATGTTTCTAATTTTTTGTAAGACTCTGAAAAAAAAAGAAAAAATTAGAAGATGATTACTGATATGATATGATAAAATTCCACAACTTGGATCGGTTACGTTTGTTATACAATGATCAACAATGGTTTGTGATTAGTCTATTATTCTGATTGGACTATTTATAAAAAAGTCAAATCCAAATGAAAGTATTAAATCTTTTAGAGCATTGGATTGTTTGTGATGATAAGATGATTTGTTATTAGAATAAGTATCAATATTAAGATGACCCAATATTAATAGTTTTTGACGTGAGCTTGTAATGTATGTTAGTAAGTTATGTAAATAGTCTAAAAATTCTTTTATATTTCCAGATGGTGGTCTATATATATATAGTGGTTATGTATGTGTTGTAGATTGTGAAGGTTATGATTTCTATAGCGGGGAAATTCCAGTTTATTGGTGAATGGTTAAAATTTCATGAGACCTATGAATGTATGCAGTAAATCCTCCACACCTGCCTATCTCTCTCTTCCAATTGAGATTCGTTTACAGTCTGTTAGAGGAAGATTATACTGTGAGGGTAATCAAGTCTCTGTAATTGAGATAATATGCACGCTAAGACATATTTTGCAATAAGTTTTCGATTAATGGTAATTTGTTAATTAGGCTACGCGCATTTATGTATAGAGCAAGTAAATTATTTTCCGAAGCAACAGTGCGTCCTAAATCAGCTGGAGCATAATAAATGGGATCAATATTAAGTTGCTGATCATCAGCAACGTCGAACATGTAATGTAAGAAAAAAAAATTTAAAAAAGTTAGTCAAGATTATCTTGTCTATCAGAGGGCTTTTAATATTTGTTGGGATTGCACCTATATAATCAGAGGTGGATCCAGAGAGAGAGATTTGAAGGGGATGTAAGATGCAGTAGGACTGACTCATAACGAGCCCGCATTTAGCGAGTTTCTGGATACAGCGAGGAAAATATGGATTTTCTTTGCCGAAATACAATTTAACCGCTTTTAGCGAACAAGCCGTTTTTGAACCTGGATTTAACGAGTAATAAAAAAAGTGAATAAAATAGGAAATTTTTTGTAAAAATTCCGTCGTTATATGCGGTTGGTCGTTTTAAGCGGCGCTCGTTATAACCGATTTCCACCGCATTTTTATGGATTTGGGGAAAATTTCTGTAATTATCCTCCTCCTCGTTAATCCGCCAGTGATATAGTGCCCTTATTACTATGGAGACGAGCGATTTTAGCTTTTTTCTGCCATAGACTTTATTATTATTATTATCGTCATTATTAATGCGCTAGTATTATTATAATTAATTTCCGCTCTGATTTATGAACTAAAATTACACATTCCTTCTCTTTTTTGCGAACTCAATTTCTTCCCTATCTTTTCGCTGTCTTCCTTCAGGCACCGAAAATTTGGAAAGGGGAGGTATAGAATTTAGCTAAACTGGTAGGACTTCGGATCTCCCAATTTATAAAGTAAGAAATGGAAAAGAAGTT
Organism: Dysdera silvatica; assembly: GCA_006491805.2. Classification (NCBI taxonomy): domain Eukaryota; kingdom Metazoa; phylum Arthropoda; class Arachnida; order Araneae; family Dysderidae; genus Dysdera; species Dysdera silvatica. The sequence continues at coordinate 44,877,740 of QLNU02003225.1, read as the reverse complement.
GCACTTGATTTTATATTATTTTACATATTTATGAAGCGCGGGACATTAATTAAACTTTGAGGGAGGGGGCAGACTGTTTACGTTAGTTTGTAACCTCATTTGAGAAATTGCGACATAGGGCAAGACTAGATTTGGTACATATATTTTGAATTCAGAAGGCTTGACGTGAATATTTTGATTTGATCTACATATTTTAAATTTATAAGCATATATATATGAGTTTTGATACCAAGATTTATTGACGAGTTGCGGAGGTACATTTTGATTGTCATGAATCAGTTAAAGTTATTCGTTATCCGGGCATAACTTCAGCTGCCATTGGTAAAAGAATGGGAAGGGAAGCCTATATCTTATGAATATAGTAGTTTTGCCTAGTAAAATATTCCTTTACAAACAATTATAAATTCTACTTTGTAATTAGAATTGCATTTTTTCTATTTTCTTTAATGTTGTTCTCATTTACGAACCTTTTCAAGATACCTAAGTGTTTTTAAAAACGCCAATTTATAGTGTACAATCGATACAAACCATTAATGAAGTATAAAACCCGCAACACAAACAAACAATTTCTGACTAAAAAAATAGTCGGTAAACAATAACACGTGCGACAACAGTAAAGGGTTATAATATAGATCAACTCTGAATTGTTTTCACCACCACACAGACATATATATATAATCTGCGTCGGTGTTGCCTTAATATTGCTCGCTACGTATCACTACGAGCTCACGCATTAAGGTATCGCGCCAAACAAAGAGCTGTAGCAGAGAAGTCGATTTTCTCCACAGAACTTAAAGCTAGTAACCAACTTTCCTTCTAGGATTGCAATCTTAGCAATTTATGAATAACTAAGCACGAAAATAATACAAATGAGCTGAATAAATGAAATTATGATCTTTGAAATAAATTACAGGGGATTATGTAGCACTTCTGGATAAAAGCCACCACTTTCCTCCATATTTTCCCCATCTTAGCTCATTTTGAAACTCCATCTTTTTTTTTGTTTTTTCAAATCAATTAAATACGTACATGTTTTATGCTTTTTCTTTTTTCTCGGAAAAATATCAGCTGTAACATCCTCTTCTTAAGGGTTCAAAGTATTTTAGCTTTTGATCAGTGGCCCAGAAGGGATAATTCCACGCCCCCTTCCATTAGACAACAAGGAACATTTCCTCTTTAACACGGAGTCGCGTGATCATTTTTTTTTAAAACTACTTAAGTCATCTCATAATTTTTGAATTGATACGCCCCTGATGTGAACTATTCCAGAAAACTTTCCACTCTCTCTGTCGTTGCATCTACATCTTCATCCAAGAACGATGAACTGGATTCTATTGTGCCCGTCCACTGGCATATACAGTGAAGTTCGTGGGAGTTGTAACCAAGGTGGGGGGGTCACAGGGGTTATGGCCCCAAAAATATTTTTTTTACTGTAAAAAAATTCAACTTTCATGATAAATGAAGGGTGTTATTCTGAGACCATGGCAAATTCTGTCCTTGGACTCCCCAAATGAAAATCTGTGTCCGCCCCCGGTTGTAACTCCCCCATTCCGATGTAATTTTGCATATATAAATATATGAAGTTATAACTTTGTAACCCCCATTATAAACTTATAACCCCACCCCTCAAAAACTTTCTGCGTAGGCTTATGTGTGCGCCTGACTCCTAAGCCACTGGCGTAAGCAGGAAGAAGTTGATGGGGGGTTGTAACACCCTCATTGCAATGAAATTTTGTATATTTAACATAGGGATATGTGAGTTGTAGCACTGTAACCCCCCCCCCATTATGAACTTTCTGGACACGCCTATCCCCTATGCATTATCATTGAACCTCAATATATCAAAATCAACTAACCCAGTCTCATGAGATATATTTCTTCTTCCACATGGTTATTAGAATTATTTTTAAATATAAAAGTGAGCATTTAATCAAATGATTATACTTTAAATAAATTCCTTTCAAGCTTCAAACCGTGAATAAACAATTAAAAATGGTCCGAACTCTCTAAGCAAAAGGCGTAAGTCGCATCTAACAGCTTCCTAGTTGCGCAACTGAATCCTCAGCTATGTCCCTGAATCGTTCCTTACGTGACTGAAACGTTCGTTACGTCACTGAACCGTTCTTTATGTGACTAAAACGTCCGTTACGCCACTGAACCGGTCTAGAATAATAAATCCCAAGTTTACGTCAACTTACAAATTTCACCGATGGTTGAAAACACCAGAATTTCTACGGATTATTTATATTATTTTGGTATTTTGGGGGCATTAAAATACAGCAATATATGATCCGGGTAATCGGTTCCGCCAACATCCTGGACGGTTTGAAACCTGGCTATTCGAGGATTTCAAAGCCACATAAAAATAAACCGCGGGGGGAAGAGATTTGATATTATAAAAAGGAAAAAAAAAAAGATCATTTATTTATTAAAAAATATTTTGTATACTAATTTTTAGATTTTTTTTTATTTTGCTCGATTAAAATTTAGTTTGTTTTGAAATTTTCAAACCGGACTATAGGGAATTCGGACTAATCGAAGTCGGACAACGCGAGGTATTCCTGTACTCTGTTTTTACGTGTTTTCAAACGAAAATAAAAGTTCTTTTTCGGATGTGGGAAAATCGCATTACGCAATTCGATGTCATATTATGAAATAAGAAGGATTGAACAACAACGTGTAATTAAAGATTTGGAAAGCCATTGAATTAATTTTTAAATCTCTTGCGACCCACTTTTTAAATCTTATTAATGTTTTAATTCTCACTACATTAGATCTAAATTTCATGAGATAATTCTTCATTAACCTCATGAGAAATAGCAACTTTGTCTCTTTGCACTAGTTTATCTCTCTCTCTCTCTCATTTCATTTATATCCAATTGACATAGCTTTATATTTTGATATTTTATAATTTTAATCATTAGAATCGGCTTTATTAGAATTGCCTCCAAAATTTGTTCATGACAATTGTACATGTTTTATTTGGAACCTGCTTTATTTGGAGTGCGTTTTAGAATCTGTTTTATTAGAATTGCCTTTCAGAATCTGTTTTACTAGACGCGCCTTTTAGAATTCGTTTTCTTAAAATTGCCTTTCAGGATCTGTTTTATTAGAGTTGCCTTTTGGAATCTGCTTTATTAGAGTTGTCTTTTAGAATCTACTTTATTAGAGTTGCCTTTTAGAATCTGCTTTATTAGAGTTGCCTTTTAGAATCTGCTTTATTAGAGTTGCCTTTTAGAATCTGCTTTATTAGAGTTGCCCTTTAGAATCTGCTTTATTAGAGTTGCCTTTTAGAATCGCTCTATTAGAATCGTCTTTTAAAAATTTCTTTATTAAAATCGCCTTTCTATGAGCTCTTTAGAATCACTTCTTCACAAACCCTTTAGAATCGCCTTTTTATAAGCTCTGTAGAATCGCTTCTTTTAAAATTGTTTTGCCTCCCTACTTTTCCTTATTTGTTTTTTTTATGTCTTTCTTTATTTTAGTACCTTGCCTCTCAAGGTGTCAGCCACCTCGGAACTGTAGCTATTAAATCAAAGGTGGGCGTCTTGCCGCTTCGTGAGCTGTATGCCACTCTTCGAGTACATAACTGCGTATCTTTGATTTCTTGCCCTCGAGAAGTTTAGAAACAAAAGTCGCACTCATTTGTGCACATAGGCGTACACAGGAAGTTCATAAGGGGGGAGGTTATAGACCCAATGAGGTGGGGTTACAGATCTACAACTCACATATTCCTATGTTAAATATACAAAATTTCATTGCAAAAAGGGGGGGTTACAACCCCATCAACACCACCTGCGTACGCCAATGTTTGTGCATAATTGGTAGTTTTTTTTATCATTGATTAATACATTACTCTTGATAAAGGACAGTTACTGACGCGTACGAAAACCTATGTGATCTATTTAATTTGCCATTTTACCAGTATTTAAACTTTTTTTATGTAAATTTAAAGAATACTATTTTTTATGACACATATTTTTCAATAAAACATCTCACTTTATTTCATTTTTTTCAACCCATTCTTCTTCCCTTCCCCCAAGCTTAATCTGGGGTGCTACTCCCCTAAAAATTTCTTTCTCTTTAATTATATCAAAACTGATTTTTCACTAAAAAAGGAAGAAAGGATGACAGATTTCTGCCATAAGTAGTCAATTATGTGGTGCTCAGGGGCGCTGAAAGCCAATGCGGGGCCCCCAGGCTCACTTCGATTGGCCCCATGTCCCTTTTCCTGCTCCGGGTCCCCAATAGCATAGGTCCTTGCCAGCTCGGGACCTAGGACTCCATCCAGGCCCATGGGCTGCAGCTCCTGCTGCCCCACACCTCGTCGGCTCTGGTGGTGCTGTATCTAAACGCAATTCTGCGGAAATTTACATTAATAACCTTCAATTTTATTTATTAATTCCTTCCTCTGTGGTGTTTTTATGCTAGTGTTAAAAAAACGTGTGACGGTGATTTTTGCAACAGACTTCACCAAGTGTTTCAAAAGTCACAGCAACGTCTTTCATCAAACTTCTATTCATCTTAAAGTCTGTAGTTTTACGTTTAAGTTGTCATGTGATGTCATTTAATTGGAGAAGATGATGAATGGGAATTCAAACGTCACTCTCTTGACCGCGAAATGTCAGTAAATGGCCTTGCTGTTACTTTATCGTTATTTTACAAATGCTTCTTAATAAGTGGCAACAGCTGTTCCATCGTCTGCTTTATGATGTCATCACGCACGCGTTTGCTGAGAGGAAAAAAAAGGGAAAAGATGTTATCCTAGATTCACATTATAATTACTATTCAACGATAAAATAATCGAAGAGGGTTACAAAAACGCAACTTGTCCGACACCGGAAAAGATCGATTATTTCTTCGATACTCTTTGAGATAGAAAAAAAGGAAGTTGAGACTTGGTCGTCTGCAAGACCTTGGAGCTAACCGTACTAATAAACCCCAGGTGCTGGACGTAACGTAATCGTGGGCGATTACACATTGACCAACACCTACATTGCAGGCATGCTGTTTTCAGTCTCATGAAGGTAAAAACTTTCCATGCTTGCCATGACATTGCTTGCGGTCGTCTGACTTACATTCGGCGTTAGTCACGGTTGCGGATGCCGTGATTAATGCAAGTTGCGGCGCAATAATTGAATAATCCAAAATGATTTCCGGTTTCAATTTTTCAAAAGGACGAGGGCGCCATAGCCAATAATTTTTAAAATGAACGACTTTCAGCGGAAGGGAAAGAAACGTTGCTAAACATAAATAATCATTCATTAGAATGACGTTATGGAGGAATATTACCGTTTTATATAATTTTACGATTATAACTGCCCCATGATTATCAGAAATAAAATGGTGGAGGAGATCGTACCTGATTTCGGGTAATCCGTAAATTCATATTTCAAATATTTAAAGAAATTGTAATTTTAATCAGAAACAGATGCGAACAGTGCCGTAGCTAGGGCGTGGCGAGGAAGGCTCACGGCAGGGGCGTAGACGAAGGGGCGTAAATTCGGCTGAAATAATTCACAAGAGAAAATATATCCGAGACTAAAGGCGCAATTTGGACATTTCTAGCAGGAGCGCAAGACCATCTAGCTATGTCCTACATACGCACAATATTAACTAAGTCTCCTAGAAAAGACAGCTGGAGCATATCCGCCATTTTTTTTTTCCACCGTATCACGTGATCCATTCACTGCAGGGTTTAAGCTGCAGTCGCATTTTTCGCAAAATGCGACGAGTTGCTCGAAAATGCGAAGAAAAAATTATTGCCCATCGCGAAAATGCGACAGGCATTTTTAACCACAGTTTATTCTCTGAAAGCAGGATTTCTCGATTCCAGAATATCCGTTTTGCACTTCAGCGATCTTTTCTTGTTCCTTTTCGTTTCCTCTTCAAAATTCTTAACAGCACCTGTTACGCATCATTGATATAAATAATTTCATGGATAGGGTTTTTCGAGCAACGAAAGCAACTAATATTTTTTAGCATTTTGCTACAACTTTTTTCCCATTTTAGCATTTTTGCGACAGCATGTTTTGAGCCAGCTTAAACCCTGCTGCTGTGTTAAAGTTGAGTGATTTACAAGATTTATTATTTACAAGATTTTTTTTACAAGATTTATTATTTTTAATAAAATAAGGTGAAATGGGTGGGTGTTCCGCTGGGAATTGTTCTAATCATTCGAGGAATAAACGTCTTTCCAACAGACTCTGTAAGAAGAAAAAAAAAATGTCTATTAATTGTCGAGGATATGCTTAGATACCTGGCTGACATGTACAGGTATACAATATAAATTTGTTTTGATTATTTGCATTATAATTTTACATTAATAGAAAACTAAGCTAGAGTTGCAAATTGTATTTATTGGCGAAATTTTAAAAATTGCGCCAATGTTTACATTCGTCGGATAATCGCGGATCGTTAATTATTTTTATGCCAAAATAGCGATAGTTGCGCCAAGGTAAATGAAACCGGAAGTGTACAACAAAATGGCGGCTGATGCGTCGACCTTTAATACTAGGGGCTCTAATATTAATTTTTGTGCTGATAAACTACTTTTTGCCGATTAACTGCTTTGGAGCATACTAGGAAACAAATAAAAACATTTTAGCCTAAAACAATGGACAAGTATCTATTGTAATTAAAAAATAACTGAAAAATAAGTATAATGTAGTGATATAATACAATTATACCACTGTTATACTTATTTTTTATTATAATAACTACATAAGCATTTTTTTTATTTATGTCACAAATATCCCTTTCTTTGCGAATGAGAAAAGGGACGGCTATGCCTTTGGGCAGCAATTTTCTTAATCTCCCAATGCTCGGCACATAGCCTTTGAAATTTTAATTTTCAAGAGAGTTAAATTATCCCTATTCCCCCTAATTAAGTCAATAGGGTTATCTTCGTTCTTAATAAGGAATTAATTAATGATCATTTAATCCTCCCTAGGTCACCCAAAGTATTAAAATTATTTGCGTCACGGAACAGCTCAGTTATGTCCTTTTCTTCTAATAGCATAAAGATAGTCGTGTGATAGCTCTGTGTTATTTATAATTCCGCTGTTTCCCAGATGTGACGTCACTCGAACAGCGTGAACGCGAAGTATGTGTTTGATTGACAGGAAAAAATCCAGAGACAATAGAACACTTTATCAAAATCAGCCAGAAACACAGCGTCTGAAAGGCAAATAAAATAAATTATGTCCCTTTTATACGTTTTCGCGGCAACGTAGGTGCGCAGCGGCATTTGCGCAGTCGCAGTGGCGTTCAGAGTCGGTTTGAAGACCTTGTTGGTATTATGGCACATCCTCCTCATTTTAAACCCCAAGAAGTGAAAACATATTATTTTGAGGCACATGTAATTTTACTTAGTTTTTCGCGCAATAAATGTTTTTAGCTGTAATTTACATGCGTTGAGTTTGAATACAGGCAGTTCTCTCACCTTTATGAATTAAATCACTCTGAGCCCTTGTTCGTAAAGTTGGAATTCGTAAAGTGAGAATCCGTATAGCGAGAACTTATTTCCTATGTAATAAGTATGTTTTCCGTTTCAAGTAAATCATTTCCCCATGATGTTGTACTTGGCTGATTTCGTTCATTTAGTTATGAAGTCCTCTCTCCAAGTGCTTCAATTAACCAAGGATGTCCGCATATAATTTGATCTGCTTCCAGAAGTTTGGCTTTCTGGATTTGGTGACCGTATTTGTTGTTTATTTTCAATGAGTTCAGGTGGTTCTCTGGATTTTTGGGAACGGCGCCCAATACACCCATTTCAACCGAAACAATCGTAGCCTTCCTCCTCCCGAGTCTGGGAAAACAGTGGCGCAGAGTGGACAACTTTCCCGAACTAATTTGAACAATCATCAACAACCTCCTTCCAAGTCTCTTCACCTCAGTTTGCAAATCTTTGTATTTCGGGATCTTCTCAATTTCTATTTTGTCCACCTGTCTGCCACCAGGCACTGCAATATCATTTCTTTCTTCCATGACTGTAATGCCCGGAGTGTTGTTTGGAAGATGTTTATTATATTAGATTTCAAAATCCCATAAAATTTTGCATTTTCATATCACCAATTTTTTACATGTTGTGGTTCCACCTGTCTTATTACCTATATTATCACGAAGTCTGTTTTCTTTCAATTATGAAACGCTGCATCTAGCCATGATATAATACGAATTGATTGTGAATCATTGCCAGGTTTATATCAAAAATCACCCTGTAAAAACAAGTATTAAACTGGTAATAAAAAGTAATGATGATGATAAATATTTATGTTATCTATAATTAATCATGATGGCTAATCACGAAGCTAATTAAGACTGAGAAACTAAAGGAAGAACAATGTGGATGACGAATTTAAAGAAGAGGGTAAAAAAACACACACGGGAAGAAATCAAGAAATTTGAGAGAAAACAGAGAAAAGTGGATTTTTTTTGTAAATGTCACACGTCTTTCTCTAGGGATTAAGAGGAGAAAGAGAAACTATAGCTAATTTTTATAGCTAATTATAGTAGCTAATACCTATAAACAGTTATAATAATACCAGCAGATAATTAGCGAACTTTTATAGCGACTTTAAATACCTATAATAACTAGTAAAATATGGAGATACTTAAAAGTTATTATAATTTAAAATATATCTTTTCACATTAAAACAACGATGGATTATACAAAGCTGCAGGGGAGGGAGGGAGTCAACAATTACCGGCTAAATAGCTTCTTGATTGAGAATTAGTGGAACTCTACATGGGATTAATGAATTTGGAAACTACCACAATTACTACAAATTACTAAAGTACTAGTGAATGTAATTTAAAGCATACGTAGAGATGAATTTAAGCACTTGGGAATATAAATTTTAATAATTAAGACACGTATTCGGTAACTAAGTTGAGGAAATCTGGCATCACGTGGTTCGTTTCTGGGGTGGATGAACCTTCTTGCGGAAATGAGGCTCAACGGATGGGGTGTGGAAGAAGTGAAAGTATTCAAACTGCATGCTGATATTTGCAATGAATGCAACATATATGTATTCCATACAGTGCGGCATTTTGCTATGATAAGAATTCTGCGAGTAACTGGTATACCTATAGCTATAAGGGAATCCAAGTAACAAAATAAATAAATAAATAAATAAATAAATATAATGCACATTATTAAACGGATTCTTTGATGTAAGACGGCATTTTACACTTTCCTTAAATTTATATGCAGATAAACGAAAGGAAACGAAAAATAAAATTAAAAATTATTGGTAATAATTTAGAAAGATAATTTTTAAATATAAAGTAATTTTTTAAAAAGTGACGGATTATTCGTTTGCAATATCGATGGCAAAAGCTAAATGAAAAAGACAGAAAAAGAAAAACCATAGCACATGCTATAAATACATGTTATAAACGCGTGCTATAACTGCATGCTATAAACATATGATATAAACGCGTTAGACACATATTCTTTTGCAAAAAAACAAAACAAAAAAAAAACACCCCTAAAAAATTATCCGATCATCTCAAAATTTCGCATGCAAATTCCTTTAGATCAAGTAAATGATTAAATTTTCAAAGCCAATGAGTGTTAACTTCGATCATAGCCCGCATTTCTACTGCGCAACTGGCATCGTATAAAAGAGGTAAAAATTGCGAACGGTTTATTTTTTCTCGTTGTCGGCGTTGCAGTTCCCTGGAGACGCAACCAGTAATGCCGTTAATACGTTGTCAAAGACCTTATAGCCAATTGGACGACTTCAAACGCGGTCGCATAGTCGGGATGCGTGAATCGGGCTGGTCCTACTGAGCAATAGGTCGCCACTTGCACCGTACGGACACTATTGTGCAAATGTGTTGGTAGTAATGAGCTCGTTGACGGAATGAAGGCTCTGGAAGGCCAAGGTGCACGAATGCGAGGCAAAATCGGTTGGTTGTGCGAGAGGTTCGAGCTGACACAACAGCATCATTGTTCGCCACCCAACGTACTATAGTCTCTTCCATACCACCCGTGGCACCTTCCACCATCTCACGACGCTTGGCTGAGGTGGGGGTTACGCTCACAGCGGCCTTTAAGACGTCTGCCTTTAACCCCACACCATCGACAGAGTCGTCTGGAGTGGTGTCGTAGCCGATCATCATTGCTGCCAGCAGATTGGCATCGCATAGTGTTCAGCAATGAATCCTACTTCAGTCTTGGAGCAGATGACCATCGGATCCATGTGTGGAGGTGCCAGGGCCAGCGGTCCCAACCACCCTTTGTTTTACAGAGGTACACAGCCATTACCCCTAGCGTAATGGTGTGGGGTGCTATCTCATACGACAGCAGGACACCCCTAGTCATCCTGCATACAACTTTCAAAGCTCAACGATATGTTGATGAAATCTGCAACCGTTGGCGTTACCCTTCATGACACGACAGCCTGCGGCCATTTTCCAACAAGATAATGCCAGGCCCCATACGGCTCGCATTCCTGTAAGCTGCCTCCGTGCTGCTGATACTCTTCCTTGGCAAGATACGTCACCAGACCTTTCGCCAATCGAACATGTATGGGACATGGTAGGCTGCCAGATTCGGGCACCGCAAAATGTCGCAGAGCTGGTGCAACAAGTGAGGAATGCCTGGCAGAATATGTCGCAGGATGACATTAGGAACCTTTATCACTCCTTACATGCATCGCCGTAAGGGAGTGGGGTTCATCAACTATTAGTTTGAACATTCAATGTGCAATTCCTAGCCACTGATGGGTCCTACGGCTTTCAATTTTTTATTATTTGTGTACCTGTGTATGTGCTGAATGTACATTTATTTTCAATAAAAACAGGCAATTTCTTCTTCTTCTTTTCCCCAAAAGAGTGTATGTACCATGAATAAATCCAAAAGTGAAATTAAAAATTATAGGGAACTTATAATCTAAATATTAAGCATCAAGTTATCAAAGATGGGATTCATGGCCGAGCGGTACATTCGAACGACACATTTATATAGTGTTTGACCCTTTACTAAAAGAATAGATTAAAGAGGATAAGTTGGGGCTGCTTGCTCCCACTAGAAGAAAATATATTTGTCGATGAAACGGTGCATAAAATAATGGCGTACAGAACGTCCGTTCCCTGTCCCCCCCAAAAAAAGTACGAGAGAGGGGCATTTTGCTTTTAATTAAAATATACGGAGCTTCCCTTCGTAATGATGGGGTCACTGATGGCTTGAAAAGTATAATTTGAAACCTTATAACTGTATACAGCAATGTATACCTTCTTTTTCTTTTCTCGCTTAAATATCTATATATTTACTGGTATAGTTCTTTCCTACCTTCACATAAGCAGAGGCGCGCGAGGTAGTGCTATGAGAGAGGCAGTGTATTGCGAGGGGGTGGGTGGAGAGTAGGATTATTAGAAAATATATATTTGTAGCTATGCGCTAAATATACATAACAATGTGAAATTATAAGGCTTCGAATTATTTTTGTAAGCTTTCGGCGTTCTCGCATACACAGAAGAGTCTCCCCGTGTATTTAGTGGAATATTACCCCCCTCCCCCCCACATATTCCCATACTTTTAAATGGAAATTGAAAGAATATATATTTAAAGAAGTCTTAAGTAACATTTAAAAGATGGAGGAGCCATTCAATCGTCTAATGAAAACTCTTTACATTAATTCATTAATGTTATAACGATCTCGTATACCTCTGATTCGTACAGCGCTAATTCAAATAACGCCCTGCGGTGGCGCAGTGTGGTAACGCGTTCGCCTAGTACGCCGTTAATCCGGGTTCGACTCCCAACAGTGTACAAAGAACGCTTACTCAGAGATCTCATAAAAAGATCGCACTGCTCACTGTAGTCCGGGGTTTGGTTCCCTAGGCCATAAGAGGTTCGGATTCCTCGGAAAACAGTAGGTCCCGGCGCAGCATGACCATTGTAGTCTTTGAGCCGTAAAACCGCAAAACAAACAAACAATTCAAATAACGATGATTAATATAGTGTTAATTTATATAACGCTCATCAGTATAGCGTTTCACTTTGAGACCGCATTCTCAGTGAGATTTGAGCAAATTTATTATACAAGTGAAACACGGCGTATAAGCCAGTTTCGCACAAAAAATGTTTAAGACTTTTATATCATTGGACTTACATTGTCGCACGCTCAGCAGCGTAGCTAAAGGGGGCAGTCGCCCTAGGGGCCACAATTCGGGGGACAGCAATTAGCTTTTAAAAAATAAAATTTATTTGTTTCTTACCCCATTGGGGGGCGGCACTGACAGTCAATCGGCCCGAGCGGCAAAATATCTAGCTACACCACTACGCGCGCTGTAGGATATTTTACAGACAATTGATTATTTTAAAAGCCAAACTTTTTTTTTTCATAGTTTTGTAGAAAGATTTCAATTTATTAATTTTGAGTAAAATAAAGACCTTCTCTGAATCAAGCTGCAAAAACATGGACCCAGTTGGGGTCGAAAGAATTGTTCCCCGCATGTTAACCCTCCAGGTTTTAACGCTGTCGCATAGTGGCAGAACAGACTCTTTTTATCGATTTGAGGTCCCTGCTACCCATGGGAGACCTTATGCATACGATTTATTATTGCATGAACCCCCTCACGAAAGGGAAAAGCCTCATGCAGTTTGTGTACCAAATCTTTGAGAGAGGACGCCAAATACGTTGCCAAGGGCAACCGAACTGCACTGCGGGTTCGTTGTTAGGTTTCTCAGTGGGATATAACGTGGGTTTCAGATTCGTTGCCAAATTAAAATTGCTTAATGAGATTTAGACGGATTTCTATCGTTTGGTGACGCATTTACGGGACTTTCTATTCTCTAAAAGTGTGTTGGTTTTATATTTTTTTAGAAGTTTCATGGGGATGATGTTACGCAGTCAGATAATAATTTTTGCATTCAAAGCGTCAACTGAACTAAAGATATAAAAACGGTTTTTTTTTTGGAAAAAACAACACAATAATTAGAAAAATGATTTTTAAAAATGATCAACCATTACATTACTGGCACGGTTAATTTCTTTTTTTTTTCTTTCTCAAATATGAATCGCACATTGTTATGTTTCTAAAAATTACTGTATTTCGTTAATTTGCCTCCATTGTATGACCATATAGTGTATAGGGCATCATATATATATATATATATGGTGTTGTATAAAGGTTGTAATTGGAGTATTATTTAGCGTGGAGAGACTTCCTATTTAATAAGAAGTCATTTGCTTGCAATGAACTTTTATTTGGCATAAAAACGAACGTTTATTCCGAAAGCTGCCGCTAGGATAATGCACGGCGCTGTTATATAAATGATAATGCACGGCGCATATAATGCATAATTAGAAAGGCTGCAAAAGGACACATGAGGCTCGTTGTGTGATACACAATAACATGTTTAATTATTGCTGCGACTTTGGCCATGGGGTCATCTAAAAGGCGTTGTCTATCGTGAGCACAGCCAGACTAATGGTCCCCCGGTTCGCATTGCGCGAAATATCTAAAATGTTTCAAATAAACCTGGTTAAACTTCCGACTTTAACACACTGCCTATAATGGAAAACAATATACCCAACATGATTACATGCGTAACCACGCAATGTACAGTGTGTATCGTAAGTTTTGTGACATCGCAATTTGCAGAATTAGCTTTGGTATTTCAGCCAAGTTAAATCAAGGGCGAACATAGGGGGTGGTCACAGGGGTCATGACCCCCAAAATATATTTTTTCACTGTAAAAAATTCCAACTTTCATGATAAATGAAGGGTGTTATTCCAAGACCATGGCAAATTCTGTCCTTGACTCTCCCCCCCACCCCCAAAAAATGGAAATCTGTGTCCGCCATTAAGCAAAATTCCCTGGCCATAGGTATGCATCCTCGTGTTGAATATGGTCTATTTGCTGGGAATAATACCCAAACTGTAGTCTTTCGTAGTATGAACTTTAATTATAGACACCCTGTATATATAAAGGATCTGTAATTTTCAACTTTTTCTCCCCGGTTCCCCCACTATGGGTGCTTATATGAGTACTTCTAGGGGGGCTGAGGAAAATTATTACCTTCTTCTCAAGGATGTCAAACATTTTAGTGAATGTACAAGATAACGAAACGCTACAAAAATAATTGATACTGCTTGATAATTAGTAATGAGCTAAAAAGTACCTTATTTTAAAATGTGACTGTAAAACTTTTGAAAGTAAATGTATAGCAGAATCGGGCAAATAAAATTTTTAAACGGCTATGGCTGGGAGCCCGAGCCCCCTCTACCTCCACATATAGGCGCCCATTCCCCTTCTGCCTCCCCACATAGGCGCCCATTCCCCTTCTGCCTCCCCATATAGGCGCCCATGCCCCCTCCTTATATTTATGATAGTTTTCAGGTAATTTCCTGTATGAATTTTGAAGTGTATTCAGATTTCATATAAACAAGATTAACAGAAATATCACAAAAATCACCATTTTCATTTCAAAAACAACCTTGATAGAGGAAAGCGCCATCCACGAAAAACATGAAATATGAATGTAAAGATACAAGTTAAGTTAGACTGCTATTACGGATTTTAATCTATTTCGTGATCAGTACATGTACTCTAATTCTTCATGCTTATGATTAAAGAATAGCGTTTAAAAATTTAGAAACTTTTGTTATTAAAACAAAAGAACGAGATTTTGGAAATCAAAAGCTTTTTTTTTTTTTTTGGAAAAAGGGAGAAGAAATGTGAAGGTCGTGTTTCGTCTTTCTTGTTTGGCAAAAGAGAATGAGACTTAGTTCGAAGTGGATGGAACTTATCCCCATTTTTCAGAAATACTCCAAGAACCAAAGTTTAGTGATGTTGGCAAAGGATGATGGCGACGACGACGGGCAATTCTCCAGGATTACAAAACACAGAAAACAGATTTAGAGCAGTTGTAAATTGACGCAAGAACTTTTCGAACTTTAACAAATGTAGCTACAGGCCTTTCCTTGACTATTGCATTAATTTATACCAGGAATTAAAAAATTTAAAAATATATTCGTTCAAATAGAGGGAGGGGGCAGGAAACAGTAAATTTACACCTGTTCTTCTCTCTAACAAAAGCAGATGCAAAAAGTATTTCCGTGGGGGGACATTGGCGCCCATATGAGTATTTTTAGGGGGGGGGGTGAGAAAAATTTAAGGGATTAAACACAAATCTAAAAAAGGAAAATGTAGGGGGGAGCTAAATTACAAAATTAAAATAATAATTCACAGATTTTTAACTATAGCCACAAATCAATTCAAC
>QLNU02003225.1:44824575-44862398 GCA_006491805.2 Dysdera silvatica | reverse complement strand
TAGAATTAAAAATAATAGCAATAATAATAGAATTAAAAATAATAATGCCCATGCTTCACAGAACTATTTTTATGGCGCAAGAGCATCTGGGCCATACTGCTCCAGCAGAATCGGGCAAATCAGTTTTTTTAAATAACGGTTGGGGGGGAGCGATCAAGCTCCCCCTGTCTCCCTATATGGACGTCCATGGTGGGGGGCGGCATAGAGCATGAAAATCAGTGCAAACTCTTTCCTAGAAATCTGTAATAAATGTAAATTTGCTACTCTGCGTCTGTCTCTGGACTAGCTTTTACCTTCTAAGCTTTTCTACTTTACCTAATTGGCAAATTTACTTGCTTAAAATCACAAATTAGAGTCAGCCCTACTTAATAACGTCGCGGATAATCGAATACCACTGCTCATAAGAATAAAATCTATGAAAGCAAAAATGATTCCCATACGATCAACGTTACATTTCCCCGCTTTGACCAATAATCTTCACGGGCTGCTCCGTATATAAATCATACACAAACCCCGTAAAAATCGAATAAAAACTAGGTAAGCCCAGCATGAAAATCAATGCTCAAACAAGAAAGGCAGCATGCTGAGAAAATTTCTTTTTACACCCCACCTCTCCACCGTTGAAATGTTTTCAAGATCTCCCTATTGGTAAATGGAATAAGAAAGCTACATGTTGTCACGTCCGTATCTTGTCTGAGATTACAGCGTCGCCTTCTGCGGCCACCCTTCCCAAACGCCCACAGTAGTAGTGTCTATAATCCTTATTTTTAGTGAAACGGAGGGGTAGTCTGTTCACTTGTGGCTACCCTAATAATTGATCGCCAGTTATTTTATTGTCTTGTTTTGGAAAGTTTTCTTTTCAGACGGACGTCTAGCACGCAGCACAATGAATGTAAAAATGTAGACCGAAAAGATCTGAGTTCGTGTAATACACTAAGTAAGAATTTTAAAGACAATAAAAAGTAAAAAAGAAAGTAATAACGAACCGGTGGAGATACCACCTAAAGAAGTGAAAAAACTTTTTAACTTTTTTCGTCAACGTTTTGGGGTTCACGAATACTTGTAATTTACTTTATACTTTACTACCAGTATTTATTTCTTGACAGTTATTTATTAATAGTTTATTTTTTGCTTGTTTTTATTTCTTACCAGTATTCATGTTTTATATTTATATATCAGCATTAATGCTTTATATTTATATATATATCGGTATTAATACATTATATATCAATATTGATATTTTATATTTATATACCAGTACTATTTTATATACCAATACTTTATATTTTAATTGCAGCAGAAGTTTAATTTTACGAATTCGTAGGTAGCAGAAATATTTCGCAAATTTAAAAAAAAATTATAGTAAGACGCCAACGTTAGTTCTATTGAATACTTTTCAGGAAATAGTAGTTCGTAGAAAGGCGAGTAATTCATAAATTGGAGCATAGGCGTTCGCATAAAGTTCATAAGGGGAGGTTACAGGATCAAGGGGGGATTTACAGAGCTACAACACCATATACTCGTATGCATGTATGTATGTGTGCGCGCGCGCATGTATGTTTGTTTGTTTTTTGGTTTTACGGCTCAAAGACTACAGTGGTCATGCTGCGCCGGGACCTACTGTTTTCCGAGGAATCCGAACCTCTTAAGGCCTAGGGAACCAAACCCCGGACTACAGTGAGCAGTGCGATCTTTATGAGATCTCTGAGTAAGCGTTCTTTGCACTGCTGGGAGTCGAACCCGGATTAGCGGCGCACTAGGAGAACGCGTTACCACACTGCGCCACCGCAGGGCGTGTGTGTGTGTGTACTAGAGGTTCGTAAAAATGTAAGTCCATCATAACACTGAAAAGTAAAAGTTAATATTTTAAACACAATATCAATTGATGCAAATTTTTAAAAATTATAATTTAGTGCAGGAATTACCAACTTGTAATCTCAGAAAAAGTCTGAACGAAGTCTAGAGTTGAGATAGAAAATTTACTCTCGCTTCCCGGATAACGATGAAGTATAAGAATGAGTCGTGGAGCTATATTAATCTGCACGTCTCAGATAAAGGTGGAACAAAACCAAAAATAAAGTTTATATATGTTTACTTCGTTATATATGAATATTATATGCTTGCTTTGCCGCAGTATAATCTTAGCTATTCTTGTGACATAAATCACTGGTAAGCCGTTTTCGTGGAATAAGTGGCTTACTGGTGAAATATATTTCTCCTACGAACACTTGGAATTTTCGTTTGCCCGACGAAAGTCAATTCCTATAAAAAAAATCACTAGCATTGCACGAAAAACTGTGAAGTAAAAACACGTTGCAATGGTAAGTAAGCATATGCTTTTCCTACAAACTAAAGCAATTTCGATGCAGTATGATCATTTCTGCCCTTGTGTCATAAAGTTCTAACACGCTAATGTTGTTGCCAGCAGCCAAAATGTAAAGTTCTGGATTAATGTCATGAACTTTATGAATAATGCGTTGTGATTCTCAATTTGTGACGAGGTGAGAGCTTATAGTTTTACATCTCTTTTCTTTTAATCTCTAAGGGATGCAAAGCCTTCACAAATGCTCTCCATCTGCCCGGATCTTCTGCCATTCTTTTAAACTCTCCTCATGTTTCACCTTTTTCTTTAATTTCATCATTTTGTCTCATGCAGTTTTCCTTCATCTATTTCTTGCTCTACGTCTGTATCTCTCTTTTTTTTCTCTTGAGAATCCCGTCTAGAGCTTGTCCATAACCATCGTTCGGTTTCTTCTTTAGTGTGTGTGTACCTTAGCTAGCTGTATCTCCTTTGCTTCATTGCTTTTGTCTCACTTTATTTTGTTTGTGGATATTCCAAAGTTCTATATTTTATATTTTTTGGCAGGGAGGGAATGCTGAATATTACACCGAGGAAGGGTGGCAGTAGTTAAGAAAAAATGTAATTTGGTTTGTTTTTAAAAACATTAAAATTTAAAAATACGTTAATTCTAGTTTCGTTACATATTTTCAACAGTGGTTTTCAGACGGCTTGCGGTAATGCAGGAAAGAGCACAGTTCGTTGATATTTTAAATACTATTTAAAATTTTTAACTTTGTACTGTCTGTTGATAACATCGCTATCTGTGCTTTAATTTTGAGGAGGGTGGTTGTATAGTTAATAAAAATATTACAGAACTATATTATCTTTCACTATCCAATGCTAATTAAGCTTTCTGGGGGAAGGGTCAACCAATAAAAAGGCTTATTTCTTCGTCTACAAGTAACGTGCTGTTTAGTGTTAAAGGGTGTGTTGCAAAGTGGTTAATTTCGTTTACGCGCGCATCAGAGAGCAAGAATTTCTGTAAATTGAGATGCAAAAGAGGTGGGGGGGGAGGTTTTCATAACAGTCTACTGTCTGTTCACGAAAAGAAGTCCAATGAAACAGTTAGAAATATCGGGGGTGACGTCATAAACCGGATGGACGCTTACAACAATGTAGGACCCAAAGTCTAACACTTGTTTTTGGAGACCGCCAAAAACAAGTTCTGAGATTGGAGTCCTACTCTGCTGTAAGCGGCTCGTCCGTTTGTGACATCACCACCTGTTATTTCTAACTGTACCATCGGACTTCTTTTCGTGAACAGACAGTATATACCATTCTACTATAACAAGTCAAATAGTGTTCTATATACAATATATGCATGATTTTACTTGACAAAATATATCAACAATTAGTTTTTACCCGGTTTCAATGCGTTCACGAGAATGTGCATTAGAAATATCAAAAACAAACTATAGGGTTATTGAGCCACTTATATAAAATTCTTAATTATTTTATAGATTGCAAAATGTTTTGACACTTCCTCCTAATCGCAGTCCGTTAAAGGACAAGTATTTCTGGACTAAGAACTTAGCAATAAATGCAAACGAGACTCCAATTTTAAGTCTAAATTATAGCCCCAAAGTCACGCTAATTTTGTGCGTTTATCCGTTCATGCGTTCGAGGCTTTGGTCTCCTAGGTAGCGGCGTTCAAATTAAAATACTGCGTCAGCAGCTCCCCGCAGCTTCGGTCAAAAAGCAGCCACTTTTCGGAAGTACTGTCGCATTACGGCATTTTATGCCAGGTAACATCAAGCCGCAGAACTGCCGCAATGCAAATACGAAGAAGTGCATAGAGCGTCGAAAATTGCCGAGGCCTTCAACATTACATACCCCCTCCTCTATCCCTCTCGTTTGCCAAACTCCTCTTTTTTTTTTAAAGGGGGCCATTAGTGTTTTGTTGAATCGCCGTTGGCGGCGCCACGACCGCTTAATTTGCTGGGAAAGACGCTCGTCTATTCGAAAGCAAAAAAAAGCTATATTTTTTCAATTAAAAAAAATTAGATTGCGGGAAAAATTAAGATATTTGGAGTTCTTCTTTTTTTAATAAAAGTAAACATAAATGGCGTCAATAATAAATAGCTCTAAATAATAAACAACTAATACATCGCTGTCAAATTTCCTTTTTTCTAATTAAAAGTGAAAATGATTTGTAATGGAACTCGGATATAGCGATTTCGAGGCTATAATGAACAGCAAATGATTTCGATTAATCTGATTTAATTATATAGTCATTATATATAATTCATTATATATTAATAGTCATTATATATAATTCATTATATATTAATAGTCATTATATATAATTCATTATATATTAGTAGTCATATATATAATTCATTATATAATGTAGTCATTATATATAATTCATTATATATTAATTATATATAATTCATTATATATTAATAGTCATATATAATTCATTATATATTAATAGTCATTATATATAATTCATTATATATTAATAGTCATTATATATAATTCATTATATATTAATAGTCATATTATATATAATTCATTATATATTAATAGTCATTATATATAATTCATTACATATTAATAGTCATTATATAATTCGTACATATTAATAGTCATTATATATAATTCATTATATATTAATAGTCATTATATATAATTCATTATATATTAATAGTCATTAAATATATAATTCATTATATATTAATAGTCATTATATATAATGCATTATATATTAATAGTCATTATATATTAATAGTCATTATATATAATGTTATATATAATAGTTATATATTATATATAATGCATTATATATTAAATTTATATATTATATAATCATTATATATAATTCATTATATATTAATAGTCATTATATAATTCATTATATATTAATAGTCATTATATATAATTCATTATATATAATTCATTACCATATAGTCATTATATATAGTCATTATATATTAATAGTCATTATTATATAATGTATACTGTACAGTAGCGTAACAAGGGGGCGGTCGCCCCGAGCGCCACAATTCGGGGGGCGGCAATTAGCCTTTAAAAACAAAATTTATTTGTTTTGTTTCGTTACCACTGGGGGCAGCAAAATATCTAGCTACGCCACTGATAATAAATATGTAACGTTACGGATATAATTAACGAATCTTTTCGCTCTAATTTCGTTTTTTACCCTTAAGGCTAGTCTACACTGGAAGACTGGATCTCGCGATTTTGGTCTCGGAGACCAGGTCTAGTAATTGTCTGTAGACATCTAGTAGACCATCAGGTGGTCTGGAGGCCGTTCTGAGACCAAAATCGCAGAACATTGGTCTCCCATCCGAAATGCATGTCCTGAGACAATCGCTCAATTATTATGGGCTAAATCAGAGGTTACAGAGCTACAACTCACATATTCCTATGTTAAATATACAAAATTTCATTCCAATGGGGTTAAACCCCATCAACATTAGCTGCGTACGCCAATGGTTGTTGGAAATAATAAAAAAATATTCTTGTATTTACATCATAGCATACATAAAAATTTGATCTTGGAAAAGGCCCCTGAAGGCAGTTCCAAGGCCGCATGCTTTTATTAAATTGTGTTTTTTGTATGTAAACCTGCGTTTCTATAACATACGTTTTTGGATTAATTAATGTATTGTTATATGAATTGAAATTGAAATGCTACTTAATCTATTAACGTTTTCTTTTCTTTTAATTCTATCACAACTCACATATTTTATGTCCAGAGAACTAACCAAACCTCGAAATACGGCAAGTAGAAAAATCCCAGGTGTTTCACGATAGACGAATACGTCGCTACTACGCTACCTTAAGACAGTGGACCTACATTTGCCCGAGTAATCTGAACCGCTTAAGGCCTAGGGAATTCATCCCCGGACTGTAATCAGCAATCAGTTGGTGAGCGCTTTTTACACCTGCACTGTTAGAAGTGAGCTCGAATTAACGGTACACTAGATGAATGCGCTATTTCTGGGTCCAAGAAATCCTCCACAAATTCTTTATGCTGTTGAAAAACGTGGACAATGTAAGAAATGTGTACATTGTTATAGTACAAGCGTCCGTACTCCACGCAAGAAATATCCTTTCCTGTCAGAGAACCAAAATTTGAATAAAATTCAGTACAGTCAATTTTTGTTTGGGGGCGGGGAGGTGTGAAGTGACTTTCTGAAAACTGATAAATCTGCATATTGTTGGCAAAAGCCGATGTAACAGCTGGAGTGGAAGCAGAACCGTGCTTAGGAAGGTGCGAGCTGGGCGGCCGCCCAGGGCCGCTAAAAAAGTAGTGCAAGCATCAAAAAACCAGTTTTTAGCGGCCCTTATATACTTTCAACGGAGTATTTGGTCAATTGACCTTTTGTGTATGATGTCATATTTCTCATAATGCTCATACAGCTTCTAAATGGTGGTCAGAGTAAAATACACGTGCTATTAGTCAAATCGCTAGCATCAGTAGACTATACACGTTATCACGTTTATTTTGGGGTCCATATAACTACTAAAGGGACTCCCGCTTTCATCGACGTAGGGTTTTCAAAATTATTAGGAGGGCCCGAGCATATATTATGAGCATTTATACATTACAATATATGTAAAATTGCAATTTATTTCAAATTACCGGGGTGGGGGACTCGGGGCCATACAACTCTACACCTACGTCCGCTTTCCAATAAAAAGAGCTCATCATAAATTTCTGAGAAGCAGAAATTTATAATTACGTTGTACTGGTATTTCTTTGTGTTTATAATGCGTCAATAGATCTGAATAGATTCCTTTCATTTATCAACAAGAGGTGCCTATAGCATAGGCGTAACTTGGGGGTTAAACATAGTGGAACAAGGGGATTGTATGGAAAAAAGTAAAATTTTGCCTTTTTTCTAAAAAAAACTGGAGCCAAGTGCTCCCTTTGCCCCCATCAGATTACGCCTATGGTGCCTAGTAATACATCCCTAGGTAATTTTGGTTTGAAATGCCTATTTTTAATTTAAATCTATTATCTTCTTTTTTTACCGTTCTCGTTTGGGCAAGTAAAAAACTTTATTTTTTAATACCCGGTCAGTTTTTTTTTAGCGTTGTGCTATGTTAAACATTTTTGAGGGCCGCTAAAATCTGTTTTGACCAGGGCCGCTAAAGCCGTAAGCACGATCCCGAGTGGAAGTGTATCTCAGACAAATGGAAGCAAGGGAGTCACGAAAGGGAAAGTTTCAGCCAGAAGAGAGTGTGGTAGGGTCGTTAAGAAGGTTTAGATCCTTTAGGGACTCTAGCGCCAGAAGAAGAGTACAATTCAAGGTGGAGGAAACTATCGCCGTGTTCACTTCACAGCACACGTTAAATAGAACTGCAGCTGTACTTGTACTAGGAGGATTTTATCGTTATTGACCAACGGCAGACGAGACCGACATGCAATTCAATTCGTATTGCTGTATGTCACGTAATTTGTATTGCGTGACATGCTGCAATATAAATTGAATTGTTATCGTCTGAGAGGGCCTTATTATCCGATGAGTTGTGCGTGAGGGAGGAAATGACAATTGCATTGTTATAATCGTCTGGGATGACCTTATTATCGGAAAAGTAGGGCCCGCGAGAAGGAGGAGAGGATGAAATAGACAAAGAAAACGAGTTACGGCAATCCGAAGGATGTGGTCGGATGCAGTTGGCATGGCAACGTATCATGTCAGGTGACGTGTACCGAAAGTTTTGTAGTGTTGATGTCTGTTTTCAACGTTCTTCTCCTCTTCCGAGAAGAAGAGAGTGAGAGAGAGAGACGCAATGCAGTATCATCGATGTTGCTCCGATGGCACACAAACATTCAGGAAAAGAGGCGAAAATTTACTGAAACTGCTAAAATATTAAGGAAGACTGATTATAATTGTAAGCCGTTTGTATTTAGCGTGGGCTTTTCAAACTCAATTGTTTTTTGTACCTCAAGCTCGAATTTAAGCATGAAATAAATTTAAATATTGCATTAGGTTTAATACATGTTTTTAATTAATTTAAATTAATATTTACATTTAAATATTGCATAAAGGAATTGAATAATTAAGCAATTTAATCATGCGATAAAATGCAATGAAATGAATTTAATTATGCAAGCAATTTAATTACTACGATCAATTTAATTTACGAATTTGAGATTCATTATTGTCATTTATTGATAATTAAATGTTCGTAGAAACGTTGCAGAGCGTTTCAGTCGCGCATTCGGACATGGCTGTCCTATCCGCATTTATGAGAAGATCGAAGGATCTTGTTAATGATCACAAATCTACTCCTAGTTTCAGCAATGCATGTAAAGCTCTGTTGAACTTCACTCATTAATATCCCGCCCTTTCTATCCTCGCCTTCCCTTTTTTAACTACTCCCAAACTCAAGTTACTTTTTTTAATTACTTCCAAAAGAAACAAAGAAAGAAAGAAAGAAAGAGAGAGAGAGAGAGAGAGAGAGAGAGAGAGTGATAATGACCCCATTGACGTAACTGTCCTTTTGCGACGCAATTATCTCGTAAACTTTTGCGCTAATAAAAATGTTCATACCTTGAAGGGCAGGAAGCTACAATTCAGAAAATATTACATCGACAAGAAGATAAAAACCCAAGGAAACATTGCCAAGAAAGCATTTTTAACGATAAGTAAGAAAACCGATTATCTTGGTGGTAAATTATCAATTATTTGACTGATTAATTATTTAACTGATCGATTAATAAGCACAAAATCGATAGTGTTGCGTAAAAATCGTTAAATATTAATGACAACACGTTGTAGCTAGGATTTTCTGTTGTTAGGTAGAGCGTATTCATGCGTTTTGGACAGACGTTGTTGTTCTTCTTTGAGAATCGGCTGAAGAAAGCTTTAAGTAAACACAGAGTGTTGCCATTTCATGCTACTCTTAGTTGTCTGATGCCAGCGCCACCTATTATTTGCAAAAAATAGGTGTCTTATACCGGCGCCACCTATATTTTGCAAATAGGTGGCTGGCACCAGACAACTAAGAGTAGCATGAAATGGCAACACTCTGTGTTTACTTAAAGCTTTCTCTAGCCGATTCCCAAGGAAGAACAGCAACGTCTTTCCGAAACGCATGAATACGCTCTACCTAACACCAGAAATCCTAGCTACAACGTATTGTCATTAATATTTAACGATTTTTACGCAACACTATCGATTTTGTGCTTATTAATCGATCAGTTAAAAAATTAATCATTCAAATAATCGATAGTTTACCACCAAGATAATCGGTTTTCTTACTTATCGTTAAAATTGCTTTCTTGGCAATGTTTCCTTGGATTTTTATCTTCTCGTTTGATATAATATTTTCTGAATTGTGTCTTCCTACCCTTCAAGGTACGAACATTTTTTATTAGTGCAAAAGCTTACGAGATAACTACGTCGCAAAAGGACAGTTACGTCAACGGGGTCATTATCACGCTCTCTCTCTCTCTCTCTCTCTTTCTCCTTCTTTCTCTCTTTCTCTGATAATGATGAAAGTTAAGTAAGAGGTGCACACTTGTTTTAGTTTTAAATACCATAGCGTAGCCCTCTCCTAGTGTTCAATATTAGAAATCTAAAAGAACGAGTACACTTGGTTGTAAGGCCGTTTAAACGTATTCGGGGACACTGGGCTCAATAATTTTTGGTGGCTCCCTTATTTTACTAATATTTAGGTTTACAAATTATTTGTAGTAAGGGCAATATAATGTATGTAAACAAAAATATTGCCAATTTTGGCCCCGACTCACCTGGCCTATCCGTTAAGACTGCCCTATTCGTTCGATGTAAGTATGAAAAGCGCCATGATATATTGTCGTCTCCTATCTGCATTGGACATACTAGATTAATTAAATTTCTGTGTATCTTGTCTCTTAAAATTTACTATTTAAAATTCCACTTTTTTTTAAGTGTATTCTAGAAACGACCTCCCTGACTCCATTAACATATCAGCGAAGAGCGTGCACAGCATTTAATTCAAATCGTTGGTACATAGGAGCATTTTGTAAGACAGACATTAAATTTTAGGTAGGGGAACTATGTTTTTTAGCGTTTTTGAAGGTGGCATTATTTATTCGGTTTGGGTGATAAACGCACGCACTAATACTGACTTACCCCACCCCACTTCCCAGTTCGAAATAAGATGGAGTAATCCAACAAATGTGAACTAATAATATACACGCATGTGTGTGTGCAAGTACTGGGCCTCATATGAAAAAGATGTTAAAATTTTATTTTTTAGAGGAAAAACAGAATTGGACAGAAATCATGTGTGAAGATAAACTTATAAACGAGGTAAACAAAGTCGGACTAAAAGTAAACGAATAAAAAATTAAAGAAACTGAAATCGACAGCAAAAATAGAGAAAACCTCAAAATCAAAAATAAAAGTATGGAGTAAATGGCAAAAAATTCAATACCTTGACAACACAGTGTCCAATGAAGGAGAAACAAAAGAAGATGTGCGAGACATAAAATCCGAAAAGACCTTTCTACAACTGTATTTGGATAGAAAATGTTTGGAATTCCCTCATAGAAACGAAGCAGAAAACCAGACTAAAACATTTTTAAAGTAACATAAAATCGGTATTACTTTATACACGCGAAATATGGAAAGTCATAAAATGAAAAAAAAAATTCTCAGGTTTTCTTCAGTACGATATTAAACTTACACTGTCCAAAAAATACAGCTAATATACAACTTACCGAACTCTCATTGCATAGTGCCACTACCATACGTCAAACTTCAACGAGTCGACATTTTCTATAAATTGAGGCAATAAAACTTAGAGAAAAACATGTATTTATCTCCCGATGACTCAAATTTTCCATAACTATTTTTTTTTTACTCCCTTCCGTTTCTACTTTTCGAAGTTTTAATTTATATAGAATTACGGAGTATTTACTCCCAAAAATCCCATGTCAAAAATAATTAAGCAAAGGAAGTATATATTAAAGTCAAACACAATGCTCATAATAGTTGATGATGTAGCAATTTGGAGTGACTAGAACTCGTCAAGCTGGTCGTCAACCAGGTTTATTTTCAGGTCATCCCTCGAGTATATTCTAATCTGCAATTTTGATACCTGAATAATAAATCAAATTGAATTGAATATTATACTATAACTTACTCGCAAAGAAAAGAACGATTTCTCTGCGACTGGCGGGAACCGAACCCACACCCTCCCGGCAACCAATCAAGTGCTCTTTCCCATTGAAATATACTTGGCTAGAAAGAATACATCCTGGAAAATCATCGTAATAGAGAGAGACAGCCGAAGACAGAGGGGCTGCAGCCCGGATAAAGTCTAGGGGATCGCGCTGGCAAGGACCTATGCCGTGGGGGGCTGAAAAAATATCTATGCTACTGCCCAGGGAAGGGGTTATAGAGGCCGATCGAAGTGAGACTGGGGCCCCCGTTGGCTCTCGACGCCCCTGGTAATAGACAAGCATTAGATTTGAGCCCCCAAGAAGAGAGAGAAGAAAAATATGTGAACCAGGAAATGCATGAACTTGCAGAAAAAAAAGGAAAAAAATTGAAGAAAATAAGGAACACTCGGAAACTGAGGCAAATGGCGATCTTTTGTAAAAGCTGTACGTTCTGCTAGGGAATGAAGGAAAAACAGAATACTACAGACATATATTCATTGACTCATATATACAATGGCGGATATAGTTTTTTTTAGGGGGAGGGTTTTTTAATTGTTATCTGCTAAGAAACTTTGATATGTTAGTACTCCATTAAATTATAATTTTATTTAGAAAATATTTACTTGTTTGGTGGAGGGAGGGACGAACGAGATGACGCCCTCTATCCTCCCCCCAGGATTCGTTGATGCTTTAGCTAGAGATAAGAAAAATCATTCAATTAGTGAATGTATTCTTTTGCTCCTATTCTTTTAAAAGAATGTGTTCTTTGCAGTCGTTCATGAAATGGGAATCATTTTTCATATTCACTCATTTACTGAAGGGAAATAAATCGTTATTTTGTCAGCATTCGTTTTAAAGAATGATTGTTCTTCTCATTCTTTCATTCGCCGTATATCCCTATTACATGCGGCAAGTGGTAATTTTTAAATTCTTAGGATTTACGGCTACCTTGACCTACCTCTTCATAAATATCCGCGACTTCCTCTATGAAAAATTATCTTTAAAATGAAATTCATTTCTTCCCTCCCAAAACGCCCAAAAAAAGTTAAAAAGAATGGCTGTCCCTATACAGTAAAATCTCCTTAACCCACACTTCCGAATAGCGGGCTCTTCTATTTAACGAACGCCTTTCCAACTTCCGGTTCAAGGCTCTTGTTATCCCCCAATCCTTCCGGACAGCGTCCCGAGGCATCCTCTATTACTATATGGTAAAATTTGTTTATAAGGGTGCAGACATAAGTATTGATGACATGCAGTAATTCGATCCGGTTAAATCATATTTATTAACGCTTTAAAATATTTAATGTAATTCAATAATTCGCCAAAAGATAAATTAATTCACATACATAGTTAAAGAATTTAGTACGCCTTTTTAGCGGAGCCTCCGAAAATTACGTGTGCACACTTCGATGGTAAACGGAAGATTGATTTGATTTTAGAATTCAGAAAACAATTACAGACACTGTTGCCAAATACAAAAAGTGAAGTTATAATTATAAAATGTATTTGTTGCCAGATATTGAAAGTAAAATTATACACATGTGCAAAACATAATGTAAAAAGAAACAATTTGGCATTTTGCCAATTTTAGGAATTAAACTTAAGTTTCCTTTCCTTGCATTTCTAAGTGGCAACAGTTAAGAAAGCCTGCGAAGTGAACATGGTGTTTCTATTGTGGGAGCCCATAAGGGTATACTCTGAGGACCGAGAAAATATACTGTTATAGACAATTTATCGCTATAGACAGGGTTAAACATGATACATTCTATATCTGTAGAGACCGGAGGGGTGGGGAATATCGTTATGGATGGATTTCACTATGCATAAATTGGTAGAGATGAGTCAGTAAAATGGACAAAATTGTTCGTATTTAGTAAATAAATTAAGGTCTTGGCATTCCTCCATGACGCCCAGTAGCGGATTTCTGCGTAGGTGCACAAAGTAAGCGTCTAAGATCGTCTGTTATTAGGCATCTGTGTATGGAGGTGGTAGTGGCTGCAGAAAGTTCAAAAATAAAGCTTTCCTAATTGACACTTCTGAAAAAAATGTTCTGTAGCGCAAACATACAAATACAAAATGAATATAAGTTTAATGTCAGTGTTGACACAGACTGTTCATGAATAGTACAACGTATACTTGTATAATATAATGTTTTAAAAGCTTTTTACGTCGCCAGCGCCCCAGCGACCTAGCGTGGGTTGCCAACGCCCGGGGTAAGTTAAGTATTGCGTCCGCTAAAAGCCGTTAGCACTCCCTTCCACAATTCAAGATTAAAATGTTGCGCCCCTAAGAACTTGCGTTCAGAGCTTTCACCCCGGTGGCACCTCCCACACCTACTTCATTCTGCGTGGCGTATCTAATAGTTCTGTTTGCGAATCTTGTCATAAAATCAGCATAAAAATGCAATGAATATCTTTATGCATCTTGCAAAATAATAGCATACGATCACCACCGACCAACCGGCCCCCAGGTCGGTGCGCCCTCTGATAATTAAAGATATGCGCCCTTTAAGAAGACCCAGTCCGCCCCTAAATGATATGGGTGGTGCAACTGGTGCCTTCGCGTAGGAAAGGAAAAAAGGCGCCAATCCAAGAAAAGACGTCAACTGACCTAATGACCCCGACGACAAAAAAAAGTCTAAATCAACGAAGTAGGATACCTAGAGTGCGCCTGTTTGCTTTATGCAATGTTAAGATTTTGAAGCACAGGCTGAAGGGACAGCATGATTTCTGGTTAGCTATTTACACTGCTAATTGGTTAAATTTTCATCTCGAGTGTCAATTTCCTTTCATTATTTCACTTTTTTTTCGAAATAAAGGTTATTTTTCACCCATTTTTGCAATTTTACCGATATTAATTTTTATAATGACAATCAATATCAATCGGCGAAAAAAAAAAATCTCTTACAAGTAGTTTAGGCAGTTTTACTACGCTTTTGCGCTATTTGTTCGTTTTATCTGCTAGTAAGACTTGCGGTTGAGCAGAGCAATCCTCCGAGTTGCAAAAAGCTTGTAAAACCCTTGGTATTGCCTGTTTTGCCACTCGCAGCTGGCCACGCCCACCTCGATGTTGGCTTCACCACGGTGTTGCCATGAGCTGTCTAGGAATCCTATCTCGTTGGTCCAAATCCAATCGTACCATCGAAAAAACTCATTATTGGAACGCTCTTAGTCAATATATTAAATTATATTTAAAAGTTCTAAGAATGCAATAATTATATTAAAGACCTATTTGTGCCATCGCACAATGAATGAATGAATAAATGAAAATAGCAAATGAGAGTTACATTTTTTTGCTCTATTTTCTCTAATGAAAATAGAATTGCCTATGAATTGAATATAACACAAAGAATACACGTTTGCAGAGTTAAAGGCTCAGAATTATGTTTTGTTTAGCAAGTTTGAACAATTTTGCATTTATTTTCGTCAAATTTTTTTCTCGCTACTTTTGAAAACATTTTCTGATGGTTTATCTTGTTCAATTTTACAAGCTAGACCTTTAAACCTTATTTAATTTCTTAATAAACGCATTGTTCAATTCCTGCATATATTATCTTTTAGTACGGTGTGTTTATTTAATGAGCACACATAACACATGGAAGCATGATAGACTTTTCTTAAGAAAACTGCAATATGAATCTGATGGATTTAGGCGAGGGGACAGAGAGATTTGTTGGGGTGGATCATAATCCTTCCGAAGTATATATATTGTAGTATGATTGTGACATGTAAAGGTATCTTCTAGGCGTAATTATATATATATATATATATATATATATCATCATCATATTCAACCATTATCTATCCACTGCTGGATGAAGGTCTCTCCAAATGCTTTCCACACAAGTCTATCCTGAGCAATTCGCTTCCACGTCACCCCAACCTGTTTTCTTATTTCATCCACCCATCTAGTTTGAGGACGTTTTCTAGGTCTTCGGTGGTCTCTTGGAATCCAGTTCAGAATTTCTGTTGTCCATCGTTGATCAGTTCTTCTTGCAATATGCCCAGCCCATCGCCATTTCAGCCCTTTTACTTTAACAATGATGTCCTCTACTCTAGTTTGCTCTCTCACCCAAGTGTTTCTTTTTCGATCTCTCCTAGTTATTCCAAGCATGCACCTCTCCATGCTCCTTTGCGTTGTCTGTAACTTTCGTATTGCTCCAACTGTTAGACTCCATGTCTCTGATCCATAAGAGAGGACTGGCAATACACACTGGTTGAAGACCTTTCTTTTTAGACACAAAGGCAATTTCCCCTTCAGGATAAAACTGTTTCTTCCAAATGCACTCCAGCCAAGTTTAATACGTCTGTTGAGTTCTTTCATAATGTTGCCATCCATTGAAATCAGCTGGCCAAGGTAAATATATGAATCAGCAATTTCTAGCTCAATGTTGTCAACTTGTATTTTTGTTTCCTCTACGAAATTATTGAACATGATCTTAGTTTTTTGTAGGTTCATCTTGAGTCCAACTTCTTTACTTCTAGTTGAGAGCTCCTGTACCATGTCTTGGAGTTCTAATGGGTTCGTTGAAAAAATAACAATGTCATCAGCAAACCGCAAATGATTTAAATATTCACCATTTATTTTTATTCCCTTGTTATTCCAATTTATCTGCTGAAAAATCATCTGTAAAGCTGAAGTAAAAAGTTTTGGAGAAATGGTATCTCCCTGCCTCACACCTTTACCAATTTTGATAGTTTTGGTATCTTTATGTAACCGAAATTTTGCACTTGCATTTTTATACACACGTTTCACCATGTCAATGTACACATCCTCAATGTCTGTTGATCTTAAAGAGTTGATGACTGCTGATGTTTTAATAGAGTCAAAGGCCTTCTCATAGTCAATAAATGCCACACACAATGGAAGTTCATATTCATGTGTTCTTTCAATTAATTCTCTTAATACTTGAATATGGTCCACTGTACTGAATCCACTTCGAAATCCAGCTTGTTCTCTTGGTTGAGCTGCATCTAATTTTTTCTGCAGGCGATGTGTTAGCACTTTTGTGAAGATTTTATAAATAGCAGGTAACAAGCTAATTGGTCGGTAATTTTTCAAATCCTCTTTATCACCTTTTTTATGCAAAAGAATTACTGTTGCAGAATCCCATTGGTTTGGTATGTTACCGCTGTTAAGACATTTGGTAAAGAATTTTGCAAGTATGTCTTCTACATATTCTCCAGCTTCTTTTAGGATATCTAATGTAATACCATCATCACCAGGGGCTCTTCCTTTCTTCATACTTTTTATTGCAAATGAAACTTCTTCTTTTAAGATTTTAGGAGCTGTTCCTTCGACTATTTCAATGTCTTCGTTTAATCCACTGTTACTTTCGTATAGATTTTTGTAGAATTCTTCAACTCTTCTAAGTATTTCTTCCCTATTTCTTGTTACGGTGCCATCCTCTCCTTTTAATGCAATGATGTGTTTCTTCCCAACAGATAAACTTCCTTTAACAACCCTAAGGCTCTTGTTATTTTCAATGGCTTTCCTTACTAGCTCACAGTTGAATTTTCTTATGTCTTCTTTCATGCTTTTGCGCAGAGTTTTACAAAGTTCTATGTACTCAATCCTGGAACTGGTATTTTGATTGTCCACCTTCATATCTCTTCGCCTTTTCATGAGCTGTTTCGTCTTCTCAGATAATTTGCTATTGTGCTTTTTACAGGTTACACCACCAATTTCCCCAGCAGTTTCAACTATTGTCTTAACAATGTTTTCATTTGCTTCTGAGATATCACTTTCATCAATAAGTCCTTCCAGTGCAGAAAAGCGATTTTTTAATTCCAACTTGAATGCCTCGGTATTTTCTTTTAATTTCTTTAAATCCACCCTCTTACTTACTTGTTTCCTAATGAGCTTCTGTCGTTCTAATTTAGTATTTAAGTGCACTTTACATCTCACCATTCGATGATCACTTCCAGTATTAAATCTGTTCAGTACACTGCAATCTTCAATAATTGATTTCTTGTTTGCCAGGATATAGTCAATTTCACTAGTTCCCCCATTTGGGTGTTTCCATGTCCATTTTCTTTGCGGTTTCTTCTTAAAAAATGAATTCATGATGCTAAGATTTTCAGCTTCTGCAAATTCGATGAGTTGATCGCCACGTTCATTCCTTTCCCCATATCCGTATTTACCAACCGATGTCTCTCCTTGTTCCTGTTGTCCAATTCTTGCATTGAAATCCCCCATGATGAGCTTGATATGTTGTTTCCCTTTGGTGTGTAACTCTTTGATTTCTTCATAAAATTCTTCAACCTCTTCGTCGGTATGGCTTGATGTTGGTGCATATACCTGTACTATTTGAAGTTGGTATCGCTGGGTTAGTTGAACAACGAGCCTCGCTGCTCGATCTGACGTGCTTTCGACTTCAAGAAGGTAGTCTTTAATTCTTTTGTTGATTAAGAAGCCAACACCACTTGTTCTTCCAGTTTCCGTTCCTCTATAATAAAACAAATGTCCACTTTTAAGTTCCACCAACTCTTCACCTTTTCTTCTAACTTCACTGAGTCCTACAATGTCCCATTTGATCTTGTCAAGTTCTTCTTCCAATTCCTGAAGTTTTGCTTCAGAAGCAAGGGATCGTCCATTAAACGTAGCCAAGGTCAATAACAAACGGCAGCCTGGGCCATTCCAGTGATTCTTAGCACCCCCTGCTTTCATGCCACACTGACCGCTGCCTTGATCAGGAGCACTCCAGCACCTGGAGACTAGGGGCCATGGTTTCTGGTGTGTCAACATAATGGAGGAATTAGCCATAATTTCACCACGCTGGCTAGACGGGTTGGTGAATTAGCCCTCCCCTTCCGCCTTTCTATCCGTGTAGCAAATATTAATTTGCCACATAAATAGAAAGCTCAGCCTGCACCACTTGAAGGCGGGGTAGGACACTAGGTTACTGGCCTGGCCGGTTCCACACATCGTCACATACGTTCAGCGTGTGGGTCTCCTTCCAGTTAGATACCAGCAACCCTTTTGCAGGCCATATATATATATATGTGTGTGTGTGTGTGTGTGTGTGTGTGTGTGTGTACAGTTTTTTGTGTATATATGAACTCGTAGCCTTTTAACCCCCCCCCCAACTCCCTTATAAAGTTTGTACCTACTCCAGTGATAAAACTATAAGTAAGAAGTTAGTAAAGTGAAAATGCATCAAAATAAACCTGTTTAACAATATGGAGGGGAAAATGCCAAATTTTAGATTATTGCAACTCATTGAAGACTTTAATTTTGATGCGATAGCATTTTGGATTTTGGCTCTTTAGAAAAAACAGTTTTAGTTTGATAGGAAGAACTTTTAGTTTGATTGTAGCTCTTCGTTTTTGTAATGATATGGAGATTCAGTGGGTCATTGGAAAGATCCCTGGAAAAAAAAAGGGAGAAGGAGAAGAAGGAGGAGGAGTGGGAAAAACCCATTCTACACTAAAAAGGAACTATTTGAAAAAAAAATGCAATGTTGGTGTGGGGAGGAGGGAATTTTGGCCTCGCACAAGGTGCCATGCAAACTTCGTCCGTCTCTGTGTTGTTTTCATATTTTCCCGTCCTTCGCGAAATGATGAAATATCATATTCGCTAGAGTGCAAGCGGGCGTGAATTAATTCGAGATGAACCGAGATATTTTATTAGAAATTTACCGCATTTAATATTTTAATTACATTACTATCTAGTTGAGAAGTTTTCTCATTAATCGTTTATCGGTTATTCTTACAAAATTATTAGCTCACATTGTCATTTAATCTTCTATTTTTTAACGATGATGTTTTCGCAAGCCTTGTTTATTTTCTCACATAAGTATACAGTGGAGTTTCGATAATTCGAATTGAACAGGACCGAAACCACCTCGGATTTTCCGAAAAATAATAAAAAATGTGAGTAAGATGTTATTTCACTTGAATAGGGACATTCTTGAGTTGTTGGTCGCCCTCAAATTCATTCAATATCTCACAGCCCTTATTACTTTCATATTATTTCATTTAGAATTTGTTACGTGAAGTGCTTACCTTTTTGTCTATATATGCATAGTTTGAAGTAAACTCATATGAAAGAGATATATTTTTTAATTTTTATTTTTATAATATGAAACAAAAATCCCTGGTAGTGCCTTTTTTAATTAAAAGATCAAAAATAATAGTCTATAATAAGCAGTCCCCGACCGTCTCTGATATTATCCGCCTGGGTGTGGGGTGGGGGATCTCCTGTACCCCTGTCTGCATTTGAAAACACCTCGCAAAATACTTATGTGCCTTTATTTTTTTAATAATGATGAATAGAAGATTTTATAACTGAAAGATCAATCCTCTTAAAGGTCAATCCTCTTTTAAATTTAAATTTCTCGGATTTTCCTTTTTATAAAAACAGCCGGGAAAGAGATTTTAAAGGAAAATCCCAAAAATTTCATCTCCTTAAATTAACGAACCAAAAATTTCATCGCCTCGAATTTAGCGGAACCTTAATCTTTCGAGACTCTACTGTTATATCACTCTTTTAATATATATTATTCTTTTAGTATATTCTGGTCTTTTAATATAATCTAAGAGCATCCACCTCTCCATAGATCCTTGGGTAATTTTCAATTTCTGTATTGTTTTAATGTGGGAAAAGTTTTTATTGAATTTGAATCCACACAAAATTCTTCACGTAAAGTTTTCCGTAACACTTTTTCTCCCATCACGCTGATGACGTCATAAGACGATATCAATTCATTATAACGTTTTTAGCGTTAATTTGTTTTGAATTTAATGGAAAATTCATATTTTTCGTTAGAATCAATGCCCCCGATCTATAAGAAAGAGAAATAAGAAACGTACTGATTTTCTATTAAATTTGAATATGAAGATAACTTTTGAAAAAATAAACGTGTGTGCGCACATTATAAAACG
The DNA here is from genome assembly GCA_006491805.2 of Dysdera silvatica. NCBI lineage: Eukaryota > Metazoa > Arthropoda > Arachnida > Araneae > Dysderidae > Dysdera > Dysdera silvatica. The sequence goes on along the minus strand of QLNU02003225.1, from coordinate 44,842,042 downwards.
TTATAAAATTAATATACATAATATAATAACATAATATATAATAATAACATAATATATAATACATATAACATATATATACGTACATAAGTAACATATATATAATAATACATAAGTAACATATATATACGTAATACATAAGTAACATATATATACGTAATACATAAGTAACATATATATATATACGTAATATATATATACATAACATATATATACGTAATACATAAGTAACATAATATATAATACATAACATATATATACGTAATACATAAGTAACATAATATATATATAGTATAATAGAGCATACATTGATTTAAAAGATAAGTTTCTGTACAAATGTGTGTGCGTATGCGTGCGTGCGAGTGAGTGAGTGAGAAAAAGATGTTCATTTTTTTTTTTTTTTTACCTATTTTAGATTCAAGAATAGGCTGAGAGGAATTTGTAGGAGTAATATATGAAATCATTCATATTCTCTTTGGTTAACCATTAAGAATTAAGGGAACTGGCAACAACATAAAATGAGAATAAGTAACAAGATGCAGATACGTTGAGTATAAAATATGGCAGACGTTAATTGCTGTTTATTTTCATTTCGTTGTCATGGTAATATCGTCTGCAGTAATTTAATAAAGATGCATTTGGTATTCTGTTGTTTATCCCAATAACGAATTGTTCCCCTCCTCCGTTAATTTTCTCGATTGCAGAAGTCATATTCCAATTAATCATATTTATATATAAAAAATAAATAGTTACGATAATAAATATTAATTTCCCATCCCACAAATTGAAACAGAATCTGGAGGCGTATGAAATCAGCAGACGAAAAAAAATGAGTTGATCTGGCAACGCCAAAAAACAAAGGAAGCAAGTGACGTCATGGAGCTTCTTCCACAACGGAAGCAGACGTTGAAGGCTAAATCATCATCATCATCATCATCATTAGAATCTAAAGCGAAAATGGCGGAGGGTTTCAAAGAAAGAAAAAACGAAATATTTGGAATTGCCAGATTGCTTATGTCATCGTACGTGGGTTTTCTTCGTTGTTCCGCCTAGCTTATTTGTCGGTAAATTCTGAAGCAAAAACAAGTTTTCATTGAAAAAAACAGGTTATATTCGGAAAAAAAAATGTGAGGCACATCTTGGCAAACAGACGATAATTTTTCTGTTTCAGAACAAATCTTAAAAGAAAACTATTTCTTGCTTGTTTACAGAAAAATAGTATAGAACATAAATAGAATGGCAACAAACTGAATTTTGTTCGCTTGTGTTTTACGAGGCAAAGACAACTAAAGTCATGCTGTGTCGGGATCCGCAGTTTTTTTAGGAATCCGAACCTTTCTGCCAAGGAAACAAAACCCTGGATTACAACGAATACACTCTGCAAAAGTAATAGAGAGAAATAACCATAAAACTGAGTTTCAGTTACATTATTTACTTGTTGCCGTTAACAAACATTTCAGAAAAAGCACAGCTTTTTCAGGACAAATACGTGAGTGTGTTTATTCTGAAGAAGGCAAACGTTTTCCTGTCGAAACCGCTGTTAACTTAATAGTCGTATCTTATAGTACAACATAAACCCAAGCTTCCTATTACGTATTTCTTTGAGACCCAGTGGCCACAAAGATGGCAGCCATAAATATTGAAGTGCTACAGATATATATCAATATATTTTTCTTCCTTATAATATTTACTGATATATACAGTAGAATCTGCCTGATCACCTGTGGGATTGTACTTCAATGGTCACTATAGGCAGACAGGTGGTCAGTATACAAGACATATTTCGGTATAGGCAAGACTAAGTCGCTACCAGCTCTCCCTTATAAAAGTTGGTCACTTTATTCAAGTGGTGAATTTACTAAGGTGGTCACTTTAGCAGGTTCCGCTGAATGTATATCGTTTGGCACTAGAGATAGGAATAACTCAAAACAACGCATTCCTTAAAATGAATAGGAATGACAAATCATTCCCCGCTCGTTTTCTGTTTCGTTTCTAATTCTCATTCAGTAAATGAATGAACGAATAAATGACTCAAAACGACCGACTTCTTCAAAAATGGGTAAGTCGAAAATTGAGTCGCAATTCAAGCATAAGAGTGGGAATGAGTCCAAAGAATGCATTCCCTTGGATGGATTCTGTCCATCTGAATTTGATATACAGTATAAGCAAGAAACGTAAAGCAGATACTGTAACACTGGAATGGTGATGCAAAATTCCACAAACTGTGGAGAAATACAAGCTAATTTATTCAAAATCTAAATCAAAATAACCTGAATTGTAAATCGCACATTAAGTCACTGAAGCTATTTCTTAGATATATAAGGAAAGTGCCTGATGAAGGAAACAGTGATGTTCAAAATGGAACGAAAACTTTTCTATACTTACAAAATATAACTCCTCCCTCCATGTACCCTTAAGAGGACATTTTCAGCATATTTTCAAATATTTCCCTTTTTAAGAATAAGAAATTACCGTAACACCAGGAAGATCATAAAATGTTTAGGCTAACGATGAAAGAAGGGTAGGTCATGTATTTAATTATTTAAAAAAAAGTGTTGATACGTTTCGAAAAAGTAAGCAACTTGCGTCAGGAATTAATTATAATGAACCAAGAAGTAAATACCAAAGTGTTGCCATTTTATAACATTGACAGTTTCAAGGAAGCCGCGCTTGCTATCAGCGGGAATACCGCGAAATGTACGGAACAACCAAAACACAAGGGAACTGGCAATACAAATCATTGCTTATGGTCTGAGAAATGCTAAATTTGTATTGAGAAGATTGCAGTGGTGGGATCAATTTTCACCTTAGCTCCACGTCATATGCCATTGCATTTAATAATCCATTCTTTTTGCTTTAAATGTAGGAGCTGAGCCTTTGATATCACAATGGCATCAATATCGATGGTCGTGATGACATTGCGTCTATCTGCATTGACACGTTTCCTGGGTAGCTGTGCATTCAGTCGGCATTATTCCAGATAAAGATAATGGCATTTCTTTTTTTTCTCTCCAACAGCTTACTTCCGCCATTTAAGCAGTGATTTTTCACAAAGTGGATTGATATATAACATTATTAATCGTAAAAATAAAATAACAATCATCGATTACAAAAAGTCGCTTTATTTACAACTGCACACACACATTAAAAAAATATCCTTAGTATCTTAGATCTTTGATAAAGACGCGATATTAAGGGCTAAGCCTAATCAACATACTGGGCATTGACGTACGCAGAGTGGTGTTGATGGAGTTGTAACCCCATGGAGTTGTAACCCCCCATTGCAATGAAATTTTGTATATTTAACATAGAAATATGTGAGTTGAAGCTCTGTAACCCCCATTGAGTCTATAACCCCCTTACGAACTTTCTGCGTACGCCTATGCTACCGATAATGATCAATAATAGTTGATATTACTACAATTGAACTAATTATTTGTTTGTTTGGATTTTTTATGGCGCAAGAGCATTTGGGCTATACTGCGCCAAAAGCCCAGATGCTCTTGCATGCTCAGCCAATTAGGTGTGAAATTCCAAAAAGCTGGAGCATCTCAACAAACGTAAAATTGATAACAAGTTCGGTTTTCATATCCCAAAAGCTAACTTCTGAAGACTGGGCGGACTGGGTTCTCTCAAAGGGCGCATATCTTGGATTTTCGGAGGGCGCGAGTCCTTACCCATTCCGTCCCTGTCTGGAGATAGCCCACATTATATGAAAATTCCTTTAGTTATCCGAGGATCTTGAAAAAGGCTTGATAGGTAAATGAAAGAAATCAGCTGTATGTATGTTTAAGGTTAATGACAATACCGGAGATTATAATTATTTTTATATTAGATAGAAGGTCTTGGCGTGTTTCAAACAAACATTGCTATCCTTCTTTAGGAGTCGACTGGAGTTAATTGCAAATGAACACTGGTCAGTTACTCAATCTGTTCATGTGAAGTTCATGATAAAAGTGGTTCGCTTGCTTCCTTTTTGGTTTTACGGCTCAAAGACTACAGTGGTCATGCTGCGCCGGGACCTACTGTTTTCCGAGGAATCCGAACCTCTTAAGGCCTGGGGAACCAAACCCCGGACTACAGTGAGCAGTGCGATCTTTATGAGATCTCTGAGTAAGCGTTCTTTTTGCACTGCTGGGAGTCGAACCCGGATTAGCCGCGCACTGCTGCGAGTCGAACCCGGATTAGCGGCGCACTGTTGGGAGTCAAACCCGGATTAGCGGCGCACTAGGAGAACGCGTTACCACACTGCGCCACCGCAGGGCAAAAGTGGTTCGCATTATCCGGGAAAAATGGAATCAGGACCGGCTCTAAATATTTAGTGGCCCTAGGCGGAGATCATAATTAAATTTTCGTATAAAGACGCAGGTGTAAATTAGGGGTTATAATCAGAGCTGGAAACAGGATTTATGGTCCCTAAGCATTTCAACAAATCGTACCCCACAACCAATTATGTTGAGTGACAAATTGTTTGACAAATTGCGGGCACATTTAAGATTTTGTTAGGGTCCACTTTTTTTTTTCCAATTGCGCCACTGGCTGTGAAAACGATTGGTTAGCTGTATTTTTATGGCGCAAGGTAGACCTGCAGCCAGGATAAAGGGGCAACTGGGACAAGGCAAAGGGCATATGAAGCACAGGGAACCCAGAGATTGTTCTATACATGTGTAAATAGCTCGATGGGGCAAGTGGGGCCATTTCACTGTTGGTTCTGACTTGGCGACATTCTGAAGCAAGGACAACAAAGATCAATCTGCGCCAAACAAGGTGAAGTCGTACATGCGGTTTTAAGTGTGTAAAAGAATAAGCGTTGCATTGTAACATATGCTGGCATCAGTGGAGTAGCAATTCAAAAATTATGGGGGGGGGAGCTTAAGAAGCTTTTAAGAAGATTATTTGATGAAATGTGAAAGCCCCCCCATACTTTTTTTATGTCACTGGTTAGCACTCTTAACTTTGCAATAAAGGTATATTTAACAGGAGCGTCGAGAGCGAACGCGGGGCCCAGGCTCACTTCGACTGTCCCCCCCCCATGGCCCCTTCCCTGGGCAGTGGCGTAGATATTTTTTTCAGGGTCGGAGGCCCCCCCACAACATAGGTCCTTGCCAGCGCGGGTCCATAGACGTCATCAGTCCCCCCGGGCTGCAGCACCTGTTGCCACCCCCTCTCGTCCATTATGATATTTAACAGCTAGTGAGACGATTCCAATATTCTATATTAATTTCTTTTCAGTCTGGTTGGACTTAGTGGTAATGCGTTTGTGTACCATGCGAAAAATCTGGGATGATGCCTAACGTTATCCGTAGTCCAGGGTTTAACGCTCTAGGCGATAGGCGCTCGAATCCCTTGAAAAGTTATAGGTTCTGCCGTAGCATGATTTCATCTGCTTTTGCGCCTTAGAACATACATAAACAAACTTTCTGAATTCAAATATCTTTGCACTTTTTTTCCCCAATTGCAGATTTATAATGATAGTATAGTGCCGGACTAAGGTTTTTATGGGTCCTAGGCCAGGAGGATATAATGGGCCCTAGGCCGGGAGGATATAATGGGCCCTAGACCGGGAGGATATAATGGGTCCTAAAGAATATAATCCTTGCAATGTTTATGCAATAATTATGCACTTTTCCTTTAAATTCATAATCTCTGATATTCAAGTTTTTCAATATGTTTGTTTGGCTTTTTTATGGCGCAAGAGCATCTGGGCTATACTGCGCCAAACATGGTGAAGTTTTCCAATAATGAAAATTCCTGAAACATTTATACGTAAATAATGCTTGAACTTAAAAACATCAGGACCCGTCAAAATTTCTGTGGGGGCCCCAAAACCGAAGGGCCAACTTGGACTATGCGCAAATCTGGCACTGTAACAATAGTTTTGATTTATAGCAATATTGTTATAAATATGTGTATTATAACTTTTCACCATGCAATAAAATTAGCTTGACGTCATAGGTGGTGCCTACATGCGCACCCATAGGCGTAGCAGAAAATGAGCGATGATCGAAATCTGTCGGTGATCAGATCAGGGAATGGGTCTTTCTATTATAGATGGAAAGATTCGTTCTCTTGTACAATACGCGTCCAATGTCGTACATCGACAGCATATATTAATAGGAGACTCGTTAAAAACGATACATATTATTAGGAATATACAGGATTTCTAGTAAAGTCTGAATATGGCCAATAACTTTTGAACCATGACAGACATTGCAACATAAGTTAGGGATTGTTATAGTAAAATGACAATGCACTATCAGATAAGATGAACAGCAGCGCTCCTGATGGCGAGGGAATTGAGGATGTTAAAATTTTTATATCAAAAAGTAATCAAGATAGAGAAATATTTTCAGTTAGAAAGTTGTAGAGCGCCCTTGATTTAGTAAGGAAAGATATACAACTTACATGTAATATGTACACCACTGCCACAAAGTGAAAAGTTCTTGAAGTTTCAATGCGTCATTTTCATTGAATGCTTTCTGGTGTTTTAAAAGTCGAGCTGAATTTCTTATAGGAGAGAGACCATGGTTTTTCCCCTATAAGAGCTTCAACTCAAATTTTAAAGTACCAGAAAACATTAACTGAAAACGAACCATTGAAACTTCCGGAACACCTCAGATTGTGGCAGTACATGTACATATTACATGTGAGTCGTATACATTTTCCTATAAATTGAAAGATGCTCTACAACTTTCTAATTGAAAATATTTCGCTATCTTTATTATTTTTCGAAATAAAATTTTTAACTTCCTCAATTCGCCACCAGGGGCGCTGCTGTTCATCTCGTCTGATAGTACATAGTCATTTTATTAACTAATATCTAACTTTCTTTGCAATATCTGTCTTGGTTCAAAAGTTATTGGCCGCATCCGGTCTTTCCTAGGAACCCTATATACGTGCCTCATACCGAAGGCGGATTCATAATTCTTTTTTGGGGAGCGCAGACCTTAAAAACCATTTAGACCTATTACTGTACTTGAAATTTGTTTCTGAGTTTGGCTAAGTATCAATAAGTGAAAAAATTTAATTTTTGGAGGAGGCACCTGCCCCGTGGCTGTATTCGCTTTTATCTCATATATTAGTCTTTCAATTAGTTTCGTAATAGGGTCAGTCCATGTCAAATCAACCAATAAAAAATAAGTTTTGGAATTTGACGTCATGAATTTGGCTAATTTTTGGAATATTTATTCCTTATCACCTAAATTTTTTTTTTTTAATTTTTCCTGTTGCCAATTTTCGAGTTTTTGAGTTTCCAAAATTGCCAGAATGTCCTAAAATCTCTGCTTGCCGCCGAATATGCAATTTGCAAGCTGGATAGCTTGCAAATTACATATTCGGCGGAAAAACGGATAGCTTGCAAATGCAATTTGCAAGCTATCCGTTTCAACTACAAAGCTGGTTATGGTATCATTTTAAAGCTTGTAAAGAGGGCTTTCATTTGATGCATAACATGCGTGGTGTTTGTGCAAAAAAAAAAAAATTGGTAGTTTTCCAAAATTTTTATTTTGCAATTTTTAAAAATTGAAATTTTTTAAAATTCTGAAAAAAATCACACATATTGATACACATATATTGAAAGCACAGTCAAAATTTCAGGATGGTATCTCTATAGTATCATATAAAAATTGAATTTCTTTACAGGTAATGTAACGAGATTTAAGTTAAAATACGTGTATTTTAACCTAAATCTCGTTACATTTCCTGTAAAGAAATTCAATTTTTATATGATACCATCCTGAAATTTTGACAGTGCCTTCAGTAAATGTGTACCAACATCTGTGAATTTTTTTTTAATTTTAAAAATTTCAATTTTTAAAAATTGCAAAATAAATATTTTAGAACATTGCTAAAATTTTTTGTTTTATTTTGCAATAATAAATTTTATTTCGCAATTTTTAAAAATTAAAATTTTTTAAATTCTAAAAAAATTCACACATATTTGTACACATTTACTGAAGGCATAGTTAAAATTTCAGGATGGTATCTCTATTATATATAAAAAGTGAATTTCTTTACAGGTAATGTAACGAAATTTAAGTTAAAAAATCTCGTTACATTACCTGTAAAGAAATTCAATTTTTATATGATACCATAGAGATACTACCCTGAAATTTTGACTGTATCTTCAGTAAATGTGTACCAACATGTGTGAATTTTTTCAGAATTTTAAGAAATTTCAATTTTTAAAAATTCCAAAATAAAAATTTTGGAAAACTAAAAAAATTTTTTTGCATCAACACCATGCATGCTATACATCACATAAAAGCTCTCTTCACAAGCTTCAAAATGATACCATAACCAGCTTTATAGTTGAAATGAATAGCTTGCAAACTGCATTTAAAGTTTCGGTAGCGAGCAGGTTTTAGGACATTTTTTCAATTTTGGAAACTCAGAAACTCGAAAATTGGCAATAGGAAACATTAAAAAAAAATTATTTTTATATTTTAGATAAGGAATAAATATTCCAGAAATTAGTCAAATCCATGACGTCAAGGGTTTATGCACTGGTTAATTTGACACGGAATGACCCAATAGCTAAAATATTAGCTGATTAATTATTTGCCTTCATCGATCATTATACGAGTAGGATTGGCAAAACCGTAGCTAGGCAAGAGGTAAAGGGGGCCGAGTCCCCACCTGTGAAATATTTTTTGTCAAAATTAATTATTGTAGAATTTTGTTTTAAATGTTTCCCTTTGTATAAAATTGCGCATGATAATGGGTATTTATTCTTCGACGTTTAAAGTAAATTCAAAATAGATTTCTACGATAGATCGTCATGTTTCTTACAAAGTTCTGAGTATTCTTCTGCTCTATAACAAGGATAATGCAAATTACAAATTTGTAGTGTACTTCTATAAGTTTTCAATACAAATTTACATTAAGAATTCATTAATGTTAATTTTATTAGTTAGAGAGTTAGTATTATTAAATATATTAATAAAATACATCAAAATATTCACGAATTTTAAGCCTCTTGTAATAAGCGTTCAGCTATGGGCCTGAGGTCGGGATGCCCCCCAAGAGACCCAGGCCCCTTCGTTCCTTTAAACAATGACTGTAGGAGCCTGGACCTCCCACAATTGATTCACAACAAATAAAGAATTGCAAAACATAATTAAGATGGCAAAATACATAACATAAAACACAGGGTGTTCTGTCGAAGCGGCGACAAACTGAGGAGGGTGATAATAGCATCAAGAGGAATAAAAATCGCTGTGAAACGTACTATCGTAAACCATGTTTATTATTGTGAAAATCGCAAAACTACTTATACAGGGCCTGACGTCAAACGGGGACGACAAAAATACAATAAGTACAAAAACATTTATTTGTTAGCATGTTCAAAACACAACCTTTGGTGCAGAGTACAGTGTCAGAAATCCAACATTTTAAATGACCACACATGTCTTCAAATTTTTACAAAGAACTGGTTTTTACTACAGTCTTTGATTTTACCATGTTTGGCGCAGTATAGCCCAGATGCTCTTGCGCCATAAAAATCCAAACAAACAATGTCAGAAAGGGGTGTGTATGGTGTGCCAGGGGGAAGGGTAACAGCCGGAGTAAGTGCCGTAATCCGAGGTTAGGAAGGGGACGATGAGAAAATATTACAGATGTTCAAATTGGCGGCAGCAGATGTCATCGCACAGTCTACAGCGACGGGGAAACGATTGTCAGATGACGGGAAGATACCTAGTATACTGTTGATGCATGGACGCCGACGGCATAAAGGGGACAATATACCAGTAGAAGGCATTTTGTTTGAAATCGGGGGACAGGGGGACCCGTCCACCAATGTTGGTATTAGGGTTCCATATCCCCCTCCAATTTCAAACAAAATGCCTTTTAATGGTATATTGTCCCCCCCCCCCCAATATTTTTATGCCGTCGGCGCCGATGGTTAGAAAATGCATAGGGTTTTTCGAGATTTTCACCGACCAAGCGTGGTTTGTGATAGCAGGTTTCATGGCATTTTTTTCGTCTTGATGCCTGTTATCACCCTTCTGAGTTTGTTGCCACTTAAACAGAACACCCTGTATATTAATTTTGTTAATACTTTTCCTGACTTCTATCGACTTACTCGAGTACATGCGGTTCTTCCATTTTGACCCCCAATTTTTTTTTAAGTTGGCGCTCCCTTCAGAAAATTAATGATCATTTTTTTGGAAACTCAATTCAACGCAATTTTATACAAAGCAGAACATTTAAAACAAAATTCTACAATAATTAATTTTGACAAAAAATATTTCACAGGTGGGGACTCGGCCCCCTTTACCTCTTGCCTAGCTACGGTTTTGCCAATCCTACTCGTATAATGATCGATGAAGGCAAATAATTAATCAGCTAATATTTTAGCTATTGGGTCATTCCGTGTCAAATCGACCAGTACATAAACCAATTTTCGAGTTTTTGAGTTTCCAAAATTGAGTTTCCAAAAAAATGATCATTAATTTTCGCATAATTTTTGCATATTAATTTTGCCAATAAAAAATTTATTATTTATGGATTATATGAAAAGAGAAAATGGTCAAGGCTATATGAAAGTATATCATTAGTTGAACAGCAAAATTCTTTATAAGAGATTTTTTTTTTTATAGAAACCAGCCCAAACCCATCCTAAAACCCTGGGCACGAGACTAAAAATGGCTATTCCATTCCAGCAGAGAAAGAAAAGAATCTGAAACAAAACAGCTTAAGAAAAATAAACATTAAAAATATTCCTAATTTTTATAATTAAGGAATTTATTGATTTTAGTACCAAAAAGAAACGCACTTTTTTTAAATGGATTTATTGTGTTATCCCCAATGTACCCAACATCAAATCAGATTGTGAAAATATCCCTCCGACCTTTTCTCCCTTTATAACGGCACGCTTAATTTATCGTCTGTCACCCAGCAAAGTGAAGTCAGCAACATACTCTGCCAGTGGCGCATCTTTTGTGGAGAAGAGGTCAGCGCAGTGCGGATAGATATTGGGGATATTCTCATTTCCTCTCTTCCGCACTGCACGTATCCGCGCACACATACAGTCATGTGTAGGCCGCAGCAGCTCCTCCCATCAGAGTAGCAGCAACTTCGGGCTCTCCCGCCATTTTCCTTTTTTACCGCGTTTTCCGCTCTTCGCGCGATTCCTCTCATAGTTATTTTAGCTCCTCTGCTTTTTCTTTACAAGAGCTGCAGCAACTGGCTCGCTAGTAAAGAAGTGCCGTCACCAGATGGCGCTACTTTCGTTGCGTGATCACGCATAATATTTTCATGTTATTCATTTAGTCAATATTAATAAGTTTGATCTTATTCTGATTATTGTTTTAGTCCTTCCAGTCTTTTTGACTTGGCATGGTTTTAGCGTCACTAAAATATTAAACTGCGTTTCAACGCAGGCGAAACAGGCAGTTTAAAAATTAACAGGGGGCGTGATGTTATGAAGAAGAAATCGTCTGCTTAATATCCATTTTTAACCAAATACAGTGAAGTACTTTAGTCCATATGCACTTCTAGAACAAGCGAATTCGTTTTATTATTGGTAAAATTAATTAAATTAAAAGCGTGCACTTAATAAATAAATAAATTTAAAAAGATAACACCCCCTTTGGGAGGGGATTTCGTAAAATATTGGGTACTAAAAATGCATCAAATAATGGAATTGTGGAACATTTTTCTAAACCGAGACAAGTTTGGAAATGAGTTTTCGGGCATTGTTAGTTTGCGTCTCATGGGCAATTAAGTATAAGCTGCTCCAGAAGCAAGGCCGTATACAAGGGGGAGGTTAGGACTACCCCCCCCACACCATTTGAACAATTTTATTGACTGAAAAATCAAATGTTATTTGAGTGAAAAAAATTTCCATCAACTCCCCCTTGTCTCCTCTAAAACCCCTCATTTTTTTAAATTTCGGGATGAGCCTATTCAGAAGTATTCGAGAATAATTAGAAGTACGGAAAATAAAATACGTAAATATAGAGGGGAAAACAGTAGCGCTTCTAGCTTCGAAGTCTATGGGGTGGGGGAGGTATTGCCCGACTTTACTGCTCAGTATGTTATATTTGGTTAATTCTCTACTTGAAAGTGTTTTCCTCTGCTTAAAATATATTATTACAGTGAAACCTGGTAAAATGACTACCTTGGTAAATCGACCACCTGAATAGCGTGACCACTTTTTATAAGAAGGAACAGGTAGGGACTTAGTCATGCCTGTACTAAAGTCTGTCGTGTATAGTGACCACATGCCTATGGTGGCAATTACTGTCCAGCTGCAAAGATGGTCACTTTAAGAAGGTTCTACTGTATTTTAATAGCATTGATTTTATTTGATCTCTATACTGCATTAAAGGCCATTACGCCAAGGAGAACTTGCATCACTACCTCTGTGCTAGCACACTGGTAGCTGCATTGCAAAGTCCGACATAGGGGCGATTTTGATCCAACTTTTGATCAAGAGCTTGAAATTTATTATTATTATTTATTATTATTAGTAGTAGTAGTATATACTTTTTATTACTATATTATTATTATTTATAATTTATTATTATATTCATTATTTGCAATCAAATGAAAGAACTATAATAAAATAAAGCAACAATTTTTATCAACGTTTTTAGCCAAAAAACCTTGATAAAAATTGTTACTTTGCAATATAAATTATATAAATATATCTGCTGTAAGGGGCTTTTCGATAAATTTAATACCAGTTTCTTCGCAATTTGGTTTAAATAGTAGTCTATGTACTACACCATTCCGCGAAATAACCGGTTTCGGAAAATAGTCTTCAAATATATTTGTAAGGGATCGAATGTTCGTCGTTCGTAACTCAGTTGGTAGAGTATCTGCCCGGCAAGTGGGAGGTCGTGGGATCGTGCCCCACCGAACGCAAAAACATTTCTTTGCGAACGTTTCACCATCTAACCATGCCATAACATCGGCGTTAATATTACTACGCCTAAGAAACGTTGATAAATATTGTTGCTTTATTTAATCTGTGTAGTGTTCGACTTGTATTAATATAAATGAACTATAGTAACTCTTCACTTTGTGAATAAAGTATATGAAACGTTGCTAGCCATTTCGGAAGCATGGAGCTTCCTTTTTCAGAACATAAACAAAACTGATGCTGTGCACTTGCACGTGGGACATGATTATAGACATAGAACATAGCTACATACAGAAAAGTACAGAACAAAGATTTAGACATGGAAAATTATAGAATACAGATATAGACATGGAAAATTATAGAATACAGATATAGACATAGAAAAATATAGAACATTCGAACTGATATAGAAAAGCATAGAATATGGAACATCTGCATAGTAAGAGGGGGGAAATAAAAAATCACACGCGCAATCATGTCGTAGAATATTTTCATACCCTGAGAAGAGCGAACAAACTTTATACAGTATATCTCTAAATCTCTCTTTCTTTCCCTTTTTTTTTCTCTCTCTCTCTCGAACTAGCTCTGAATTTTCTTCTTAAACTTTACAAACCTAATTTGTGACTTTTTGGGGTAAGAGACCTACAATTTTACGAAGAATCCAAACCTTGAGCTGACTATTTCACTCGGAAGCCGAACCCGGGACTACAAATACTCAGTAGCGGATTTTTAAGTAGGCACACAAAGCACAGGCCTAGGGGCGGTATCAAAAAGCTTGAAAATAAAATTTTCCAAACTGGACAATGTTGAAAATAATGTTTCTTTTAATTATTGCCCTGTTTCCCCAATAGCGATGACATATAGGCGACTACTTTAACTTGCCTGCAAATGCAAACTACAGAATCGAAAGACAAAGGGCTATGACCATATTGTTTACATTACAATATCCGATACTTCCCACCAGAGAAGCGGATGTATCTAGTATTAACACGTGGAAATTGCCATTAGTTGTTGATTTTAACTTCGTGATTTTGAAAAAAGCCGGAACGGAAACGTTTTGCAGGTGCTATTGAAGGTAAACAAAATGATGATCAGTGTTCGCAATGGGCTTTTTGCATAACAGAGCGTTTGAAAATAGAAATCAAGCAAGGTTTTAAGCAGAGAATTAAAAGGATTTTGTCTTCAGCGAGTGACGAGAGCGGCATTTCATATCGATCAGTGTTACTGTGCGGTTAATTGAGGCTTCAGTATTCCTTCGTAAGTTAATCAATTAATCGTTAATTAATCGATAAGCGAGTTAATGTTTTTTACTTTCATGTTATAGATAAGTAGTAATCATAGACTCGCGCAGACTTGAAAAATTAGTGGGGATTTTGGAAATTTTAAATCGAATAACCTTCGTATTTTTTCAAAGGATTTAATTCTAATTTAAATTTCATTTAACCAGATTATCTGACACAATAAGATGCCTGAAGTGCTAAAATGAACCGAATTATATTTAATTACAGAAAAATATTTTTTCTTCCTCTAGGTAAAATAATTCATAATAATTCATAGTAATAATTTATAGGTAAAAAATTAAATCATAGTTCGTGAATCATATAATTTTTTAAAATATTAAGATATTAATATATTAGCCTAGTGATTCTTAAACTTTTTACCATGAGCCTCCCTTTTAGGCCTAAATGCTAACGTCGTCCCTTTTATACCTACATGCGGACGTTGCGCCCCCTCGCGTTAACGTATCAGCATTTTTTTTATTGAAGGGCACAGCTTTACTTTGTGTTTCACAAAGGCATCATCGTCCGTATTTACAGAACATTTACAGAACATTAGGAGGACGCCGTACATCACCGACATATAATAATAAAAATTATGTTTATTAAGTTAAAATACTGTTTTAAAATATAAAATATCGTAGATAAAAATATAGTATTTAACCTAAATGAATTGCTCACTGCAATTGACATAACTGAGTTTTTGTTTTTGTTTTTTCCAGAAACCAATTTAGCTTATTAGGCGAAAATAAGAATTTCACCTACGAAAATATTCTCGCTCCCCCTTGAACAACTGTATTAGTTAATTGCTTAAATAGCCAGATTTCCCTTCAAAATGGAACAATTATGTGTCTCTTGGGAAGAGTGAGACACATCCGTCCAAAGCTGGACTACCTTACCCGAATCGAAACATCTGGTAACCTTACGCATCGGTAGAATTCTACGACAGATACATGAAAAAAAAGGGTTCGCAACTTTTTAAAATTTTGTGCCCTGGGCATATTGCCCAGCGTGCACATTATAAACCCGGGCTTGATATGCTTTTTGTATATATATATATTATATATATACTAATAGTAAACGAATGAACAATAAAAAATTTGAACTGATAACGACAAAATTCATACAAGGATGCGTACGTGTTTTTTTCCCCAAATACGCGAAATACACGCAAAAATATCAGAGGTTCCAGGATTCCAAACTAAAATTATTGTGGATTCAAAAAATGTCTCGAATCCACGAAGTCGGAGACTGTGGTAGCAATAATTTCGAATTGTATCTTATTAGTTTGAATAATTATATGAAAAATCTCCTTTACATATCAAATGTTAAGAGTATGATATGCGTTTTTTTTAAACAAATATTCTTTTCTTTGTAAAGGGGGAGGGGGCAAAGTCGTCTTCAAGAAGAAATCTCTGGAGGTGGGCGGGGACGGCAGTGCAGACTGTGGCTAGAGTTGTAAAAAACCCGGGAATTTTGGACACATTGGAAACTTTGATGGGAAGAAACCAAGATAGCTAGAATAAAGGAGGTAGTGCCATCCTCACCTTTCTCCCTATTGGTCGATTGTGTCGAATCGACCAATAGGAAGAAAGGACTACCTCCTTTATTCTAGCTATTTTGATTTCTATGTTCAAAGTTTCCAATTTGCCCAAAATTCCCGGGTTTTTTACAACTCTAGCTGTGCCTAAGGGCGGCAATTTTATAAATCCGCCACTGCAAATACTAGATACACGCCTTGCCTTTTTGCCACTGTAGAGGAAGGATGATCTTTGTGCGAACGTGTTTCTGTTTCCTCCTTTGAAAGAAGCTTTGAAGCGCATGTATAATAATAATAGCTACAACTAATAATAATATACTACAAATACGAACCAGAAACAATACTAGAGAACAAAACACACAAATTGTACTGGGATAGGGCTATTATGAGGGACAAAACGACACCACACAACAGACCAGACATAATCCTAATTGGCAAAACCACACACATCACAGACATAGCAATACCCAACACAAACAACATACAGAACACATACACCACAAAAATGACTAAATACCAAGACTTAAGGTAGGAAATTAAAGACACTGGCACATGGATAAGGTAAACGTTATCCCTCTTGTCTTATCAGCAACAGGTATAATACCAACCACACTCCAAAAGAACTTGGAAATACTTGAAATTGACCCCAACACATACATACAGATGCAAAAAGCAACAATACTAAACACCTGCCGAACAGTCAGAAAATTTTTAAACTTGGCACCAGAATGAAACATACAAAATTATTTTCACACTGAAGGTAGACTTGAGAACTTGGCACCGCCCGTCTTAAGCCTAATCCGCCAAGTGCGAGAACACACACACACACACACACACACACACACACACACACACGATAAAATAAATAATAATAATAATAATAAAATCCCTTTTATCTATTCCATTAGAATATTAACTAGTTTCCTAATAAATAGTTCAAATTATCTCGACAAATAATGGAGGAGAACGCTAATGCATTTTGGTAATTCGATGTTTATTACCCCATACACACGTACATTTCTGCATGAATATTTCCCTGCGTTAAACCATGAGACAGTAGTTCCTCCATTGGGACGGAACAAGACAGGCATCACGCAAAACAGAGATTAATGGTTTTAGCATCCATCAACACGAAACGCAAGTAATTACCAAAAACGATGCATCTTTTGATTTTGGCTATTAAAGATGTTTCGTTCTGTGTCATATCTTCACTAATGAAGCCATTTTAAGCAAGGGCAGGCAATGTCAATAATAAAAGGAAACTTTATAAGTAGAGGGATGAGTGGCAGTCGGAGTATGAAATGGCTGGAAAAAATGCATTTTTTAAAGTGAACGGAAGTCAGAGACCATTTCCTTAAAAGAAAATGATTCTTCGCATTCAGAAAATAAGAGACCTATTTAAAACGACTGACTGTTCTAAAGTGAATGAGTTCTAAAGATCACTTGCATTTCGAGAATTAAAATGTGTTCAAAGAATTCATTTTCCCCCTCTCTCTCTGTAATGAATGGGAATAACAATGCATTCTAAATTAGACTAATGCTGTCTATTTCCTTCTTTTATGCTTATGTGGAAATACGCTTTATATTTACAGTCGAATCCGCGTAAGTACACATCGAATAACTGCACAGACCGCATAAGTACATAACATGTTACGTCTAAAAAAATATCCTATATTTTTAACGTTGTCTGATACCCCTTAACTGTTTATCTTCAGCTGCAAAAACTACATAAATGCATATATTTTTTTTAAATCAAAATGATGTTTTATTATAAAATTTCAA
>QLNU02003225.1:44781714-44824475 GCA_006491805.2 Dysdera silvatica | reverse complement strand
CGACAACGTTCACCAAAAGCCAGTTCTGAAATTGTAGTCCTCCTCTGTTGTAATTAACTTGCCCGTTTGTGACGTCACCACATGTTATTTCTAATAGTTCCATCGGACTTCTTTTCGTGAACGAACAGTACGCACGCAAGTATGCGGGAGTGTAGTATGGCTTGAATTCATCTGGTCTCGGCCCGTTATCGATGCTAGGATGCGTGAGTTCTTCGTTCCAATTATATCGGCGTGACTGAGTATTTGTGCTACGAGGTTTAACGTGGTGAAAGTCAGCCAAAATACACATTTCTGGTGACTTCCTCTCAATTGAATTCGGATTTGCCGAGCGCATTTCGAAAACGCTTCAAGGCCACAAAGGTTTGATTGTCTGGTTTTTACGCGAATTTCACCTTTTGATGAGAGTCTAAGGAAATTGAAGGCACTGATGCGATGCATGCTGTCTGCGGCTATTTTCGTGATTAACATAGTTATACAATATACCATTATTATCATGAAATCCCAAGCCTTTAAATCCGGGCCCGAGTTCGATACTTAACTTGAGAAATCTTTCTAAGCTTAAAAAATGTAGTTTAGTTCCATCAAACGAAGCGACATGATGAAAGATAGGGGAAAATATATATATATAATAAGCAGCATGAGGGCCATTAGCGATAAAACTGTTTTTCCGTCAATGCATAAGGACGTCGGTTCGACACCAGGCTTGGGATTTTTTTTTTTAAACTTCAAAAAATGGTCTGACCTCGATGAAACGGCAAACTGAAAAGAGAGAAGAAACATTAACAGTTTAAGTGCTATTAATACTGAAAGTGGCTCTTTTTGTTACTGCGCAAGGTCACAAGTTTGATACCGGATTTGCGAACGTCGTCTTTTTTTTAAGCCAAAACTTTAGTTTGGCCCGCCAAATGAAGCGACACTTGGAAAGAAAGGAAAAATATATTTAATAGCAGGCTGTATAAGGGTCACTAATGATGGAACTGGCTTTTTGTCGGTGCAAACAGGGGCGGACCAGGACGCCGGCCAACCATGGCATACTCATGGGTTATAAGACTTGCGCCCTTCGATAATCTAAGGTATGCGCCCTTTGAGAGGACCCAGTCCGCCCCTGTATGCACGATACAGGACTTTGCAACGTCATCTTTCTTTTAAAGCTTATAAATTATATTATTTAGCCCCGCCCATCAACGTAGTTTTAAAAATTATTGGGGGGGGGGGCAAGCACATATTACATATTTATACATCACAGTATATGTTTGTTTAGGTGTTTTATGGCGCAAGAGCATCTGGGCTATACTGCGCCAAACACAGTAAATGTAAAATTGCCATTTATTTCGAATTATTGGGGGGCTCTGGCCCATGTAACTCTACACCTATGGCCCTGTTAAAAGAAGTGACACACACCGACAGATGGGAAAACATATCCAATAGCAGGCAGTATGACGATATAAGTAGCATCAACGATATAACTGGCTTTCATCACTGTATCAGAGCCATAGGCAGGCTGGAGATAGAGGGGGCTAAGATCTCACCTTGGAAATGTAATCATCCTCTTGGAAAATATTTTTTTCAAAATACACTCTATAACAAACAAATCGACGCACCAAGGAGGAGTTGTCCGATTGCGATAAAAATTGGTGGATGTGAAGAACATACATAGAAAAAGAAACGATTAAAATTTCAGAACAATTGAATGATTTATTGCAGAGTTTGACCGTTACAAAGGGAGGAAGTCAATAAGGCGTTGGTCCACCTCTGGCCTGGATGCAAGCTGTCACCCGGCGTGGCATAGACTGATAAAGATCCCGGATGGTGTCCTGCGGAATTTCTTGCCAAATTGTCTCCAACTGTCGGGCTAAATCGTCAACATTCCGGGATGGTTGCAATCGCCTTCCCATAGCGTCCCAAATGTGCTCTATGGGAGAGAGATCAGGAGACCTAGCTTGCCAAGGAAGTGTTGGGCAAGCTTGAAGACAATTCATAGCAACACGTGCCGTGTGCGGCCGGGCATTGTCTTGTTGAAACGTAAGTCCAGGGTGTCGCAAAAGGAACGGTAACACAACCGGTCGTAGAATGTCGTCTACGTACCGCTGTGCTGTAAGTGTGCCAGAAATGACCACCAAAGGGGTCCGGCTATCAAAGGAGATGGCATCCCAGACTATAACACCCTGTTGTGGGCATGTGTGGCGTGCGATAGTAAGGGCAGGATCCCCACGCTGCCCTGGACGTCTCCAGACACGTCTGCGGTTGTCGTCAGGACACAGTTGGAAACGGGACTCGTCACTAAAGACTATACGTCCCCAGTCAGCGCAGTTCCAAGTTGATCGAGCCCGGCACCACTGTAATCGGACTTGACGGTGTAAAGGCGTGAGGGGGTAAGCGGCGTAACGGTCAGCGCGAGCGTAAATTCCGCTCTCTCAGTCGTCTGCAGAGGGTCATGTTGGACACATGTGTGCGGGCCACACGTTGGATAGTTGATAACGACGAATCCGGTGCTGTGACAGCTGCTCTGACAATCGCTCTGTCTTCCCGTTCTGTTGTGGCCCTAGGTCGACCGCTGCCGTCCCGACATCTGCCGTTGTTGACCCACTCTTGCCAGCACCGTCCAATCGCCGCATCGCTTCGACCCACATGTCCAGCGATTCTTCGATTCGTCCAACCAGCCTCTTTCAATCCGATAGCACGACCTCTTTCAAACTCTGACATATGCTCGTAATGAGCACGAATCTTTCGGCGAGGCATTGTTACAGTCGACGTAAGATATCCGCAGTCAAAATGCAACAGAAATTTTGACCACATATTGAGAATCGCTCCTTATATACACCTGCTGAATGCGCAGTTCCGATGCGCTGGAGTTCCCGCTATTCATTCATTGGACACCAAATTTTAATCATTTGCATGTTCGGTCAAAATGTCTTTGCATACGAAATTTCATTACAATCGGACAACTCTTTCTTGGTGCGTCGATTTTTTTTTTTTTATAGAGTGTAAATTCAGTAATTTATTTAAAATTTTTTTGTTTTGTATAAAATTGTACTGGACAATGGAAATTGTTAATGATGTTGATGTTAAAAACACAGTCAAGGTAGATTTCTGAGGCATATCTTGTGTACACGTTTTTTAGTGGGGGGAGTCATCATCTAATCTATAATAAGAATAAGGGAAATTGTAAGTTTTAGTTAACTTCAATAAGTTTTCAATGCAAAATTTACATTAAGAAATGTATTCATTAATGGTAAATATAGTAATCCACTCAGATATTTAGTGTTATTAAATGTATTAGTAAACTACACCAAAACACTAATGAATTTTAAGCTCCCCGTATAACAAATGCCTGGCTACGGGCCTGAATTGCATACAGTCCTGAGAAATACCAGACTGATTCGGATATTGACATAAAGTACAGTATACATACAGTAGAAAATAAAGTTATCCATCGCCAAACGATTATAATAGGCATTAATAACGTTCTGCCAGTATGTTAACATATATACATCTGTGATAAAATGCCTGGCCATGGCAAGAGAAAAAGTTTTCGAGGGCAGTATGAAACTCACCCAACTTGAAAAAATCTTGTCCACGTAAATGATAGCCCAGTGACAGAAAAAAGTAATAATCTGAAGACGAAACATGGAGTGAACTGGCTGGGTGAAAAACTCATACCCAAGTTCTTGGACAGTATTTCTAGCCAGTGAAGTGAGCCCGAGCATTACACTCAAGAAGCAGAAAATTTCCATCTCCTTTTTCAATTCCTCCTGCAAGAGTTTTAGTTGTTCACAGTACAGTGTCACGATGGTTATTTGTCCTTGGTGCAAGACTATAAACAGCATTACTTGCTGCCCACGATAAACACACCTAATCTGGTGAATGTCTTTTTCCCCTTTTTAAAGCAGTTTTGCCATAGCAAATGAAATAATCTAGGAACAAAATAAGAATGTGAATCAAGCAATAGTGTAGAAATTTAAAACTCATGGTGGGGGCTCAAGTGGCTTTAATGAAGATTGTATGATACAGCCTTCAGAAAATGTGTTTTGACATTCAATGGGGGGGGGGGGGGCTTAAAGCCTTATGAGTCCTCCTACACCACTGGTATGGTATCAACTGAGAATAAACCAATGCACAGTATTTGATAAACAGGCGGTGAATTTGATGAAAAAAAAAAGAGGGGGTTTCGATCAAAATAAAATTTGACTTCATAAGGAATTCTATTTTACAATTACTAATATTGCTCAAATGATGTGTGTGTGTGTGTGTGGTTACACACTGAAGTCCCATCATTATGTACGGCCTTAACTGAGGAATTATCATCGAAAGTGGAGTTTTGTCATGTTATTGCGTGGTCTCGAGTTCAAAATCATAAGAACGAACATCGTCTTCTCATTTTTCCTCTGGTAAAAATAAATCTCTTCCATTCAAGACTGGGTTAACCAGTAAATAAGAACATGCTCAGAGCATTAAGTTAAAAGGGTTGAGAGGGCACTGCAGAAATTCGTCACTGATGGATTTGTCATGGAGTATATGGTAAAAAAATAATAATAATTACAAGATAGGCCCACCTCTACCAATTATATAAGCAGATGTGTCATGTAAGACTAGCTTTTAGAATCCGATTTAAAGCCTTGTACTTAGAACATGCAGAAGAAAACTTTTCAAATATATAGTATGAAGGGGGGGATACTTCCCACCTTACTGTTCAGTTTTGTTTGATGTATGAAAAATAAAATTTTAGTGTGTTATTCATTATTATTTATATTTTGAACCATGGTTGATTGTATTTGCATGGCATAAAGGCAACAATGGCTATTCTGCGCCAAGCAAGGTGAGATCGTATACACTGTTTATATTTTGAACCACATACATATCAGGGCACCAAAATCCTACAAGGCCTCAGGGCCCCCTTAATCCTGCTCTGGATAAAAGGATAGCAAAAAAATCCTGTTGCGTTAGGACATACAAATTTCTGAGGGACCCAAACCTGTCAGCTAACAGATCAAACCACATATAAATTCACTCATACGCATAAAGTTATATGGGCTTGTGGAACAGACTCCCACTAAAATTTAAAATAAATTATAATTTTACATATATTGTAATGTATGAATGTTCACGTAAAATGTGTTTGCTCCCCCCCCCTCCCAATAATTTTGCAAACTCTATGTTGTCGCATTCGTTATCCATATAGTAGCTCAGTAACATACAATTAAACATGCTTTTGGATTAACGTTGCATTTACTTTCGATTTTTACTCACAAATTGAATTTATGGATTACTCGCAATAGGACCTGATAAAAATTTGGAAATTTCGGGTTCTATTTCACAACCATGTGAGTAACATGCATGAGAAAACAGCAAATTTAACAAGGAAGCCCACAACACATAGTAACACAACAAAATATACGATTTATTCCTTCCAACACTATATACAAGTGTCTATATTTCTGAAACTACACAAACATCAACAACGAGCATTTATAAAACCTATGAAGTAAACAACAATAACAAAAAAGATAATTTGAATACATATTGTGCTATATACGCAAGTATACAATTTCCAAATTTTATTAGCCCGATCATAGTAAATATATAAATAATAATATAGTGGTTAGGGTTAGTTAGAGAGTAAAATTCCAAATATCTGGATGATTCAATTATTCGAATTTTTTCAAGTCATTCACTGAAACATAATGATCGTTCTTTCAAATGGATGCGTAGCCCATTCTCACATTCATTGCATACCTCAACTACTCTCTTTTTAACGTTAACGTACTCTGTTATCCAGATCTACCCTGCCCTATTTAGTCCAGATGATCGGAAAATTATATTCTGTAAGTATTTCAGATTCTATGTATAACATTTAAAGGAAGTGTAACACTGTTCAGCAATAAATAGATTATATTTATCATCATCAATCATTTCAAGGCATATTGAACATATACGGAGATATCTGGTTTTACGTTTCGGCATAAACTTTACGAGTTATCCTCAGAACGGCTGTTTGATCAACGGCTGTTTCAACCTCTATTGCTCGAACCACAATCCGATGGAAGTTTGCAAAGGACAAGTAGAAACGTGAAGTAAAAACATAGGTTTACACAATAATGGATTAAGGGCCATGTGACCGGTGGCATTACACTGGGTGCCAAGCAAAGGGGAAAACAAAATGGCCTAACGATGCTTCGGAATTCATGAAATTGGGGAAGTAAAAATTGTATTAAAATGAATTTATTTGATTGCACATAGGACATTCCATATTATTGAAACTCATGTACAGGTTTAATTTGTATATTAAAAGAATTTAATTTTTCGCTCGTCAGAAAAAAGTATTTGTGGTTTAGTTACATGTTATTTGTTGTAAGGAAATTTTAATTGTTATGCCTTTCCATCTTGTAATAATATTTAATATTTTTTATAATAACAATTAGTAACCCACTGAGCAAATCCCGGAACTAAACAACGGAACATGTGGAATGGGACCATGAGTTAAAGGTGACCTTTAAACAACGGGGGTGGGGGGGGGGAGACAATAACCAAATAGCAGGATGTACATCCTCTGAAATGATGGAAGTAATTGGTAGAAGTTACGAACATAATCTTCACATTATCAACTAGAAGTTTCAATCACCGAATTATGGTGTGTAGCTCTATTTTTCTTTACTTCTACAACCTGAGAATTTGTGTCATCAATGTTTCGAAATCCAGAATCCTCCGGTTAATTGCTGGCTTTTCACGTTGCAAGGACAGCACAGGCCATGCTGTGCTAGAATACTCAAGGCAACGGAATGAATTGACCAAGATGAAGTTCGGTTCTTGTCAATTCCCAAATAAGGTGAGAATATAACGTCATTATTGTTTATAAAAAATAAATAAAAACGGGGACGTATGTTCTGAGTTTTATGATGCAAGGACACCAATGGCCGTGCTTTGTCCGAACCCACAGTTCTCAGAGAAATCCGAACCTTTTACGTCCTAAGGAATCAACCCCAGGACCATATAGTGAGAGGTTGGTTGGTTAAGAGTATTTTTGGGGCACCGTTGGGAATTGAATATGGGGCAATGGCATGGAAGGCAAATGCACTACCATTGCGGGGCATAGGCAAAGAAGTATTTTTGTAGTGCTTGAAGCCATATATCTAACAAAAATTTTCAATTCCTCCAGCAGTAGTAAAATTCCTGTATACATTTATATTTTTTACGTTGACATTTAAACACTGCAGAAAAAAGAATAATTCAACTGCATATATTATCAGAATCCAATCCCGAACAATAAAAAATGTCTTCACTTCGAAAACTTCAATCTTAAACATTATACCATGTGGATTAACCGAATTGTATACACATATTAAAATCTATCTGACACAAAAGTGCACACTGGTGCTAAAAATTGAAGCAATCAACATGGAATATGCACATGGTATTTCATCCTTTTTGGGACACCAATTTTGCTACAATTATCCAAGTGTCACATTCTATGTTCACAAGTGTAACATGTGCAAAGTTCACTTCACTAGTGTTACACACACATATATGTTCACTTCGTTGAATGTTATGAGCATCATAAAATGCATAAAAATTAGATTATGTGTACCACATATGATGTCTGTCCCACAGTGTTTTTTTGCTTTTTAATTATGTCTTTGTGTAAGTGTGAGTACAACCATTCACCATTCTTTCATTTTTATTCATTCAAAAGAAGACATTCTTTTAAAAGAATGTATTTTCATTTTCATAAAAGAATGGATTCTTCCATTTCTACGGCACAAAGAAAAGGTTATGCTGTGTTGAGATCTACAGTTCCCGGAGTGAATAATTTTAAGGCCTAGGGAATCAATTCTCAGCCTATAATGCTCAGTTGTAGGCTGAGAGTTGGCCTACAACGATTGGTTAGTCAGTAAGTGTTCTCCCTCTTTTTCTTAGCGTCACTGGGAGTCAAACCTGGATTAATGATATGCTAAGAAAACACTCCAACTACTATTGAGAATTCTTAGCACCTTAAAAGCATGATTTTTTCCATTCTTCTTCTTTTAAAAACATATTTTCTTTCATTCTCATTCTTTAAAAAAAAAAAAACCTGTATTCTTTCATTTCTATTCTTTTAAAAGAATGCATTCTTTAATGCAAATTCCTTGAAAAGCAGGGGTAATTGTAAATGCAAACCAGATTCCCAGAACATTCCAGAAAATTCCCTGAAACGTTATGTAATACTTTTAGTAAAGACACTGATTTCCACAAGAATATAAAACAAAATTTTTGTAACTTTTTAAAAAGAAATCGTGGACGAGAAGTCGAAATTCCCAGAAATCCCGAAACATAATCACCTAAGAAAAAAGAAAAGCATTATTTTAGTTTCATTCTCTTAAAAGAATGCATCCTTTCATTTCTACTCTTAAAAACCCTCCTGCACTTTCCATTAAAAAAAACCAACCATATTTATTCATTTTCCATTCCCTTAAAAAAAAAATGCATTTGTGGAGCCCATTCTTTTTTTTTTTTGGGACATTTAGTTATTCACAAAATAGAAATGGGAGTTGTTTTCCTCATTCACTAAATGCAAATGAGACACATTTTTTCAGAATGATGAAATATTCTCATTCAGATAATGAAATTCCCATTATTTCATTTGCTGCACACTTCTACTCCACTACCTGTCGCTTAAATTTTAGGCACCAGTGCATAGAAATTGCAGGAAGAGAATCCATGAAGATTGTTTCTGATACAGGTTGCATTAGCTCCTGTAGGAGAGTTTAAGAAGGGAGAACACAGCAATATTTCTTCGTTTGGCTATTTAAGTATGGAATGTAATTAAATGGCTTAAAAAAAATTATCACAGTTGTATCTAGAATTAGAGTAAGTGCTAAAATGTATGTCATAACGAAGTCCAGTGATACACTTCTATTCCAAAACTCGGGGAACATGCTCGAATGACAGGATGGGGCTCGTAGCTTCCAGCTCTATGCCCATAGCAGTGCACTCACTGGCAGAGGCGAAATTTCCGATCTCCTGCAGAATCCGACCCATAATGAACCTAAAACATATATATCGAAATGATAGTTACGAATGTTTAATTACCATTACCAACAAATTTACCGAAAAATTATGAACCTTAGATTAAAATCATGAACCTTTTTTATGAACAAATTTGCCAAAATTATGGACCTTCGTATAACAATAGCAGATAAATATTTGCCACTGGAGTTCTTACAAATTAAGCCTGACCCCACCTTCTTGTACGGTTCCTACTACATTCTTTGTTGAGTCCCAGTCTGGTTCATGTCCATATTGTAAAATGTGTTCTGACAGATCTATGTCTCTTTTCTCGAGTGCTTGTTTGTGTTCTTTTCTTCTTGTTTTGATCATTCTTTTTGTTTGTCCTATGTAATGTTTGTTGCATGCAAAGACTGCAACAAACATTACATAGGACAAACAAAAAGAATGATCAAAACAAGAAAAAAAGAACACAAACAAGCACTCGCGAAAGGAGACATAGCCTCACGTCTGGCAGAACACGCTTTACAACACGGACACGAACCCGACTGGGACTCAACAAAAATACTACACCGTCACATCACAAACAAGAATAGTAGACTCTTCTTAGAATCTTGGGAAACTTACAAACTACACGGGAAAGCCATTAATACATCACAACCACTTCCAGAAACTTATAAACAACTCTTACTCTGAAATGTATGGGACTTCCCCAACATCAGGTGCCCCGCAATATAGGTTTCTCATTGGTCCCTATTGGGTTTTTCCATGATTCTATTGGAGGCCTCCCATTGGTTCCCACTGGGTTTTCCCATTCTGCGGGACTACTCTGATGAAGGGTTTTCCAGAAATTTCAAGTATAAAAAAGAGACAGAAACATAACATCGTCATTACTCCTGATGAAGGACTGCTGCTGATGCGTCCGAAAGCTTGAGTGATCTTTTTCATTGCTATTTTACCAGTGTTTAACCTTTTTATGTAAATTTCCTCCCTGGTACCCTGTATTTTATTTCTAAAGGAGAGATTGTTTACAGAGTCCTTATTTCTAATTAGTAGGTTTCTGTTTGAATGTTACGGCCTTTGAATGCTTGCGCAAAACTCACTGCCTGTTACTCAAGGTGTCTACCCAAATTCTATTTCAAACTTCCCTGACTTTTCCAGGTTTCCAGACCAAATCTTAATCGATTTCCAGTCACTAATTACAGTAAACAACACACAATACACTAAAATTTGCGCAATCAAAATAAGTTTAAAGACAAAACCCACCAATGCAAACCCCCAAAGCCATTTATAACTCAATTACAGTGAATTTACAAATTCAAAAGCTGTATTAAAAAAACACACTTCTTTACACAAAAAACTTGTATTTATTAAACAGTTACAACATTTCCATTCGCCCCGTTTTGAGTTCCTTAAAGAAGAATTTAACTATATAATCACATAGCATCATCTATTCCATTCAAAGTGTATGTGCGTGTGTGAATTTATATAAGGGAAAAGAGAGTGGTATAATAAAAATTCCTTACAGATTGGATAATTTAGCTAAAAACACTTTTTGTTTTTCAAGTTTTAGTTACATATTTGGCAAACATTTTCTCCTGAGAAATATATAGGCTTAATAATTTTATATAAATTATATTAGTTTTGGTGCAAAATGGTAACTTTTGGAAGAAGTTTAGTCAAAAGTACAAGTTTTTCAAAATTTTCAGTATGCAATGTGGTATGAAAAGCACAGTTCAGGAAAATTATTTTAATAAGTTATTTATTATAACAATGAATTTCAAACTTCCCTGACTTTGGCCTTTGTATTTCAAATTTCTCTGACTTTTCCAGTCGGAGAAAACTTCCCTGACTTTCCTATGTTTTCAAGATCTGCAGACACCCTGCTGTGACTAGCAGTATTTAAAGGCGAGTAGTTGTAAATTTTGAGATTTACTACGTGACTGCGAATTTATTTAAGGTGCATATTACGTAAAGTGGAGGGTTACTGTAGTTTACTGTACAGTGTATGATATACATAATCATAATTATGAACATAATATGTGTATATATCAATATATATGTAACACATCCATAATATAAACATATGTAAATAGAAAGTGTTACCAGGATTGATGTGACATAGGATCTATTGACACGGCATCCCGCAACGTTTTCTCCGCCAGTCGGCTATCGCCCAAGTGATGATGCATCACACCCTAGAAATATTACCCTTTAATTAAAACAAGAAAGGAAAAAAAATCCATCAATACTCACAGACTATGCAAGACTTTGGACAACCCTTCCAAGTTTTCGTAACAGTAGAAATCGTTTTTTTGGAGGTGGGGAAGGAGAGAGTGTTCAAGTTGTTAGCCCGATGCTTAGGGGATTTACGGGTTAATGAGAAATTCGAATCTTTCCCAACTTATTGCACCAATGGAACTGAACTTAGGACTACAGAGTTGTACAGAAAGTCCAGCACTTTACAGTACATTGAGAATTAAACCCAATTCCTTTGCCCCGAAAGAAGAATATTTTGCTTCTGTACCAACACAGCAGCTTTTATCAACAGACGAAGAGCTAACAATAGTTTCCAAGAGGTCACCCTCCCTTTTGCTGACTGTACCCAATGTTGCTTAAACTTTGTTCAGATGCAAACTGGTATATTCACTACGGTACAGCTATTAGCACATTAAAGTGAGAAACAGTGAGCTGAATGCTAGGTGATAATTGTTTGTGTTTTATGGTGCAAAGACAGCTATGGCCATGTCGCATTGGGATCTACAGTTCTCCGAGGAATTTGAACCTTCGCTGCATAAGGAACCAAACCCCAGACTACGGTGGGCAGAAGAAACAGCACACATTCCATGTTGGAATACAGTTTAATAGAAAAACCATTACAGGTTTCCAAGTGGAATTCTACCTGATCTTGTGGTTTGTGTTCTGAGAAATCATCTTATAGAAACACAGCGTTAACATTTATAAGCGGCGGACCTATTTTGAGAATTTGTTTTTTACTTACTAACTGTTGCAAGGCCTTAACAGAGAATGGGTTCACCGACACAGCGTTCTGGAAGCACAGTTTTGCCTCAGCATACTCTTGCTTGCTTTCGTGAATTTTTCCTCTCTGTAATGCAAAGAGGATTATATTGTGTACATTAATGACAACACTATGCATGAACTGCACAATGCAATAATTCATATGCACTGGGTCTAGAAAAAGGTTGTTCAACGTATGGCCCGTGGGCCACAATCCAGCCCACCAACAACTGTTTGGAATAAAAAAAAAAAAATTCACAAACAAAAATTTTAGATTCTTTTTAAGAAATAAGGAACGAGTGCAGGGACAGTATGGGTATCTCTTTCCACACCGCAAGTGAACAAATAAATAAATGGAAGAAACTGAAGGGAGGCTTCTAGTAAGGTTTTTATTTTATTTTTATCATTATTATTTTTTTTTATACAAAACCATTGGCCCACAAGATCCGTAATTTTTTTTTAAGTAGACCACTGCCTGAAAAGGTTGGACTTTGGTCTAGAACTTCTATGATGACTAGGGCCCGGATTTCTATGCACTTGCATGTTTTTGCATATTTCGCCTTGGTGTACATAATTTTCTTATTTTGAACATTTCGGCATATTTTTTACATATTTCTGCAAAATTTTCGTAAATTTTTCAAAAAGTGTGTATTTTTCTAACTCTCAATTCAATTAGATTAATACTATTTTTTTTTTAAAATTTAATAATAAAAAAAAAATGCTACAGAATATGTTTCCACTATAAGTGATATAATTAGATAACATTAAAGTTGGAAAAAATAATTTTATGTGCCTTCACATTTCTGTGCCAATATTTGTCAATATGCGTATTATTTTCAAAGTCAAGACCAAGTATAATATCTTCCAGACCAAGCCGTGGACGCTGGTGGGCAAAGGAGGGCCATTCCATTGCCCTCCCACTGTATTTCGATTTTCTTTTAAAAAAAAAGGTAAAATTAAAAAGGTATGGTAGAAAATTTCCATTTTTTAAGGCTTTTGCTCCCCGCCTACCACCAACCCAAGATTTAACCCCACCGGCGTCCTTGGATCCAAGCCAATGCTTATGATGCCATATTTTCAAACGTATTTTCGTAAGTATTTCATATATTTTACCATGCCCGTATCCAGAGTGGTGATGGGGGGGAGATCTTTGGAATCGTTCCCGCCCCTGAACTAAATTTTTAATGGGACTTGGCTACGGCCTTGCATGCTGTGATTGTATCGATACATGCTGTAAAAATTTATGAATCCCCCGAAATTAAACCTCAGCTATGCCCTTGCATTTTGGGGTGCATTTTGTATTAATTTTGTGCATATCCAAGGACATAACAAGGTGATTTTTTTATGCATTTCAGTACATATTACGCAATAATTTCAAGAACATTTGCACTTTCAATAAATTGTCATCTCATTCATTTCGAAACATCGCTAATAGTAGGGCCCGGAATTCTGCGCATTTGCATATTTCTGCCTATTATTTGGGCTAAATTTTATGCATGAAAATCCAGGCCTTAATGGTGATGATATATATTAATATATCTCACAAATTCATCTTCGTTTCGAAAGCTTCCTTGTTTGTGTCACTGTCATATGTATTAGACCGGGGGTTCGTAAAATTTTACAAGTCGTGGTACCCTTAGAAAATTCGAATTTTTTCACGGTATCCCAGTCACATAATACCTATTTGTGGTAGCTATATTTCATATTTGTACAACTATGAAGAAGAAATCAGATAGCTGTAAGAAATTAATACAATTAGTATTTAAAATTCACATAAATACAATAATTAGCAGGAAAATATAGGTGGGGGGAAAAAAAAAAACCCACGTCCACATGCTTTTGAGGTGTGTGTACTTAGCGTGCTGAGTGAGCTTGCTGCTCAGTGTACAATTTTTCGAATCATGGAATAAGGTTTGATACAGATGCTCTCACTTCATTTTCTACATTGATTTTCAAACGATATTTGCTTACATACAAAGGGTTAAAAAGTGGTAAAATAGCAAATGACAAAGATTATGGACATGCCAATAGCAGTCCACCAGGAGTAACCATATCATTACTCTTGTTGATGGACTGCTGCTGACACGTCCGAAAGCTTGGGTGATCTTTTTCATTGCTATTTTACCAGTGTTTAACCTTTTGTATGTAAATTTCCTCCCTGGTACCCTGTATTTTATTTCTATGATATTTGCTTTTTACAACAGCAGCAACTGAAAATCCAGCTTCGTATAGATATGAAGTCGGAAAGGGGATAAGGACCCTTACAGCTTTTGCACTTCGGATATTCATTTTTGACTGATAGTCAAAACTCTGTGATATCCGAACAAGCGAATTTCATTTTCAAGCTGTTGTCATACAAGAGCTCAAATAGATTTTCTTCTGTTTGCAAAGTGAATTCTTGTGGAGCTTCAGCACGGAACAGATCTTGGATCCATGCAAACTTGTCCAATTTACACTTGCAGCACCCCTGATCTCTTTCGCTCCATGGCACCCACTTGAGGAACATCTGTCTTAGACAATAACGTTCATTTTACTTGCTATTGAGCTGTATATACCACTGCTGCTGTTATTAGAAAATTTAGCATTTTGCAGTTACTCACAGGGACTTTTGAAATAGCGCTGGTTTTTTTTTTGTTTTACAGCATATGGACAGTAAGGGTAATGACACACCAGAACCCATAGTTTTCTGAGGGATCCAAACCTCTTAAGGTCCGGGGAACCAACCTCGTTGCGCGTTAACTTAGGCGTTAAGTGCTACTGCCCATGCATACTGCTATGCACACAGGGTAAGAATATCACTATGCATGGTAATATGTAAGTAATTGCATACTTAACTGCATTAATAACTGCGATTTATAAAGTTCAAAACACAATTTCAGAATCACTGCCACAGTTTGGCACTTTATGCACGTATGCTTTCTCATTTGTACCAATGGTAGCAGTCAATACAACCCAGTTCTATTCAAGTTCATGGTGATGAAAACAACGACAGCCCACAAAACGCAAACCTAGAGGTATGGTAACCATGTTTTCTCAACATACAATGGAAGCTGATTGTAACGAGTGGAGGGAGAGGGGGCAAAATCCAGGACATAAATCTGGTAAAATACACTGTAAATAAAATTATGTATTGCAAAAGGCATATTATGTACAACAAACTCACCATAACCATCAACTGATGAGAGAGTGGGAATAAAACACTAGCTTCGTTCACTGAAGCTTCAGCTTCTTTCAGTTGGCCCAGACGGAGATACAGTTCAGCGATAAGCAGCCAAATCTGCAGCTGGATTAGCCATACAGACTGGGGTCCAGGCTTAGGTTGGAACCCACTCACAGATGAGGCCACTTCCGACAACGCTTGTTCCACTCTCGCCGCAGCAGTGTTGGAATTCCCAGCACGAGAACCTGTACGTATAACGGCAACGTAACATTTTCGCATCAATTACATGCATCACGCAGCCATATTGTAATTTTTTTATAGTATGGAGGAGGAGGTGATAATGTTTACTGGAAATGTATGAAAATTGTATTCACTCTTCAGCTGAGAAAGGATATACATACAGCAAATTTTAATAAAAGGGATTTAAGCTGATGTTCTCCAACTTCAAACACACAAGGATAAGACCCCATTTCGAGAAAACTTTGCATATCTGGGAATGCCGTACCAAAGATAGAAAATGAGTCAAGAGCTTTACCTGAATCCGCATCTGAAAATTCGGAGGCATACAGCTGAAAGACACTTTTGTTATCGCTGGTCACCCTGGGCAAACCCTGAACTTTATCACTGCAACACACAAAGAACGGAGCATTGTACACAACTGACAGAATTCACATCATATCAATTCGGCAATAAATTACGAAGGAAACATATATGCGTGTAAAATGGCTTAGGCTTGCATCAGAACTCCAGCATTGCGTGCAACTGAAGATAAAAGTTTTATTTAGCATCCCACTAGTTTGCTTGTTTGTTACTTTACGGTTCAAGGACTGCAATGGTCATGCTGCACCGGAACCTACTGTTTTCCGAGGAATTAGAAACCTCTTGGACCTACAGTTTTCCGAGGAATCCGAACCTCTTAAGGCCTAGGGAACCAAACCCCAGACTACAGTGAGCAGTGCAATATTTATGAGATCTGAGTAAGTGTTCTTTGCAACGTGGGAGTCGAACCTTGGTTAATGGCACACTATGCGAATGCGTTACCACACCGCCAGGCTCACTAGTTATCTCCAAAAAGCATTATAATCATCGGTGTAATTACATTTCAATTCGTAAATTTTAATAATACACAGAAAACCTTTTAGTTTCTAACTCCAGAGTTTGCAAACGAGTACGAAACCAGAGTTTCATCTCCACAATTAATCAGAGTTCCCACTTACTATGGGGAAAAAAAATTCAACTTTTCCAGGTTTTTCCCCGATTTTTCGAACAAAATTCCCTGACCAGTTTCGGGGAGGGAAAATAGCTTCACGTTTGTGTGGCATCTAGGTATTCAGAACAGGTTAGGAAGGTTTTCAAGGACAATTTCAAATTCCCTGACAATTCCAGGTTGGGTGGACATTCAGATTAATTTATGATATTCAGCTATAATGATAATAATCAGATAGCAGCAATACATTGCGTTTTACAGTGTAAGGAAAGCTAAGGTCATGCTGTGTGCTAGGAGTCGAAATTTTCCCTGAGGAAGCTGAACCCCTATTGCAATGGTTCCCAACCCTGGGCGTTGCCACAATTATTTTTCTGTGGAATTTCATACCTGAATGTTTTTTTCAATGCTAATATATTTTTAACATTGCAATATTCTACTAATCGTTGTTAACTTCATTACATTAATATGTGCTATTACTAAAATACACAATTAATGTAATGTACAATTAATATAATATAATCTATATTTAATATGGTTTCTTTACTCTGTTAAAACGCTTTTATGGCCGCGGACAAAGGGGGGTCGCAGACCATTTGGTTACTATAAAAGGGGGTCGCGGATTACTTGGCTACTATAAAAGTGGGTCGTGACTTGAAGGAGGCTGGGAAACATTGCTGTAATAGCTGGGGAAACAAACCCTGAATATGGCAGGTGGTAAACACATCATGCATTTTACGGTACCATTGGAACTGAATCTAGGTTAGTGGCATGATGCACGAGCATAGAACCACCATGACACGGTAGGACAAACAGTGATACAAATATGCTTAAACAAAACAAAATATCACTAAACATAGACTCACTTGATTAGTTCATTTTCATATAGACTTTTCCAATGCTGCAACATTTGTTTACTAGTAAGCAAGGCCACTTCACCCCCGAGACAAAATTCTTCTAAATGTGCTTTTGTACTCAGCAGACTGAAGCCAAAAATAAAGCAGCATTACACAGTGAAATCTTTCTATAATAATAATATTGCTTATAACAATAATCTGTCTGTAATAATACCCCCCCACCTCCAATCTCTTGAGTATCATTTCAGATAGATTTCACTGTATATATACAGGGTGTCTCAGCACCAGGGTTACAAACATCTAGGAGGGGTAGGGTACACTTAGACGAACAATATTTGTCATAGAACCTAGGGTCGCAAACCACTCACAGCGCTAGTTCTAAAACCGTCCAGCATGCACAAATATTTACAACCAGTGCGTGAAAAGCGCCAGATAAAACTCAGGTCAGCTGCTCAAGTGCATAGATGATTAGGACATCGCATTTTGCGCTTCTCATGCACTGGTTGTCACTATTTGTGCATGCTGGACGGTTTTAGAACTGACGCTGTGAGTGGTTTGCGACCCTAGGTTCTATGACAAATATTGTTCGTCTAGGTGTACCCTACCCCTTCTAGATGTTTGCAACCCTGGTGCTGAGACACCCTGTATACAGATATTCAATCTAAGAAGAATTAAATATAAGAAGTTACAACAAATTGTACTTATGACTTCGATTTTGAGTAACAGGATATTTTTTTTCTATGAAACGACTGGGAAATAACGATTAATTACTTGAAATTGTCAGGAAATTCTTCCAAGGCAGCTTCGACTAATTGCAACGCTTCGTTATATTGCTTTTGGGCAGACAGTAGTAATACAAGTAGATGCAATGAGTGAATGTGTTCGGCCTGTAAGTGGAGAGCCATTTTTGCATGTTGCACAGCCTCTGACAGCTAATGAATGGAACATGTAAAAACAGTACATACATGGTACAGTTTCAAGCACATTGCAGGTATATTTCGTTTTATTGCAATAGACATTTCATTTATTTATTTATAGACATTTCATTTTTTTTATAAATTTTTTATTTGTAGAAAAACCCTGTATCAAGCAAGTCTATTGATGGCATTTTTGCAATGGCAAGTTCTCATTTTGTGCCCCCCCGACATATTTTAATAATTAATAAAGGAATTAATGATTACACTAAACATTCAATAGACTACAGTATAGTGTAAAAGTAACTTTTATGCACACTGGGGAAAGAAAAAAACATTTCTATTTCTGTTTTACGATGTGCAGACAGTATAACATTGCACATCCAGAGTAAACTGATTTACGACCTAAGGACAGCAAGGGCCATGCTGTACCAGAATCCACAGTTTTCCAAGGAATCTAATTCTCCTGAAGCCCAGGGAACAAACCTACAGACTACAGTGAGCAATTTATGAGTAAGTGATCCATTCCGGCAGTGCTGGGTGTCGAATCTGGGTTAAGGACGCACTAGGCAAACATGTTACTATGGCAGGGCCACATCTTAAGTAAAACATTATATACTAATTATAAGAAAATTAAGAATGACAAATAGTACCTGTCGGGCATGGGCGTAGTGATAAGCAAGGTAAAATTCAGGCAAGTGGTCATTAGGGTCGGCGGCAGCAGATCTATGGAATTAAAAACACAAACAAGATATAAAAAATACGATTGTTTTAAAACAAAGACAAAAATCACAATGCTAAGATGACGAATATCATCCCCCCCACCCCCCATAAAAACCTTGAGAGTTGAGAACTTTGGACTTCAATTTCCACTTCACTTTACGATTACAGCCAAATGCCTATTTCTTTCTTCTTGACTCAATTAGTTAATTTCCTTTAAGGTTTCCGTTACGGTATGTTTTCGTAATTATGTGCCTTGGATAATGATTTTATGAATATTTCTACTCTTTTTGCATTCCATATGTGTTCTAATTCTATCAAGTATGGTACTGGAAGCTAGTTTTCGGTTGTATATGTCCAATTTCGTATTTTATCTAACCTAAAGCCCTTTACATGTCAAAAGAGTTGAATTTCTTAAATTGTCTGCATGTATGTTGCTAGTTTCATCTTGAAAGTTATACAAACTCTCTTGTTAATATCAGCCAATTTTTCCTTTCTTTCCATGTAAATTTTTATTGTTTCTAACCTTATTCTTTGCAATCTTTTTTACTGTATCACCTTTACTTACAAAAAAACATGTTGCAGACTGGATTTGACCAAACGATTTTGGGGTTGCCAGATTGACATCAAGGTTTACTATGTATATTTTGTTTCTATACATACATATTTCCAAAAGCTTACTAGTAGCAGCAAACAAAAAAAAAGGAGGTGGGGGAAGTGTAAAAGCAACATGGTAAGATTATTAGCAGCAGAGGTATACGCAGAAAGTTTATAAAGGGGGGGTTATAGGCTCAATGGGGGGTTACAGAGCTACAAC
Organism: Dysdera silvatica; assembly: GCA_006491805.2. NCBI lineage: Eukaryota > Metazoa > Arthropoda > Arachnida > Araneae > Dysderidae > Dysdera > Dysdera silvatica. The sequence continues at coordinate 44,804,806 of QLNU02003225.1, read as the reverse complement.
GCTATATGTATGTAAACATACAAAATTTCATTGCAATGGGGAGGTTACAACACCTTTCTGCATACACCAGTGATTAGCAATTACATATTTGGTTCAACAAACAAAAGGTCTATGGTTTAAATTCACTATACATTATAATAATATAATTCTTTAAAATTTTTTTTTTGTAAAATAAGGGTTACAGATTAAACAAAAAATCAGCGGTACTGAAGAAAAGTCATCCCAATTCTCCTACTTTTTGTTTTAAAAAAGGTGTCTGCATTATATATTATATAAATATATAATGCACAAAATATTATAATATTATACGTTATATATTAATACCATATTACAAAATATAGTAAAGAGCATGATCTAGAGTAATTTCATACACAATGAAAATGATATTACTCCACAACGTGCAAATAAACCTCGAACCAAGAATTTACACAAGATGGAGATAATTTTCTTGCTTTGCATCCACTAATCCCTCCCCCCACCCCAAAGTGCGAAATGGTATTCGATATCACATTTACTAATTGCGATCCCCCAACATAACCAGTACAACATTAAAACTCATCTTTGAATATTAAAATGAATATAATTTCTGAAATCAAACCTGGAGAATGCCTCAAATGCTTTTTTCTTTAGCTCTTGCTGTGATGGCCGTGTTCTAGCTAAATCGGCCATCATGTCCAGACCCAAACCGACAGCAACGTAACATCGAGCGAGTATATTCTGTGAATGGGATTGCTCCCTCTCGAGTGCCATTTCAGCCAATCGGAGACCTTCCTGAGGCAAGTTCAAATGCTCATAGCAAATCCGTGAGGCAAGTAAACAAGAAAGTGAGTTGGTCGGCTGAAGGCGCGAGACCTCCTCTAAAACTAGGCAAGCTCTGTTGTACTAAAATTGTTAAAAAAAAAAAGTTGCATTAAAAAAAATGGCACATACCAACACCAATTTATACATTTTAATTTTAGTGATTGTCATTAAAATCAAATTGCCAACTTTATTTACAATAAAAAAAAAAAAAAAATGGAGGAAAGAGATTGCATACACTTCATAATTGCTATTAAGTTTCTTCAATGAGCTGGCTTTGATTATATCACAACGTGTGTGGCACAATATTGTTTATTTATATATCTAACGACTCAAGACTGAGCTAAGAGTTATTTTGGATGGAACCATTGGCTTAAAGAGTCATTCGATTTATTTGTGATTTTACAGCTCAAGGACTATGGTGGTCATGCTGCATTAGGACATCCTGTTTCCAAGGAATCTAAACCTCTAGACCTACAATTTTCCGAGGAATCCGAACTTCTTAAGGGCTAAGGAATCAAACCCTGGACTACAGCGAATAGTGCGAAGAGCGCCATCCGAATTATGATACAGTTATGCATAGAAAAAGTTTACTGGACATTGAATATGGTCGTTTGGAAAACAGTGGACATAATTATTAGGGTGCACATATGAGGGGTATTCAAATGTACGTTTCCCTTCTGAAAGAAAAATAAAAAAATAATTACAAAATTACCAAAGATATTTATTTACCTTTGTACACTATTTTTCCATTTTCCACATAATTTCAATTCCTTTCCAAGCATTTCTTGTACCTAGGCGACAATTTTTTAATTCCCTCTTCACACCAATCTGTCAAATTCTGAAATCAGTTTGGACCACCTCTTGCACTTCATTGTCACTGGCGAAGCGGTGACCTCCGAGATGACTTTTAAGTTCATGAAACAGATGGAAATCACTTGGAGCAAGGTAAGGAGAGTGCTTGAAAATCTCCCATTTCTGCAGAAGCTCCCTCGTTGCTTGAGCAGCATGAGGCCGAGTGTTGTGAAAAATCAAAACTTTTCTTGACAAAAGTCCCCGCCGTTTGTTCCGAACAACACGATGAAGTCTTGTCAGCATTTCACAGTAGCACTGTGCGTTTATTGTCTTTCCTTGAATGACTTCGCACACAGCAGGAATGGCTCTGGATTGGCAGGTCATTGGTCGCCCGGTAGACTCATCATCATGAACATTTTTTTCTGCCTTCAATGAACATTGTTTGCCAACAACAAACCATTTGCACAGACATGACATCTTCACCATAAACAAGGCATAACTGTCGATGGATGTCCATAGTTGATTCCTTTTTTTCAGTTAAAAAATGAATCCCACTGTGTATTTTACAGCTAGCGGCAAAACGAAGTGGAGACTTCAAGGCAGTCACCTATAAAATGAGCCTTGAATGCTCGAAGGTCACCAAACTATATCCAAGTGCTGCCACTAAACCCAAGCTAAATTTCCCTGCCCACATAAACTTCTGGTATCGCACGTAATATGATATAAAAATTAGGGAAACTTGCTTTTTGAATACCCCTTATACAATCACATCATCAAATAGTGATGTATAATAATTGTGTCTATCGAATAGTTTTGTGTTCTATGGTGTAAGGATGGCTAAGGTCTTGATGCAACAGAACCTTTAGTTTTACAAGGAACTCAAGCCTCTGTTGTCTAGAAAACCACACCTTGGTCTATGATTGGGGGAGAGGGGGGGGAAATCAATACTTGTTCTACTGTAACCACTGGAATTGTATTCGAATTAATGGGACAAGAGACAATTGACACACAGGGGACAAGAGACAGAAAGGCGCAGTATAGCCCAGATGCTCTTGCGCCATAAAAAAGCCAAACAATCAATCAATCAATCAATCGACAATTATGCTACACACACACACATCACTGTAAAATGACATACTATCTCTGTAGATGAATTTATACATATGTGTGAGTATACATTTATAGGAATTATATCAAATAAATATATGAATATACAGTCGAACTCAGTTAATACGTGAAGGTAAGAAGATGTAAAATTCCTCGTAAAACCCGTAAAAAGAATAAAAATTTCAAATAGCGCATAACTTTTAAACCAGCATAACGAAACTTTGTTACTGTATTTTTTTCACACTTTTTAATTTTTTAGTGTTCACAAAATTTTTTCAAAGGCAGAGAGAGAATGGTTTCTCTGTTTTTCCAAAGTGTCGATGATGTAGGTGAGGACAGTCGATATTTTTGGTATACTTCAGAATTTCTCTCTCCATGCTACGACTCATTAATGATGGCTACCTTTTCATTAACTGATAATGCTATTTTTACATTGCTATACTTATGCTAAATTTTTACACCTGCCATAAATTTGAAAAAGGTAAAAAGTTAACTTATAGAATTTTTTTTTTTTTTTGCACTCGAGTACTAAAGAACTGGAGCCAAAGCACAGTGCCAAAACCAAAGTTTCTTAAGAACTGATTCTGCCACAACTCGCAGACGGCTGTACACACGAGCTGTACACCTCCTACAATGCATTCGTTTTGTGGGGTGAGGGGATTTATGGCTATGCCTGCGGGCAGACATTATTGTTGGGCAATGTGGTAGCAACAATTGCTAGTTTGACATTTCTTTTTCTTGTTTTTCATAAGAAAAGAGGAAAAATCACATTGAGGAGGACAGATATTTTTCTCCCATTAGCCAAGATTTTATTTTTGTGCTTGTAAAAAGCGCAAAACTCTTAATGTAGTTAAATAGTGAACCAAATCTAACATGCGGAGTGCTCATTTTAGCCATGCTCATATTAAGTGAATTCGACTTCATATTCATATAATATAAAAATGATATATATTCATTTAATGAATATAAATATTACATAAAGTATTTATATGAATGGTTGAAAAAAAAAAATTAAAAACACACTTTTCCTGAAGACATCAAGGCCAGTGCAAACTGATTCCAAACGTGAGGCTCCTCAAAAGAGAACTTCATAGCCCGCTCAAATGACTGGAAAAAGCCCAAGGTAACTGATTAAAATCAAACGCACAATTATGAAATACAAATTTTATAAAACAGTTGAGGCATTACATACATTATTATTACATCGCATAACAAGGTGAAACATTATGCATGTTTTTTTAAATCCCAACAGGAAAGTAAAGTTTTTCAAGGATCTCCCCTTTCCGCAATCATTTGCAAGTCTCTTGAATTCTCCTTATGTTTTTCTTCCCTCTTCATTTTTTTATTTGAAGGTTCTGATCTTGTGCTCGTCTACTAACACTATTCGGCTTTTCCTAAGTATCTGTTTTAGCCAATAATATGTTTTTTACTTGGTATCGATATTAAGTTGTATAAATCTGCAGTTATCATTTTAAAATTTAGTATTCTGTAGCTGTTCACAGGAGTTTTTGAAATAGGGCTGGTTTGTCTATTTCATGGTACAAGGAGGGTAAGGATCATGCTCCGGGATGAACGGTTTTCTGAGGGCTCCGAATCTCTTGAAACCTAGGGAACTAACTCTCCGAAAGTCAGTAAGCATTCTTTTTTCTTTTGGCACCATTGGGAGCTAAACCTGGCATAACTTCACACTAGGTAACTACATTACAATTGCAGGGCCTAAATAGGGTTAGTATATAAATAACTTAATGTAACCTCCAAATTAGGCCAGTGTTTCATTTTTCTAGAATCAGAATCAACATGGAGGCTACTGGGTATGGTGTACATATTGTGGCACAGTTATACTAGGAAGGTTTGTGTTTTTATGGAAAAGAAACCATCTGTGTGCCACCAAGAGTAGAACCTAGATTTTTTTTATATGGTAGACAAATATTTCACCACTACATTATTGACAGGCAGTGTTACATTATTATAAGGTATTTGCATGTAGCAAACAAGAATAACAATATTGCAAGATGATTTTTTATTTTAAACACCATTCATGCATCATTTCAAATAGGATAAAAATTATTGATTTTGATGACCTTTGAATCACAATGCATTTAAAAGATACCCACATTTACTTTAATTCAAACGAAGTTCGTTTGAAAAACTATATACTTAGGCCTTTGGATAAGAACAGTTATTTCAACACTGGTGTAAGGTTTGAAACGCAATGTTTCATGAGCCAACTGCTCCCTTTGTCAAATGAGCCTTCACTTGACAAAGGGAGCAGTTGGCTCTTGAAATGTCGCGCTTTAAACCTTACATCGTGTTGAAATAACTTGTTATACAATCTCCTGCTGAAACTTTGTATTGTTTTGTTAGGCCTTTGGGTTTGACAAACGGCAGCCACATACTCCCCATATGAAATATTTTTTAATTCATACTGTAAAAAATAATTAACTCTCAAACATTACTCAGCACTGAAGTTTCATAATTTTCCGCACTTAAGAATGAGAAAACATGTCAAAGCATAGCATTTAAACTACGATAAATTTTTTATAGAGCTTACTGAGGCACGTTTTATGGATTTTTAAAAGTATTTTTGTTGTAAATCAATTTGAAACAAACGTTATCAAGTAAAAGCATGAATTCATGCAATATCTATTATCTTCAAGTAATTGTCTGAAGAATGAAAGAAATAGAAAACCAATCCCAAGGAAAGAAATACGAAAATATAACATTTTAAAATTTGTGTATAACACCTTCTATAACAACTTCCCCCAAACCTGTATCTAAATATAAAATTTGTAATAGAACATTGGCTATATAACACAGTACAAGTTTTAATTTTGGGAACAAGTCAACGAATATACTATAAGAGAAAACATTCACCTCTGCAAGAATGTTGAAGTGAGATCGTCTTGCAAATGCTACAGTCATGAGATCATACACAGCGGAGACGTTGAGATAGGAATGCATTCGGGCTTCTTTAAATTCTGGTGACAGGTCTAACACAGCATTTCTAACGGCCTATAATTAGAATGCATGAGACAGTAAGTCTTGAAACATTGACTTAAAAATGAAACGAGAATGCAGAAAATAAAATCAGAAATTACCATAGCTTCACTGATAAACAAGAGCAGCATGATTTCTTCATTTTCATCTTTAGGGATGAATAAACTGTAAAATGAAATTAATTTACAGAACTGTAATATATAATTCCATAGGAAACACTAGTTCATGTCCAATGATGGAAATTGAGTGATAAAGTGTGTGGTCCATAATTTTTGGAAGTGTGACCACATCTGCAACGATACTCCTGCCATGATATTGACGACTCCTCATGGAAAACTGCAGGGGTAAGCATGACAACATCCATCTGGCCAATGTGATGAACTCAAGGCTACTTCCTTGTGTGTGTGTGTGTGTGTGTGTTTTATGTAATTTTGAGAGATCCACTTCAGTTAATTATCGATCATGATATATATATATATTATTTATCAGAATAACAAAAAAAATAAAATGCATAAGAGTAGAAAAAAGTTTCTCAACCTTTTTTTTTTACGATTGATAAAACAGCTACATAAAAATAACTGAAAATAACTGAAGCACTAAAAAATCGCTAAAGTATTGTACGAAAATTACAATTCAACGGAAGTGAAAAAAAAGGCATAATCGTGACCAACAATATCAATTTAATGACCTTGTTCTTATTTCTTGACTTCCATGACCTGGTAGATACCCTGTATTAATGCATACACATATTTGCTACCATCATATGCAATTTTGTGTTAATCGAAGCTTTACTTTTTCATTTTTGTTGATTTTACCATTGCATGCCTAACTTTTGGAAGCCAGTGCATGAACTACATTCAACCACTGTCTACCCACTGCTGAATGAAGACCTCGTCATGTGGGTTTTAAGGCCCAAGGACAGCAGGGATCATGCTGTGTCTGATTTTACAATATTCTAAGGATTCTGAACCTCTTAAGACTTAGGGAACCAACCCCTGGACTACAGTGAGCAGCAATTGGTCAGTAAGCGTTCTTTTTTTTACACCGTTGGGAGTCGTATCCAGGACGACTGTGAACATATTACTACTATACCACTGAAGGGCCCTCTATTTTGATAAATTCATTTTCACATTATCTCAAACTATTTTCTTATATTACCCATCTTTGTATTATACAATACAGACTGGTTATTATGTTCTACAGAGTCGATCTTGGCCTATATGGAAATTTTATTAATTTGCAATGGAGATCTCCTATCGGATATCTTTCTTTCCTGCTGGGGTGACCAACTGGTAGATATCAATCCTTTAATAATTATAACCTTATTGAATAGATTCAATAGGTCTCAGGGATTAAGCTGTCGTTAGTTTTTTCGCCAAAAAGCACCAAATAAAATTAGAAAGGTGATGATGGTGAGATCATCCTACTGCATGAAATGGTACAGTCAAATAAAGGTTAACATACCCCCTACCCCCACATTAGTGACCAAATATACCATTACTGGGAATACTAAGTTGCCTTTGCATAGAGTTGACTGTTCCTCACAAAATTGTCATCTTTTTTCATCATCAACTTTTCTGATTCATCTACAATTTTTAGATGCAAGTTATCCGAAAAGCTACAAAAATCTCTTTGGTAGGACCCACCATAGCATGGAATGCCCTGCTTTCATCAGTCACTCAGCTTCAGAGCATTATGGCATTGAAGCGAAGATCTAAAATAGGTTTATCAAATGCTAATGGCTGGCTCATTTACCTGTTATTTATCTTGCTACTTTGTGACTCTCGGTTCTTAAGCTTGTCACTGTATGTTGGAGTCCCTCTGGGTAACTTAAATTTTAATTTTGAATTATGTATTGGATAATATACATATACTGTACTTTCATAATATATATTGTTCATGTTTTATATGTGGTTTCCAGTGATCTGCCAACCTTTCTGTTACGACCCATTCACCTAATTATTTAGTTTGCAATATTTAGTGGCAACAAGATGGTATTCTCGTTTATTTCAGTACAGCATTGTTGTGATTATTACAAGAGGTTGTCTTTTGCGTTCGATGCGAAACATAGTTGGTAGTTTTTTTCAGAATGAGAATGCAAAAAGAGTACAGTCCACTGCTTAAGACAGGGGTCTTCAACCTTTTTCAGTCCAAGGGCCAATTTTGCTTATTCTTGTAGGCCCGCGGGCCGCACTACTGTATCAGCAATATTAGGACTGAACAAAAGCGGCTCAAGGGGTGCACCCCACTACCCGGATCAGCTTTTATTAATATTTTTGCATGCCCACCAAAAATATTTCCTGGATGCACCCGTGGGACTAAATATATATATATTACAATGTAAAATACGTATGGAAGCAAAATACATTTACAATACTTTTAGTTATTAATATGTAAAGCGAAATCAAACCTTTTAGCGAGATTTTTGTCACTGCTTATTTTTAACAGTCCAATCAATATCAGGTCTCATTTTTGATGAGTGTTTACTCAAGGGGCTCACTTTTGTGTCATGCTACACCACTGATTCGTGTTTTAATACTGTGGCCTGAGAAATAAATGTAGTCCAAGCATAATTTCCTAGTCTTTGCTGGTCTTATAGAATCCAGTTGAAAATTTTGGTTGTTCACTATTGGTCAGTTCTTCTCGCACTATGACCAGTCCATTGCTTCTATGTTTTTTTAACGGTGACATCCTTTCAACCCTTGTTTACTTTCAATCCATTTAATTTTCAATTTCTTCTAGTTATTCCCAGTATGCATATCTCCATGCTTCCTTTGGTTATTTGCAATTTCTGTATTGCCTTTTCCACTGGACGTCGCCTCCCTGATCCATAAGAAGAGAGAACTAGAAACATGCACTAGTGGAAAGCTTTTCCTTATACACAAGGGCAATATGTTACAGAAATCAGATAGGAATATAAACCCTAAAATATGCATTTAGATAATACAACTTATTTAAAGACCATTAATATTTTCAAATGAAGAATTATATGGCATAATTTTTGAACAAACTGAATCAACCTTTGTCCAACATATCTTTTAGGTTTCCATGGGCTGTCCACAGATTTCGACTCCTGTTTGATCGCATACCTGCCGTAACTTTTTTCACATACTCCTCTCAACATCACCTCTGCGAGTTGCCTCGACATAGTCTATAAAAGACATATTTGTTATTTCACGTAAATTTGAATTCCTCGAAAACAGTATAAGCAATCACATCTCTCGTAAATATGCAGTATGGGAGCGTTTGTATTACATAAGCAATATTTTGGCCATTTCAACCCTCCTCCCCCTCCATAAGCAAAAATTAACATTGGCCAATATAGGAAAATAAGCACAACAGCAACCCCCTCCCACAAAGATGCTTATGTAATACTTGAAAACTCCCTATTTAGCAATACTAAAAATTTCCGATTTTATTACACTGCGTCATAAATCAGATTTTTTTTCCTACTGGTCAGAACATAAAAGACAAAGAATGAAAAAGGCAAAGCTTACTATTTGTATTCGTCAAGTTCTGAGAATTACTGCTCCCTTTATAAAGCGAAATTCGTTTACTAAAGGGAACGATAGTTCTCAAAGCTTTGCAGACTTTTATGCAAATGATTTAAGATTAATCTTTTTTTTCTCATTAAACAACCTATCAGTTAATAGCTCATTAAATAAACAATCAGGCATCAGTACATAATAGCTATTTAAAATGCTGTGTTTTGAATGGGTTAAAAGTTCGTTATAAAGCTGCAAGGCAATCAAGAATATGCAAACCTGTCTCAAGGACTGTGTTGAACTGGTTTCAATTGCACAAAGTACTTTTCTGTATTGTTCAATGGCACATGGGAGTTGTCTAAGTGAATAAATAACTTTAAATTGATAATTATGATATACATACATTATTAATCAGATTAATGGAAAGGACAAAAAATTAAAAAAAATAGTCTATATACAAAATAAAAAGAAACCATGTGGTAATATACAGACACTGTGAAAAGGTTTAAACCTGGGTTGTCAAACATATGGCTGTCAACAGTGTTAATCCAGCCCAACAACTCCCCACCACAAAAAAAATTTATTTCATTTTTTCACAAAAGAAAAAAGTACAGGGACAGCATTAGGGACCCTTTTCCATATCGTGGGTGAACAATGAAATAGCCAGAAGAAACTAAGTTTTTTACAGAACTTGCTGAAACTGCTGTCCTGCGAGATACATGGAAATTTTTTAAATGGCCAGATGCACAAAAAGGTTGGACAACCCTAGCTTAAGCCCATATAGTTTCAATTCCAAAGGGTTTGCTCTTCATTGGTGACTACACAGAGTTCTTGTTATTGATGTTGGTTCTTCTAATTGCAGCCATAGTGGAAATAGTTATTCTGTTTAAGCCAATCAACTAGGAACATTTTATAGACTTTTTAAATTTTTTTGTTCAATGTTAAAGATCCATTTTCTAATATTTTTAAACAATCTGTTTAGTTAACTGGCATGAAAAGTGTAAGCAGATTTCTATAAATCTGAAAATCCTACCTCAATAACGAATTCAGTGTAGTCCCCGTTGAAGAGCACAATCATCCTCGGGAATGAAAAAGTCACATATATTTAAACCTTTTTTCAGAAGCTACATGCTAACATCTATTTATTACAATTTTCAGGATTTAAACTGCACTTTTCAAGTCAACCAAAAGAAAAATCTAAATGGACAATTGTTAAGCATAGATTTGCATTTTCAGTGAGGCACAATAGAATCTACCGTGTAGGGGAAACAAATCAGCAAGACAAGATAAAATGTCACAAACGGTTGGATCCTATATATATTACATTTCATGTATCGTACATTCCATTGCACTGTGGGTCACTTATGTCAGGACTGACAGCTTAGCATGACCTCTGAACCTCGATAAGTTCACACACAACCAAGATAACTGGAAACTGAACTGTGACAGTCCAAAGAGTGTATATCCCCTATATTCCTCAGACTGGGTCAAGGGTCTTCTGGGTCAGGGCTGATAGTTCAATGACATTGAAATCATGATACATTTGCACATATCAACACACAACAGGACAACACAAACACAACCTCTAATAATTAATGACAGTAATTTAATAGTAGTAATGAATAATAATAGTAATGAATTAAATTTATTAATAATAGTAATCATAATATTAATTAATCAACAATTAATTAGTTTATTAATTATGATATTAATTAGTTATATAATATAAATTTTAATTAATTTGTTGGAGGTGACTGCTATGGCCCAGTATTCTCATAATTATTTTAATTTAATTATATTAATTATAATTTGAATAGTCTAAATTAATTTTGATTCTTACGCAGTGACCTCATTCATCAGAAGAGTGTTCATGATTGGATTGACATATTGAATTCAGATATCACTTAAATCAACCTAGTTTATTGCACAACAAAAGATCAACTATTGCAAAGAAAAATATCACAATTACAATAACATGACTAGTGTTATTACTCATTGTATTCATGAATACCGGATTACAAAAAAATGCCTGATATGCATTTACATTAGTGCTCAAAGTAACTAGACTTCAAATATACAGTTATATACGTACTCAACAGAACTAAACACAAATATGCAGTTATATAGGTATTCTAAGGAACTAAACATACAATATGCATTCTACAATGCCGAATCATTGAACATCGCACACAGAAGAGTTCCAGATAAATCGTTCATATTTACTAATAGTTCGATATTGTGAACTGTTTAAAAAGAGGATACTCACTCAGTATAATTAAGAACTATTAAGTTTGCTGAAGGGAAACCAGAACACATCAGTGAGTACAGCATCGATATAGCAATGAATATGGCATGAACAGAGCATGGCAAATACCCATGGAGAACCACGCCAACGTGGCAAGTCAAACGACCCCCTCTGCATGCTAAGAATGGAAGGCGAGTGGTATGCGTAATAGTTGGCTCCAGCCAGATGCCCAAATTCGGATTAAAACATCGCGATAAAAAGCGAACATCGTTAGCCAAAAACATGCCGAAATTCAAACTTTAAAAACTACGTATAATGAATGAAGAACAGGATTCCTAATGCATACGCATTTCTATTTAGTAACATAATCCGTAAATCGCTTAGGGCCTCACTAGCGTGTGAGAAGGAAAGAGGAACAACCACTGTTAGAACTGGTGTTTATGTTATCGCTGATGCCACCATTGGTAACTGAAATTACCAGGCCTTAACCCGCTACCTATAATGCCATGTCTCCAACATGGGCACAACAAATTAATTATTAAGTACTAATTAAATAATTAATTATTTAGTAATCCTAATAATAGTAATAATAATGAATTAGCTTAAATGAATTAAAACCTCTTGTATGCCTAAAATAGTGGACACAGCAATAATGTGATTCCTATGGATTTGATGAACACTTTGGAAGTTTTGCATCTCTCGGATTGCTCAGTTGTCTTGTTGTGTGTGTGTCTGCACAAATCATGATATATTTAAACACAAATTTACAGGAAACTGAACCTGGCCATGTGAGATCGAAATAAATAACAGTAACAAGTGAAAAACAGAAAATGCACAACAGAACAAATTATAAATATCACGCTTATTTGCACAAACGAAATCTATGAGAAAAGTATAATGAAAGATTACCAAATAAACTGCTCATTTACTAATAAAGTAATGATAAATTATGAGCAATTACTTTGCCACAGGTCTCAACGGGAATGGAAAAGAAAAGTAAAGTAAACCGGGAATAAGACTAGTGAAAGTAAAGAAAGCAAAATAAAAGGAAAATTAAAGAGAAACAGAAAGATAATATTCTATATTCTTTTCTTTCCCATTCAGATCAGTGATAAAATTTTGCTCATTACGTAAATTATAGTCAATCATTGCATTCTTTTGTAAACGGCTATCGTTGCAAAAAAAAAAGTGAGCAGTACCCTTGCTTGATGTAGAGAATAGGAGCTCGCTGCAATGCGGTTTCCAGAATGGGTCCAATACGGTACTCAGTATTCGGAGGAAGTGGAGATCCTGAAGTTGCTCCTGAACTGAGCTGAGGAACAATGCCACCAGTAAGGCCATGTGCCCGTTCCATTTCCTGCAAATAACGCAATGCCAGGTCGCCAGCTTTGACCAGACATGAAAGTATCTGCTCTTCTCTTTCCACAGCCTTGAATTTACTTGTTGATGGAAGTGGAATTTTCTCTAAGCACAGGCCTACACCAAAAGATTAATCTATACGCATGTGAATTATACAGCAATATAAACATAATGGTGAAGATTAAAACACTACTGACTAGTTGCTAACGAACCAATGAGACATAAGCAATATGCTAAAGGTCAAAATACAAATAGGAAATGTGCAGATTTAAGGCCATCACCGAAGGCCGCTTCCAACTCCACACAGTTTTATAGGCTCATGATTGTCATGGAGAAACAATATCCAAGTGTTTCTGTGATAAAACTTCTTATAGGCTTAAAATAGTGAACACAGCAATAACATAATTCATACGGATTTCATGAACACTTTGGAAGTTTTGTGTCTCTGGATTGCTCAGTTGTCCTATCAAAGATAGGAACAATCGCAATTTTCATAGCGAAACAATTTTTAAATCAAAGGGAGGCCTTGACATTAAAATAAGATAGTGTGTTAGAGAATTTTAAGTTGCGATCTTTCAAATTTTTTCTGTTAATATCATTACACAAAACATCTACCGAATTTGTTAATATACAAATTATACCTTTGACAGCAAAAGATTCTGCAACTATCTTCATTATACGATTGCTTAACTGCTTTTCCGTCAAGCTATCTAAACCACCTTTGCTCAAGTGGGATAAAGATTCATCATAAAACCCTTGAGAATAAAGAAGTTTGGCCAACAGCAAATGGGCATCTCGCATAACACCAAGCTTAAAAAAAAAAAGAGAACCAGAATTAATTACAATTTTATACAGACAATTAAAAGACCGGAATAAGGTGTAGTTTTTCAATTGATAAAACTAATCACTGATTAATAAATAATACAAAGAAAAGCATGGTAGAAAGATCCAAGAATGAAACCGAAAAAGATGTGAAATTAAAAGTCAGAAAGTACAAGAAAACCCAAAACTATAATTTGAAAGAAACTTGCATGCAATTTTAAGTACATTTTTATTGTTATCCAAATCTGCTTAACTGCATATCTAAAGCTGCACATTTTTTTTTTTTAAATCAATCTGGTGTTTTAGCATGGAATTTCACACTGATAAGTGCACAAGAAACCATGCTTGCATTTTTAGAAAAAAGGGATGTGACACACTCATACAACATAGGTAACACCTAGTTTGGAATCCTATGAAATTACATGGCGAGTGAGTCAGTCTGTTTGTGGTTTTACGGCTCAAGGACTAGAGTGGTCATGCTGCACCAGGACCCATCCGAGGAATCCGAACCTCTGGACCTACAATTTTCCAAGGAATCTGAACCTCTTGGACCTACATTTTTCCAAGGAATCCAAACCTTGGACGACAGTGAGCAGTACGATCTTTATGAGATCTCTGAGTAAGCATTCTTTGCACCGTTGGAAGTCGAACCCGGGTTAACGGTACATTAGGCGAACGAGTTACTACACTGTGCTACTGCAGGGCCTGGTGAGCGAGTCATATTACTCCTGTATGTCATATACTTTCTCACAATTCCATTTATTTGCAAGGTGTTGAATTGACTACGAAACATCCTTGCTTGTTATGCACACGTCAGTTTATGCTTATAGTGAGTGTAGTTATGGCAGACAAGAGAAAACCCACCTGTTTAAAAAGTTTGAAAATTTAAGCTCTCTAAAATCAAACTTAAGCACTAATGTATCTCATATCTTTATGAATAAAGAAATTGTACTTCATAATGAGGTTCCCACTTGCCATGGAAAAAAAAAATTCCCCCCCCCAACTGATTGCAACCAAAACTTTGAACTTTGGTCTTGGGGGCACTAGCCTCATGTTCGTGTGAAATTTAGCTATTTAGACCAGGTTAGGAAGGCTTTCCCTTAACTGGCTGATCATTATTGATAAAAAAAATTCTATTCCTTAACTTTTAGGGCCGATTTTGAATTCCCTGACAATTCCAGGTTAAGTGAGAACCCTGCTTATAACCATTGTATTAATCGCTTACTGTACATAATTTATAAACTTTGAAATAGGAATATGTAACTTAATAAAATAAAGTACCATAAAGATTTATTAGAAAAATATGTTACGTGTAGCATTTTGAAAAATTCCCCTAAGTGCACAACTGTTTAACACAGCAGAATTTCATTACCGTGTTGATGTGCACTTACGAGTTTTTGACTGTGTGAGAAGTGTTCTGAATTTCGGAATATTTGTATGTATATAATGAATTGGAGCTGGGACCCTTTAAAAGATTTTATTTTATGTATCAGACTCATTTATTTCATATATACTTAGCTTTAAGGTAATTTCATACAATGTTTTTAATAACGTTGTTCACATTTGTTTGTGCACATTTCATCCTACCCAGCGCCAGATTTATAAATGGGCAAGTTGGGCACTTGCCCAGGGCGTAAGAGGCTGCGGATTTTTTTTTTAATTGCAAATTATTTACCGTAGAATTTTGTCGATTAGATCTCCCTGAGAAGGAGCCTTCTGCCTTTTTTTTTTAAATCTGAAAAACTGTGTGAAACAACCCCTGCCCCCACAAGGCCAGATACAGGCAGAAGCACTGCGCTGTATTACAACTAGAGTGCAGACTGAGCATGCCGTTTCCGAAGGACCACATCACTCCTTTATTTATACGCGGTAGGCAAACAACCAGCTTCAATGGGACTTGTAATGTTAACGGATACTTTTAAGGATAAAAAATAAAGGAACTATTTCATTTTAAGTTAATGTAAAGCAAAGAAATAACGCAGGACTTTTGGTGAAAATGTCTTTTATCTTCAAATTGTGTTAAGAAGTAAGAATAATTTGGATTTTAGTTGAGAACTATATACTCAGTTAACAGACCGATATTCAACGCTTATTTTTGTGTTTTTCTACAAATTTATAAATTAATGATCATTAGTGTATGCTTTAGTTAATTAACCTTCAAAGATTAGTTAGTTTAGAAAGTGATAAAAAAAATTCTATGGCATAAATATGGTATATAAAAGTCGAACTTATAGTTTTTGAATTTAAAAAACATATATATATATATATATATATAACACAGTGTATAAAAAAGCTAATCTAAAATATACTGAGTCATAGGTGTAATATGATGGGGGCAAGGGTGGCCACTTGCCCCAGTTTTTTTAGAAAGGAGGCAAAATCATACCTTTACAATTTTGGGTTTTTGTTCCTCCCCACCCCCAGTTTACGCTATATTTAACCCCTTAGTTACGCCTATGCACACACTAGTTGTGAAATATTGTATCTTTAAATTAAATGTAAATTTTTAACAGGGATAATTATTAATGCGATTAGGTTTCAGTGCTTGTTCACGAATTGTTTTTCTAACTCGCTTATGAAGTGCATTCTTCCGCAGCAAAAAAAAGGCTTCAGGTGTCACTGGGCTGTTGAATTAATTTGAGTCCATACTTGAGTTGTAATTTAGCTCAGTGGGCAAGGTGTGCGCCCCCTGAGAATAATAAATTTACATTAAAAATGATTATTTTCAAGTAAAAAATACTTAAAACTAAACTTACAAGTGAAATTTTCAAGCTTTGTGCCCACTCTGAAATTTTGCTCTGCACCTGCCCTTCCTCCTCTTCTCCCAATATCCAAAAAATCGTCGTGAAATAAACTAAATTTATTTATAAAAATATCGTTATTATATCTTATAATAATGCACATAAGGTAGGCTAATCATAAATGTCGCCCCTTCCCTATCCTCCGAGATTTTTCGTTGCATTTGAGGGAAAGAAATGACAGATTTTTTTTTTATTTCTGCTAGTATGGTGGGGGAAGGGGGGGCATGGGCATAACTAGCTTTGATGTCTAGGGCTAAACTGTATAGCTCAATGCTTAGAAGAAATTTTCTAGGTGGTTTAGCCACCTAGTTATGGCAATGGAGGGGGCACCAAACATCGTTGTACCCAGGGCGTCTCGTATCCTAAATCTGGCTCTGATCCTATCAGCAAAAAAAATGGCTATATTCACATACAAGTGCTTAACATCAAGAAATATGACGTACTATAGTGAATAAATTAATGTGTCCAGGGCTAGAAGGTCCTCTTCCCTCCACTCCTTGAGGATACTGCATAAACTATTTTTTGTTGTTGTGCTTCTGTGTCGTTTTGACTGCGATCCATAACACGTGATGAGGTGTGTAATTTTCCACTCATGGCATCATCGGCACTAAAAAAAGTTCAAGACTTTGGAGATTTGGATTGTGGAAGTTCAACCCGATCTAATTTTTTTAACATATAACTAATTCTCTGCTCCCCATTTGCTTTCTCTATATAATATAGTTAATTTCCAGCACCAGAGTATGTGTGTGAGTATGTATATTCTTACGATATAAAAAAATAAACTTCTTTATCTTATTACACAATTATTATTATTATTATATTAATACAGCCATGAGAAGGTGGGTCAACTACGATGTAATGATTACAGGTCGATAATACATTAACACATGTACCTTTGCCCCCTGTTCACTAATGCACGTTTGAAGGTAACGTTTTGCTTCAGTGAGTCCAGTTTTCGCTTTCGTAACATTGTTTTCGATAGGTGGATTTTCTTCAAGGAATTGTTCCAATTTACATTCGCCAGTCAGAAAATTGATCAGTACATCTAGAAAAATAAACGTTTTTATTACAGAACAATTGATGCAACATACATAATCACACAAAAAATTCTTTTATAACTAGAAGTTGTTATAAGCAAGCATAATGTTAAAAAATTGGTTTTAAAGTACAGTAAAACCCTTCTTAACTGGCTTAATTGGGACCGAGGGTAAGCCAGTTAAGAGAAAATCCGATTAAACGGGAGTGATTTAAAAATGTTAAATCCATGGCATTTCTCTTATAGTTCTATTAGATACTGTTTGGTTGCAAAGTCCTGATATTTCGTTATTAACGTTATATCAATTGACGTGGAGGTTGATTGTTTTTAAACATAACGAAGAGCCACTTCTAAAGCATTCATTCCATCAGTATGGAAAACTCGTGAGTCTGTTGGTGAATCTGCATCGTCCGAATTTTTCGTGATATCTTGAGGCGCATTACTGCTAGTTTCGATGACGTCTTTATCAGATAACATTTCATTTCGATGCCCAAATCATTATCAATTTTAAACCACTCTTTGACACCTACTTCTGTAATATCACTATAGTCTTGAAAAGCTTAAAAAAATTTGGCAAAGGTTAATGCGGAGAGTTCTGTTGATGGCATTTCGTCAATCACTTCAGATGATCCTTTTTCATTTGTTTCTTGCTGTATAGGAGCCATTAGCTTCCGCCATGATTTTTCTAAAGTTGAAGCGGCCATTTCGGACCATGCTGAGGCAACCATGTGCGCCACATCTTTAATATTGATAGCTTTTACTGAGCCAAAAAGGTTGACATTAATAGTATTTTGTAAGGTTAACAGTAGCTTCCGACGATATCTCCTTTTAAGAGATTCGATTACAGCCTGATCCATCGGTTGCATGAGTGACGTAACATTAGGTGGGAACAAAACTGCGTTTATATTTCTCACCATAAATTCTTTATTTGTATGTGACTGAGCATGATCTAGAAGTAAGACTGCCTTTAAGGGCAACCCTTTTGATTCCAAATGTTTTTCAACTGTAGGAACAAACTGTGATTTGAACCATTCTTTAAAGAGGAAAGCGTTTATCCAAGTGGATTTTTGAGCTCAAGAATGAACTGGAAGGGAAGTCATATTAACGTTTTTACATGCTCTTGGCAGGTTTCAGTTTCCCTATAAGAATAATTGGTAACTTATGTGTGTCAATAGAATTACTACGCAAAGATAAAGTTACCCTACCTTTACTTTTTTTTTTTTATATCCAGGGGCAGTTGCTTCTGTTCTAGATGCTAAAGTTTTGGGAGGTCTATAATACAGACCAGTTTGGTCGACATTGTATAACTGTTCTGCTGTTAAGTTTTCTTCAACGATAATATCTTCTAGTTTCGTTTGAAAACGATTTACACCCTCTGTGTCAGAAGACAATTTTTTCACCTGGTGAGCTGATTGATGCCATGCCTTTTTTTTTTTACACCTGTTTAGCCAATCTTCACTAGTGACAAATTCTTGATCTCCAATTTTGTTTTACGTAGAATCAATGCCCTTTCTTTTAAAATGGGACCGCTGATGGGTGTTCTTTTCTCCCGTTCTTGGTTTAACCTAAGTAGTAGTGCCTCGTCCACATTTTCTAAATTAGGCTTCTTCGATGTTAAACGTAATTCCAGTCCATTCTTTGACATTAATCGGCTACAAAATGCCCCCATTTCATTCTATTTCCTCTTCCAGTCGCCAACAGTACTCTCTCCAACACCAAAACCTAAAGAAGTTGTCTTTAAATTTTCACCTCTCTCCATTCTTCTTATGGCATTGTCTTTTTTCCATCGATACTACAACATGCTTTCTCTCTCTCTCTTATCTGATACACTAGACATTTTCCCTCTTCCACGATGTTACTTCTACAACTAATATAACTAAAACAACTTATGAATATTTTTACGTGTCTGAAGTGACGACATGAAATAAAAACTAAAGAAAAACTATCGCTCTTAAACCACCTACACTATGGAACACGTGTTCCCATATTAAAAAATCCAATCACAAACGAAGCACCGTACACCTCTCCCCCCAAAAAAGGGTGAATTTTTCTGCCACAGAAAACTTTCTAAAAGTAGATTCATGAGAAACAACGAACACCTGCAGATCACGTGATAAAATGGCTCTCATTATTGGAAGGAGTGATTTTTAAAAGGAGAATTGTTTTTAACTTTTACAGATAAAATTGAAGTCGGTTAAGCGGGGTTCTACTGTACTTTCAAATGGATCTGGCCTTCTTTCTTTAGGCATACAAGAAGTAATGCTAGGATACTGAAGATGTTATGTGATTATTAGGTTGCCAGTTACGGATAAATAATTTATGTGGAAATTTTAATAGATACTTCCAAGCTTAACTGTAATTAGGAATGGATGTTTGTTCAAGATTTTTTATTTTGTATTAAAATCTTAAAAAAAAAAATCTTCGATGTTATTGAATATTAGAATGTTGAAAATGTATTCAAGAACATTGACGATTTTTTCTTTGAAGTTCTGTCATTGGTGAATAAAGGATAACATTCAAATTTCAGTAGAATAGAAAAAAGATGTGCACACCCGTCAAAACTTGAATGAATACTAAGGAACGAAAAGAGAAAAAGTGCCCTCTGGCATTTCGTGCCTTTCGGGTTACCATGACAACTAAAATTGAAAAGTGAGAATTAAACACAATTGACATTTCCTCATGTAGCTATTATTCATTCCACCAGAATATAGTGGCAACAATTATTTTTCATTGGTTTTAACACAAATGATTGTATTATTAATATTATCATAATAAAGTGGCAACAACATCTTACCTTTATGAAAATTCACCTCCATAAAAACATTTTCAACATTTAAAAAAAAACGAAAAGAAACCCAATTTGTACATTAATCTTGGTTGGCAAATATTTGTAGGTTGGTTGCGGTTAACCTTGTGCTTCTATGGTTAGCAGTGAACAGCAAAGGTAAGCTTGTGGAACAATACTTCTCTATGTATCTATGACAGGATTGGTTTTCTGTCCAAAGAACTGGTTGTAACCAGTTTTAATCGGCAAAAACTAATAAAAGTACTTGAAACAGCATTGTATCATTTAGTAAATGAAAGATTACAAAATATATGTTATTACAATAATTTAATATATCGTAAAGCTTTATATTAATTGTTTCAATAATTAAAATGTTTTACAATGATTAAAAACCACCCAGAGTAAATCAAAGGTTTGTTACAAAAAACATCTTTTGAAGGCCGTGTTATGTAACTAGGCCCATTTATCTTCCCTACCTCATTAGACTTTTGGCTATAAAATAAAAAGCATAAACATTTGACAGACTGGCTGTAAGAAAAAAACCTCAGTGGTTTATGACCAATTGCGGATAAGCCATATTACAGCTAAGGAACAATACCTTAAGTCTTTTGCAAAGCATGTGGTACCTGTTCAGAAATCATTACAGGGAAGATGTTTGGCTAAAGGAATACATAAATACTGTGAAGCTACAAATACCAGGCAATATAAGGTGGAAAAACCACGTAGATTTCTTGGAATTATTCCTAAAGAAACACCCATGTTACTCGAAGATCATGAAAATGATATGGATGATAAAGGAACTTTTCAGGTCATAAACAATCAGATGATTAATAAAGATGTAAAAAGACTTGTTGTGGCTCTTAATATTTATTGCTGTTACCCTGTTTGAGATTCGAAAAGATAATTTTTCTATTGCAGCTGCATGTGAAATTAACTCTAACAGATGATGATAATCTCATAGAAATGAATCAAAAAAGGGTAAAAAGTAAACTTTATCAGGCAATAACTCAACATCATATATGCCAGTTTACATCAACGTAGAGTTCTCAAAATTATTGGGAGGGGAAAGCACATTTTACATATGTTCATACATTAAAACAGTACATGCAAAATCGAAATTTACTTCAGATCATTGGATGGGGGGCTCGGACCCCACAGACCCTCACAATGCTAAGCCTATGCCAGTTTATATGCTTCATCCAATGTACATGTGATTTAAATTGTCACAGGAGCAGGAAGAAAACACTATGAAATTCTTTAATGTCACTAACCCAAATTTTGTACTTCACATTAAAGCTTTTCGAGCAAATTCAGCTCCTTTTCCTGAAACACACTATCCAATAAAATCTTAGAAAATGTCCAGACTTCTATGTGGTGGTATAGTTTAAAGAAAACTATAAATGACATTTTCGTAACTATTTATGAAGTGATGACATTGCCTGCAGTAGTGATGCGCTTGGAAAAATGTTTTTCTTAACTTATTCATCACATTCATAATAAATTAAGAAATTGTTTGAATTAGGAAATAAGAGCAAAATTAGGCTTTTGTAATGGACTGCTCCATTGGAAATATTAGTTTGAACTTAAATGCTAGTGAATTTGCTATGATGTAACCAGGGCTGTCCTGAAGAAAATTATTGAGAGTATGCGGTGCTTGCTGCCTCAATCGAATAGCATCGAGTCAAAATTTCTTGAGAGTACGTGGCACACACACACAGCGTATATGTACCCTTCAGCGTCAGCCCTGGATGTAACCTTTGAATAAATACTATAAACATTGTAACTAAACCTATTTTACTTTAAAATACACTCCCTTTTGCCATTTGGGGTATTTTGTTAAGGTTTTAACATACAAAATATTTATTTTCTGGGTTTCTGCCAGTTATTGCTGCTTTTGTGGCAGAAACTTGCCAACCCGCATCTCTGGGGAATTTTAAATCTATTCAGCGAAGTTTGTCTGACCAATTTAAGGTAAATTACATACACAAATTTGGTAAACTCGGCAACATTTTAAAATTAGGACATCATCCTTCAATTTTGAGGTATGAATTTCATTATACGAAGCTTACATTAATGAAATTAAATTTAAGCACCCAAATGTTGTAGCTTAAATTAGAGTTCCTTCTTCCAGGTACTACTGATTAGAATTTATTATCCTTCCCAGGGGCAATTATCCTGGCAGAGGTTTATATACATTTTAAAGTTTAAAAATGATTGAGGAAAATTTCAGTTAATTTTTATGTATTTTTTATCCATATGTTTCCAACAACTTTTATATCGTATATGTTTGAGAGACCAGGGGGGTATAAGCATGACAGACGTTATTCCTGAAACAAGCCTCTTTATTCAATTTGAAAGTTGCATAAAATAAACTGTCTTCTTGTAAGAGTTTGAGTATGTTGTTCTAAGAAACTGAGGCTAGGTTATTTTTTCAAATTCAATTTATTTACTGTTACATTATAATTGACATACACACACACATATATATATGGCCTGCAAAAGGGTTGCTGGTATCTAACTGGAAGGAGACCCACACGCTGAACGTATGTGACGATGTGTGGAACCGGCCAGGCCAGTAACCTAGTGTCCTACCCCGCCTTCAAGTGGTGCAGGCTGAGCTTTCTATTTATGTGGCAAATTAATATTTGCTGCACGGATAGAAAGGCGGAAGGGGAGGGCTAATTCACCAACCCGTCTAGCCAGCGTGGTGAAATTATGGCTAATTCCTCCATTATGTTGACACACCAGAAACCATGGCCCCTAGTCTCCAGGTGCTGGAGTGCTCCTGATCAAGGCAGCGGTCAGTGTGGCATGAAAGCAGGGGGTGCTAAGAATCACTGGAATGGCCCAGGCTGCCGTTTG
>QLNU02003225.1:44761231-44774558 GCA_006491805.2 Dysdera silvatica | reverse complement strand
TATTAATAATAAAAAAAAAACCTAAATATTAACCTCCTTTAAAATTCACTACAAATATAAACAAAATGTATTTATACTTTTGTGAATAAAATTAAAACCCTTTTTTTAAAGGAATTTATAATCCAACCTTGAAGCCAGCTGAATATGTGACCATATATAATTATAAAGATCAGATTTTTTTTATAAGCTTTATTTTAGTCAGTCAGTACATGATACATGTGTATATCAGTAGTATAATATTTATGTCAAATAAATATAAGTAGCAGTAACGGTTCTAGGCTATGGTGCCATGCCCCCACAAACATAACCGGATTTTATTATGCTGTCTACGTACACGGTGACCGTGCATATAGGCAGGAGTTTGCTAAGGATGGAGGTCACAAGGGTCATGACACCCAAAATATACTTTTTTATTATAAAACATTCAACTTTCATAAAAAATGAAGGTTGTTATTCCAAAACCATGGCAAATTTTGTTCTTGACCCTCCCCCCCACTCCAAAATGAAGGTCTGTGTTTGCCACTGGAGTTCGAGTTCACTCAAATTTTTTTGCATAGAATAGCTGCTGACAAGAAGCGTGATTATATTACGAGATATATAATTATCATATTGGTATGTCTTCGATAGCCTACGTATAAAATAATAGAATATGATTTAGATTTGTATCTATAAACATACACGAATTACATATACACCTGGGCAGCAGTGGGTAAGGATGCAAGTAATGTCCACGTTGCTCAGTAGAATCAATCATATATAGAAATTATTGAATTTGTACCACCACAGGGATCAAAGTGCTTAATTCAAATTTTTGCATGTTTCACTACCAGTCTATATTCTGTAGGATTGCATTGCAAAACAAAGTGGCGAGTATGACGGAGATTGAAGGCATACTTTTAATCGCCAGTCCTTGATATTTAGTCGTCCTGCGGCTGGTAACGACCGTGAATTTTAATCTTTAAGGTCACCCCATTACTGTATTTTACATCACACGACTGTACATTGAATCTAGCATGGAATTAACTGTTTAACGTAATCTGCAAACCATAAAGTTAAAAGGCCTAAAAGGTCATAACTTGAAACTGCAATTTAACCTGGAAATTGAACGCAGCACACACAGTAAATTGAAAGGTCATGACCTAAATCAGTGGCGAATTCCTTTCTTTAAACAAAATGGTTACATTAAAGGATTCACGGCTTTAATATTTTATTACATGGTATAATTCAGAATGGTGAATTTCCCACCCACTTTTTTTCCCCTTGAAATTGCAATAGTGAGTTTATTCAATTAACTTTTAGGGGTTCAGAAGCTCAATACGTTAATTTACATACATAAATTATATATGTAAGTATGAATTCACCACATGGTAATATATATAAGCTAATTATATATAAAAGCTGTTAAAAAAAAATTACTCCTCCCCCGGACCAGACAATCATGTTTATTTTAAGAAAAAAAAAATCCGAACTGTTGAAGGACAAACATATAAAATATTTATTACAATAAATAAGGTAAAACCTCTCTTAATGGACACCTCCAGATCGGTCAGATAAAAATCCTCACTACTTTTACGTTCACCCCTCATTTACGGAGAAAATTTTGTGTCTGGTGAGCGTCCACTAGTGAGTGGTTTTCATTATACGAAAGATAAAAATACCATATCCAGAGCCTCTTTGATTCAGCTGGTCGGCAAGTTCTAAAACTTTCTTCCAGTTGGATTCATCTCTACTTCTAGATATTTCATGCTCAATTCTACTTGAAGCCTTCGGTTTCGAAGTCATATTTTTTATTTTTTCACACTAAACTTCATGAGCTCAACTGAACTTCGTTAAAAATAATAAACGAAACATTTTTTCCTACTTCCCCTTCGATCCTGATAAAATTTAATCAATAGGGAAAATTTAAGGACAAAGAGATGTGTTGCCATTCCGCAGGAAAGATGTAAAAAACAAAACAAAAAACCTAAACATGGTTTAGGAATTATAATTTATTTTATATTTCTAATTATGAAAATATTCTATAATTTTTAATTTAAAAAGCATATTTTTTAGAAAAATTAACATGGTATTTAATTTTTTTTAACCACTATTCACAACCTTAAATAAGTTCTGAAGTTGGATTTAACCGTGTTGATTTCTTTCCGTTACAAAGTAAAGTTCAAAACACTGCACGCCACCACTGTGCTTTGTGATTTTATCGCATAAGGTGATATTAAGTTTAATTTTTGTTAACTTTTAAGTAGATTCTTGTTCTTCAGGTACGTAGATTTTATTATTTTGTATTATTTCAGTGTTTAATTTTTATATGTAAATATCGTTTTGGTATCTATTAATATCGTACCAGTGGTGGTGATTATTGCGAAACCAATAATTTCTATTTTATTACGTAATGTATTGTAAATATTTACAGCTTCTTTCACTTTTTTTTCGTGTATGTTGGACACTTTTCAACTACATTAAATTGTTGATTATATTTAGATTATTTTAATGGCGCAAGAGCACCTAGTCTATAGTACGCCAATTAATAATTTTTAATTAAAATACGCAAGTTAGATTACTTGGAACATGTGTTCTCAACCAGGGAAATCCCCCACCCCAGAGAGGGAAGAATTGTCAATATAAATTGGTAGATTTAATGCATGACCCTCCCCAAAAAAAAGTCGAGGACACACTTTCCTTAGAGGGTGAACCTAGGTCGAACTACACGTGTATCCCCTGTGCGATCTGTCGCCAAGGTGCGGCAACCTCCTTCCCGGATTACGTCATCGTGCGCTCGCTTCCCGGCCGCCATGTTTTTTTAAGGAGTAATTACCTGTTATACTGAGTTTACTACCTATTATACTCTTTTCAGATTTTTTTAACAAAAAAACTTAAGTAGGCGACCAAATTTTAATCACTAATTAAAAGTGTGAAAAATAAATAAAATGTCTTTGTAATCTTGATCATGGGGCATTTATATACAAGTATTATCTGAATTTTTTAAGATTGGTGTAATTTTTAGTTATGTGTAAAGAAGATCTAAACTGGCTATTATTTTTAGATAGGTATACATATATGTTCCTGTGATCTTTCATTATATTAATAGAATGAAGATAATAATTAGAATAAAATATGTAGGGATATATAAAATGCAAGACTAGTCCGTCAAAGTTATTTTTTATTTGTAAAGTCGTGTTTATTTAATATACAAATTATATAAGATTTTGTGGCCACATGAAAATTGCTACAAACCTAAATGAAGTGGCCCCTAATAAAACGAGCCCTGCTGACCAGTGGCCACCATACTTCCTTATTATAGTGGCCCCCAATCTTATTTGGTGACTTACAGAGTTCACACGGGTACTGGAAAACCTGGAAAGTTCTTGAAATTCATTTTTGGTATTTCAGGCCTGGAAAACATGTTGCTGTAGATTTCCCCGTTTTCTTTTTACGTTTTCGCCAATGCTTTGTTTTGCTGTTTAAGGAACTTTTGGCGAGCAAGATGTGAATATCTCCAGCCTCCTAAAAATTGGACGATTGCCAATAAATCTCCTCCTCTAGCAGTTCTATTTTTAGCCAGATCCTAGTTTCCACTTGCAGTCGGTTTGAACATTTTCAACGTTACAGTCCGTGTCTGTCATGCGGGTGAGGAATTGGACAGCTGCACAGAAATGACATTGTTTTGCATATTCGTGAAACTTAACAATTTCTATAAAATTGTTCCAGACTGGTCCAAAACGTTAAATTTTCTGGAGCATCGAAATTCAGTTTCGCCTTTGTCAAAATTACGTTTAGCCTTTGTATTTTGTAGTGGTAACTTTTCTTCTCCCGTCAGATTTAGTCACCAAAGTTTCCCCAAAATCACTGCATTTCCAGTTTCCTTGGCATTTAAAGTAACTTGCTATCTGTGTGACTGAATACTAGAATTGCCAGACAGCATTGGCACCGCCAGGGGGAACGGTCTCCCCTATCCCCATTTTTTAATTTTATTATAGCTCACCCACTCCATTTACTAACTAAGGAAACATCCACCCCTCCTGAACCTTGCGAAAATTCCTATGGATACTGTTGCCGGACAGAGTAGGTAAAGACAAAGAACAAAGTGGGGAATAACAAGGTAAGCTTCCTTAGAGTGCATACAAACGAGTTATTTTAATTTAATTAAAAGACAAACCAGGCTTTGTCTATTACTTCCGACTGTGGATTACTTGTTAAGCTGTATGGACCAAGAATGGCTGAATGTGATCCTTCCTGCAATTAATTTATGGTGGAGAGGTATAGCATATGGATGTATGGCAATCAGATTTAATTTTTTTTTTAAATGTTTCTTTATAATTTGAAAAATGCCTATTTTGTTCATCATCATCATCAGTGTAAGTCATTGTGCTGTGTGTATGAACACACAGCATATTGCTATGGGAACAAAATAAATAATTTTCAAATTGCACCTAAGAAAATCATTTTGGCGACTAAGAAAAAATTGTTAGGTGCCATTGACGCCTAACTTTCCATTCCATCCAGGCACGACCTGGAAATTTTAATGAAATCCCAAAAAAGTCTTGGAATTTTTTTACATAATGTGTCTGAACCCTGGACTTAAATTATGCCAAGATTGCAGTTATGATTTCACCAAGCTTGTAAAGCCTGATTGTAAAAATAAAAAGAATAATATTGACATGTTGTTTCTTAGGAACAAGAACAGATATAGAATTAGAATAAACATAAATATAGATAACATCTATTCTATATATAATATATAGAATAGATACAGAATTAGAATAAGATTCCTAATATAAGAACATGTGGCAAGATTTTGCAGAGAGTTATCTACTACCTTGGCAATATATTTTGGGAGTCGCTGTAATAAGGAAGTACTGTAACCACTAACCAAATATCTGAGTTTTAAACTTTAGTTTATATATGCAGGGGGTGTCGCTGGGTGCTCATAAAACTGGATTCCAAGGACGCGCTATTTTTAAAGATGTGGGTCCCCAAAAAACAAATTTTTCCCCTTACTAAATTGCAGTTCCCTGGGACTTGCTATTTTTCTAATATTGAGTCCTTTAATTTTATTCCAAATATTTTATGTGCTATAGTACATCAATGGCACCTCTGTATATGTATTATGTATATTTTTAAATTCTATAAAATGTAAATTCCTTTTTAATAGAAATGCAGAAAATACTTGTCGGACTGATTTCTTTGGCCACACTGCATGGTTCGTCACATGGCTTCTCTCTCTTCTCTTAAATTTTTTCGAAAATTGCATTAAATCGGCTTATGACATCATTCTTACACGTCTCCCATTATCGTCATACTCTCTGACATTATATTTGCACATCCCTTTTGAGTTTTTAATGCCATTTTCATCTTTCTTAAAGCTTTTCGTTGCAGCCAAATTATGTCGGAAATATTTTTGTAATTTGTTTCTAGTCTTAGTTTTAGGGTTTTAGTGATTCAATTAGGCCATCATGATTTTTGATGACCGGTGGTTCGCTTTATTTACATTTGCCATAGTTAGACATAATACCGAGATATTAATGATTTTTTTTAGAATTCTTTTTGGTTAAAAACAATAATCACAGAGCTGGCAAGGCTCCTTCCCTCAATGGATCATGCAGCAGTATCTCGTGCCCTTTCAGTTACTTACACATGATACTGATATTCATAAGAGTTTGTTTTTGATTAAAAATAACAATCAAAGAGCTGCCAAATGCTGGTGAGCCCCCCCCCCATTTGTTTTTGTAAAATAACCCAAAAAAGCACAATCAGCAACAACATTTCCAACATGGTGAAAAGCTGACTTAGCTCATTGCTAGTTCTGCTGCAACATTGCAAAAAAATTAGGACGGCTAGTTGCAGACGAATCCATGCAGTGTCAAATTCCCATTTTTTCAATTCCCTTATTTAAGAAGAAAAAAAAAAATCGATTCATCCCGCAATTGCTTTGCAATGTGCTTCATACTTTTTAGCACATTCTGCTTTGGGGGTCAAAACTTACTCCATGTCCATAATGTTGATTTTGATTTACAAATCTAAGTCAAACCATCTTGCATACAAACTAGTGTTGTTATTTGAAAATGATTATTCTTTGGTGACTTTTTCTAACTTTCCATCATTACAGGTGCCAAGAACGGTTGTAGGTCTGGCATGGTGAAAGTTGCTTGTTTGCAGTTTTGAATGTGTTTTAAATAAGTCTTTAGTGTATTTTTTACCCTTTCCCCCCTCAATTTTTTATTTTTTTAATCAAAAAATGCTAGGTATTGAATCCCAAGATTTTTTACTGTGCAACTTTCCTGAATCAGAGATAAAATTTAAGCATCTTTCGGCATGACCGTAAAAAAAATGAAAATGAAAATTTTCTTACCCTAAATGTCTGAATCCATTATTTGAAGTGGATATGTTGCATTTATGATGTTGATGAAGGAAAGGAACATTCTCGACAAACTCTCTTCTTTGTCATGGCAGATGCGAACTAGTATTGTGAGTCTAACATATTGGGAATACGGTTTGCCATTTTTTTTTAAAAAATAGGCAAAATAGGCATTTTGCCTGAATTTCCAGGCTCTAGTGATTAGTATTAATGTTTATTAATGGTTAGTAAATTAATGTCCGTTAATTTGTTAATGATCAGTTAATTAGTAATATACAGTTAGCATTAATTAGCAAACCTAGTAATCAGTTTGACTTTGATATTCATCATTCTTTGACATCACTTTGGTTTTAAAGAGCAGTCCAAGTACTGCCCTACTAATTATGAATTCCTCTGTAGTTAGTGAGGCTTTATATTCGCTTACATAGGGGAGTTTGCTCGTCATCTGCAGCTCAACATGCAAAAGCATTTGACTGATTATCGAAAGGTTGTGGGTTCAGCTGCCACCAGATGTTGAGAAATCATTCTTCTCTTTATAAGTAATTTACCATCTAATAGTTATCAGTGTTTAAATAAATATAGAAGGCACAGGGTTCAGCTGAATTGTCATGAGGATGTTAAAGAACCTACACATGAATATTTTTTTAAATTTGATTACGTGAAATCAAAATTTAAAAAGAAAATTTTGAAACCCACCAACTTTAAATATTGATCCTTTTTTTTTTTTCGTGTGTCTTCTTGGCATGGAGATAAGTATAATCAACATTGTTTTGGATAGCTCTGGTTTAAGAAAAGGCGTGAGCAGACATCTTTTGCTAAAAAAGACATATTAGATTTCACTCACATTCATAGAAGTTCAACATTTGTACAAGTTGTGTTACATTTCAAATTAGGTTACAAAATCTTAAAACTGGAAATATCAATATTTTGTGTTTTACAATGGAAGAACTTAGGTGAAGATAATTTTCTCTTTCTTTTAGATTCACTAATAACTGAACCACCATGCCACAGAATGAACATATCGAGCTTCATAGGAAGCGATATGGGCAACGTATGGATCATCATGAGAGAAAACGCAAGAAGGAAGGACGACAGCCCCATGAACTTGCTGTCAAGGCCAAAAAATTGCGTGGTTTGAAAGCCAAGATGTATAACAAACAACGCTTTTCAGAGAAAGTTCAAATGAAGAAAACATTGAAGATGCATGAAGAGAAGAAGACAAAGAAGAAGGATCCTGAAAAAGTTCCAGAAGGTGCTATACCATCCTATCTTTTGGACCGTGAGAAACAGTTACGAGCAAAGGTTCTTTCGAATATGATAAAGCAAAAACGCAAAGAGAAGGCTGGAAAGTGGGACGTTCCATTGCCTAAAGTACGAGGGGTCAGCGAAGCTGAAACCTTCAAGGTTATTAAAACGGGGAAACGGAAGAAGAAAGCGTGGAAGCGAATGGTTACAAAGGTTTGCTATGTGGGCGAAGGGTTCACTCGAAAGCCACCAAAATATGAAAGATTCATCCGGCCTATGGCATTAAGGTTTAACAAGGCTCACATCACACATCCCGAATTAAAAGTGACATTTTACCTGCCAATTATTGGTGTAAAGAAAAATCCAAATTCCGCTTTATTCACAAATTTGGGTGTCATAACAAAGGGCACAGTCATCGAGGTAAATATTAGTGAATTAGGACTGGTTACAAACGGAGGTAAAGTCATCTGGGGTAAATATGCCCAAGTCACCAACAATCCTGAAAATGATGGTTGTATCAATGCTGTCTTGCTGGTATAAAAAAAAATTCTATAAATCTTGGTAGTCATTGTTGTCTTATTTAAAATATTATCACCAATTTCTGTCTGGTCAAATAATACAGAATCTAAATACAATAAATTAGAAATGCAGTTGTGACATAATAACTGGTTCCAGTATTTTTTGCTTACATATGAAATAAAATTTAAAAGGTTAAAAAAAAAAGCTGAAGCTATTTTTTTAAGGCAAAAATAAAAACTTATTAATCAGTTTAAACTGTAATCAATAATAAACAAAATATAAAAATATTTAACTAAACTGTAATAAATTGGATTTCAAAGGTGCAAGGGTCACAAAGGGTCAAGCTACACCAGCTGAACTTCGGGGGGGGGGAGAGCAAGATTTATCGATTTTCTATTTTAAAAGTGTCAGTTCCATATTTGTATGCAAGTTTATGTGTGCGTGCCATTTTTTTTCTACTGATTTGTGTTTTACCTTCCAGCCTGTCTAAAACAAATGTGAGTTCTGGCACAATATTGTCTGACCTATTCTTGCATCACAAAATGAAAGTATAAGTAAAATGGCCTGTGGCTTTCTCATTTTATCATTCAAGTACTTTAGTTTCTGTACTTGAGGATATTCATCATACGTTTTGTATCCTGCATCCATATCTCATCATGTAAAATGAACATATAAGTAGGCAATGAAGAAATCCTGCTTGAAACCCTATTGTGGTATGCACTATATGCCCAAAAGTATCCGGACACTTTGGATTTTTTAATTTTTTTCGAATTTCTAAAAAACTACTCTGCCAATTGTTCTCTGACTTTGAAGATATATAGAACATACTTGAACGCCCACTTTTCAATAAAGTTTCGGTGACTTGTGCATTTAGGGGACCACCCACATATTGACAAAGTGAAAAAATATATTTGATCACCCTGTATCATAAAAAGCTGGAAATTATTTGTAACTTTCAGAAAATATTTAACCAGCTATGCTTAATGCCTGTGTGCATTTTCGTAAAACAAACATGTATATTCATGAAGATAGAAACGTTTCTTTAAGAAAACCCAAATTTTGTCACATATTTTTTGCTTATAATATCCACAATTTTCAGTCAAATTTCACGAAACTTACAGAACATTTGTCAACGTACAAGAAAAATATTATACTTAAATTAGAAATTAATATATTGAATACACGATGAGATATGAGCATTTGAAGAAAATAATTTTTTACTGCGCATGCGCGAAAAATATGAATAACTTTCTTTCATAATTTTGTAGTCAATAGTATAGGGCAACTTAAAAAAAATACCAGTGGGATATCTTGAAAATTCAGAAAGTTATCGATGATATAGTGAGCCGTATTTCTCTAATTCTCTGAAAGTAGCTAGATGATAAGGGTTTTTTCCACAAATTGTCATATTCCAAATTACCAAACACCCCTGTTCTGAAAATGAAATATTCCAGATTTATGCAAATAAGGATCAAAAGTATCCGTACACCTGCATGTTTTGCTTCTCCTTTACAGAAATCAAAAACCTTGCTTGGTGCAGAATGACCATTGTTGTCCTTGCGCCATAAAAATACAACAAACCAACAAGAAGTCAAAAATTAGTATGAAGTGGGGCCATATTTTGCTGCAATGACGGCTACCACTCTATCTGGGAGGCTATCTACTAGTTTCTGGAATTTTTCAGTGGGAATTGCATGCCATTCTTGCAAAAGAATATTAATCAGCTCTTGCGCCAATGTGGGGCGTTTTGGCCTAGCTCGCAGTCGACGTTCTAATGCATTCCATAGGTGTTCTATGGGATTTAGGTCTGGGCTCTGAGCAGGTCGGTCCAATTCCTCAACATCCATGTCAGCAAACCAGCTCTATACAGCCCTTTCTGTGTGGATAGGAGCACGATCTTGTTGAAACAAGAATGGACTTTGTAAGCGACGCTTGGCATTGGTTGCGGTAATGCTTGGTTTATATGCAGCTGCTCGGCCATGAAAACCAAGACTTTGCAGTTCCCGACGAACTGTCTTTGTGCTGACGTTGCATCCAGAGGCATCTTGAAAATCCGCACGAACTTTTTCCGCCGATTTCATGCGGTTCACTTTCACAACTCTCTTCAGCACTCTGCGTTCCCTGTCTACTAGACGAAGTGGTCGACCAGGTCGTGGATGCACCGTTGTAGTCCCCGTATGTTCCCACTTTACGATAACAACATTAACGGTGGAACGGGGCACTCGTAACATCACAGAAATCTCACGAACAGATTTTCCACAGCGGTGACAACCAATGACTTCACCACGTTCAAAATCATTTAGCTCGCCCATACCTCCCATTTTACTTTTCTAGCTTTGAAATTATAATTGTTAACTCGTCAGACTTCTTTTATACTTGTAATATGTGGGTATATATATATATAAAATACTTCTTGGTCACATACAATAGCAAATGCTTTCTTGTGTCCATGTTTCTAACATTGAATTTGACAGGAAAAATATTATGGTTTCTGTTACGTAAAACAAATTATGTCATTTAATTCAAACACTGAATGAAAACAGGAGTACTTGAATATTGCAATGTGGAAGTTATGTTAAATTGTCTTTCAAACAACATGTCTATCCAAATTCTGTTTCAAACTTCCCTGACTTTTTCAGAGCAAATCTTAATTTCCAGTTGTTAATTACAGAACACAACACATTAAAATTTTCATAATCAAAACAAGCTTCAATACCATAAAAAAAAAATTTGTGATTTTATGGCTCAAAGACTACAATGGTCATGCTGTGCCGGGACCTACTGTTTTCTGAAGAATCTTAACCTCTGGACCTAAACTAAAATTTTCCGAGGAACCCAAACCTCATAAGGCTTAGGGAATCAAACCAATGAGATCTTTGTGGAAATCCAATAACACAAAACCCAAATCTATAACTCAATTAGAGTAAATTTATAACTATAAAAACTATTAAATTACTTTATTACGTATAATCAATTTCCCACGAAAAAACACAGAAATTCGCCCCGGAAGCTTTCTGTGTTGACCATTATTTGGCAATTGTGTTATCCCTGTGAAGGGTAATAATATCTTACATCCTTATATACGGAGAAGAGTTCCTATCTTTGATGGCCTAGGGCTCAACGGATAGACCCTAGGTCAGGGACGATATTTTTCTCCTATAACAAAAAGCTAGAAACGTGGGTGGCGGAATTATTACTTGTAATAAATTCCCTATGAAAAAAAACATAAAAAGCTCATCCCAGAGGCTTTGTGTGTTAACCATTATTTGGCAATTGCGTTAGCCCTGAGAAGGGTAATAATATTTTACAATCGTAATGCACCTCACGAAGCTGTGAAAATGTCCTTCCCCAATCCTGAAAAAACTTTATTTGCAAAGAATGATATGTCCATTACTTGACACTTCCATATAGAATGAAAAATAAATATGGCAACAGTACACATGCATTCTGCATAAAAACATGCGCAACGTTTTTTATTTGTTGCATTCAGAATCACAGTTTTCCTCTTTTTTTTTTCAACAATAATGTAGTTTTAAGAATGTATATATATGTATATATTTTTTTTTTTTTGCCTTATTGTAGATTTTTAGGAAACCTGTACAATTTGATAACTAACTTCTTTCGAAACTACACACCCATGCAAGTTTTTAACCGTTAACCACTGGGTATTTCTTTCATTGACTTCCACAACTTGGCGGATGCTATGAATATTTCGGTATCTTAATGAAACCACATCGTATTCATGATTACAACAGTTTTTCTCCTTCATAATGATGTAGCTATTAAGAAAATATTAAAGAATGGAATTAATTTTTTGCCTTATTGTAGATTATATTTAGAAAAATCCATCAATTTACTGATCGGTTTGTTTAAGCTTTTTTTAAACTGTAAATCATACGCTAAGTGTAAAAGGGCAGTTTCAAGAAAAAATCTTTCAGTGTATCAGGAATATGATATAGAAAACATCTATTTAATTTGAATAGACTAAAATTTATTAAGGTTGAACAATTCTCATCTTAATTAGTGATGTGGTATTATTAGATGATGAAATCACTTGCAAAGAAAAGAAATAATTTATCAATCCCTGGCGAAACACGATCTCTTGGTTTCCGGTTAAGCATTTTACCAATACCGCAACAGGCATCAGACATCGCTGGACTACCAAGAGGGTGCGCGGGGTTTGTAGTTCTACTAGGGGTCGATAATAATTTTTCTTTGTGCGTAATCCTTCACCAAGAAATAAATGCTTTCATAACTGGAAGGGTGCAGGCCACACTCGAAACCGAGTACCACTACTATCTTGGCAGTCATCACCCCTAATAGATTGTTGATCCGTCTCTAGGAAATCGAAAAGTTGTACAAAACAACAAGCATTCACTACCATTTAGGATTTTTGCAAGAGGAAAATAATTCAAGGGAAAATTATATCCTCTTTCTTTAAAGGAATTAAGAGTGTAATATCAAGGTGTGTCAAATTATACACTTTCTCCCTCAGACTCCAACCCTTTACACTCAAAACCTTCATACTTTTGGAGTACTGAATATATCTCTCTCTCTAATATTAATATTTTTATATGATATTTAAATTAATCTGGTTTCCGCACTAAAGTAGGTGGTAACTGTGAGTTTCTTGAGAGTGGAGGGTTAATACAGTAGGTATTAATATCATTGTGATGAACATACTACAAGAATTAAACAACAATAGATAACTAAAGTGGACATGAAAAGCTAAAGAAACATACTCGGACAATTTAAAAATTTTAGAATCTTTACAATATTGAATTATTCTATGCTAAAATATGTTTTTTTTTTACCTTAAAAATCTTTGTTGTGTGCAGTATTGTCATTGTTCGTTAATTATCCTCAAACAATTATATAAAATAAGAGAAGTTGAAGCAAAGTGGAGACAAATTGCATAATAAAAACAGATATGCATGATGGGCACTTCCAAACGAAATCAGCATCTTACAATGTTTAAATGTGACAACTGAGACATGAAGTATTTCGTTTGTGAAAACACAATATGCATTGACACGTGCATAGCAATATAATATTCTTTTTATTTTGACTTCAACAAAAATAATTGCAATTTACATTTTTAATGCAACATTCGTTATTTTTAAGAAGTTTTTGTCTTCTTGTTTATTTCTTTATCACTGTCATCATCATCTTGGCTTTCTTCATCCACATCATCTCCTAAAATAAGATAAT
>QLNU02003225.1:44749222-44761131 GCA_006491805.2 Dysdera silvatica | reverse complement strand
TGAAATTGGTAATAGTACCATTTAAGACCTTTTCATTTCGGAATTCAGACCATGAATTATGATTTGGTCAAATTGAGTCAGTTCATTATATCAGAAATATCAAATGAAGGGACCAAATTCTATTTAGTTGTTGACACAAAAGCACTCGCCTGTGCTGCAGACTTATTACAGTATTCTCCAAAGAAAGAAATATATATAATACCTTAAAAACCTGTACAACAGAACAACATGTACAGTTATATATTTCATAGAGACACAAAGGTCAGCCGAAAATCTCGCATCTTCATCACGAAATTCCTAAAAAATTCCCACCGAGGGCACACCTTTACCAAACGATCTCCCTCCACCGGCGGAATCAAACTACGCAGACCGCACGATCTTAGTTCCAAAACTTCGTATGGTAGACCAGCTTTTGAACAAAAAATGATAAAATGCCACCAAGAAAAGGTTTATTTCCATTACCACTATTTAACTGCATAATCCTGTCGATCTGTACTCCTTGGGAAAAATATTCCCCTCTCCTCCCCCTACCTTAACATCAAAATAAGCAGTTTCGTCATTAAATTAAATTTATTTATAAAAATATCGTTATTTCACTTTATATTTTAGTGGCATAACATGCGTTGGCAACTGGCTAAATTAAGTTTCTAAGTATTGCGCCTAAAACCAGTTAGCATTCCTTTCATTAATCCAATACTGAAATTTTGTGCCCAGTGCATCCCCATATACGTGATTTTCTATCACAAAACTTTTTTTGAGAGTGGCTAGCTTAACTTAGAAATCCTGATAGGATGACTTACCCTTCCAAATGACTTTTCTGTGCGTACACACATATGCACAGAAAATAAATATCTCTTTAAAGAACTTCTAATTATGAAAAAAATATTTAGTTGAACTTCTCTGCATGGCCACTTCCTCATGGCTTGTAGCTAAACAGGTGAAGGGATTGACTCATAATTGGAAACACCATTGTGCCTATCAATAAAGAAAGCTTTGCCATCTCATGCGAAATTTCCCTTTCAATTAACAACGACCAGGGGGTACTTTTAGGGGACTTGTTTCTGATCCTTTCGAAAAACTATGCCCCCCACCCCTTATCGTGATGTTACGTCCGTAATCTAGAAACACAACAGCAAAAGGGACGTACATTCATTTTTAATGCATTGGGGATATTTTGAAATTTAAGAGTTTTAAAATTTTTTTTATCAGTACCCCTGTTTAGACGCCACCTCTCGAAATGACCAGCGTTCTAGAAGAACCGATGGTGGCCGCCTTAGAGGAGTTTCACTGCACTGTACATACTCTAATGAAAGAGAGGTGGACATTGCTGTATTTAACGTATTTCGCACCCCAAATCTGGGTTTGGGAGTAAAGTATTGTATCGATCAGTTCTGCTTCAAAGGAATACTCTAACAATTATTTCGTACACAGTTCCCCTCTATGATCAATACTCTTATGTAGGTCACGTTGTTCGCAAAGTCCCATTACGAGCCGCATGGTTTGAATCCAAATGTGTTTGCTATGTTGATGCTATGAGAAGAATGGTAGCAATAAAAAATGAAACAAACACGCTATAAATATCGAGGAAAAATGCATCCATTAAATCATTCTTAAGCTTTCTTTTTATTTCTGAAAATATAAATAAATCATAGTTTGCGATCAATCAGTACCACCCAAATGTTTAATGGGAATCTAGAATTTAGGTGGTATTGGATCAATTCGGTGAGAAACTTTACAAGTTGGCAAGTATGAAATAGGTAAAGTTAGTGATGGAGTTCCATAATCTTTGTGAGTGAGCAATAGCATAGGGATCGTGACTATGACAGGTGCTACGCTAGCAATAGGCCCCGTCTAATTAGCCCTTATGAAACAAAAATTATCATAGGAGAGAAAGACACATGCAAAATTTGAAAGTAGTTTGGATTATACACATATTATATTGGATGGAGAAAAAGTTCCCCAGAGATGTCACTCGTGCAGATTCTCCGTGTTTTTTTTCCTTTTTCATTGTCTAAACATGCTGTTCGTCAAACGGAATATTTGAGGATCATTTTCGTCACATAATTAAATTTTGTCAAAACTATGAAATGTTCGCAAACCTTGATAGAAAAAATGAGAATAAACGAAAAAGGAAAAGAGTCGCCAGAACGTGAAAAAAACTTCCAATTTAACGAAAATAGTAGCTTTAGGGGCTGTTTTCAACGAAAAAAGTCGCCATAGTTGCCTAAGGTAAAAAATAGTAGCAAATAGTCGTATTTTAGTCACCTGTGGCAACCCTGCCATTGCAATGAAATTCTGTATATTTAACATAGGAATATATGAGTTGTAACCCTTCCGCTGAGCCTATAACCCCCACTATGAACTTTCTGTGTACGCCTATGGACATAAGGACAGTTAAGGCTATGTTGCATTGGGGTTCCAATTTTCCAAGGAATTCAAACCAAGGTTAAGGACATGATAAACAATCACCTTATCACTATAAGCCTCTTACATTTAAAATAGTTATTTCCTCTGATTTGCATAGCTACCTAAAGTTATATTTGTTTTAACCTGAGAGCCCATGTTGAGATTGCGATGTGTGCACACAAATTTGATAAAAATTGCAGAGCTATATAGCTTTCCTAAATTTTTTCTCTTTTCTGTTGTATTTTTTAGTTATTATACTTCATACTAGCTACGAATTCTTTACATAGAACATTTATTTCCTAATGTCAAATTTCGCCCGTATCATTTGATTTACTAAAATAGGTTATATTTTTATGGCACAAGCATAGGCGTAGAGTTAATGGGGCCCCAAGCCCCTCCCCCCAATAATTTGAAATAAATTGCGATTTTACATATACTGTAATGTATAAATGTACATAAAATGTGCTTGGGCCCCTCAATAATTTTGAGAACTTTACGGTAATGGGTGCAAGCATAACAATAGTCATTCTGCATCAATCAAGGTGAGATCATACAAATGGTATAATTGATTTAGTGACAATCGTTTTCCTCCACTCATTTGGTCTTTTGCTACTAAGATTGATAGAGCAAGAGAAGTTCCATGATTATTAAATTTATGGCTGCATTATACAGTAATTCTTCCCATTAACAACTTTAAAGAAATGGAGGAAAAAAGACTAATTGCAGGATATGTGTAACTCTACAAAGAATTTTCTGTGACTGCACAATACTATCATTAAATAGAAATAGTCATTGATTAAACTGACGGTACTGAGAGAGAGATTGCTGTATTTGACAACAGAAGAATATGGATCTGTTTAAAATTCTGAAATAAATATCAACTCAGTATGTGTTGGCTACAATTCGTTTAATTTAATCGTTTTGAATATATATAGTATGTTCTTCCATTAACGACACTCTAGGGATAGAGAAAAAATGTTGTTAAAAAAATATATATATATTAATCAGAATATATGCAATTCGATGGAGCACTTTCTGGGCCTACTGGGACGGAGCCTTTCTGGGTCAATAATACTATTATTGAACAGGAATAGTCATTAATGAAAACAACATTATTGAGAAAAATTACTGTATTTCTTTTCAATAAAATGGCATTGGATCCCATTATTTAAATTTTCATTACTATAAACAGGGTTAGATAAATCATGGTAAACAATACTTGCCTGCATCAATAAGGAAACTTAGAACCTAGTAATGAATTTAGATTTCCCACTTGCTAACTGAAAAATTTAATCACCAGTTAGGAATGGCCGACTGGATTTGTCGAGACCTGATTATAAACATAGTAATCTGCACTATGTTCAACAATCAAACAAAAGCAGTTGGTAAGTATTTCTAACTTTTCCATTTAAATTGGAAAATTTTAACTCTAAGGACCTTAAGACGCGGTGTAATGTAGTGTATCCTGATATTAATTTCATGCGACCCATGTTTGAACTCAAACTAGAGCTTTCAATGTATTAGAAAAAACAACAGCATTGTCCTAGCCTAGAGTCAAAATAGGGCCCCTCCGCCGCTAGATTCAGACCGCTTTAACTTCTAGGCCACCGAGGCAGAGAAACAATGCTCCCCTTCTCCATATACAAGGTTTGTAAGCAGGGGTGGACTGGGCCACCGGTGTGCCCTCGTGGGCAATAGGACTTACACCCTCACAGGCTATAGGATATGACCTCCGATAATCCTATGTATGTACCCTTCGAGAGGGCCCAGTCTGCCTCTGTTTATAAGGTATTACTACCCTTCTCAGGGATAATGCAATCGTCAAATTGCCAGCACACAAAGCTACCATGACAGGTTTTTTATAATTTTTCGAGAAGAATTATTTTTACAGATAGCAATTTTCCGACATCCACACTTGAGCTCAAGCGTCAAGAGCTTTAATTTGGGTTCATGAAAAATTACAACAAAACCTGCCCCGGTGGCTTTGTGTGTTGACCACTGTGCTATCCCTGAGAAGGGTAATAATATCTTACATTACTATATCCACACGCAAATGGTAAATTTGATCTTATCTTCAATTAAAGGTCATATACTCCTGAATAACAATTATGTAACTTGTGCATGTGGAATGTTGTACTGGGCAATGGTTTTGGAAGATAACGAGAGATGGTTGGGGAAGCCCCCATGTCTACAAATTAAGAGGTCTACCTTTTTCCACTTCATTAATTTTTATTTCAACTTATGTACTTAAGGGTTAATAAAAAAATAGTAAACATAGGATTTAGACCCATTGGAGTATAAAGTTTATATATAATGATGATGAGCAGAATTGACATCAGTTGGTTTGTCTAGAAACAAGAGTGTACAAAGACACTTTTCAAATATTCACCTCTTACAGAGTCTACCGCCTTCCCTTGGAAATCGCTGAGGTCCCTAGCTGAGGACAAATTTCTCATATTACCTTATATAATAAACAAGCATACATTGAAGAGTTGACTTTACTATAACTCCCTAATCTCAGCTGGAGGAAGATGAAATCTTAATTAAAGAGAGCAGTGTGTTTTAAAATATTGATATTATATATACCAATTAAAATATACATATCAACTAAAGAAATCTAATATTACTAATGTCAGTGTAGCTAATTTTTGTAGAAACAGCTATATAGCCTCTGATTCAATGCTCTGCACAAAGAAAACATTTGCACGTTTATTTTTACACATGATCCACAGTCATCTTCTGCCAAGAATGCTGGTTCTCGAAAGAGTGCAGAGTTTGAAGCAGCCTGGACAGTGGTCACTCCCTAGGAAGGTGACACAACAAATTTGGTTTGGAACCCTTACTAAACTATAGACGTAGCTTGGCAAATTATCTGGCCAGCATGGTAAGCTTAAAGCTAATTCCTCTGTATCTTTTTCACCTTACTACCTGTATATGTGATAACAGAGAGACCTCCATCCTGCAGTGGATTGAAAGTATACGATAATGATGATGTATATAGTTTTCATTTTTTTAGAAAGAGCTAACGTCCTTCCCTAGTTATGCTTACGACTCAAAACAATATGCACAGTGGAGATGCTGGCAAGATATATGTATGCACATATATTGCCTTTCTAACACTTAAATACTAATGTTTGTAAGGAGAAGTTGAAGAAATGCTACCGTGCTAACGAATGGTTGAACAAATGTTATAGTTCATAATGATTGCAACCAAACCAAACATAAAAGTATTTATTCTTTTTTCATGATAGAAGATCCAGTGATGAAATCCAAGATAACTTAATATGTTTACTTTATATGTGCATTTATAACTCTGAAAAAAAGTTTCAACATTTCTCTTTAACTTATGTACTCCTGAATAAAATCAGGCACACAGACATTTGAGAAATAAATAATACTTTAAAAATGTGTCATTTGAATGCCATGCACATAAACTATTTAATAGATAATTTTATAAAAACTGTTATATTAACAAAATAATATATTGTTACTGATTTTGTTAATTCATTAAACATTTGAGTT
This sequence comes from Dysdera silvatica, assembly GCA_006491805.2. Taxonomy (NCBI): domain Eukaryota; kingdom Metazoa; phylum Arthropoda; class Arachnida; order Araneae; family Dysderidae; genus Dysdera; species Dysdera silvatica. The sequence continues at coordinate 44,755,203 of QLNU02003225.1, read as the reverse complement.
TTTTACTCTTTGCTTTCTACATTATGCTAAAAACTCGTCAGAACCCTTTAAAACACAAGACAAATAAAAATGTTCACATTAAGCCTAAAAGTTATCTGCTTATACATCTCGCGGATGTTTCAAACATAGCATATTGCACGAAAGGTGTTTTTCTGAAGCCACACAGCAGTGTGGGTTGAGAAGTGGAAGTGTATCCACCACAAAGGGGGGAAGAACTATACAAATTTGAGTATGGAAAGTTGTGGGATCATTGATTATAACCTAAAAAGCGGAGTGATGATTGCCCACCTCAGTAACTATGTGTGGGTGGTTCCAAATTTTTTTGTACAGAAATATATTGGGATAATGGCTCTGTCACTAAAGAACGATTCCTTATGACTAGAGACCATATATTTGTTTAGGATCTTTATCTACTGCTTCCGGAGGAGATTAAAAACAGTTTACTTAACAAAAAATGCACATCATACCTGAAATAAAATTATTATTATTATTACGTGTTTTTAAAGAACCAAAGCAAATGTATTACCAACTGATCGTTTCAGACCTTTGTTTGATTTACAGTTATTTTCAGTTTCTGATTCGTTAATTAAATTTGTTAAACCACTATTTATTTGCATCTGAGTTTCTTTTAGCGCATTCACTAAGGATTCATAGTAAGTTTCATCATTCCCTTTTATAGGGATTGAACCGCACTTTTGTCCAGAAAGCTGCGGACTAGAAATTTGAAAAGTCACTTGGGGAAATGCCATTGGATTAATAATTTTTGAACTGATAACAAATTACAAAATATATAAGTAACTTCAAGAACAAACGTTACGAAACAATTTTACGCAAAAGCTTCAAACAAGCGAAACCTGTTCCCTTGATTGCAGACTGTTTATCTGTAAAGATTTAAAAATCACATGGACTAAGATGTTTGTTTACTGTGCAGTAGTTGATTGGGAAAAGCGGCCGCAAATGGGCTATGTATTTCCAGAAAAGGGTAAGGTATATGTAAAAACTCCAAATCTTCCTGTTCTTTAAAATAAATCGAAAAATTATATATTTTTAATGGATTAAACAACATAAACAAACGTTTATTGGTGTAGTGATACCAACGCCGATGGTATGGCGTGATTAGATGGTGAAACGTTCGAAAGAAAATAAATATTTCTGCCTTCGGTGGGGCCTGAACCCACGTCTTTTCATTTATTTTTTCCGAAGAACGTTTAAGTCATCTAATCACGCCATAACATCGGCGCTGGTATCACTACGCCAATAAACGTTGATTTATATTGTTGTTTAATTTAATCTGCGTAGTGTTCGATTTATTTAAATAAATATTTTTAATGGCTTGTTTCCTTGTATAGAATAGTTTACTTTATTTTTCTAATGTATGAGATTTTACCAGTAATCTATATGTGTGTGTGTGTGTCAGATACATATTTTAAAAGGAATCCAAACCATGAGGTGCATCTTCACCAAAGGAATTGAATTCAGAACAAAAGAATGGCAGTATGTTGTCTTAAAACTCTACACTCTCATATCAGCATATTTTTACTACTGCTGTTTTATGTAATCTATATATTGAACAAAGAAGCCCAAAGATAAGAATATCTGATTAAGATATTAGTCCGAGAGGAAGGAAATTTACACCTGTATTATTTTTATAGTAGCAGACGTCTCTGATCAAATGTTGACTTAACATTCAATTTAATGTTTAATTCAAATGAGTCATACGTTCAAAAACATTCGTAATTAAATTAATTTTTAATCAGTTATTACAATGGAGACCAAATTAAAGGACTGCTTTCCTACCAAAATGAGTTTGGTTATCTTTTTATCATATATGGGCCTTTTCGTTATTCAAGGTAAAGGCAATTATGTAAAGTATACATTACAACCCTCTAATGGCGAACATCTTGGGGCCATAAAATCCGTTATTTATTATGTCGAAACATACGCATTGGACCTTCGAATTTGAAAACTGTCCTCTAAATAGCGGCGTACTCGATGTGTCCGTTGTGGAGGTTTTATTGCAGTAAAAGGTTTGAGTAGCGGACACTTTGGAGCTTGAAAATCTTTCCACTATTTGGGAGTGTTAAAGCATTGAAACTGGGGCACTATTGCAGAACACGTCCCCAAGCGGAATCTAGTGTTTCCAACACCCATGGCAGCAGTGACACAGATCTGCCGCCATGTTGGTGATGTCATCTAAACAACATGGACGTTTCGATTCAGGAAGTTACGAAAAGGAGGTATTAACTTTTATTGCTCCTCTTCATCGGACGTGTGGTGTGGCGGGAATATTGTTTTATGGCCTTTAAAAACGCGGGGAATAATTTTTCGGCCTTATCATTTTGCCGGCGTCACCACATGAACTCCGCAAAGTAAAAGTTGAAGTGATTTTAGTTTGTGACGTGCCAGTGGTGCTGACATCGGAATTCTTGTATGATGTTCCTTCAACTGTATTTGTATGTTGCTTTGTCTCGGGGTCCTTGAAGTGTAGACTATGGTTCACTGAGAAGTGTTCTGGTTGTCGTACAATTTCCAGCAGTCTGACACTATCGTGGACGTCAGCGAAACATCCTTAGCTATCACACTCATTAAAACATCCGTACTTCTATTCGGTACTACAACAAAAAACATCTATTCAACCCCTTTCAACCCTTCCAAACACTTAATCTCCTTTCACCCACCTTCCTCTATTATATTTACATTTCCCAAACATACTTTCATCTATTTCTACAGTCACTCCAATACCACCAAGCTTCTCTTTCTCCAACACATATCTACACACACTTTTCTACAAAAATTCTTCCAGTCAACCGTGTGATCACTACCTATATTCAATTCCACTCACATTAAATGTGATGTCACCTTGTAGATGCACAAATACATAAGGGACACCACCTTAATCATAATTACCTTGCTTTCCTTGAACGAAGAACTCTTTTGCATCAACCTAGCTCTTTTATGCACATTTTCACATCTTTTTCTACATCGCTAGTGAAAGGCGTCATCTACATTAGGTTTAGCCCATAATCTCATTTTCTCCTTTCAAATCGGGCACTCACACTCTGACGCAATTAAATCCTGTTTCATAACCTAATCCACCACACTTCTTTTCCCTTTCAACTGCAATTTCACAAAAAAAGACAACATCAAATGTTCAGACATACTAAAATTCATTACAACACAACACAGCACAAAGAACAATGAAGCATGTGCAAATGCTCTTCCAACTCAGAATACAACGTATGCCAGACTGTATGACATCATACAGTCTATGATGTCACAACCCCACCTACAGCAACTTTTGACTTTTCAAGAGGAAAAAAAAGCGCTGGGGGACGTGTTCTGCAGTATTTCGGAAACTGAGAATTGGAAAAGTGCCGACAAAATAGAGGTGTCCATTATGGAGGCTGTAGTGTACTCATTGTGTACTGAAGCAGCAATCCTGAAATTTATCATGTTTTATTTAAGAAGAGAGTAAATACTTCAGTATAAAAATGTTAAAAATGTGCCTGTCGAGTGTATTTTCCCGCAATTTTCGTCCAAATTATCTGTGTTGTTTAAGAATGTGGCAAGAGGTGTGGTGTGTTTATAGTCTTGTTCATGTTTTTATGGTGTTAGAACAGAAAATGGTTCTGTGTTGAAACAAACTGCAGTTTTTCAAGAAATGCAAACTTTTGCAGTTAAGGATACCAAACATGCCTGTATCTGAGAGGGGGTGGGGGGGATTTTAGGGACTTTCCCTTCAAAGCTAAATTTGTAATGGGACCTCACAATATATATATGTATATTTACTTATAAAAAGGGAAAGAAAAAACTCTCAAACCTTGAATAATTATCAAAATTCGTGCCATAAGTTTTCTAGACCACTAATTTAAGAATATTTTAAAGAACAGGATATATAAACCATTTTATTTAAAAGGGATGGGAGGACCTTAATAAAAGTAAGCATGACTTAACGGCACTACTACGTGAGATGTTACCCACTGGATTCTAGCTAGTGTTTCCAAAACTGGCAATCGGCACAAAGTGACTAGCCGCCATGTTGCTTATGGCATTTTTTGTGAATCCTCCCTTTCCCTGGATTCAAAAATCCTTTTTACTGACACATTTTTTTTTATGTATGGATTACATATGCATCAAGACTATTTTCTCGCTATAAACCTCCATCCCATGAACTAGGTGAGTACTCGCTTTTGGCTTTCCGGACTTTGCAGGATTTTTGTGATTCAACGTTATACCGATTCACGGGTATTTGAATCCTATATGAACGTACAGCAAGAGCACAACCCCTTCACTGATTCATGAAAATTGCAAAAAATTATGTAAACAACATAACGGCTGGTCACTGCATTATACAGACGTATGTGAAGTCAGAGTATGTCATGTTACAATCACATCTAGTGCAATTTCCAACGATTTCTGGAGGACAGAGAGAGAAGTGGGTAACATGTGCAGTGTCACCGACTTGTGAACAAAATTTTTATGCCATTTCGAGAACTGCTGTTGTTTATATCAAACAAAGCTACACACTTTGCTTGATAAGTAGAATTCACATAAGAAAGAATGCGTAGGATTTCAGAAAGCATGAGAAAAGGTTATTCATATGAAAATTTCTCTTATAAAGAACAGCTAATAATGTTATTCAAATGGGGTAATTACCCTCTAAACCCTAATGCAGAGCCAAGGTTGATTTTGTGCGTGTTGTTGTACTAGACAAGGACTTCAGTTGCTTTCTTATTATTTTTGTTTCTTTAGGTGTACTTGTGACTGCTACAAAGGACAAAGATTCAAAATACAGCTATAGTACTGTCACAGTTGTTATGTTTATAGAATGCCTGAAGTTATTTGTGTCTTCAAGTATTTATTTGAGAGAGTGAGTATAATTATTTTTCGCTTAAATGTTTCCACAGTATTAGCCTGTATGGCAAGTAATAGCCTATTCAAAAAAACGTTATACTTTCAACAAAATCTGCGTCAAAATGGAGAGAAAAGAAGGAACTATATTTTTGCTTAATAAACAAGTGCTCATTTTTTATGTAATGTTTTATCTAACTGGAATTTTTGCATTTAGATTTTCTGTTCGGAAATTGTTTCAAGAAATTATTGGAAATTCGAAAGGTAAGTATTTTTTTTTTAAGTTCTGAAATATGGGTCGGACGTATTTCTTATTTCTAAGTTAATCTTGCACAGTTGAGTTTAGTTTATTATTTGCTTAAACCAAAGTGGGGGGAGGCCCTTAAGAATTACAGGAACATATGGAGTGATTACTTTTGGACCCTCCTCTTCAGAAGTTTCTCCCATTGATTAACATACATATCGTACCCTTCTGACGAAAGTGTTACAATTAAAAAAAACTAAATCTTCAGAAAATGCAAAAAACTGTTTCTGGTTGAATTGAGGGATGTTGTGTTCATCTAATGACATGTGCCAACTAGCAGAAACCCAAATAACTTATGACCTAACATTTTGCATGGCAAAATGCAGCACTGTTTTCTGTAACATTAAGTAATTTTCACCGAATTTTGAGTTGTAACACTTTCGTCGCAGGGATGCGATATAAGAGAAAAGAATCATACATGACTATACTCAGTGCTTGTTTAGGGATTTCAATCATGGAGATGGTAACCCAAAGATTGCTGGTTGGACTCCAGCTTGGATACATATATTTGGTATATTTTCTTTCCTCAACTCATCACCTTCGTTATTTCAGTTTTTACGGTGTAAATTACAAAAAAAATATATATGTGTGATTGGAAAATATATGCATGAAACTGAATGAAGAATCTAATATGTAATATGCAAGTAAAAACTGCCTTTGAGATATGACAAAATATATATATATATCATCATCATATTCAACCATTATCTATCCACTGCTGGATGAAGGTCTCTCCAAATGCTTTCCACACAAGTCTATCCTGAGCAATTCGTTTCCACGTCACCCCAACCTGTTTTCTTATTTCATCCACCCATCTAGTTTGAGG
>QLNU02003225.1:44734331-44749122 GCA_006491805.2 Dysdera silvatica | reverse complement strand
CAGAGTTTTACAAAGTTCTATGTACTCAATCCTGGAACTGGTATTTCGATTGTCCACCTTCATATCTCTTCGCCTTTTCATGAGCTGTTTCGTCTTCTCAGATAATTTGCTATTGTGCTTTTTACAGGTTACACCACCAATTTCCCCAGCAGTTTCAACTATTGTCTTAACAATGTTTTCATTTGCTTCTGAGATGTCAACTTCTTCAATAAGTCCTTCCAGTGCAGAAAAGCGATTTTTTAATTCCAACTTGAATGCCTCGGTATTTTCTTTTAATTTCTTTAAATCCACCCTCTTACTTACTTGTTTCCTAATGAGCTTCTGTCGTTCTAATTTAGTATTTAAGTGCACTTTACATCTCACCATTCGATGATCACTTCCAGTATTAAATCTGTTCAGTACACTGCAATCTTCAATAATTGATTTCTTGTTTGCCAGGATATAGTCAATTTCACTAGTTCCCCCATTTGGGTGTTTCCATGTCCATTTTCTTTGCGGTTTCTTCTTAAAAAATGAATTCATGATGCTAAGATTTTCAGCTTCTGCAAATTCGATGAGTTGATCGCCACGTTCATTCCTTTCCCCATATCCGTATTTACCAACCGATGTCTCTCCTTGTTCCTGTTGTCCAATTCTGAAATAATCCCTCATGATGAACGCACAGAATGACTCTTATTATTCTTGAGCCATACATATACAACCAACCAACCAACCAACTGATTTAACGAATTGAATTTATCCATGTTGTGCCTGTACAAGAGAAGTGGTACAGTTTTTTAATTGTTATTTAAATTATTTTTATTCAGTTTTCAAATTATGCAGTAATTTCATAAGAAATGCGATAGATGGGAAAATATTTTTAAGCGTAGTTCAAAGGTTATTTTCTAAATAGTGTCACCTATCATTGTGTTTTGTGTAGTGAACTTGATACCTTGTTGACCATAGTAACAATATGCTCTGTTTACCACGGAGACATATGATGAAAGCCCTGTGGTTGCACAGTGTGGTAACACGTTTGCCTAGTTCATCGTTAATCCAGGTTCGATTCCCAACAGTGCAAAGAATTCTTATGCTCAGAGATCTCATAAAAATCGCAGTACTCACTGTAGTCCAGGGTTTGTTTTCTTAGCTATGCCTTAAGAGGTTCGGATTCCTCTGAAAACAGTAGGTCTCGGCACAGTCTAACAATCGTAGTCCTTGAGCCATAAAACCACAAACAAACATATGATGAAATATTTTTTATATTTCTCCTATGAAGTTTTTCTTCTTTGAATTGTGTTGCTTATATCAGATTTTACGGTATCTTATTGGATATTATATGTAATTATGGGGTGGGACGATTGGACATGGTCGATTGGGTGCCAAATCCATTATGGCATGGCCCGTTAGGTGCCTAACTTGTTTTCGTGCAAACCAATGTTTTGGATATTCTGGCACTAAATGTATTCAATCTATGCATATAGTTTCCTGTAAGCTGTGTTGATGACTCTCGAGTTTTGCAGTAGTGAGTTTAATCTGTGGCTACGGAATTATTAACTAAATGTGAAAAAAAAAGAAATTTGTGCATTATTGATTTTGTTCGCCTCTGGAAAAAAACAAAACAAAGCCGATAGAATCTATATTCTGGTAGTGTGAGAAAAAATTTGAAAGGGAACTAAAAAATACTTAGATGCAGATAAAAGAATATGCAATACTATACTTAGATTTGAAAATATGAGTGCTGTCAAGTACCGTAGAAGCACCATTTATAACTACCACATGACGAACTAAATAATGATTTTTTTTTTGGTGCACAACATTAAAAATGTATACAAAACAGATTTTTACCTTTTCGAAAATACATTTCTTAAAATTATATCGTAGTTAATTTCATGCACCTAAAAGTCCGGAGCCCAAAACATCGACATCCAATCGGCCACGAGAAAACAGCCTTGCCCAATCGTGCCTAACCCTATATAACAATAGCATTAAAAAGGCAAATACCATTCCTTGCATATCTGCTTCTAATTTAGTTTTACCCATATTCTTTGTCATTCATGCAGTTACAATCAGTTTATTGTAATATGCAATGGTTATAATCAGGGTGTAAACCTGCCAAAGAAATTTTTGTAGCTTTTTTGGGCCAATTTGCACCTAAAAGTTGTAGCTGAATCAGAAAAGTACAGTATTCAAGATATGCAGCCTCAAAATCAGTTTCCTTCCCCTCTGGCCTATTTATTTGGAGCTTTTCGGCGAATTTCTCTGCGGTTTTTGTAGCCAAATTTTAGTTATCATCGCTTTTCGGTGAAACGATTAGCAACAGGTTAATTCCTGGTTATAACGTAATGCAATGATTTTTATTATATTGTTATATCTACATGTAATTTTCGTTTTCTTTAGTGCTGCTGCTGTATTTTGTTCCTGCGTCCCTGTATAGTCTGTATAACAACCTCACCTTCATCAATTTGTCTGTATTCGACCCCACAACTTACTATCTGCTGCTGCAGTTCAGAGTTGTTGTTACAGGAGTTGTCTTTCAGGTAATTTTTACTAAAAGCATGTGTCTAGAGTTATAAACAGAACTGACATAACTCATACTTAATAAATGAAATTCAGAACCTCAACTCTCCTCTCATTGGCACCAATTACAAAACAGTTTTAATTCTGAATACAGCTTCAATGCTATTTGAGTTTCAACTGAAATTAGTATTTTTTTTATTTTGTGTGATTGATTGATGCTAACTATATTTCTGTTACGTATATATATATTTAGGTTAGTTATAAGCTCCAAAGCAGAATATGCTAAAATGTGTGACACACGTCGCAGAACAAATAGCTTCATTGCCGAACAATTACGGGGGTATCATTTTTTATTGTCTTAAAATAAATAAATAAAAAAAAATCAGTCCGACAAATATTTTCTGCATTTCTATTAAAAAAGGAATTTATGTTTTATAGAATTTAAAAATGTGTGTGTATATATATCCTGCAGAACGTTTCTGATCAGCTGAAGGCCCTGCGGTGGCGCAGTGTGGTAACGCGTTCTCCTATTGCGCGGCTAATCCGGGTTCGACTCCCAGCAGTGCAAAAAGAACGCTTACTCAGAGATCTCATAAAGATCGCACTGCTCACTGTAGTCCGGGGTTTGGTTCCCTAGGCCTTAAGAGGTTCGGATTCCTCGGAAAACAGTAGGTCCCGGCGCAGCATGACCACTGTAGTCTTTGAGCCGTAAAACCAAAAAGAAAGCGAAAGTAATCAGCTGAAGGCTTGTTGCAGAACATTGCAAAACATTCTGATTTTGGGGTTATAAGAATAATAAATTTTTGATAAGAGAGAGAGAAGCAAAGAACTTTTGAAATAGAAAGGAAGTTGCAATTAGGATAGACTGCTATCGACTAATGGAACTTGTTACTACAGTCGAACCTGTCTATCTCGAAAGAATTCGAGATAGGGAGGTTTCAAGATATACAAGTTCTTGCATATACAGATCTTATTCAAAGTAATTTATTAATAATAACAAGTATATAAGCATTGGTAAAACATTTTTGGCATACCTTAACAAAAATAGTCTGTTAATAACTTTTGAAACCTGACCTTGTTTGACTGGACAATTTTCTGAAGGTTAGAAATAGCTGCAAATCCATCCTGGCCAATAGCTGAAAATTGTAAGATTTTAATTTTTCTTCAATCGATAGATTCATTTCATTTGTTAAACTTTCTTTTCATTCCCTCCATTTGTGTTCGTTAACATCACAAAACAAACTTAACTAGTTCACAGAATACTACATACAAAGAAATGGCTTCCTGTGTTCTTGGTTTCCTCAAATTTTGCAAGATAAATTAAATAGTTTTAAAGAAAAGAAGGGTAAAACTGATTTGTTGTTTATTATTCACCCCAGCCCCTCATTGTCGAAAGTTTCCAGATCCCTACTGAAAGCATCAAAAAGAGAGCTGTGGTTCCTTCATAGATTTCTGAAAAATTTGCGAATTGCATATTTTAGTTTTCTATTCTACCACCCATGTTACATCATGTGCGTCGAATTTGTATTCAGTCCATAATTCAAGTCCATAATACAGGTTTTGGGAGAAAATTATTCGAGATAAACATGGAAATAAGCATTAAATTTAAGCTGAAAATGCAGGGAAATATAGATGATTTGGGATGTACAAGTTTTCGAGATAAACAGGTTCAGGATATACAGGTTCAACTGTATAATTGAATACTACTGCATTCTTATGTTTTTGTTAGGCTGTAATGCTCAAATTGCATGATATCTTTTGCAAATTATGCAACACCCCTTTAAAGTGATACTTGTCTCTTGTTATATGGCCCTTTGCACAAAGTTGTCGAACAAATTTTACTCAATTTGCATTATGCTTCACTAAACTTGTGTAATACTTCACTAAAGTTGTATAATACTTCACTAAAGTTGTATAAAAGCTCACTGAAGTTGTATAACTACTTACTTACTCATATTGCCTGTACATAACCATTTTCCACAGTTGTATTGTTTCCACCTTCTCAAATTGTCTTTGCTTTCCTTGTACTGTAAATCACAAACAAACCTTTATTCAAGTTGTGTAAACGCTTTTCAAATTTTATGATAACCATTTCTTAAGCGGCATGAGCATGTTTCAAGTATCATAACCCTATTCTCAAGTTGTATAACAGCTTGCCTCAGGTATGTAACACCAAGTTACATAACATGGCTTTGGTAAACCAATGGAATCTGTTGTAATTTTGGTTTGGCATAAAATGCGGCCCTTGAAGGATAGTTTTCAAAATTATGTGCAAAGTGGAAAAAAAAGAAAAAAGGTAGAAACTGAATGTAACTATGAGATATTGGCACATGCAGTTCATTTTTGAATTCAGCACCGTTAATGTGAATCAGAGAATAAAGAACTAGGTTTTATGGTTTCAGACTTAGGCTCAAATCCCAACGAATGTGAGTATTCTGATGGATCTACCATTACAACCACCACTACTTCTAGGTTGGTTGCAAAACCTTGTATACTTGATTGTGCACAATTGTATCATGATTCAAGGGCCACTTTGTCAATGGCCGTACCATGCTAAAAATACCAATTCTTGCCCACTCACGAAAGTTAAGCAGCATCGGGCGCGGTCAGTACTTGGGAGGGTGACCACCTGGGAACAATGTGTGCTGTTAGCATTATTTTTAGGCCCTGCGGTGGTGCAGCAGTTCACCTGGTGTGCAGCTATCCTAGATCCGACTCCCAACTGTATATAAAAAAAGAATGTTTACCAACTAAGTGATCACCGTATTTTTGAGGTTGTTTCCTTAGACCTTATGGGGTCTGGATTTCTTGGAAAATTTGCAGGTCCCAGTACAGCATGACCCTTGCTGTCCTTGTGCTGTAGAATTCAAACGAATCATCATAAACAAACAGCAAATGTCATAAATAATTGTCAGGCCCATCCTAAATTATACCTTGTACACTCCTGAGAGCCAAAACACACCTAATATGGGCCCTGTATTAATGTAGTGACAATGCATTTGGCTATCCGAATAATTAAATAGCCAGGGTTTTGGTTTCAGCAAATACACAGTATTTGTAATTTTTCCATGCAGCTTTGTAGTCAGGGGTTTGATTTTTATAAGCAAAAGCTGTTCATATTTCTTGGGAAATTGTAGGCCTTGGTGCAGCATGATCTTAGTTGTCCTTTCATCATCAAATGCAAACAAGACATCAACTGGACATGAAGGTTTGAAAATGTTCTGTAGCTTTAGTTTCACAATAAACTGTTTGTTCTGTTTCTGATGTGTTGCCATGTTGGGACTGAACTTGAATAACATAGTTGTTTAGGCTCACTATGTGAGATGGTTCATTCGTCAACTGGCAGCATGTCTGCTTCAGAGTGGCCCATTCACTTAACACGTTTGGACATACTTCTGCATTGTCTATTTGTTAAACCTTCTAGAGTCTAGCTTGGCAATACACAGTTTTCAAACGTAAGTTGTGCCTTTAAAATGTTGTCTGTAATGTGAATAAGGTCATGTTTTATAGTTAAGCGAGTTCTCTGATGGTTATGCAGTTTGCGTGTTTACAGCAATGGATTTGATTTTCCGTAGGGATTGTGTGTTTATGAATGTATCTTTGTTTGGAAGTCACTTGAGCTGTCGGTTCTATCGTGCAGTTACTTAAGAACCATAAAAAATGCCAATAATGGAAAAAATTGTAACAGCTCTTAGAAATTGAGATATGCACTCTAGTCCTGTACTTGGTTCCTTAACCTTAAGAGGTTTGTAACTCTCTGAAAACTAGAGGTTCTTGCGCAGCATAACCCTTACTTTCCGTTGAGCTGTGAAAACTCAAATTGGCACATGAAATAAAAGGACAGAAAAATGTAAATGTGATTCTAACACTCAAAGGAAGAGTAGGAATAAAAGCAACACAATTTAGTGGTGCAGTTAGATAACATTATCAATACGATAATACTGCTGATAGCTATCGAAATAGCTATCAGCAGTATTATCGTATTGATAATGTTATCTAACTGCACCACTAAAATTGTGTTGCTTTTATTCCTATTGATTAGTGCAGTGTGTCGCTATTAAACTACTCAAAGGAAGGTCATCAAAAGCAATCACAATTTGCTGCACTGTCCAGAAAATACAGTATTGTGAACTAATAGAATGCCAGGTGTGAGACTTGCATAGTTCATAAAGATGGGAGCATGAACAGCAGAAAATAAAGTGGTCTACACACAATTCCTGAAATGTTCATGCAGCCTGAATGCCAACGATGTAGTTCTCACAACAATTTCTCATTCTGTTTACGAGATTTGTTTTTTTCTCCAAAGTTGATATATCTTCCTGTCAACTAAATTTAATTAAAGTTCCTTCCATAATGTTAATTATGGGCTCTGTGAGCGCACGGTGGTAACATGTTCCCTCAAGATGCCATTAATCCGGGTTCGAGTTCCAACGGTGCGAAAAAAAGAATGCTTACGGATTAACTGATTGCTGTAGTCCTGGGGTTAGTGCCCTAGGCTTTGAGGGGTTCAGGTTCCTTGGGAATATGTGGGGCCCCTAGGTGTCATAGTAGATTCCTGCGGTGGCGCAGTGTGGTAACGCGTTCGCCTAGTGGTTAATCCGGGTTTGACTCCCAACAGTGCAAAGAACGCTTACTCAGAGATCTCATAAAGATCACACTGCTAGCTGTTTGGTTCCCTAGGCCTTAAGAGGTTCGGATTCTTTAGAAAATTATAGGTCCAGATATTTGGATTCCTCATAAAACAGTAGGTCCTGGCACAGCATGACCATTGTAGTCTTTGAGCCGTAAAACCACAAACAAACACAAGTCATAGTGGTTTTGAATTTACCTATCATGCCATTAATCAGTGTTCATCTGTCAACGGTATCTTGGAATATGTACCGTTTTTCTCCCCATCATGGTTTGATTCCCATGGCAACAGAGGTTAGAATTCCTTGCAAAACTGTAGGTCTGTGCACATCAAGACATTTTGCCATTCTTGCAGTCACATAAAAAGGGCGTGCTCAGAAAGGTCAATCCCCCATTGGATATCAGAACACATTGTTTTCTCTTAAGGCTACATTGCATAGTCTTCTTTTTAGCCACTTGAGAGCCCCCTCCCCCCCATTAGCTTTGAATCACTACACTACTGTGTTCTCGCACCAGAAAAACACAAACATGTTAATTATGTATGATTTTGTAGATTATTCTTTAATTTTGAACACTGGTGGGTATTAAGGTATTTTATTATGTATAATTAATATTTTATAATTAATACTGTTTAGGTCTTATTCAAAAAGAAGCTGAGCAGGAAACAGTGGTTGTCGCTTATTCTTTTAACAACGGGTTGCATAGTTAAACAGCTACACATGTCGTCACCAAGCATTGACTCTAGCGAAGGTCACACCTCCGTCTCTGTGCACATCAATTTTTACTTGTTTCTTGTTTTCGTACAGGTGAGTGTATTGCCTTCTATAAGCCATGTTTTACATGAGATAGTCAAGTCTGTAGATGCTTGCGCATACCACATTCATCCTTTTATGATTTTCTGCTCTCATTTAAAAGCAAGGAAAAAAAGTTCTTGCCTTTATAAATTCATTTATTCTCAGCTCTTTTTTGTGAAGTGGGAATTAATAATGTGAGAATTCATTTTCCCCATAAATGCCATGTAATAAGTATGTGTTTTGTTTCTGATAATTCATTTTTTCAGTTGAAAACTTTCCACATGTAAGATGAAGGATAATAAAACAATATCGAATATATAAACAATGATTTATATACAATACTAACTTGAAATGTATATGTTACAAATGCAAAAATCAAGATCTAGCGCTTATTGAAGGTAGTATCACTGTACTGCACCCCTGCAATTACTTCTGTAAGAAAGCTGTAATAGTGGTTTACTCTTGAGAGTTTTCTTTGTGAATTTCGGGATAACAGGCGTAATCATATTATAAATCTTTACCATCGTTTATAGTTTTCCCGAAGTTGTAATTTCGTGACTAAAAAATTTCAGTTGCCCTCTCGATGTTCTGAAATGCTTCGTCAATACCTTTAAGTGTGAAATAACAAGAAGAAAGTTTCATTTAAAACAATTGGACATTCGAATTAACTCACATAGTGTAGTTGCATATTCTAATATAGCATTTAAAGAAATTCGTAAAGCTGAGAATTCATAAAGCAGGAGTTTATAATTTGATAATTACCTGTATAGGTCTAAGGAAAAAAAAATGGAACATGTATGTGTATTCATTCCTTTTGAAATTTGGAAGGAGCTCTGCAGTGGCGCAGTGTGGTAACGCCTTCTCCAAGTGCGCCGCTAATCCGGGTTCCCCCGTGCAATAAAGAACGCTTACTCAGAGATCTCGTAAAAGATCGCACTGCTCACTGTAGTCCGGGGTTTGGTTCCTGAGACCTAAGAGGTTTGGATTTCTCGGAAAACAGTAAGTCCCGGCACAGCATGACCACTGTAGTCTTTGAGCCGTAAAACCAAAAAGAAAGAAATTTGGAGGAAGTCACTCATGTGATAGTCAGCTTTATAAAGAAATTGTGATTTGAAATTTTCCCTCGAAAAAAATTTTTTTTTAATGTATTCATAATTTCCTCAATGTATAATTTTGATCATGACATCTCACATGCAATATAATAATCTAGGAGTTACACATTTGTTTATTGTGCAGAAAGATAGAGTGTGAATTCCACTGATGCAGAGCATTTGTAGTTTTTTCTACTGATGCGTCTTTCAGTGTTTGATTTCCCATGTGATAGAGATCTGGGTACTTTGGAAAATCATAAGCTCTGGTCTTAAATGGCCTTTGCCGTATAAAATGTGAACATTCTATAAATACTTACTAACCTTATTTAGTCAGCGATGAGCTGCCGAAAACTTTGTCACCTGTTCACTGTGCTTCAAAATATTTTAAAAAGTAGATTTTTAATCAAAACATTGTTTTCAGCCTATAATACAAGGAAACATTTAACAGTTAGTGCTTATTGTTGGAAATATTTTAACCGTTAGTTCAGCTTAACCGGACCAACTCACCATGGTATAACACTAATTCATTAATATCGTAACATAATACACATCATTTTAGCATTAATTAGATATTTGTTTATTGTGTTTCTTATTAAATAATTTGCTGAGTAATTACCAAATTGTTATATGAGTAAGGTTATAATTGTTGTTTTGGGTAAAGATGCGTTGAAAAGAAAGGAGGTTGTAGAAACATAACTCACACATTCCAAAAGATTCAAAATCAAGTTAGTATTTCTTTTCTATATGTGTGTGTAAGGTCTTAAAGCATGGGGATTCGGTGTGTGTCTAAATTTACAATATTTCATTTTATAAGAAGAAGGAAAAAAGTAAAAAATAATGGTTTTAGTGTAAAATAATGATAGTCAAGAAGGCTTTCCCTAAGATTGCCAAAATTTTGATTGTTGAACATGCAAGTTGGGGTAATATTAAAGTGAAATGCTCAAAGCAAACTGTATTCTTCCCCACCTCAAAATCGAAACCTTGTAACCTAGCAGCAAAAGATTTTCTATTCACCATTTGCAAAAAATCTATTCGCCTGTGACGACTGGGTGACTAAATTTGTATATAGGTATTAAGTTTTTTTTAGATTTTCAAATACCTTAAAATAACCTTAAAAACTTTCAAAATCTATGTTTGTTAACTTTACAGGTGCTGTGCTCATGCTTTGCTGGTGTCTATAATGAATATTTGCTCAAAGATGCTGGTGCTGACGTGCATTTGATGATTCAAAATGTCTTTATGTATATTGACTGCATTGTCTGCAATTTTTTCGTCTTGCTCGTGAAAGGAGAAGCTCACACCATGTTCACCTCCGAATCCTTATCATCCGTGTTTCAACCATTAGTGATTGCAGTGATGGTCAATGGCGCCGCATGTGGCATCATCACATCCATTTTCTTGAAAAACTTGAATTCAATTCTGAAGACCTTTGCCGCAGGTCTCGAGCTTGTGTTCACAGCTCTCTTGTGCTGGTTGATCTTTGGCATCCCCATCGACATGTTTACTGTCTTGGCCATTGTTATTGTATCTTACGCAACCTATTTGTATTCGCAGAATCCTGTCGTGAATAAAGGAAAATTAGATAATACCCATGACAAGTCCAGTGAAGAAATGGTGGAAATTATCGCGAAGGAAGATTCCATATAAGAGGAACAGATTTCTAACATCGGTTACATCAAAGTAACACGTCCTAGTCTGTGATGATAGTTTTTGTTTTCCAGTTTTATGGGTTATGAAAATGATAGGAGTTTGGCGTAATTTATTTCAATCAAGGTTTCTCGGGTCATGTTAAATTCTATTAAGTGTTTATAATAGTATTTGTGTACAAGAACTGTATGTATTAGGAACTGTTCCAGGCAGAAAACACAAGTGGATAGTATTTTTTGATTAGCTTCTTTTATTGCAATTAATTATGTATCAACTTTAAATACCGTGAAATTTTTTTTAAACAATGCATTGTTTTTAAATGAAAACCTTTATGAATTAATAATGTAAGGAACATGTGTGTTTAAAAGAAAATCATTAACTTTATACTTATGTGTATATCAATGATTCTTAAACAATGGCGACTTACTGGTGGGTCATGTGTAATTTTTTAGTGGGTCATGAAAAATTCTTAAAAGTGAAAATATTGTAATTATTTAAAATATTGTAATTATTTAAAATATTGTTGCACATATACAATATATACACATATACATGTATGTAGTATTATGTGCAAAAGTAAAAAAGTATTAAAAAATATTTCATTCTTTGTATTCATTAAAGATAATTGCGTTGCTGCTTAAAAAGTTTGGGAGTTATTGGCAGATCGGATATTTTTGTAATACACATTTATTTAGATTAAATTTTAATATTAAGTTGTATGCAAAAACTAGTGATATTGGGGTGAACTATCCATTACTTTTTGTTGGAGAGCTTTTCAGTCAAAGTTGCAAAATTTTATGTATTTATTTATCAAAAAATAAACAAACAAATAAAAATGCGTGATCTGTAGTTGAATTTAACCCTTTGAAAGTCATAATTGGAGAAAAATATGTACTTTTTATTTTCATGTGATTTTTTGACATAGGCATTTACTTGCATTATATGGCTACTATTTAATATTAATCATAGGTAATTATTGCCAAGGCAGATCGACTCATTGTTTTTGCCTTTTACTTTTAAGTAGAGTTTTTGTCTCTCTGGGGAAAATAAAATTTACTATAAAACTATTAGTATACTTCCTTATTATAGCAGCTCCCCAAGGATGAATCGCCAAGGTTGGTTGTAAAATCTCACCAAACGTTTGCAGTCCAAAAGAAGCAGCAGGTGTTTATCTTGTATCTTAGTGAAAACCATTTGTCACGACCTTGGTGAAATCATAACTGCGATTTTAACGTAATTGTAATTGTGGGAGCCACAATAAGAAAGTACCAAAATATTAATTATATATATATATATGTGTGTGTGTGTGTGTGTGTGTGTGACTATGAGAGGGAAAGAGGGGGCATTAAAATGGAGTAAGTAGATTTTCCCCAAAAACTAAATTCAGAAAC
Source organism: Dysdera silvatica (assembly GCA_006491805.2). NCBI lineage: Eukaryota > Metazoa > Arthropoda > Arachnida > Araneae > Dysderidae > Dysdera > Dysdera silvatica. The sequence goes on along the minus strand of QLNU02003225.1, from coordinate 44,737,071 downwards.
ACAATCTAGATGTTTATTTGCATGCCGTAACTCAATTCTTGATCAATTATGTCCTAATCGTACGAGTTGTCACTTAACTCGTGACTGTATACATGACAGTAATTTATCTTTTGCATAGGAATCATTATAGCACACGAAGAAAGATTCGATTTTCTTGCAAAGTAAAAAAAGACTCCTATTACTTTGGCTTTATCCTCTTCATTCACACACACGCACACGCACCTATATCATCAACAAAAGGCATAAGCCCCTAGCATTTCATATAATGTAAGAAAATATTTTCCCATGGAGTTTTTTCTTTATTATTATTAGTGAAGAAGTAACTGCTAGGACATTGACATGTCTTATCATAGATAGTACTATATATTGATGTTATTAATAATTATTTAATTGGTAGTAATGTTGGTTAATGATAATGATTATGTTGAGATATGAAAGCACATTTCGTTCTATGAAACTACTGTTGTCAAACTTTAAATTCATGCATTAGTCTATTCAGAATGGTCAGTATGATTTTGAATTAACATTACATATTTTGTTAGGTTTCATTTTAAATTTAAAGTATTTTATTATTATATTTATCGTTTTCAGTATTAATCATGTTACCTTTTTCCCCTACTTCCTATCATCTGTTTGTATGATGCAGATCGTGAAGTTGGAACTCAGATTATTTCTACTTCTCTTTGGGTAAGACGTAGTTGAAAACCGCTTGCAGTTAGAACGAGATGGTGCTTAATAGGCCTTTGCCGTTTAGTTTGACAGTTGGCTGAATGCTAGCTTTTTTAATTAGGCTCTACAGGGGCGTCTTGGTAACATGTTTACCAAGTAACTTAACTAAGTAACGACTTTCTTTGTACTGAACAGAAAATCCGGGCTTAAATCCGAATGGTAGCCAACGCTTACCATTTTTTCCCGTAAATCCTTATTCCATGGTTCGGATCCTTTGAAAACACTCTAAGTCCTGATGAAGTATGATCCCAACTGTCCATAAAAACACTATCCAACAAATTATCTGGGCCCGAATTATCCAGTTATCCAATTGTGAGTCATCCATTTGTGATCATGGCTTTTTACCTAGAAGGTCACAAGTCTTATGGAAATCAGTGATCACCTACTCGGCTTTTCTAGCACCATTAATTGGACCTAATTATATGGACTTCGATTATCCACGCTTTCAACTGACAGGATTGTGACTTTTTACTTAGAAGGTCAAAGGATTCAAGTTTGGGGCTAACTTACTGTCCAATGTCCATGTATTGAGCTCTGGCAAATCAGATCGATTTTTTTTTGCAGGGGAGTTAGGACGGCCATACAATATATGTAGCAATGACAGGTTGTGTACAAATTGGATGAATAAAGGTCTCTATACTACTATCCACACCCTATTTTAATCAATCAACTATTCCAAGTCAAACTTCCGTGGATCAACTCGTCAGTGTTAGACAGTGCTTAGTCTTTCTAGCAGCATTATGTTGAGTTATATTTTGATTTTAATTATCCAGTAATCCAACAGGATTATAACCTTACGTTCTTTCTACCATTATTACATTCAGTTACTGGTACGGAAGACTGTCTCATTTAATCCGAAGAATTGAAATTCCATTGCTTTTAAAACTGATGCATTTTTATGTATTACAGTAAAACTTCTTTAACAGATACTCAGGAACGAGAATGGTGAAACTTTCAATGCAGTTTTCAGCTCTAATACTTGTCGTACTCAAAGCTTTCTTAACAGCAGGCAAATACTTAAATGTCTGAATTCAGAGGTTTTACTGTATTTTGCATGGCTATTATATGTAAAATGGAAACTGGCCATCTATTTAAATCCGCCTTCAACTCATTGGCATAGCTAGTTTCGAGGCCTAAGGAAGCTCTATCCCACACCCAGGCTAATGTTTTGCACATAGTATTCTTTTGTAATTTTCTTCGCCTGAGCACACTGAGCCACTCCTAACCCTGCCCCTTAGTTATGCCAATGCTTGATTGTCAGATGTAGTTTTCTAGTCTTGTTTTTTTTTTCTGTTTATAATTATTATGTTCATGATGTATTTATTTTGCTGCAATGTATTGTTGCATTTATAATATGCAAGTATTATTCATTATTACATCATAGGTCAGTAGCCTTTGTTACCACAGGTGTATTTTGTGGCGTATTTTTATTACTTGTAGTATGTAATATTTATTGTTACGATAAATTAGGCTCTCTACACTGTTTCATGGTTTGTGCTAATAAAATAAGATTTTTTTTCAGTAGTTAGATGTGGGGTGCACTTTTATTTTAAATACAATTTTAATTTGGGTACTCAAAACCCTTTTCTCCAGCGTTGATATCAACTAGATGATTTATTGGTTAAAACCTGAATTCTTGCTCGGTCTAATTCTTCATTTTTGAATATAAGTTACACCACAACTTTTAATGGCCTGTAACTTCACGAAAACTTTTCCATCCTAGCTCAGAATCAATTCAATTTATATTGGATTATGTTTTATGGTTCACGAACTACTATGATTATGCTGGGTTAGGACCGACAACTATGATGGGGATAAACTATCCAATCATACAACTATAATAGGGATGGACTGCCCTGTCATGCAACTATGATGGGGATAGACTGTCCAATCATACAACTATGATGGGGATAGACTGTCCAATCATACAACTATGATGGGGGTGGACTGTCCTGTCATACAACTGTGATGGGGATAGATTGTCCCATCGTAAAACTATGATGGGGATAGA
>QLNU02003225.1:44691579-44734231 GCA_006491805.2 Dysdera silvatica | reverse complement strand
AATCCGTTAGAGGACTTCTTCTGAGGGACACCTTAAATTTATGAGACGCCTGTGGAGCCATCGGAGGATCTCGTAGCGTGAATCGTCGTTGCTACGGCATATATCATCAGCACACCCGGTATCTTCTAGTTTGTCCGACAACCGTTCTCTGACGTTGTGGGCTGTACGATGACATCCGCGGACGCCAATTCGAATACTTCTCATTGTCCCCTTTCCAACATTATACCCTACACCGTAAATTGCCTTTTAAACATGCTAACAAATAAATGTTTTTTGTACTTATTATTGTACTTTTTGTTGTACCCCACTTGACGTCAGAGGAATACATTTTTTTCGCGATTCTCACTGACTAAACGTGGTTTGCAGAAGAGCATTTTTCATGGCAATTTTTGCTCTTCTTAATGCTATTACTTAGACTATCACTCTTCTGAATTTGTCACCGCCTTAACAGAACAATTTGTATATTCCAAACACATAATTATCGTAATACAGAATTTTTCGATATTTTGAATAATAGCCTAAGTTTTCTACTTGTCAACTGTAAAAATGTATTTGCCAGTAACGATTGGGAGCCAGTATTTATCGATCCCTATGTTTATACATATATATATACACCTGTATATACTTTATATAAATATGTTAAAATTCTTGCGTTATGTACGTTCAGGGCCGACGTTTGTGGGGCCCGAGCACAGAGTTTCTCTAGCCGGGCCCGGAGCTTGCAGGAGCGCATGATGCTGAATACATCAGGAGGCCAAATGCCATACCCTCGGCCACCCTGTGCTCCTGTGTTTAAAAGAAACCCACACGGCTTTGCCAAAACGGCCAGCAACACCAGCAGTGAAACCCCTCATTATGGATAACATCTGGATATAACATTCGCCGACATGGAAAAATTTGTCTGTGCCAGTCATCTCAAAATATTACGCTTGTACCAATACCATTTTAACTGCATTTTAAGCACGCTAGACAAGTTTAAGATAACGAACACCAGCACTCGTTGAATATAACAAACGAATTTGCAACAAAACATTAAATATCAAAATTTATTTACACAGGAATAAAATTGATCAATATCTGTTTGGTGGGGTTATATTCAACAGTCTTTTTGCTTTGAAATCTATTTTTAATTGCGAGATTAAATCCATTGCTTTTTCATAACTTTATTTTAAATTACAGGACCTGTGTTGTAGTGGAGTAAACAATAACGATCAATCTGAACTGCGATACTTTTGTGTTGAGATAATTGTTAATTAATTTTACGCAGTATATTACTGTATGATTTAGTTATTATCAAAGTCATTAATGAGCATTAGTCATTTAAATCGGCGAATCCGAGTTAATCGCCGCTCTTTGTTAATAGGAGGGGAAATTCTTAGTTCTTACCTGTTTATCCTTAGTTAGTAGTCACAGGCACTAACCTCGTTTTCCTTATCTATATTTCTAAGTCAAAAAATTGCAACAGCCGACGCAATCGTAGCGTATAATTTTACCAACATGATGTAAAATTGTAAATATCACATATTGCGAAAAATATGCAAAGAAAGTTTCAAAGATTCACGTGACGAGTGACACTATTTGTCGACGTATTCAGAATTTTTCCCCAAGAGGTTGAGTTGTAAGTGATGGTTATTATTAATGCTTTGTAAATCAATCAGAATTATGCCTATATGTCTGTCCTTCCTTCCTTCCTTCCTTCATTCCTTCATTCATTCATTCAGCATATCAATGACTTCAATTCATAAGATCTTGCATGAAAATTTAGGTGTCAAACGGTTATGTGCTCGGTGGATCCCCCATAATTTGTCAGAGACTCAAAAAAAGGATCGTGTCGATTGGAGTAAGGCAATGCTCAAAGATTTCCACCGGGGAACTTCTGAAGCAGTGTTCGACATCGTCACAGGTGACGAAACGTGGATATACTGTTATGATCCGGAAAACAAACGCCAATCGTCTCAATGGGTGTTTCCCGATGAAAATGACGAACGAAAGTGAAACAAAGTAGAAGCACTGGCAAGAAGATGGTCGCTACCTTTTTCAGTAAAACTGGTCATATCGTCACAGTTCCATTAGAAGATCGTCGTACGGTCAATGCTGAATGGTACATAAATGTTTGACTGTCAGAAGTCTTAGAAAAAATTCGCGTAAGACGACCCAGAAGCCACATCATCGTCTACCATGACAACGCATCATCACACACCGCTGCTAAGACAATCAAGTTTTTAACCGATTCAGGAGCAAAAACAATGACCCACCCGCCATACAGTCGAGACGACACCGTGCGACTTCTTCCTTTTCCCAATAATTGAGGATAAAATGCGTGATTTGTTTTTTTCTTCAGCTGAAGCAGCGGTCGAGGCTTACAAACAGCTTGTTTCTGAGGTGCCTGCAAAAAGATTGGCCCAGCGTTTTGATGACTGGTTTTATCGAATGAAAAAGTGCATAGAATGTCATGGCGAATACTTCGAAAAGCAATAAATAGCAAATGATTGAAATACTGCATAGCTTTCTTTTATTTAGGCCAGAAATATAAATAGCTTCCCTCTTATGTCCACAAAATCCCTTCAATGCCGGATGACATCTCAGGAATCTTCAGGCAAGGTTTAAATGCCTAATACAAAACCGTTGAATAATTCCGAAACTACAAGTCTGATTCTATTATCATTGTAACTGGTATATGGTTCCATTTTCGCCGAACTATGAAGTCATCGACACGCATGCGTGGTACGGGAGGGGCCGGACTTGACACACATCAGTGAATTTGGGCGTCCTCCGAAATTTCCAATCATGATAGCTCATAACTCCGAGCAGCTGCGGCGCTACTTTTAATCTCAAACTATATATTTCGATCGAATTTACGCTCTCCATGTGCATTCCGTAACTTTGAACCAGTTTTAGTGACTGAAAAATGTCAAAAACACAAAATCGCAAAATTTTCGCAATGTCAACCAAAACTCTCACAAATACTAACATAAAATATAGAAGACGCATTGCATCGGAAAGAGCGTCTCAACAGCAACTAAGGATATATCATTGTCAATAGCTGAGAGGATCAGGAGGCAAAGGGCTAGCCATAAATGTCCTGGGATTACTGTGTATCCTGTTACAGTCACAATTTTTTTCATCTTCCATTCATTTACCGGGCATCATACATAATGTTTTAATACAAAAGTCACTGCGCTAAAACTATAGAAATCACTGCGATTTTAATAAATAGGATGATAGTAGTTATCTGTACGAATACGTAAAATTTCAATTACTTGGATTGATTGAGATCGAGGCGGTTTTAACTAATGGAACAATCAGATATAATTTGATGTAGATGACTAATGCCAAGTCGGCGGCCATTTTTCAGGTCAACAACAGCAAGTTCGGGACCACAAAATATTGAAATTCGGTTCATTTGGTAACTTGAATAACCGAAGTCCTGATAATTAAAACTCTACTGTACTCTGAAATGCATTAACAAATCGTAAGCAAATTCGTTTTGACAAAAGGATGCAACGATTGCACGAGACTTGCCATAATTAATAAAGTCTGATATTCTGACCAGTTTCAGATTTTACTAATTATAAAGTCGTTTTAATAATACAACTCATTTAGCTTCAACTAAATATTTCTCGTTTAGGGGTTGTGGAAACCAGATAACTTGCCTTACTGCTCATTAGTTAAGCAAATCGTCAGGCAGACAATGGTAATGAGGATATGAATAACAATGATAATTAAAATGGGATTGGCAGTTATAATTAAAATGCTAATTTTATTGATAGCGATAATTAAAAGGCGAATTTTATTAACAATTATAATTGGAATAAGAACGCGACTAACCATAATTATTAGAATGGAAATAGGAATGAGAATAACAATAATTATTTGAATGATAATGACAATAGGGATACCACTGATTATTGGAGTGGGCATGATAATGGGAATAAAAATAAGTACTTGAATGACAACATGGGAAAAATAATGCGAATAACAATGAGAATATCAATAATAATTGCAATCGGATTGACAACAAACAGTTATTTCAACACTGGCGTAAGGTTAAAACATGACGTTTCGGGAACCAATTACTCCGTTTGTCAAGTGAAGGTAGAATGAAGAGTGAAAGTCCTAAGTTTATATACTCACATGTTGGGAATTCCTCTCTGATGTCATCTAGTGCGGGACAGTTCCAGCTGGGGAAACCCCCGGGCCCGACATCATCAGATGATCACCCTCCCAATTAGAGGTTTTGCAAAAATCCTGTAAGGTTCTGGTAGAGGTTTTATGATGTTTATTGCACGACTCCTCAAACCGTAGGTTTCCCATGATTCCAGAAAAAGTCTACTCCCCAGATTCGTCACATTTTGATGTAATATTTTCATCGAATGCCAATCTGGTTCGTGACCTTCTCTGAAGACATGTTCAGCCAACTGGTTTGAATCGTCTCCCCTAGATACCGCACGTATATGCTCCTTTCCTCGTAGACATATCGATCTTCCTGTCTGTCCAACATACACCTTGTCACAGATATGGGATTGATAGTTATAATGAAAATGATAATTTTAATGATAGTGATAATTAAAATAAGAATTTTAATGACAGCAATAATTAAAATGAGAATTTTATTAGCAATTATAATTGGAATAAGAATGGGAGTAACAATAATTATTAGAATGGGAATGACAATAATTATTAGAATGGGAATAACAATAATTATTAGAATGGAAATGAGAATAACAATAATTATTAGAATGGAAATGGGAATGAAAATGGCATTAATTACACTCTATAACAAAAAAATCGACGCACCAAGAAGGAATTGTCCGATTGTAATGAAATTTCGTATGCAAAGACATTTTGACCGAACATGCAAATGATTAAAATTTGGTGTCCAATGAATGAATAGCGGGAACTCCAGTGCATCGGAACTGCGCATTCAGCAGGTGTATATAAGGAGCGATTCTCAATATGTGGTCAAAATTTCTGTTGCATTTTGACTGCGGATATCTTACGTCGACTGTAACAATGCCTCGCCGAAAGATTCGTGCTCATTACGAGCATATGTCAGAGTTTGAAAGAGGTCGTGCTATCGGATTGAAAGAGGCTGGTTGGACGAATCGAAGAATCGCTGGACATGTGGGTCGAAGCGATGCGGCGATTGGACGGTGCTGGCAAGAGTGGGTCAACAACGGCAGATGTCAGCGTCGGGACGGCAGCGGTCGACCTAGGGCCACAACAGAACGGGAAGACAGAGCGATTGTCAGAGCAGCTGTCACAGCACCGGATTCGTCGTTATCAACTATCCAACGTGTGGCCCGCACACATGTGTCCAACATGACCCTCTGCAGACGACTGAGAGAGCGGAATTTACGCTCGCGCCGACCGTTACGCCGCTTACCTCTCATGCCTTTACACCGTCAAGTCCGATTACAGTGGTGCCGGGCTCGATCAACTTGGAACTGCGCTGACTGGGGACGTATAGTCTTTAGTGACGAGTCCCGTTTCCAACTGTGTCCTGACGTGTCTGGAGACGTCCAGGGCAGCGTGGGGATCCTGCCCTTACTATCGCACGCCACACATGCCCACAACAGGGCGTTATGGTCTGGGGTGCCATCTCCTTTGATAGCCGGACCCCTTTGGTGGTCATTTCTGGCACACTTACAGCACAGCGGTACGTAGACGACATTCTACGACCGGTTGTGTTACCGTTCCTTTTGCGACACCCTGGACTTACGTTTCAACAAGACAATGCCCGGCCGCACACGGCACGTGTTGCTATGAATTGTCTTCAAGCTTGCCCAACACTTCCTTGGCAAGCTAGGTCTCCTGATCTCTCTCCCATAGAGCACATTTGGGACGCTATGGGAAGGCGATTGCAACCATCCCGGAATGTTGACGATTTAGCCCGACAGTTGGAGACAATTTGGCAAGAAATTCCGCAGGACACCATCCGGGATCTTTATCAGTCTATGCCACGCCGGGTGACAGCTTGCATCCAGGCCAGAGGTGGACCAACGCCTTATTGACTTCCTCCCTTTGTAACGGTCAAACTCTGCAATAAATCATTCAATTGTTCTGAAATTTTAATCGTTTCTTTTTCTATGTATGTTCTTCACATCCACCAATTTTTATCGCAATCGGACAACTCCTCCTTGGTGCGTCGATTTTTTTTGTTATAGAGTGTATTAGAATGAAAATGAGAATAACAATAATTATTAGAATGAAAATGGGAATGAGAATAACAATAATTATTTGAACGAGAATGATAATGACCATGGGGATAACAATCATTATAGAAGTGGGCATAATAATGGAAATAACAGTAAGTATTTAAGTATTTAAATGACAATGTGGGAAAAATAATGCGAATAACAATGAGAATGATTGTGAGTTTGGTAATGCTATTAAGAGTATGTGTTATCATTTCCATCCACATTTAGAAACGCACTCTTTTGAGTTATTCCCATTTTTGTAGTGTGTCAATATCTCTTTAATTTAAATACGCTAGATTTGAAAATTTTGAGTCGCTGGATAAAAGAAAAATGAAAAAAAAAAAATGAAAAGGACGAAAAGCAATAAAAAGAAAGCAAAAATCGAAGGAAATTTCCTTTCTTAATTTTTTCCTGAAAGCCTTCTACTGGGCTTTCAAAATATTAGTGGTCGATACTCAAAAGAATTTTAAGGTTTCGGATTTTATTTGAAGGGAAACTTTTAAGTCTGAGTTTTAGATTCTCGAATTTTAGAAAGCATTTTTACGACGCTGTTATGGATACAGTAAAGAAGTTTTTGCTTGCTTTCGAAAACTGCAAAATTTTATTACAAAAAATATACATTTTCTTTGCTTTATTAGATTTACTTCAACCCTCTTTTAAATATTATTCTATCTTTTCTTAACATTTTACGTAATTTCTTGGATTCATATTTGCAGATTTGTATTTTGTAAGATATTATTACTATTCACAGGGTTAATACAATTGCCATATAATAGTCAACACACAAAGCCTCCGAGGCGTATTTTAGTGATTTTTTATGGAGAATTTTTGCAGGTTGAAAGCTCTAACGCCCACGCCTGAGCTTAAACTAGAGCTTTTAAAGTACTATAAATACTTTAAAAGCTGTGAATTGAGCCCAAGTGTGGGTGTTGAAGATTTTTGCTAAGATTTATATTTTGTTGATTTCCTACCTTTTCCCATGGCTATAGTTGCATTATGGACCTGAGAAAACATTGTTACTGCTACTATTAAATTGCATGTTAAAATCACACAACAATACGAAGTTTCATTAGGAGATTTTATAGCAGACAATTATTTCGACACTGGCGTAAGGTTTAAAAACACGACGTTTCGGGAGCCAACTGCTCCCTTTGTCAAGTGAAGGCAGAATGAAGAGTTCGTGAAAGTCCTAAGCTTATATACCCGCATGTTGGGAATCCCCATCTGAAGTCATCTGGTGCGGAGCAGTTCCAGCTGGGGAAACCCCACAGAGTTCTTATAATACACTAGAGTGGTCGTCACGTGACTCCGTGACTGATTCACAGGCGACATGTCAGTGAGGGCAGAATAGGGTTGCCAACTCCGTTAATTTTCAAGGGCAGCTATTTTTTTTTTTAGCTTGAAAGACCATATTTACGTAACAAAGATGGACCTAAGTCAATACTAAAAATCGTAGAAAATCAGTTTCTTATTATGTGGATAAATTCACATAAAAATAAACCTTGGATATTTATAAATTCGTAAAAAACAATCACCTATTTGGGCATATTTAGTGAAAGTCTTTTGTACCACCTGTGATATAAAAAAATAAGCATTTTCGGGCAATTTTCCACTACGGTATTATACAGATTATAAATTTGGAAATTCCTGAAAAAAAATTGTAAATTAATTCCTCTATTTTATAATTATTTTGTAACTTTTAATTATAGGTGTTTTTTTACAGTTCTGTGATTATTATATTTATTATGAATAGGTTAATTCATGTGATTTAATTGCAAATTATGGATTACATTATACTCTTTATGTTATAATCTTCAACTATGGTGTTGTACAATTTACAAATTACAGAAGTCTTGAATTATTTTTATAGATGCATTCTTGCACTGCATATTATAGTATTATTCTTGAATTGCATATTACAGTGTAAGTCTGTTATCTTTAATTATATGTTAATTGTATAGTTTTAATTACAATTATAAATTATACATTAACTATTTAAATTTTATTGTAAATTATGGGCCCATGTAAGTTTTTATATATTTATTATATCACATATATATTCGTCGTTGCTGCTGTAATGATGACCTTCGCAATGTTGAATTACGACGCAACAAAAGCGTGTTGAAAAAGAACGGTTACCCGACTAAATTTATCGCTCGTAACTAATGTGGTGTTAGTGGTGGAAACAGGAATGTAGAGGATGAGACTAGGAAGACATCAGTGGTTTTGCCATATGTGGCGGGTGTCTCAGAAAAGCTGTCTCGAATTCTCAGTTGTGTGAATGTTAAGACCTACTACAAACCTGTCTACACCCTGCGTGATCTATTACTTAAAGTTAAGGATCGCGTCCCTGAGGAGGAAAAATCTGGTGCTATTTACCAAATACCGTGTGGAGACTGTGACAAGGTGTATGTTGGACAGACGGGAAGATCGATACGTCTACGAGGGAAGGAGCATATGCGTGCGGTAGCTAGGGGAGACAATTCAAACCAGTTGGCTGAACATGTCTTCAGGGAGGGTCACGAACCAGATTGGCATTCGATGAAAGTATTACATCAGAATGTGACGAATCTGGGGAGTAGACTTTTTCTGGAATCATGGGAAACCTACGGTTTGAGGAGTCGTGCAATAAACATCGCAAAACCTCTACCAGAACCTTACAGGATTTTTGCAAAACCTCGAGTTGGGGGTGTTCATCTGACATCGTCGGGTGCGGGGGCTTTCCCGGCGAGGGTTTCCCCGATTGGGGTTTCCCCAGCTGGAAATGCTCCGCACCAAATGGCGTCAGATGGGGATTCCCAACATGCGGGTATATAAGCTTAGGACTTTCACGAACTCTTCATTCTGCCTTCACTTGACAAAGGGAGCAGTTGGCTCCCGAAACGTCGTGTTTTTAAACCTTACGCCAGTGTCGAAATAACTGTTTGTTATGGAATCTCCTGGTGAAACTCTATTGCTTCATTATATTTCCCATACTGCACAAGAGGCTTCTAAATAGTGGTCAAAATAAATAGGCTATACAGGTTATTAGTTAAATGCGTTAACATCAGTAGACTATTAACGTTATAATGTTTATTGTGGTGGCAAGCTACAGGTCAACTTGTTTCAAAAGAATTTAATTGGAAGAAGGCCTTGGAGAAGTTCAGCCAACATAGAACTTTTCTCTATCATAAGGATTCAGTTCACGAAGCTGATGAGTTTTTAAAGGTCACAAAAGGAAAAGGTCAAGTATTGGACAGAGGGCAAGAAAAGTAAGTTTTGCACAATAGGGCTATTTTTCAACCTATTACTAAAACAGTAATTTTTTTTTTGGAAGACAAGGGCTGGCCATTGTAAAATTGTATAAACAAAATCTACTACTACCTCTAATTATTTAATTATTTAAGTATCTTGCACTGTAGAATTATTAGTAATTTAATAACGATAAACGAACACAAACACACAGGTTATTAATATGGCCCCTAGCCAATTTTTCCACCAAAAATCCCTTGCCCCACTAGGCCCCACTCCTTGGGGATATTTTGAATGCTCCACTTCTATAAGTTCAAACCACAGAGCTACTTTATGAAGGAGGTTATACTCATAGACCTTTGCAACGTTATTTAATTTTTGCTTTTGAATTTTATCTCATGTCTTTCGTAATATTTATTTGTAACTATAACTAACTACAAATTTGAAATGCTTTATTTGGTTAGAATATTTATTTATTTTTCACTGTGGTATAAACAAATATATGTAGAGTCTACACAATGAATTTATATTAAAATTTATCACAAATATTTGCATTTATTTGTTTACAACCGGATATATTTTGGTAGGACGTACATCGTTTTTCAATGTTTGCATTGCTATTTGGGAAGGGTAAATATAACGAAAATTCTCAAATTAACGTAAGATATTCCTAAACATTTAGCTTACTTGTGAAAAGAAATACCGTGTGAACAATTTTCCACCATGTTTCGGTTTGAACAATTCAAGCTTGAACAAGCGTTAACCATTATTATTAATGTGCTTTAACATAGAAGTTCAGGATTTCTGCCCTTCACAACATGGCGCCTTGATTTTTTTTTTAAACCCCCAATGTTAAACCAGTTATGAAGTCACGTGATGACCACTCTGGTATATTATAAGAACTCTGTGGGAAACCCCAACCGGGGAAACACCCGCACCGGACATCATTGTATGATCACCATCAACTCAAGGTTTGGCAAAAATCCCATGATTTCAACTGGAATCATGGGAAACCTACGGTTTGAAGAGTCGTGCAATAAACATCGCAAAACCTCTACCAGAACCTTACAGGATTTTTGCCAAACCTCGCCTATGTGGTGATAATCTGACGTCGTCGGGTACGGGGGTTTTCTCGGCTAAAATTTTCCTAGCCGGAACTACCCGTACCAGGGCGTCAGATGGGCGTCAGGGGGATTCCTAACATGCGGATTTAGGGTTTAGGGTTTAGGACTTTCACTAACTCTTCATTCTAACTTCAAGTTATTCTGACTTCACTTGACAAAGGGAGCAATTGGCTCTCAAAACGTCGTGTTTTTAAACCTTACGCTAGTGTCGAAATAACTGTTTATTATAAAAGCATAAAGTATTATTTACATTGTTGTCAATACGTATATTATTACATGGTAATATAAATTGTTGCTATGCGACTGTTTGCCGTATTTGCGCTTATGATGTATGAAAAGAAATGCAAAAAAAAAAGCAAGTTCAAAAATATATCACTGAGAAAATGTTTTAAAGAAATGTATATGATATGTAAGCATAAAGTAACTTAATACTCCTAATTTAAACTCCTATATTTCTACAGCCAACGAAAGGAGAACAAAAATATCTTTAGTTTAAGAATATATTTCCTAATACAATTTGTCACTGAAATTATATAAAATATCGATTTTGATATTATCATGTGAATTTATTCATTAAATCATGCTTTGAATATTCGTCTGTATACATATGTATTGAATATTTATTCGGATTATATATTAACCATTAGAAAAATTTTCATATGAGTTGATTCCCTCTTTGCCATGAAATTAGATATATCTTATTAATAGGATTATTATTAGATTATTATAGATTATTATTATTAGATTATTTTATTTTATTTATTTATTTTATTTTTATTTTGTTATTATTAGATTTATTATTAGATTATTATTATTAGATATATCTTATTATTAGATATATCTTTATTATTAGATATATCTTATTATTATCTTATTATGAGGATTAGATATATCTTAAATATCGGAGACTCCTTCAGAGTTATCCACAGGATTGATAGAAATGTGTATTAAGGAAGATAGGTTGATGCATCTGTATAATTGATACTAATATGATAACGATATCTATCGTAAGTGACACTAATCAAAAGACAGATGTTAACTAACATCTGTCTCAGGTTTAAGTGTCACTTTATACAATTACTCAGGGTATTTCTATAAAGGAGGGGGCTAGAATTTTTGTAGAGTATTATATATTATATTATTTTAATAAAATTAAGAGCATACCATTGTAAAATACATCTCCAAAGCTTTTGTATGTAAAAACATAACTTACGTATGTATTTTTAATAAATAAAGAGATTGATTGATTTAGAAGATAACTATAGTCTCCCAAGTGGTAAATCCTTAAAATTTAAACATCGACAGTGGTTTATTTGGGTCAAAAAATATTCACTTGGTTTGATTTATCATAAACAAAAAAACACTTCCTTTCATTCTTGTTAATTTGTAAATATCAAATGCATTTTGGGAAGTTTACGCTATCTTAAATAAATATATATATCTTTAAGTTTTTGAAAGGAAATTCTTTGAATATATACCTTGAATGAATATATATATATATTAAATCAAAGAAATTTTTGATGAAAGCGCATTTGCCATAAAATTTAGGCACAAACCCTAAGTGCTTCATTTTCGTTATAAAGCTTTCGATTGCTCTTAACATAAAGCTATTTGCCAGTGCTATTGTAAATACAGTTATCTCTAATAAAAACGTCGTTCTAATTAAGTACTATTTCTGTTTCTATTCGGCAACTGTATTTTGGAGTCTCGAGAAATGATTTATAGAATTATTCGTATCCCGACAAACGTACTTTTAGCGACGTTTTTTCTTCACTCCTTAAACGTCTCTAATGGAAGGGATTACGGTATTAATTAGTATATACTGTGCATGAATGAGTAATTGCTAAAAGGGACGTAAGTGAAATTTTTTATTTCTTAATACTGTTTTGTAAATTTATTTGGGCCTGATAAGCTTTGGAATATTTTAGTGGAAATGCATCTTAATGTTTAATGTGACCATGAAAATTATTAGTTAATTTTCATCTTAAATTATGAAAATTTTACATGTTAAATTTATTTTTTATCAGCAATAAAGTGTAAGTTAGACTTGGATATATATTTTAACACTCATCCATTCATATACTACATTGTTGTACTTTATTAATAATTAATTCTACCACTTGAACTCTTTGGACTCTCTATTCTTAATATTGTCATGTACTTGTGGCTTAATGATTTGAAAGTACAGTAAATATCTTTACAGAGATGTAAAAACTCAAAAATTATGGGAAGGGTGCAAGTAGCATTAAAGATCATGCAATTCGGCGTTTATTTCGAAATACAACTGTAAAACCGCTAAGAAAGTAACAAACATATCGGAACCTGCTTTCTTGAAAACATAAAGGAGGATGCCAAAAATGGCCCATGGGCGTTCCACAACAAATCAAATGCCATTCGACACGTCTCACAGAGTAAATAAAATATGTCAATGGGCGCAAAGCTGTCAGATCATGCAGTCACGAGTTAGAGGTCAATAAGGAAGAGGGCCAACTTGGCGATAGCCGGCCTCTACCTAACTGGAGATCCTCCTCATAGGGTGACCTTCTATGACCTCTAACTCGTGACCGCATGATCTGACAGCTTTGTGTCTATTGACATTTTTTATCTACTCAGTGAGATGCATCGAATGACATCTGATTTGTTGTGGAACGCCGATAGACAAAATCCTAATAACATTTTAGATCCTCCTCACAGATGGCGCAGTATAGCCCAGATGCTCTTGCGCCATAAAACATCCAAACAAACAAACAAATAAACCTCCTCACAGGATGACCTTCTATGACCTATAACTCGTTACTTCATGATCTGACAGCTTTGCGCCCATTGCATTGACACATTTTATCTACTCAGTGAGACGCGTCGAATGGCGTCTGATTTGTTGTGGAACGCCGTAGGCAAAATCCCATAGACATCTGGCATCGTCCCTTTTTATGTTGATTTTAACATCCAAATAAAGAATCGTCTTATGTGAAGTCTTTACAGGAAATCATTACATGTGTGGATCTAGGCTTAGCTGAGTTGTTCGAACTGCGGTATACAGCAGAACGTTTATCTCGCTCTTCTATAAGAGATCCCCCCCACCCCCTCCTCTTTTAGAAGGTTTCCCGGCTGTTTCGTGATCTGAAATGTTCTGATGAAGAAACACGCATTGCTTAAAACCTCTTTCATTCAAACAATAGCAGTTCACATAAATATATTTTGGCTTCCTTTGACTGTTATTAAAGCCTAACTGCGGCCTTCTTCTCTGTTTCACAGAAATAAATCCCAACAGGTTTTGAAATCACTGGTCATGTGCATTTTTAGACGTAAGTGAAATGAATAATTCGATTTTACTTTTAGCAAGAAGCACTGACATGTAGTTTTCAGTAGTGGCATAACTGAATATAGTAATGTTAATAATATTCCTCTTTGGTCCAAGTAATAAGGCAAGTAGATGCCACTTACAGCCCACTTAAACTCAGAACAGATAATGAAGTACCATTTCCGCACAGCAATAAGTTGAATAAATGGGCAGGTAAAGCACTGCATGGGTGGCATTATAACGACCTGCAAAAGTTCCATATCGATAAGAAAGCCTCAAATGTCTGGTTGATACATGGAACTTTGCAGTCCGAAACTGAAGAATTCATGATTGCCATAGAGGACCAAGTTTTACTGATGAAGAACTACATAAAATAGATCCTTAAGAAAAACTTGGACAACGATAGATACCGCCAGTGCCACTTAACCATACAAACAATTCACCACGTTACGTCAAGTTGTAAAATATTAATACGAACTGACTACAAGCATAGACATGATCAGGTGGCAAAAATAATTCACAAAAAATTAGTCATTTGAACTGGTTTAATAAAAACGAAACTAACCCTACTACAAGTGTATGCCATAAAGTATTTTAGAAAATGAAGCATATAAGCGGCACTTGTATCGTGCAATAATGACAAGACAATACCTTACAATCGCCAACAAGATATAACCCTAATTAATAAAATTAACAAAACTGTTAAGTTGGCGAGGTCCGGACTGTATGCAATCAGAACCGCCGACAAGCTCCGGTCATTTCACTGGGAGAGTCTGGACCACCCACCATACAGTCCGGACCTCGCCCCTAGTGATTTCCACGTTTTCGGTCCGCTGAAGAAGTTCCTGGCAGGACAGCGATTCACGTGCAACGATGAAGCCAAGACAGCAGTCCGACGGTGGTTCCACAGTCAGCCGGACGAATTCTACCACAGGGGCATCTCAAATTTAGTGCTGCGATGGGACAAATGTCTGAACCGGTGTGGGGACTATGTGGAAAAATAGTGTAAGGTACGTAGAATAGTACGTATATTTGTAATTACCTGTATGTACCTTATTTTGGCTAATAAAAAATAGGGGCAAAGACTTTCTGATTCGCCCTCGTAGATACAGCAATTAAAAACACAAACAACATACAAAACATACAAATATAGACAACAAAAATTACCAAATATCAAGACCTTAAATTTGAAATTGAAGACTTGTGGCACATGGAAAGAGTTGACATCGCACCTGTCATTTTGTCAGCCATAGGTCTAATACCAACCACATTGCACAGAAGCCTGGATACACTTAAAACCGACCTCTTCACCTACATGGAGTTACAAAATTACATAATTTTGAACACACGCCGAACAGTCAGGAGTTTCTTAGACGCAACAGCAGAATAATCTACAGAAGGAAGCCTTGAATATGTAGCATTACCCGTTTCAAGTCTATACCATACTCGGAAACGATTACAATCAGTTGCTGTGATTACGATTATGATTACGATTACTTAAATATCAAAGTTTAGATTATGATTTTGATTACAATTGTAGTAAACTTCCATATTTCGATTACAATTGATTTTTAATATACAAAAACATGATTATAATTACAATTACAGATTATAATTACAATTACAGATTATAATCACGATTACTTGCACGTAATCAGAAGTAATCAGTTCATTTATAGTCATGGCGATTATAATTACGATTACCTAAAATTTTCAAAAAAAAAAAAATTCGATTATGATTAAATGACATTTAAAAATGTGATAATGGTTATATTGCAGATTAAAGCTACTTCAAAACATTCGATTACGCTTACAGATGTGATTACGCAAAAATGTAATCATTACAATCGATTATATTTATTAATAAAGTGATTATATGATATAATCAAGAGATTATATTATATAATCATTTGATTACGATTATTCGGGGTCTGGTCTGTATCGCCAAGAGCGAGAACACATACAGAATAATAACAATAGAAGTTTCTAGAAACAACATCTGAATAATCTACAGTAGAAAGTCTTGGCATTACTCTCCTCAAGTCTATACTCCCAAAAGAGAAAGTAAGTAAAATAATAATAATAATCCCAATTGTGATAGGTACACTGGTGGCTGTCACACCCGATGTAAAAAACTTCTTAGGAAAACTAGGCATTACTGATATAACCACAACAGGCCTACAAAAATCAGCATTATTGCATATTGTCTACATATTAAGAAGATACGTAGACAGTTCTTTGGGTGAGACTTAAACGGAATAAAGGATTCCAGATCAAGAGGATTGTGCTTATCATCTCCTCGTTGCTGTTGAATGCAACGACGAGAATGACAATAATACGCTAGTCAACAGAAGCTAGTGGTACCACAAGACTGAGAAAATTTCTGAAAACGGCCAAACTAAAATTCGATGGGATTTCTCAATCCAAACTGAAAATCAACTAGGACATAAAACATTTGGTTTTAATAATAAAGCGGAAAAGAAACAGGTGAGGATTGTAAATATGACTATTCCCCTATGAATTCAAGAATTGAAGATAAAGAATTTAGTAAATTCTCCAAATACAAAAAATCTGTGGATTGAAATGGGAAGATTATAGCAGAAAAAAGGTAAAAATTATCTTCATAGTAATAAGCACATTAGGTATTTATTAGCCCAAATATTGGTAGCCCAACAAACCTTGAATGTCACCGGTTAACAGTTTTTTGGCCGTTAGATTCCTTTACACACTCTCTGCGTGTGCAAAATCCTTTTTCCCATAGTATGCCTGCAGTGTCGGTCTACTGTTATTGCTCGCACAATGTTCATTTAAAATATTTCGATGCAATAAGTGTTACTAAATGTTAAAAATATCATTCATGTTGCGTGTTGGTCATTTCATAGGTAGATTTTGCCATATTGCGCTAAAAAGTGCCTGAAAAGGATATTTTTGAAGTAATTTATTTTTGTAGATTCCTTTTGGTAGTCCATATACCAGTTTTTACGTCACTCTGCTGAACGTTTTAAGTTTCAGAGTGCTCTGTATAGGCCAAGTTTAATTATAACCACCTTGCCGCACTTCTGGGGACAGCTC
Organism: Dysdera silvatica; assembly: GCA_006491805.2. Lineage (NCBI taxonomy): Eukaryota > Metazoa > Arthropoda > Arachnida > Araneae > Dysderidae > Dysdera > Dysdera silvatica. The sequence continues at coordinate 44,717,303 of QLNU02003225.1, read as the reverse complement.
ACCTTATACGCAAGCACCTCCAGTTATAAATGGTTCTTGGAGAAGACTTGATAACTAAATAAAATAGTGAAACTAACCAAATATAACAAGACTATGAATTTTCAAAGTAATATTATTAATATGGACTATGAATTTACATAATATTAATTATAAATTCTGTTGGAACCATAACCTGGAAAAAGTTAGTGAAAATATGAAAATACAGTGGGCTTTCCAAATCTAACGCGATAAATACTTTCCACACAACAATCCGGATATTACGTTTATAGAAAAAACATATGTCTGGTTGATCGATAGTACAGTGCCTGCTGGCAGATGGATACACAAAAAGGAGAGTGAAAAGATTTACAAATAGGGATGGATTGATACTGAAGGAGAAAGGCTAGAGTTTTCCTAGATAGTCATGGGTGTATTGGGTGTCGTTCCCAAGAATCTAGAACATCACTTCAATATATTGAAAATTATCGTCAAATACTTTCACCAAGTCCAAAAATACGCACTTTGCGGGAGACAACCCACATCATACGCAAGTACCTCTAGTTATGCACATATCTGAGCAGGGCCTCGCTTTATTGGGGGTGGGAGGCTCGAATTTTGCCTTAAAAAAAAAGAAAGAAATGTCCCACAATATAATTCTTGCATATCGGATTTTTCTGACACTTCCAGAGCAGTGGCTTCATTCAGGTGAAAGAATATTTAGTGTTCTCAAACAAGTTAAAAATTTTCACCGCTAAATGATGGGTCAAGATAGATTGAATGGACTGGCTATGCTCAACATAAATTATGATGTAGCACGAAATCTCAACTTTTCTTCAATTATCAATGCATTTGTAGAAAAAAAAAAGCCAGAAAAGCTTTTACTTCATCAAAAAATTAAGAACAGTCAATAGTAGTTTGCGTTACAAATTACATTTTCTTCATTTATTATATTTTCATCATATACATTTTCAGCCATTACCCTATATGTTCAAATTACAGTACTTGTATATTATTGACATTTGTCATTAGTAATTTTTTCTCAATTTTGGCTCAAAGGGCAGGCCCATGGAAAGAGGGGTAAGTGCTGCGGGGCCCCTGTATCATAAGAGGTCCCGTGCAAAATCATTTAATTTTCCTTTTTTAAAATTATTATTATATTAAATGAATTTAAACGCAACACGAAAAATTATCCTGGGGGGAAAATGGACAGAGTTTGGGGAGGGACTGATCTGCTAAACAATCCAGGAGTCAATAACTCTTGTCTCCGGCCCCGTGAAAGGTAGAGGGGGCCTCGCAAAAGAACGTGGCACGGGCCTCTCTCATCCTCTCGAAGGGTCTGTATCTGAGGTCCTTGGAAAAAATACTTGATTACAAAGTGGATGAAATCAGTTGAACAAACATAGACCGTGAAATTGCATAATAATAATAATAATAATAATAATAGGATAGAACAGGAAGATGAGAATAAGACATCATTATGAGAGAAAGATTATAAATTTGGGTTTCATTTGCATTAGAACACGATTGTCCAATTTAAAGACGCACACACATTTACGACAACACATCAACAACATTTTTAATCTTAACATTAATGGAACTACAATGTGCTATTCTGATGACACGTCAATTTTTTTTTCGTAATACTAACACAGATACTCCTTAACAATATTAATACTGATATTGCTACTGTTACTAAGTTTTTTTCTGGCAATTTTTTACCATTAAACACAAGTAAAACTAAGGTTATGCTCTTTTCTAAAAAGAAAAACATTCCACCTGACCTTACACTTAAGATTAATGATGAAAACATAACTCTCTCTACAGAAGTGTCATTTCATAAAGTTTCAATCAAATATTTGCTGGGACAAGCATATAACAGAACTGAGATCAAAAATTAGCAGAAATCCCGGTGTAATTGGTAAAATTAAAAGCTTCTTCCCCAATCAAACACTTATCATACTTTGTAATTCTTTAGTTGTATCATGTCATATTTCATTCCTATTTGGGCTGTTGCAACTCAAACGCACCTAAATAAAATAATAAAATTACAGGAAAGATTCTGAACTCGTGTCATAAGGACTACGGATCATGATGAACTGACTGACCTCAGGCGTTGAAACGGACTACTCAATCTCACTGGTATTTACGAACAATTATGGGTATAACGAACTTAAATTAAATAACGAATAATTGCGGGTATTACGAACAAATTTTAATTATTATGTTTAAGAGAATCAGATCTAAAACTTACTCAGACTTAGTACTACTAAGAACACCCTTGCATAGATATCCAACATCTCAACATATGTATTATGTTCCAGAAGCATCTAGGATTGAGTTGAGGAAAAAATGAATCTCATCACTGGCACCAACATTGTGGAATAGACTACCTGAGGAAAATTAATTCTCTCGCTCGTTAAAGATGTTTTGGGTTAGGTTGACTTCCTATTTGTTTGATCACTGATCTTGTTTGGAACTTTTCGATCAGTTTCTTTAATTGATGTACGACTTCGTTGCAATGGCTTGAATTCTATGGAGTGACATACTCTTATGCTATGGGCATATTACTGTGAACTCTGAATTGATTGTTTCATTATTTACATGTATTTTATGCCGTGATGTCAATGTATGTTACATGTTTTGTACTCGTTTTAATTACTTGTACAATAGCTGGGTGGCGTGGGCCTTGTCAAATCTCTAGTTTATTTCCACTTCACCCTGACAAGACATATTTTATGTTTACTGTTAATTTTGTTTCTTACTGTGATTGTTCTTGTTTAAATTTGTTTTGAAATAAATAAAAATAAATAAATAATGGGGGAAGGATCGCCGATTTCGGATGAACGAAGTACCGGATAACCAAAAGTAAATTATTAGTAAAAGGTGCAAAGAAACTAGGACATTTATACAAAACACGTCGAATTATATATCACTAAACTATTATGCGGATGGTGAAAACGTCACAAAATATATGGTAAGTGTTACTTAAGATATTAATTACTTTAGACATAGTCCGATGTCTTTGTACATATATAAAAGTAAATACATATATTTATATATGTACAACAGCTGTCATAAGTACTAAATTCTTTCAAGGCTGGAAAATACAAGAAAACAAATATGAATGTTCTAACTGGAAACACCAAGCAAGTGTCTACTGAAAAAATGGTGAAAATAAGTAAAGCAGCCCATTTCGGTTACACAACGTTCGTAATGATGGTTGTACTCTATTTTTCCATTCTAAGATAATAAAATTTTATTAGAAACCTTTATTTATACAGGAATAACACATTCCTTTCTTTTTCTATAGCCGAGCCGATTTTATCGTATGCTTTTCTGAAAGACGAAGCATTTATTTTACTTCTCTCTTACATACAATGCTGGCTATCAACAGAAGTCGAAGTAAATAAACCTGAGGATCTTTTTTGCACAGTGGAATATAATTCGTAGCTCGTAAATATTCACGTAAGCAAATATATGTGAATAAAGGAAGGTACTGAAAGCAGATTAATCTGTTTCGCAAATTTCAATAATGATCATCACGTGCATATACTAATTAATAATTCAGTCTACCTTCTTAATTGCCAAAATGGGATATTGAATTTTGATAATGAAGTGCATTTTCATCGGTAATTACTTTATCTCAAAGGAATATCGGGCTCGCTTTGGCGAACAATTATTGGGCAGACGAACGCGTTGTAGACAGTAGCAATAAGTTGTTTTTGCCGCAAGATTCTTGCATTTACAGAGAAAATTTTTCGCAGGGGTAGCTGGGCGTGAACTATTTTTATATTTATTTTGTACGGTCATGGTATAAATTAAGATCTCTGTCTGGTAATTACACGTACATTGATGATACCTGCATATATTTATGTTGCATTTTTTAATATGCATAATATTACAAATTTTATTCAGCAGATATCATTTTCATCTTTTCCTTCCTTCTGCAGATACGATAGTTGCATCAATATTTTTTTTTAAATCATCAGTTATTATATTACTTACAATATTTTTTTTTTGAACTCAGATCTTATCGAAAATGTTTTGCCGTTTTTCAGTGATTAGCATTCGATATATCTATTTTCTCTTTGAGAATATAATCTGTCATATTTTATATCGTGTGCAGTCTTTTTGACGTAAAATTTAAATTCGAAACTTTAAGAAAATTGTACTAAATATCATCACATATTGTAAGAAAATTTGCGATAATTTATTTAATTATTATTTGTTTTATTTAAATTATATTAGGCAATCTAAACTATTGGCTATAATTTTTTCTTTCAAAATTAATGGTTTTTATAAAAAATCATAATTTTATGGCGCCTTTTTTTGTTTTTTAAATATATACGTTGTTATTTAAATGTATTTCATTATTGTTTAATTATAATAAAATTAATTTTGTATTATTTATACACTCTAGTGAAATAGGTTTATATATAATGATTTATATAAAATCCTCCCATACCCCACTGCGTGAGGCTGCTTTAACTAATTATGCGCGCTACTCTATGACTGAAATTCTGATTGTTAGTATTAAGATTGCATTTAAAATATTTCTAATATTATTTGTTATTGAACAATAATAATTATTGTATTTTCCTTAAGGAAAATGGAATTTAAAGAATTACACACACTCTCTCTCTCTCTGTGGTTAGTTTGATTACGCTGGCGCTATTCCTCGTTCGCACTCGATGTTCAATGTTTGCGCAATTGTTTTCTATAACAACAGGATATTATTATTGCTCAATTGTTTCGTCTACAAGGAGGAACGAGCGCCATCTTTTTAATACTTTCTAAGCGCAACACTGTAGTTTAGAGACCTTGACCTCCTCAAAGTTCAATTGGACTTAGGGCAATCGATGTACCCATCCCGCGCATCATAACTGCGCAATACGTCATAGGTGACGAACTGAATCCGCTTGGTGCGCCTTCTAACTAAATCACCCCCATGGTTTCAAAAGTGCCGACACCTGCCCTCTGACGTCATATTTTGACGATAAAAGGCACGAAAAATGAGCAGACGAAATTTTCTTTATGAATTTATTTACATAATGTAACTTTGAAGCTCTTCCTATACAATGGCTGAGATTCTGTAAGCAGTAAACTTTCCCAATAACGCCGTTTTAGTCAACGGCAATTTCTATTCAACGTCAGTATTTTTCAGTTCCGAAAAATGCTTCAAGGCAGGAAACACATCCTGATTAACGCATCTTTCTGTTTAGCGACGTTTTCCCTCCATCTCTTGAGATGTGTTAGTAGGAGAGTTTACCGTATAGGTATCAGTAATGTAAAAATTCAAAACATGAGGGGGGATCAAGGAACTATTGGGATGGGGGAGGGCGTAAGCGCCATTAAAGGAGATTTTGTGATGAGGCCTATGAGAAAATAATGGGTTTTGATATCCAATGGGGGCTTAAGCCCCTCTTTTTCCTAAGTCACTGATATGTGTATTCTCTTTTGTTTGATTTTTTAAATATTCATATTCCTTGCAACTTGTGTTATTCAATGGTAAAATATTTAAATCAGAAGCTGCTCATCGTGTAATTCTTTTAACATTACTATTAAATTAATTAAATATTACTTTTTTGATACTTTAAATTCTGTTGCCTAAAACTGTTTGAATTTTTTCTTCCATGGAGGATTGCCCGATATTGAGCGTCGACTGTTGGAATTGGATAGTTCCAGGAAGTAAAGTAATTACTAGTTTGAATATTTTGTTTACTATTCTAAAGAAAGTATTCTAGTAACACGCAAGAAAACATATTTACCCATTATGAAATCGCAACCTCATTATGAAACCTCTAATGGACGATTAAGTATAATTTTTTTCAAAGATTAGAAATAATGGACTTTTAATTGGAAATGTACTCTTGGGGAAAATAGTACTAAAATGAATACTTTCTCATAAAATAAATCTATTAATAATATATTTTATTAATTACTTCTTTTTGCGTCTGAATAGATATTTAATTTCTTGTTTATTTCCCTCTTCAGTTTCGTTTAATTTTTTAATAGATTCAAAAAGATATATAAAATATTAATATGCATTCAATACCCCATGTAAAAGGGATTTAAAATGAAATATATGTGCTTTTGATTAAAATATAAAATTTTCAGTTATGAAAAATTTATAATTTACGTTGTTCCATTACCATGCCCTTTTTTTACGATAAATAAATAAATAAATAAATGAATGAATGAATGAATGAATCAATCAATGAACGAACAAAAACATACAAACAAACTGAATAATTCTATTGAAAAAAAATGACACGTTAATTATTATATATTATGTAAACGAGTAAATCAAAATAAATGGATTAAAATAATATGCGAATAATATTAAAATCACGTAACAAATTAAATATGCAAGATTAATTAAAGTTTGGATTAATAACATTAGCTTTTAAATAATTAATTGCTTATTACCTTTAAATTATATATAATAATAATAGTTAAATATAAATAATGATAATATTATTATATAAGATTGTCAACTTGAATTCCGTATTCAATACTTGTGCCCCAAGGAGGATCATAATATTTATTAAAAATGACTCAAATAATTTCTTCATGTCTTATGTTAACTGCCTCCGTTAATACGAGATATGTGCACCAGAATCCACATTTATGTGAATTAAACTCATTTCGGTAAACATAAATAACCATATGTAATCCTTGTACTGCTGCTTTGAACATTTTTGAATTATTATAAGCGTAACATTAATCAATCTTATGATTTTTATCACATATTCGTGAGTTATCATTCTGTTTAATCATTTCACACTTTCCACTTCAACCATTATTTCCATTAAAAGAGCTATTTTATATCTCAAAATTTATCTAGAAACGACTAGCCAATAGCCTTTCTCCTCTTTTTCTTCTGGACCAATCAGCTAAACCCACGGTCTAAAGCCGACGTGCACAGTCGATCCTCCCTGTACCCTTCCGCGTCATCAAACCGTGTCGCCCTCTTTTCTCTTTTCGATTCTTCCGCTGGCAGTAGCAGCGGTCTGTAAACCATCACCTCAATTATTCTCTTCGGTACGATTGGTTTGTAAACTGGAAAAGCCAGCACAACGATAGAAATACTCTTTTCTACTCGTGCAGTTTCTGCTTGTGATGAGGCCTGCGTTATGTTGTCGTCAGGGGATAATGATGTTGGTGATTGCCATAATTTTTGGAATGACACAGCTGGCAAATTCCTTCGAAGAAGTCTTCACCAACGCTTTCCTAGTGAAGCTAAAAGATAAGCATGGGAACATCGTTGCCAATGAAGTTGCAAAACGAAACGGATTTGTCAACATGGGACCAGTGAGTAAAAAATCATTAATTTTTCGATAAAAATAATTTCTGTTGTCGCATACCTATCTATGTCACTGCCCTGAATAACTACCTAGTACTGCATGAAAACCATGTTTACTGTTATATCTTTATTATATGCATTAGAAATACCAATGTCTATGCTAAGTTTCAAAGTGTTTTAGTGTGTGTAATTCGTATTCATAAAAAATCATATATTTGTTGTTAAAAAGATATATAAACATTTATTTTTAAAACAAATTAAAGTTTCAAAATTAAACGTTTATTTTTTTTATTTTTTTGAAAAACAATAATTGTATATGTTGTATATGAACCATTGTAATTCTAAAAATCTTATTTGCATAAATGATTTCTGTGTAAAAAATCATCACATGAAGGACCGCAGCCAGGCTGGGAGTAGGGGAGGCGGAGCCCCCCCCCCCGGAAATATACTCAGTTTCCCTGGAAAATATTTTTTCTCAAAATAAAATATTGTAGAATTTAATTTAATTTGATTTTTTTTTTTTGCCTTGTGTGAAATTGTACGCGACAATGCAAATTGTTTTTTGACGCTGAAAATGTACTCAAAATAGCTTTCTACGGTAGATCTGGTTTACATAATGTTTTTTACAGAGGTTTGAGCCACCATTATCCTTATGATAATGATACCTTATGATAATGATTATAGGCGTAATTTGGGAGGTTAAATATAGTATAAACTGGGAGGAATAAAAAACACAAAATTGTATGAGAAAAAATGTGGTTTTGCTTCTTCCTCCCCCCCCCAAAAAAAGAAAAAAACTGGGGGCAAGTGCCTCCATTACCCCCGACAAATTACGCCTATGATAAGGATAAGAGAAATTATAGAGAGGTATACTAAAATTTATAAGTTTTTAATGCAAAATTTATTTTAAGAAATTTATTTATTAATTTTAAATATATTAGTCTACTTATATATTTAGTATTATTAAATATATTAATAAAATACATCAAAATATATGCAAATTCCAAGCCTCCGTAGCTTTTTTGATCCCATGGTAAATTTCAGAGCTCCTCTGTAACGAGCGTCCAGCTACGGGCTTGATCTTATGGTCTATACTGAACAAGTTCAATAAATTTCATCGACTTTCTGTGTTATAAAAATGGCACTGGCAATAGTACATGCTGTACATGAAAATCATTGGAATTTTAAAATATTCATTACTTATGCAATAAAATACTTTTAGTTTATCTTATATAATAAATCATGTCATATAATTTATATAATATTCACGACTCATTCGTTTTAATTTATTTAAAGTTCATGGTTCAGAATTAAAATTGTTCCAAACTTATATTGATTTCTAATAACTGAAATAAGGAGATTTTTATATACGTACAACAACTTAACTACGTACAACATTTATAGAAAAAACTGATATTCATTACGTTCTTTAAATACAGGGAAGTTATTTGAATAAAGTATGAAGTTACTTTAAAAGAACTTAATGTTACAATGGCATCCTTAATTTTATAAATAAATCAAAAAGTACTTAATCGCTTTTAAAATGGGAAACAAATAAACACAGGTTTGAAAACGTCCTAAATATAAGGAAACTAATATATACTTAGTAGTTGGTTTGGAGGAGGGAAAGTTACAACAGTTCTTCAGAAATTATTATAAATATAAAAAACACGGGTTTCTAAAGAATAGCAATAAAATCCACTAGTGTAAATAAAATTTAAAATAAAAGCGAAAGTATGGATAAGGATGGAAGTAAAATAAAAGTAATATTCGAAACTAGGTAATACAGGTGAAGGTAAAACACAGAACCAGATAATGAAAGTGAAGGTGTTAGTTAAAGTAGGAATAACGGTAAAAATATGTTTAGATTTTTGTGGCGCAAGGGCATTTGGGATATACTGCGCCAAGTTAAAAGTGTGTAGAAAAGACTGAAGAAGAGTGAGAGTTACAATGGCGCTAAGAGATAAGGATCGAAGAAAAGTGAAGGCAACGAACAAAATAGGAAATATAAGTGGATATATGGCATACATAGAGCTTAACAGTGAAAGTAATAATAATAGCATTTCCTGGTTTTACCTACATAACTAAACCATGAAAATTTTCGATAAGAAAATAGAAAGAGAGAGGTAGCAAAGTGTAAATGGAGTTTTATTTCTAGTTGGATAAACAGGAGATACCTTGCATCACATGTCTGGAGCACGTAAAAATTAATCCGCGAATATTATTCCGTATCTGGGTCAAATAGTTTTTGACTTTGGAATCCCTTCATGTCTCATGAATAGTTGACTATAAAAAAATGGTCAAAATGGATGTTATAAATATTTTCTTATAATATGTTAGTCAACGTCTCTGACAAAAATTTGCAACTCCGAATTTGAGGATTCGTACCAATATATGGAGTCCCGAATTCGATCTGAGGATTGAGAACACTATTTTTTGACATATTTGCCCTGCCAAATGAAGCCATTTCCCATACAAATGAGAGCAGATTGTGTATATTAACGAGAATAACTGAAATGAGGAAGCGTTTAATAGATGGTAGTTTGATAATCACTCAAGATGGAAGTGGCTTTTTGTCACCGTACACGTAGTACAGGTTTTCAAACTTTTTTGACTCAGGGTTTTCTTTACCTCTCTGCCAATGGCTCCCATATATATATATATATATATATATGGCCTGCAAAAGGGTTGCTGGTATCTAACTGGAAGGAGACCCACACGCTGAACGTATGTGACGATGTGTGGAACCGGCCAGGCCAGTAACCTAGTGTCCTACCCCGCCTTCAAGTGGTGCAGGCTGAGCTTTCTATTTATGTGGCAAATTAATATTTGCTGCACGGATAGAAAGGCGGAAGGGGAGGGCTAATTCACCAACCCGTCTAGCCAGCGTGGTGAAATTATGGCTAATTCCTCCATTATGTTGACACACCAGAAACCATGGCCCCTAGTCTCCAGGTGCTGGAGTGCTCCTGATCAAGGCAGCGGTCAGTGTGGCATGAAAGCAGGGGGTGCTAAGAATCACTGGAATGGCCCAGGCTGCCGTTTGTTATTGACCTTGGCTACGTTTAATGGACGATCCCTTGCTTCTGAAGCAAAACTTCAGGAATTGGAAGAAGAACTTGACAAGATCAAATGGGACATTGTAGGACTCAGTGAAGTTAGAAGAAAAGGTGAAGAGTTGGTGGAACTTAAAAGTGGACATTTGTTTTATTATAGAGGAACGGAAACTGGAAGAACAAGTGGTGTTGGCTTCTTAATCAACAAAAGAATTAAAGACTGTCTTCTGGAAGTTGAAAGTACATCAGATCGAGCAGCGAGGCTCGTTGTTCAACTAACCCAGCGATACCAACTTCAAATAGTACAGGTATATGCACCAACATCAAGCCATACCGACGAAGAGGTTGAAGAATTTTATGAAGAAATCAAAGAGTTACACACCAAAGGGAAACAACATATCAAGCTCATCATGGGGGATTTCAATGCAAGAATTGGACAACAGGAACAAGGAGAGACATCGGTTGGTAAATACGGATATGGGGAAAGGAATGAACGTGGCGATCAACTCATCGAATTTGCAGAAGCTGAAAACCTTAGCATCATGAATTCATTTTTTAAGAAGAAACCGCAAAGAAAATGGACATGGAAACACCCAAATGGGGGAACTAGTGAAATTGACTATATCCTGGCAAACAAGAAATCAATTATTGAAGATTGCAGTGTACTGAACAGATTTAATACTGGAAGTGATCATCGAATGGTGAGATGTAAAGTGCACTTAAATACTAAATTAGAACGACAGAAGCTCATTAGGAAACAAGTAAGTAAGAGGGTGGATTTAAAGAAATTAAAAGAAAATACCGAGGCATTCAAGTTGGAATTAAAAAATCGCTTTTCTGCACTGGAAGGACTTATTGATGAAAGTGATATCTCAGAAGCAAATGAAAACATTGTTAAGACAATAGTTGAAACTGCTGGGGAAATTGGTGGTGTAACCTGTAAAAAGCACAATAGCAAATTATCTGAGAAGACGAAACAGCTCATGAAAAGGCGAAGAGATATGAAGGTGGACAATCGAAATACCAGTTCCAGGATTGAGTACATAGAACTTTGTAAAACTCTGCGCAAAAGCATGAAAGAAGACATAAGAAAATTCAATTGTGAGTTAGTAAGGAAGGCCATTGAAAGCAACAAGAGCCTTAGGGTTGTTAAAGGGAGTTTGTCTATTGGGAAGAAACACATCATTGCATTAAAAGGAGAGGATGGCACTGTAACAAGAAATAGGGAAGAAATACTTAGAAGAGTTGAAGAATTCTACAGAAAGCTGTATGAGGGAAACAGTGGATTAAACGAAGACTCTGAGATAGTCGAAGGAACAGCTCCTAAAATCTTAAAAGAAGAAGTAGCATTTGCAATAAAAAGTATGAAGAAAGGAAGATCCCCTGGCGATGATGGCATTACATTAGATATCTTAAAAGAAGCTGGAGAACATGTAGAAGACATACTCGCAAAATTCTTTACCAAATGCCTCAACAGTGGTAACATACCAAACCAATGGGATTCTGCAACAGTAATTCTTTTGCATAAAAAAGGTGATAAAGAGGATTTAAAAAATTACCGACCAATTAGCTTGTTACCTGCTATTTATAAAATCTTCACAAAAGTGCTAACACATCGCCTGCAGAAAAAATTAGATGCAGCTCAACCAAGAGAACAAGCTGGATTTCGAAGTGGATTCAGTACAGTGGACCATATTCAAGTATTAAGAGAATTAATTGAAAGAACACATGAATATGAACTTCCATTGTGTGTTGCATTTATTGACTATGAGAAGGCCTTTGACTCTATAAAAACATCAGCAGTCATCAACTCTTTAAGATCAACAGACATTGAGGATGTGTACATTGACATGGTGAAACGTGTGTATAAAAATGCAAGTGCAAAATTTCGGTTACATAAAGATACCAAAACTATCAAAATTGGTAAAGGTGTGAGGCAGGGAGATACCATTTCTCCAAAACTTTTTACTTCAGCTTTACAGATGATTTTTCAGCAAATAAATTGGAATAACAGGGGAATAAAATTGTATTTAAATTATTGATATATTGTTTGAAAATCCTTTATAAGTCTTGAATACGAAGTTCAGTTCCGAAGACGTTACAGTAGAAGCGGAAGAGTGATGCCATGGTGATATCACTTATAATTACGGAGCGTGCATACTTTTCTAACAAAAGTGAAAGTACTAGTAAAAATAATAAGCAAAAATAGAGATAAGGGTAGAAGTAGGAAGAAGGTAACGCTTACAAATAGGGAACATCGGTGGACATGAAAAAAGAAATAGATGTTAAAAATGAAGGTAGAGTAAAAGTTTAGAACCAAAGTGAAGGCACTAGTAAAAGTTTAGAACAAAGGTAAGGGTACCAGTAAAAGTTTAGAACCAAAGTGGGAAAAGAGGTAACAGTAAAATTAAAGAAAAAAAGTGAGGGTACCAATAAAATTAAAAAAAAGAGGAGATAACAATAAAAATAAAAGACCGAAAGTGAAGGTATCAGCAAAAGTTTAGAACCAAAGTGGCGAGAGAAATAACAGTAAAAATAAAGAGCAAAAGTGAGGGTACCATTAAAATTTAAATAAAATTGAAGGGATAACAATAAAAATAAAGAACAAAAGTGAGGGTACCAGTAAAATTTAAATAAAATTGAAGAGATAACAACAAAAATAAAGAACAAAAGTGAAGGTATTAGTAAAAACAAAGAATAAAAGTAGAAATAAAAATCAGGAATAAACGTTGAAGCAAAAGTATTAAGAGAAATAAAGAACAAGCGATCTTGGAATGGAAGGTAGTGATAGAAGTGAGGTAAAAACAAAGCTCCTAGAAGATAGTAAAGTCATCTTCTAGGGGCACAGAAGCGAGGGACAAGAATTCTAAGAAGACGAAGGTAGAAAAATACAAAGCTAAACCGTGTTCAGAGAACAATGCTTGAAGAAATAGTAAAAAAATAGATAGAAATAATAATAATGATTGAAAATGATGGACATCACAAGCAAAAATTAAAAGAAGGTCAGAGTAGATCAGCTGTTCAAAAACTTTTAGATGGAGCATTTTTCAGGAGCGAAATTCGTCACGAAGCACTATTGTCGCCCTTATACCAAAGGCATGTTGGATAATTTTTGGCTGTTTTTATTTAACTTACATTTTGCAAGTTATTAGTCGATATTTTGTCGTACAGAAAAGTACCAATTATTTTTAGATTGCTGAATAGTTTAATTTTTGATATAAAATTATTTTTTTGCTCTAAAAAATTAGGAACTTCAAGTATGTTTTTTTTTTAAAACATCGAATTTGCATATACGCGCCTTTAGCTTAAGGGCGACGATATTTTCACCTAGCACTCATGGGCGCCTATACAAGTACTTCGGGGTGGGACTGAGAAAAATTAACAAGTATTTCTAGGGAGGGGCTTAGAAAAATTATTACTTCCTTCTCAAAACTGTCGAGTACTTCAGTGAACATGCAAGATATCAAAACGCTACATAATTGATATTGCTTGACAATTCGTAATGAGCTAAAAAGTACCTTATTTTAAAATGTAACTATAAAACTTTTGAAAGTAAATGCATAGCAGGTTCGGGCAAATCAAATTTTTAAACGGCTAGGGAGTATCGAGCCCCTTTGCCCCCTATATGGACCCCCATGCTAGCATCTACATAGGTATTAATCCTAACAACAGCAATATTAACGATGGAGGGAATTTTTGAGCACTTGGGCATTTAAGTACCAAGCTTTGTTACATTCGAAACGTTCTTTTCTCCGCTAATTTAAGAAAAATAAAAAAAACACTTAACTGCATAAGCGAAAAACAATGACAGAAAAAATCATATAGTGAGAAAAAAATATTTCAGAATGAATTCAAACCTGGTATTGTAAATCCACAATATGTTTCCTATATAGATATTATAGTCTATATAAACCTATTTTTTCCACGTCTCTTCTTTGCCAGAGAAGTGTTCTAGCCACTAAGCTACAGGTGATCTGCCATTCCTCCTCTTGCAAGCATATATAAAGCTTCTTCACTGTGAACTAGTTGTTCTCGGAATCTGGACAGCATATTGACTGCGATTTAAACATTAACCGAAACTATTTTTTTAAACAAGAGACAGTTAGAAGCGTGACATACAAGGTAATAGAAATGATTTTTTTTATTTCATCCTTAACCATGGATTATAGAAATTATGGTGCAACAACTCGTAGAAAAAGAGAAATTTAGCAACCTAGTGGGGCACGATCCTACGTCTCTTGTTTGCCAAAGAAGTGCTCTAACCACTAAGCTACTGGTGACCTGTCATATGTCTTGCTGCGAGCACATATGGTTATTCTCGGAAAATGGACAGTACATTAACTCAATTGATCAATACACTGCCCATTTTCCGAGAGTAACCAGTTCATAGTGAAGAAGCTTTATATAAGCTGTCAGGAAGAGGAATGACAGGTCACCTGTAGCTTAGTGGTTAGAGCACTTCTCCGGCAAAGAAGAGACGTGGGATCGTACCCCACCAGGTTTCCGAAAATTCCTTTTTTCTGCGAGTCATTGCATCATAATTTCCATAATTCATGGTCAAAGATGAAATGAAAAGGTCGTTTCTATTACCTCATACGTCACGCTATCTGACTGTCGTTTATTCAACAAACTGGTCTCGGCGGATGTTTAAATCGCAATCAATGTACTGCCTGTTTTCCGAGAACAACCAGTTCAGAGTGAAGAAGCTTATAGACAACAATAGAGGAATGACAGGTCATCTGTAGCTTAGTGGTTAGAGTATTTCTCCGGCAAAGAAGAGACGTTGGGCCATAACCCACCAGGTTTCCGAAAATTGTATTTTTCTGCGAGTTGTTTTACCATAATTTACGTAATCCATGGTTAAGGATGAAATAAAGAAAAATCTTTTCTATTTTTCCCAGTTATAAACCAAAAATATTGCTTCGCATTGAAAAGTTTGTTTGTTGGCTTTTTATGGCGCAAGAACATCTGGGCTATACTGCGCCAAACACATTGAAAAAGGAAAGGTAAAGCATAGCACGACAGCTTAGTTTCCAATGAGAGCAGTGGAGCTGTTTTGATTTGCACAATTTAGATATATCTGGTTAAATTTGTGGCAGCGGCAATCGAATATCTGCCTCTGCATTAGAGCGAGATCTGTATTTCGGTTTAATATCCATGAAAGAAGAGAACTATTCTTCATAAAAATAAGTTGTTGCAAAGAGTAGAAGATCGATTTTCATTTTATCTGGCAAAAAATAAAAATTGAACTTTAGCTGACGATACCAAAATTCTGATAGCAAACTTATTAATTGTAAAATTCTCTCAAAATTTTCTTCCAGAATTTGGTCTCAAATTAATTAAGCGCTAATACTGCAGCGATGACAAACAGCCTGGCTTTTCTGACATAGCAGCATAGGGATTTACAGTCCAAAAGTTTTTTTAAAATTTTTTTCTGGGGTACCTCTGCGAAACAGCAGCAGATTTGGCGGATGAACATGAAATTCTTGATACTAATAAATTTGATACTCACGTATAATTAGCTCATTCTAGAGTTTTTTTTTGTTTGGGAGAAAAAGAGACGCCGTCCTCATCCTGGAAGGAGTTTCCTTTTCTCCTAAACAAAAAAAAACCCTCTAGTATGTGCTAATTATACGTGGGTGTCAAATTTATTTGTAATAAAAAAACTACAAAAACTTATAAAATCTCACCCCAATGGATTTGTTGACCATTATTTGGCAATTGTGTTATCCCTGTGAAGGGTAATAATATCTTACAACATGAAATTCGTAAGATATCGAGAGGTATGTCGAAATCTAGTTATCATTAAAACTTTTTACCATTTATAAGATGCTTATATTTCGTTTTTTCGCTAATAACGCATAAAATTTTATTTTATTTTTAAACTCTTGTACTTCACCGTTGACCTCAAAATTGGTCGCCGTATTTTCTTGAAGAAAGAGAGAGAGAGAGAGAGAGAGAGAGAGATTTAATTCACTAATATTTTTAAAAATTTCCATTAATGTCGGCAATTCTATGAACTAATGCTCATCATTCCACCTCTATCACAAAGCAAAGTGGTCGTTAATCAAGAAGGTCTTGACTTCTGTCCTCATTTCGAAGAACGAAGTCAAAGTTTTGTAATGAGAAAGCCACCTTGCTTCTATGTGGAGAAGTAATGATGTATGTAGACTTCCAATGTCATCACTCAACTTTATAAATAGCTTTGTATTCTCAGATCATGATTTGATAAAGTTAAGTAAAAAATAGAAAAAAAACCCCGTTTTTAAGCGTAGTTGAAATTTTAGTACGTAAATTTCGACGCGTTTCGGACGGATTTTGACCGTCCCTCGTTAAGAATACATGTCCGTCTGGTACTGAAACAAACACCGAAGTGTTGCCGCTTCACCGATGGGTTGTGCTGCCGGTGAATCGGTAACATTTCCCTGTTTGTTTCAGTGCCAGACGAGCATGTATTCCTGACGAGGGAGGGCCAAAGTCAGTGCGAAACGCGTTGAAATTTGTCGAATAAAATTTCTACTACGCTTAAAAAGTTATATTTTCTATTTGTTACTTGTTCTGCATAGTGCTACGTCATTAGATTAATTTGATAAAATTAATTATTCAACTATTTATTTACTATTAAAAAAATAAATCATTTCTACCTGCTGCGTAACTACATACAATTCACGGCGACAGAAATTCACACTTTTTAAATCTTGTCGCGTTTATTTACTTTTTTCTTTCGAATTTTTTCGAAGCACAGTTCGAGAACCAATGTTTTTTTTTTTGCAAGTTTTATGGAGTAAGAATAGCAAGGGTTGTGCTGCTCCGGGATCTTCAGTTTTTCGATGAATCCAAATCTCTTACTGCTTAGGAAACCAGCCTCCAAACCACAATGAACAGATAAGCGTCTTTTTTGGTGGGAGGGGGAGGGGCACCATTGGGAGTTGGACCCCGTATAACGGCGCCCAATAAACACGCGTTACTACTGCCCTGTAGGGTCTGAAGCGTTGGTGCAGCGTAAGTGTTAAAGCGTGCATATATAAGGAATATAAGCGTTACAGCAGGCTTTTTGTTAACTGGGTATGACGACATTTTTCGTCATGCCCAGAAGACTACCAAAATGCGAATGACGACATTTTTCGTCATGCCCGGAAGACTACCAAAATGCGAATGACGACATTTTTCGTCATTAAAATTAACCGTATTATGTTGAACGCATTACGTTTTATGTAGTTCTTATATATTTAATCCTAGCGTGATGGTGTGATGACATTACTTATCACTGTGAAAAAAAGTCCCCAGTGTGAAACGAGTTTCACAAAATTTTATTCCCCGATTAACAGGTTACAAAATAAAAGGAATTTGAAGTTTTAACCAACCCAGAGAGGAGTTCCTTATTTTTCATGGCCGAAGGCATCGAACTGACTCGAATGGTAATTAATTATTAATTATCACGAAAAATCATTAGTCATCAGACGTTAGAAGTTATATTGCTGCTTTAAAATTATATTTCTTGTAAGACCTGGGAACGTCTCATATAAGAAACAGTATGCAACAAAAATTTAACCGCTATTTAGATATTTTGAATCGCGTTTCAAATCAAACCTTTTTTTTTTTAAGTTATTTGAAATGGCAGTTCTTGAATTGATCCCGCGATTTTTTTGCCATCATTTAAGCTTAGAACAGGGCTTAATTTCTAACAAAAAAAGTGCAGAAGCCCTAATATTATGATAAATCGATTAAAAAATCGAATGGCTGCAAAAGAATCGATAAATCATATCAATTGTTTATGTTCATTTTTATGGACAACAAAATGCTTGACCTTAATCTCAAATTTATTACTTTTTCATGACATTCATGACCTTTTGAGCAATTTATGACCCTGTAGACACCCTGATCTTACCTACTTACTCCTACATTAGTTAATGAAAAATATTCTTCGGAATTAATGTTAAACGTTTATTTACGGGCTTTGGAGGGGCTCCGGGATGCGCAAAAAAGGGTTTGGGCTAATATTTAAATCATCACCAAAATCAAAGAAGTATCGGATCCGAGTTCCGATGGGCTCCCTCGATTTAAGCCCTGGCTTATGACTGATGAAATTAAGGCCTTCCACATGATATAAAATTAATAATGATAATTTTCCCCCTGGGTTTCATAATTATGAAACTGTAAAAGGAAAAAAAAAGGACAACCACAGTTACGGGCATATTGAAAGGAAAAAGAAGAGTGCTCGTTTCATGGGAATAAACATATGTGGATGATAAAATACACTTATAATATTGTTTTTATAATGTTTCTTTAATATTTATTTGGTATAATGCTATAATTACATAATTTTGTCGCTTGGAGCGATAAAGACTTTTGTTAAATGAAGAAAAATGGCTAATATGCTTGATGTCAGAAAGGAAACGTTGGTCTGTTTAGTGTGTAAAAATGTGGTGAAATTTACTTTCGTGAGATCAAGAACAGACGGCAAAATGCCCCCCCATACGCACTGAACAGCTCTGATGACGTATATAAACAATTAGTTTCTCTTAAGCACGAAAAATAGTTAACCGACTTCCGTTGGAAAGTTACAAGGAAGGATGTAAATACGCACAGCCCGTGATGACGCTAGGTTGGCCATTAAATTTTAAGGGAATTTAAAGCCGAATATAATTGTATGCATACAATAATTTTCGGCACACATATAAGTAGCTCAAGCTAGAGCTTTCTTGATTTAGGAGAAAAAAGCCTGCCCTCGTTCGTCTAGCAGTCAAGACACTCCAAGCTCAATGGGAGGGACCCTGGTTCGAATCCAGGATGGCGACGGTGTCTCTTTTCTCCTGAAACAAAAAACTACAGTTTGAGCTAATTTATACGTGGGTGTCAAAAATTATTGTATAATAAATTCCCCCACGAAAACTCACAAAAATCTCTCCTTGGTGGCTTTGTGTGTTGACCATTATTTGGCAATTGTGTTATCCCTGAGAAGGGTAATAATATCTTACATTATTGTATGTATATTACATACACATATATTACCTATACAGACTTTATCTTCAAAGAATCCCAAACCGGGTAGTATTTTCGCTGGGCCTAAACTCCTCGTTATATAAGGTTCTTGATGTCGTATAATAAGACTGCTCAAATCAATCGGGTTTTTTATCCAACGCACGATTTTTTTGCCAAATTGAAATTATTTCTTATCGAAAAAAATATGGTGCATTAAAGAAATTATTTTCTACCTACATGATTAATTTCATAAAGAAATATTTATTTTCATATTTTTATTGCAATGAAAATATGGATTCATTAAAGGCTAGTATAAAAATTCAAGTTGAAAGCAAATTAAATATTTCTGTTTGGGAAGAAGTTTTATAAATATATATTTTTTCTAGAAGGCAAGATCATACTTCTTTCGATACATCGTTATGCGCAGGGCTTAATTTCTAACAAGAAAAAGTGCATAGACCCTAGTATTATGATAAATCGATTAAAAATCGAATGGCTGCAAAAGAACCGATAAATCATATCGATTGTTTATATCCTCTTTTTAAGACAACAAAATGCATAAGCTTAATTACAAATTTATTACTTTTTCATGACAGCGTCTATTTAGGGGCTCCGGCTAATATTTAAATAATCGCCAAAAACGAAAAAGTACCAAAGCCGCGATTTTGTGGGCTCCCGCCCAATTTAAACTCTGGTTATAAGCATATATATATGCACAGTTCTTTCGAATTAATTAATATTCCAAAATCTTTTAAATTAAACAGTTCATATTTTAAGTTACTAGCAGGGTTGTGTCACCGTAGATGACCAGGGGAGAAGATGGGGCCACAAATTTATTTATATAAAAACAAGGAGGTTTATACACCTAATAAAAGTGCAAAATTTATACAAGCCTTGAATTAAGGAAAAGACAGAGTATTATCGAAATGGAGATGATGAAGTTAACTTTTCAATATCACTAAAAGTAAGATTGCAATCGGTAACCTAGTGATTTTACTTACTAATCCAAGTAGTCGCAGTTGTTGAACCGATTAATCGCGGTTACAAAGCTTAGTAATCGCGGTTACAAAGCTTAGTAATCGCGGGTACAAAACCTAGTAATCTTAATTACGTAAGTAGTAAGAAATCGTAACTACGAATTCAAGTAGTCACAGTAACCTAGATTACACCAAACAGCCACGGTTTTATTTCCTAGTAGTAGAAGAAGAAGATCAAGTAATAGAGAACACGGATTCTCCAAAAGAAATAAGAAATGAGTTTGCAAGGGTAAAAAGCATGAGACTCCTTGAGAGAGCTTCAGAAACAGGGAACATCAATTTTTAAATCGTACAGACTAAGCGTGGAGAAACCAGAGCTCTTGACGACAGTGTAAAAATACAAATGCACTGAAAGCCACTGAACGTGAATCACCAAAAGAAAAAGCGATATCAAAGCCATATGTACATAATACATAGCTTTTGTTACGAAGAGGTAAAAGCTTCCCCACGAAACTATCCAAATTATATGATTGTATTTGTAACATTTTCTTCTTTGCAACTTAAGCGGCTATATGTATCCTATTTTGTAGCCACATGGGCAGAGAACTCTTATTCGCAAATGTAAGTTGGTACATATATATCAAAGGAGTAATTTTCGTTTTATCAGCAAAATATAAAATTTATCTTTTACATATCTCTTACCACAGAATTGATGTCTATTGATTTAGTACTAATACTGTTGCGATGACAGAGAGATTGGCTTTCCTGATCTACCAGAAAACGAGTTTACACTCCGAAAGTTTTTTGTAGAGTACCTCCGCAAAATAATAGCAAATTTAGCAGACGACTTTGAAGTTCATTTAAGATACAATGACGTGCCAGAAAAACTGGTACAGGCGTGCGTATGCAAATAACGGAGCTTTGCAACCAATCAGCGTAACGCGATGCGGTCGGCAGCGCCTATATAAGACAAGAGATGTCTGGCAAAGCTGTTAGATCGGTTCTTGCCGCTACAATGGCAGGTTATCAAGATTTAAGTGATTTTGAACGTGGCGTTATAGTCGGCACAAGAGAGATGGGACATAGCATCTCCGAGATAGCGACAAAATTTGGATTTTCGCGTACGACCATTTCACGGGTATACCGTGAATATCAGGAATCCGGTAAAACATCAAATCTCCGACAGCGGTGCGGCCGGAAAAAGACCTTGAAAGAACGGGACCTTCGACGACTGACGAGAATCGTTAAACGAGATAGACGTGCAACACTTCCTCAAATTGCCGCGGATTTCAATGCTGGGGCATCAACAAGTGTCAGCGTGCGAACTGTTCAACGAACCATCATTGATATGGGCTTTCGGAGCCGAAGGTCCACTCGTGTACCATTGTTGACTGCACGGCACAAAGCTTTACGCCTCGTCTGGGTCCGCCAACACCGCCATTGGACTGTTGATGACTGGAAACACGTTGCCTGGTCTGACGAGTCTCGTTTCCAATTGCATCAGGCGGATGGACGTGTACGGGTATGGAGACAACCTCATGAATCCATGGACCCTACATGTCAACAGGGGACTGTTCAAGCTGGTGGAGCTTCTGTGATGGTATGGGGCGTGTGCAGTTGGCGTGATATGGGACCCCTGATACGTCTAGAGACAACTCTGACAGGTGACACATACGTAAGCATCATGTCCGATCACCTACACCCATTCATGTCCATTGTGCATTCCGACGGACTTGGACAATTTCAGCATGATAATGCGACACCCCACACATCGAGAGTTGCTACCGAGTGGCTCCATATATATAGATTTATATATATAGATTTATGAAATTCAGAACACTAATTAAACGTTAAGGGATGGGGGGACTGAATATATTATTTTATGGCCTCATTTGGGAAATTTGAGATATAAGGCAGATTAAAAACCTAGATTTGAAGTATATATTTTGAATTTAAAGGTAAAAACATGCATAAATTTTGGAGAATATTTAGAATTTATTGATGAGTTGCACCGATAATTTTGATTGTTATGAATATGTTAAAGTTATTTCTATTTAGATAAACTCCTCGTTAGTAAAAGGCAGAGGATGGGAATGGAGGTTTATATTCTGTAAATATCGCAGTTCGACGAGGGAAAAAAAGCACATTTACAAGCGATTTTTAAATTCTTCTTTGCATTTAGGACTGCATTTTTAACGTCATTCTTACTTTCGAACTTTCGATTTTTCTAACGTCCCTGGAAGATTGTGAAAACGCGAGCATATTGTTGTGAGCGATACTTTTGAGGGATACTTTAGCAAGTAGTAATATTTAGTGGGCTGTACCCAACAAAGTCACGCATATCTCTACAATAAATACAGCGACCTTTTGATAGGGAATTCCCCTGTACACATTTATTACGTCAGTGTTTATTACTAATTTTATACACGTTGTCATTCATTTCTTTTTCATTTTACAGACGCATACGTATATGCATTTATTATTTGTATATTCATAGGCAATAATACATTATGCGCATTATTGTAATTGTTTATTAACCAATTCGCAATTGTAATTGTTTATTAACCAATTCGCAATTGTAATTGTTTATTAACCAATTCCCAATTGCAATTGTTTATTAACCAATTCGCAATTGTAATTGTTTATTAACCAATTCCAATTGTAATTGTTTATTAACCAATTCCCAATTGTAATTGTTTATTAACAAATTTACTATCCTGCTTTGATTCCTTTTATCATGATAAAATGTTTTTAGTTCGTTATCCACGGAAAAACGATGAGGTATTTGCTGTATTTGTGCTCAGGCGCCGTTAGCGGGGGGGCGGTACCTGTTCTCCTCAATGTTGTTATTAGTGCTGCATGTCCCCCCCCAAATTTCAAACAAAAATTTTATAATAGGTAACGTCGTTCAAAGTTTAAAATATTTTCTCTTTCTTTTCTTTTTTTTTTAATCTAAGGAATGCGGTTATATTTTTCGGCGTAGTGTATTTAGTGCGAAATAAAAAAAATGCACTTTGTCATTTATTTGATGTAATTATAGCATTTGTTGTATTGTATTATATAGTTCTCTTTTCTGCATGGCAGCGTTTTCATTGACGTGTTATTATTTCAACTTTCAAACGGAACGTTTTTAATAACGTTACAACTAAAACTATAGTTTCCCAATTTTAATTTCGCAAGCTCAAGGAAATTTTTGGCCCTCTACGCTCATTATCAACGACATAAATTAAAGGGATGGTATCAAGGCCATAGCCAGGATTTAATTTCGTGGGGTGTGAAAAGATTTTACAGCATGTATCGATACAATCACAGCATGCAAGGCCGTGCCCAAGTCCCATTAAAAATTTAGTTTCGGGGGGAACCGGTCCCTAAGATCCCTCCTCTGGATACGGGCATGGACCGTCTACACGAGGGGTCTTCAACACTTTTCAGTTCATGGGCTCAGGGGCGGACTGGGTCCTCTCAAAGGGCGCATATCTTGGATTACTGGAGGGCCCGAGTCCTATCGCTTATGAGGGCGCAGGCGGCCCAGTCCGCCCCTGCATGGACCAATTTTGCTTATTCTCATTGGCCCGCGATCCGCACTACTGTACCAGCAATATTATGGCTAAATAAAGGCAAAACCATGGGCCGCCCCTGCGGCCCCTAGATCAACCTTTATTGCCGTTTTTTCTATAAGATTTCTAAATTGATTTTGTGCGCTCACCAGAAAATATTTTCTGCATCCGTCTCTGGGACTTATTATATATATTACAATATAAAATACGTATGGAAGTAAAAACATTTACATTTTTATTTGTTAATATGTAAAGCGAAATCAAACCTTTTAGTGTGATTTTTGGCACTGCTTATTATTAACAATCCTGTCAATATCCGGTCTTATTTTTGATGCAACCCTAACAGTGTTTTCAAGGTGAACGTCAGTTATTCTGGTCCCAACTTTTGAGTTTACTAACTTCATTCTTGAAGAAAATAGCTGTTCACAAACGCACTGGCGTGCGCAAATGGGGAAGGGTTGATGGGGTTATAACCCCAACTTGCGATGAAATGCTGTATATAGGTTTCCTAGGGAAGTCTACATTAATAACAGTAGAAAAAAAAGGAAAAATTATACAAAATAACATTTCAAGGATTTTTTTTTTTTGTTAGTGGAATGATTGTATGATGGATGGATTGTACGAATCACCTTGTAGCTCCTGAGTAGTTGGATTCGGGTGGGTAGTTCCATTGGATTTTTTGTTTCTCATGACAAGACCTATCCAATGGTACCACCACTCTTAACAAAATCGGTGCGTTGCAGTCTACGAAGTTTCCTCGTCAGAAAGAATTCCCTTCGAAGTTGCCTTGTCAGAAGAATCAAAGGCAGTATTTTTGTGTGAAATAATTTGTACTTTTTGACGAATCGGCGGACCTCAAGTGGCCCGCGGGCAGCGGGTTGAAGACATCTGGTACGCACCATCAGCGTAATAAATACAAAATTTAGTAAGGAGCATTGTATGCGAAAATGAAATTAGAAATGTAAATAGAATATTAATTTTATGGTAAAGTGAACGTCATCAAGCAGAAGCACATTTAAATTAAACACTGCTTTGTTGATGTCTGTTATCCCTGTAAAGAGTTGTTAACAACAAGGCCTTAACCAGAAATTTTTTCGGGGAGGCAAGAATTTTTTACAGCCTCGCTAATGAATAAGTATTGGTAGTAAAAAGTTTTAAAAAAGGGGGACGGGCACTTGGGGCCACCCGCTGGCTACGGCCCTCATTAACAACAAGCTGCCTTTCACTGGTATACTGTCCCCCCAATATTTTTATGCTATCGACGCACACGTATTTGTGTTTGATTTAAACACACCTACCCTCGATCGTCAGCGAGGATAATATCTGCTCGTATAAAGAAACCTCACATGATCTGAAAGTCACGACAGCTAAAATGAATATATTAGTTAAGAAACACACATGTAAGCCCAGACTCTAGTCTTAATCTATTTCTCATTAGCCATGAAATGATGCTATCTACATAACTCTTGCATTTCCGCGATGAAAAATTTAAATTTATGAGTCATTTATTATTAGGAAAGAAAAGTATCATTCCTCTCATGAATATTATAAGTTGCAATTTTTAACGAGACTTGTTAATTTAAAACGAAATTCCATTGTTTTATGTCTCAGATCGTTTTCACGTTGGAAGGAGTAGACAGTTTTATTCGTGATGCCAAATTCAAAATGAGAAACATTCATAGAGAGATACGAAATTAAACATATTCCCTGGTACTTAGCGAAACATTTGCAGATTAAATTATTATCACGTTTCGTTCAATCAGTATCATGTTTTTTAATTAGTATCATGTTTTTAATCAGTATCATGTTCGTTAAATCAGTATCACATTTTGGAACGTACGATCTTGTAGTAATAGGTTTCCACCTT
>QLNU02003225.1:44643842-44691479 GCA_006491805.2 Dysdera silvatica | reverse complement strand
GTCATCAACTCTTTAAGATCAGCAGACATCGAGGAAGTGTACATTGACATGGTGAAACGTGTGTATAAAAATGCAAGTGCAAAATTTCGGTTACATAAAGATACCGAAGCTATCAAAATTGGTAAAGGTGTGAGGCAGGGAGATACCATTTCTCCAAAACTTTTTACTTCAGCTTTACAGATGATTTTTCAGCAGATAAATTGGAATAACAAGGGAATAAAAATAAATGGTGAATATTTAAATCATCTGCGGTTTGCTGATGACATTGTTATTTTTTCAACGAACCCATCAGAACTCCAAGACATGGTACAGGAGCTCTCAACTAGAAGTAAAGAAGTTGGACTCAAGATGAACCTACAAAAAACTAAGATCATGTTCAATAATTTTGTAGAGGAAACAAAAATACAAGTTGACAACATTGAGCTAGAAATTGCTGATTCATATATTTACCTTGGCCAGCTGATTTCAATGGATGGCAACATTATGAAAGAACTCAACAGACGTATTAAACTTGGCTGGAGTGCATTTGGAAGAAACAGTTTTATCCTGAAGGGGAAATTGCCTTTGTGTCTAAAAAGAAAGGTCTTCAACCAGTGTGTATTGCCAGTCCTCTCTTATGGATCAGAGACATGGAGTCTAACAGTTGGAGCAATACGAAAGTTACAGACAACGCAAAGGAGCATGGAGAGGTGCATGCTTGGAATAACTAGGAGAGATCGAAAAAGAAACACTTGGGTGAGAGAGCAAACTAGAGTAGAGGACATCATTGTTAAAGTAAAAGGGCTGAAATGGCGATGGGCTGGGCATATTGCAAGAAGAACTGATCAACGATGGACAACAGAAATTCTGAACTGGATTCCAAGAGACCACCGAAGACCTAGAAAACGTCCTCAAACTAGATGGGTGGATGAAGTCAGGAAACAGGTTGGGGTGACGTGGAAGCGAATTACTCAGGATAGACTTGTGTGGAAAGCATTTGGAGAGACCTTCATCCAGCAGTGGATAGATAATGGTTGAATATGATGATGATGATATATATATATATATATATATATATATACAGTAGAACCTCCATATAACGAAATGGACGGTTCCATGAAAAAATTTCGTTATATAGAAAATTTGCTATGTGGAAACGATGTATTCATGAACCAGGGCAGTGCAATATGATACCACAATTAAAATCCCATTTTTCAGTTAACGACTGTTTCTCATAAATAACATTCAACCATTTAAAAATAGATGTTTTTAAGTGTGAAATATACATGCATATAAAAAAAGTTGAACGATTATTACCTTAAAATGAAAACATATTTAATGCTTCTTCCATACACATTCATGCTTTTGTAGAAAAATTTCTAACATCCTGCTGCACAACAAATGGCGGTGTTGATTCATCATACAAGTGTTAGCACCCCTGTGGGAAATTTGCAAGGTCTGGATTTCTGGTAATCAACCGAGCAAAAAAAGAGCGGCAAATGCTACTATTCAAACAATACAGTGTATTCAAGGACAATTGGGGCCTGTTTCTAGCCTAGCAGCTTCCCACTGTATGGGGCAACCAGACACAGGTGTTTGTGCTTAGGAAAACTCTTTATTAGGGAGTTTAAAGTCCTGTAGGAGTGGCTTTATTCTGTTCGTTTGCCACTTACCTTAAAATCGTATTATAGTCCCACGATATTAGGGAACCCAAAGTCGCTGACCACTCGATTTTCTGTTTTTTATTTTGTTATATAGAAACACTTTCATATGTAATGACCATGGAGATTTACCAAAACTTCGCTATATAGAGAAGTTCGTTATATGGAGGTTCTACTATATTTACAAACATATTAAATAATTTTCAAATTAATTAAAATAAAACCCTCATTTTATTA
This sequence comes from Dysdera silvatica, assembly GCA_006491805.2. Taxonomy (NCBI): domain Eukaryota; kingdom Metazoa; phylum Arthropoda; class Arachnida; order Araneae; family Dysderidae; genus Dysdera; species Dysdera silvatica. The sequence goes on along the minus strand of QLNU02003225.1, from coordinate 44,689,602 downwards.
AAATTGCTACATTATGAAAATCGATGATTTGCAAGTCAATATCTTTAAACTTGTGGCTAAAAGTTTCTCCAACCTAGATTCTATGACGAATAGAAAAGATAACGATGAACACTAATCATTTCATTTATTGAAGCCAAGCAATTCTCATCATAACCAACGATGTGGTAATATAATTCAATAACTTCATATTTGGGTTTTTAATCCAATGGAATGAAGATTTTCGCGTGTAAATAAAATAGGAGATATATAAAAAAAAATCCGTTGCCACTACGGGTAACTCTGCCTCTTCCGCTCGGCAGATAAAAATTGCAGCCAACGTAAATATTGAATATATTACGATTTTATGCCAACAAGTATCGCTTTTCGCAAAGAATCTCCGAATTTTTCGCAACAAAATTCGGCCCAAATGGCGTCTTCACTTTTAACAGGCATCTAAAACCGACAAATTGCGAAAGAAGAGAGCGATCGCGGGATTAGATGAAATCCCGGAAATTGTGGAACGCGAGGGCAAAGAAATAAATTCACTTATGTAACAAACTATTCTCTTACAGATAAACAGCTATTCAGTTGATAGGGACATCATCCTTGGTGATAGAAACCATTCCTGTTGATACGGTCCTAAAAATAAAATAAAGGCTAATCACGTTTCTTCCCGACACCCGATTATTAACACTATCCAATTTTAGGACTTGTAAATATATCCACACGCACTTGGTAGTTTTATACAGTCAATGTGAACGTTGCCGTCCCATGACTTTCAATGTTATTCTGCTTTTCATGGGCGCTTGCTTCTGCGTTGTTTTTTTTGTTTTTTTTCAACCGGTAATATATTAAACAGGGTAATTCAAAATAGATGTTACAGCAATTGAATTTTTACCCGTTAGTCGTAGTAAAGTGTTTCCAAAGAGAAAAAGCGCACATATGATGCAGAAGTGTGAATGTGTGCGAATATGTTATTTGCTTTGCAAGTGAATGTGTTATTTATTTTACAAGGGTTTTATCAGTCGCCCCGGGCACAACGATTTTTGGCGCCCCTATCCATTGGCGTAATTAGGGGCTAAACCCCAGAAAATTTCATTTAAGCATTAAGGTATACGGTTTAGCACTACGACACGAGAAAGTACAAACATGAGGTAACTGAAAAAATAATGCATAAACTCGAGAAGCATAAAAATCACAAATATAAAAATTATAAAAGAGCCCAAGAAACACAAGAAAGTATGAACATATGAAGCATAGTAATGTACAAGCATGAACACAAATTAAGGGTAAAATACACAAAAAAAGTACCAAGAATAAAAAATAAAAGAAATTATGAATATAAGAATCATAAAAAAGTGGGAATTTAAAAAACAGAAGAAAACCTAAACACCTAAAAAAGCATTAAAAATATTGACTGATTTTTTATGGCCCAATAACACCGGAGGTCATTCTGCGTCAAAAAGCGTGAAAGTATGTACATATCCTTTATATAAAAAAACGAAACAAGCTGAAATATATATAAGAGGTGCAGAGAGAGCGAGAAATAGAGGGAGAGAATTTAGGCAAGTCAGGGAGTTAAGAAGGATGTATAAAAGGTGCATAATATGAAATGAAAAAGTAAGAAACAAATAAAATTAGATGGAAATCTAAAAAACAATATCAGCTAAAATTTAAAAACGATTTCATAATTAAAAGAATCGCATAAAATGTCGCTGAGATTAACGATATTTCAATTAGGTTAAAAATTCAAGAAAGCGTAATTTTAAACTAAAAAAGAAAGTATAAGAAACACAAGAAAATACAAACAAAAAGATGTGAGCAATATAAAAAATATGAACTAAGGAAGTGTAAACATAAAAACCATAAGAATATGCCAACATAGAAAAGTAAAGAAAATTAAAAAAAAATAAGGGTAATTAAAGAAAAAGTAAAATCCAAATATAAGAAACAAAAATAGATAAAAGCACAAAAACATTTATAAATAGAAAAAAAAATGCAAAAATGGAATAACCACAGAGCATATTAATGATTTTATCTCCATGGCAACCGCACGTCGCCAACAGTTATCGGTCAGTGGTAAAATTAGAATGATGATTGCCATTATTGGAAATTTTGCTTTATTTCCGGCCAAGGTCAACAACATGATGTGATTTAACATGGATTCACATCTTCAACAATAAAATATATTCATAAACATACGTAAGTAGTACGACATATGGACAAAACAACGTAAAGCGGGTAAAAGGTTATTTTTATTATTATATTAGCCAGGATAAATAAAACACAATACTGTTGCAGTTAGAAATTGCATAATTTAATGTCGTGACAGCTGTTTCAGTAGCTTCTTGATACTTTTTTCAAACAAAATATACAAACCAAAAAAACTGTTGATTGGTAATGATGGTCACGGTTTTCATTATACGAGTTACAAGTAATGCTTCGGAGAAAAATAACCGTTTTTCACTGGGATAGGAGAAACGTCTCTGGATACAACGCCGATCCACGAGACGGCGGAAATGTTCAGAAAAGCAATCATAATTAAACTGATGAGGATTTTAAATACGGTTAATGGGGGAACAGTTTTTTGTAGCATTCTGGGAAAAATATGCTTTCACTAGGATCGTTGATAGCTCCATTGCCCATTTGAAATATGTGGAAGGCTTCGAAGAAATTAAGGTCTGACGGAAAGTGAATGCATTCAATTATTCGGGCATCTTGGAAGGAGAAACGATGGTTTTGATTCTAACAGTGCTGGGTGATAGAAGATTTAAGCACTTCTTGTTTTTATGCATAATTTTCGTGTTTCTTGACCCTAAATCGCAATACCATTCGTGTCTGGCCCACGTAGCATTTTCCGCAGTCTTGACAATCAATCTTGTAAATACCGGAGTTGTTAAAATCCGGAATGGGATCTTTAAGCTAGGAAATTCCAATTTTGTTGATGGGGATGAAGACAACCCGGAAATTACTGCGACAGTATTGCGTTATATTTATCTACTATTTTTGCGCAGTGTACCACATCAATCGCAACATTAGCCAGGCTTTCGACTGTTCCACTGGGCAGCCATCATCAGATGCAGAATGAAAATGATATGCAGTATATATGGCTGTCCAATGGAACAGCCGAAAGCCAGGCTAATGTAATAAAATAACTTTTTACCCGCTTTACGTTGTCATATATATCGTATTACTTCATCCAGAGGTGGTATCCTGTCTTCAATTATACGTAAGTAGGTTTAAAAAACTCGAATATGTTTGCAGCCAATACATATATTTTTTTTTTCAGTCTGCAAACCAGTTACTTCCAGTTTAGAAAAATAGAAAGCGTTAGACTTTAGAAATAATGGCGTACTTTCGTCGCTTTAATCTAGCGTTGAAAGGTTAATCCTTTTACAAATGAAACCGGAACTCATACTTTGGTAGTGATATTAATAATCCACATTATCTGACAGAGTGAACGCATTAAACTCGTTCTTTCGAACGGTTCATCAACGTTTAACTAGTAATGTATGCATCTCGTAGACGTGTCATATCTGTGAACTTCCTAGATATATTACATCGTTTAATACTTCATTTCTGATTCTGAGATTTTATCCTCTCTCTCTCTCTCTCTCTTTCTCTTTCTCTCTCCATATATAGCATAAGAATTTTATAATTTATAAAAATTAAACGAATATATTTTTAATAAATTTGTAGTGTTGGATAATTATTAAAAATTGAAAGGCGAAATTAAAGAAGCATGAAGCACGTGCAAAAATGAACGTTTTGCCATGAACGTAATTTTTCAACTGCAGAAAGACAAGAGTTTTTTTTTTCTAATATCATTTTTTTTTGCTTTCTTTTACGAAAAGTAAGATTAATCTCTAACGTCTAAGAGATATATTACATTAGTTTTATTTTATAAGTAATGATTTGTAATAAATTTTAGAAGTTTGCTATAATATAATTTTATATACAACGGAAACAACAATAAAAATTAATAAATAAGATGGTTCTATCTCCCCTAAAAATGGGTTTGAAGTTCTTGATGTTAGATAAGATTAAGCGATGATAAATTATTCACAAAGGAAAGAACGATTTCTCGGCGCCTAATGGGGACCGAGCCCGCAATCACTTGATACCCAGTCAAGTGTTCTTTCCCATTGAGCTACAAGCGTCGACTAAACTTCCCTTTGCGAGAGTTTCACTATAGACAATTCACACTTCCCCATTAATTGCGAACTTGTCCATAGCGAAACTTTATGTTCACTCACAGAGGGGAGTTAGATCGAAGCCTTTGTCTCAATGAGAAAGAGAACTTGATACACATTCAAGTGTTCTTTCCCCATTGAGCAACAAGCGTCGACTAAACTCCCCTTTGCGAGCGTTTCACTATAGCCAATTTACACTGCCCCACTGATTGCGAACTTGTCCACAGCGGAACTTTGTGTTCGCTCGCAGAGGGGAGTTAGATCGAAGCCTTTGTCTCAATGAGAAAGAGAACTTGATACACATTCAAGTGCTCTTTCCCCATTGAGTAACAAGCATCGACTAAATTCCCCTTTTGCGAGCGTTTCACTATAGCCAATTTACACTGCCCTACTGATTGCGAACTTATCTATAGCGAAACTTTGTGTTCGCTCGCAGAGGGGAGTTAGATCGAAGCCTTTGTTTCAATGAGAAAGAGCACTTGGTTAGCATCAAGAGGTTGTGGATTTGGTTCCGTCTAAGGGCGCCGAGAAATCATTATTTCCTTTGCGAGTTATTTATGATCTAATACAGGGATTCTCAAAAATTTTCTCCCGCGTACCCTTTCGTCCTGTTCGAGTGTGTTGGCGTACCTTCTGAGAAGAATATAAAATGTATGGATGGAATAGAATAGATAACAGATAAGTTTTACTTCTTTACAAGTTTAGTCAATGCATAATTACGCATTTAATGAGATTGATGAGCGTGGCTCTTTTCAATAAGTAAATCAATTCTGGGAACCTTTTCAGAGAGACACACAGACATGTCATTTTCAATTGATAATTTTGTGCGGTATTTGGTTTCAATCATACAAATTGTTAAAAAGCCTTGTTCGCAATGGTAAATTGATGGGAATAGTAAAAGACAGTATGAGAGAAGTGAGACGAGGGGAACGAATTTAGACAGCGAATTGCCCCTTACTATTTTGGAAAAAGTACAGAAGGGCTATGAACTTCAAATTATAAAAAGGGGCAAAGTGCTAACTCATTCTCGTATCCCTTGATTTTCTATCGCTTTCCCCAGTTTAAGAACCGCTACGATGAGAATTATTTGACTTACATTGAGTGAGCAAACCGGATTGTAAGGAAGTTTAATTATTAAAATTAAACAGATACAACGAAATTTTTCTCTAACTCAATAGATATATTATACTATTACCCATATAGACCATGTCCACAAGGTTCCCTTTCCTGTCCCAACAGATACAAAGTACACTAGGTTCAACTTTGTCTATAGCGATAAACACTGTTTATAGCTATATTTTCTTCCGTATAAACTCTATTTTTTCCCTGCAAAACGTATTTTCCTACATGAGTATCGTTAAAGACAGATTTCTTTGTAGTTTATTGTTCATTGCCGTTTTATATAAATTATAAAAATAATTTAATGACAGACATTTTATTGTGCTATTTGTTTCTTACTCTATTTTTCCTTTCATATCAGTGATACTCAATTGTGTGTTTACTTCTTGTTAAATGTTATTTTCATTGTTGATATAGATATAGTACATATCGTATCACTGTATTAGCGTTTGTAAAACATAAAGTATTTAAAATAGGACTCCGGCTCTGATTCTTGCGGACGTTTGGTATATGGATTTTCCTTCTCCTTCATTTTTCACTTCTATTTTTTGTTTTTTGCCCCTTTCTATGTCTTGACTCCAAGGTTATGGCCCTTGATTTTGCCTCGCATCGATGGATCGGATTTAATCGATTTAATTGCCCCTTTTCTGTCCCCCTCCCCAACCCTTTCTCTCCCAACGCTCTTTTCTTGCAGTAGCCGTATGTCTGCTTCCAAATAATGCATCAGAGTTTCGGCAGTGTTTCCTTTCCGTGGAGTCCGTGGCTGCCTTTGTTCATCTCTTCTGTCTCGTGTTCGTCCTTGCTGCCTATGGTGCTTCTGCTCTTCCGGATGTTGATGTCCTTCGCCTGCCGTACAGTACCTTTCCCTTTTCCTCGCCGCCCCCTTCAAGTCCGCTTGTTCTTGCCGCTATGTGCCTTGGTATCTTGCGTATTCGGACTGGTGGTTCTTTGCCGTTTATTTGCATCCTCCTCGTTCACCGGTTCCTGCCTTTCTTCATGCAACTTCATCAGGTTTCGCCCAGCCTTTTCTCGATTCTTGGAACTCCGCCATGTATCACATTACCTTCTCACACTTCATCGCATAGAGGGTAGGACCGGTGCTTCATCACTATGGCTTCGCCATATCCCTTCTGGAAATAGAGTTCCGTTAGATCGGAAAAAATTTTTTAAATCGTCTCTGCATACAAAACAACAGCATTTAAAATATTGCAAGAACGTTTGCCTATAATCTACACAACTATAACTAGAGCATTGGGCGACCGTCATATACATTTTTTATTATTATTCATATCATGATAATGTATGTCACTCGGTACATGGTCATAATAATGATATTAATTAATTCAACATTTATTAAGAGGCATAGTCAATCTAGAAAATTTTAAATTATTTCTAATTATCGAAAATACGATGATTGGATATAGTTTTAGAGTGGAAAATGTTGGTTATAAAATATATATACGAGCATACAGTTTTCACGAACCTTAAATTTACGAATTATGTGTTCTTATGAAATCTTGTATTGGTTCCGAAAAGTGTTCTATAGAATTTATATATTCCTATTTAGAAATGTTTTGGTATTCTCGTGTGTTCCAGGAAAAATTGACCCCAACTTCGGTTCTGAAACTTATTCTATGTTATGTATAATATACTAAACGGCAATTTCCCCATATTTTCATTAATACTCTGACACTTCCACTAGTATAGTACATATATAACATTGGGGGATACAAATGTGTGAACACTTTTATATATATAATAAATATATATGTTACGGTAAATGTGATTAATCGGTTATTATTAATAATAACCGGTGATTATTAATAATATCCAAATAAGCCGATTAAAGTGAATAATTTATAGGAATTTATTACATTGACTTTGTTATTATTATTAATAATTACCAATGAAGTTTGGTAAATGTAATAATTTTCAACACATTTAGCTTGAGATTTCCATTACGCATAATATAAATACGCATAATTAAATATTTTGATTTAGCATTTTCACTGTTGTGCTAATGTTTAAATATAAAATATATTATAGTTGCAAACACAACGGAAATGTCACAATACACATACAGTTTTGACCAGTTCATTTGAAAACAAGAAATATCAATTGGGACATAATAATGTGTAAATTATATACGAATACTTCTGCAAATATGCGTTTTTTCACTATAAAGCAAAATAAAAACGGAAGAATTGATTTAATGGTTAGATCAAATGAAAGAATACAGTTTTTATTTAAATATAGGACATTTTAGCCAAAAACAAAATTATCAATTGAGACATGCAAATGATATATACATAAATATGGTTTTTGTGTTTATCTTAATAATACGGATGTTAAATTATATATAATATGGTACTTTGCTGTAATATATTCTAATAAAGTAAATGCAATGAAATCAATCCATTCGCTCTGTTGAATTCTATACAATATATACAGTGGTAAATATGATGAAAGGTCTTCGACGTATTTGTGGAAATGAAATTAAAATTTATGAAGTCATCAAGATTTAAAAAATTATCATTCAAGAATAGATATGAAAAAATATAAAAAAATAAATTGAACTTTTAGAGCTGTTATCATAAGTTAAAAATATAAGTAAAATCAGTACTTTATTTAATTCATGTTTTTTTTAAACTCTACTGGTGTCCACAACGGCAGATTTATTATCACAGCTTATAGATACATAAAAATTACATTAACGTTGAAGTTTCAATAATTATGCTTAGACCAAACTTTATTGGTAATTATTAATAATAACCGGTTATTGTGATTAATGTGGATTATTTATCACATTTTCCAAAAAAGTTGTTATTATTAATAATAACCGGATTTATTACTTTAACCATAACATATATATTTCAGTTCTCTGTGATTTACTTCGTTAATAAGTTTGTTTTTATTAACAAATTCATCAGTTTTCCCTAGGAAGGCATTCCTTGACTAAAAAAAAAATGGATGACGTTGTTGTTGTTGTTGCCAGAAAATTTAGTTTTATTTCTGAAGTTTAATTAAAGGTAATTAAAGATTTTTCCAATTTTAAGAAAGAAAGTATTTGATCGCTGCTACTTAATTAAGAATTTTGAAGCAAAAAACACCAAGCCATAAGCTTTCCAAAGAGCATTATCAAGCTGATAAACGGAGCCAATGTTGTTATTGCTAACTATGCAGGAATTTGGGAAAGTTGTCCACTGCTGAGGCGTTGTTTTCCCAGAAGAGGGCTGTTACAATGACAAACATTCAGGAGTGAGAGATCACTCAAAAATTATTTGGAAAGGTTGACAAGATTGAGCAACTGGGTAGAGGGTTTTTGTGACCAGCATTAAAGAAAATTCCCCATGCCTACGAAAAACGAATTAGCGCGAATGGAGCCGACAAATATGGATTTAATAACCTTCTCTCTCTTAGATAATAACTACCGGTTTTTGTCTCAGTAGGTTTAAAATTATTAAAACATGAGCAGGACGTACGAACTTCATGAATTAGACAACACGTTCACGGTGTAAAGTCAACAAACGTTTTTCAACTAGGTTAGTACTAAGATTGTGAAGACAAAAGTTAGAAAAAGAACGTAATAATTGAAACGTGATGCAAACTTCTTAATTCTAGATGTTTTAGTCTGTATTTTTTTAGAGAAAGACTAGCTAAGATCCAGGGTCCGAATCTCCATTGCTCAAGGAATCAAACCCTGAAATAACGATTGGTAGACGAAGCGGCAAATGCTGAAAACCAACCTGGATTTTCCTCATTGTAGACGAACACGTTACCTATTATGGTTTTGGATATTTGTTTGATGACAGCTCTGAAAACAACCACCATTTTGTGGAATTCTTAGGAAAGGAGCATCATCCTTCTTTGTCCTTACTGGTCCACGATCGTTTCCAAAAAATAGATTTTGCTAATAAAGCCATGGATTGTTAAATGTCTAACGGTTTGTCGAATCCAGACCCACATCGTTAGATACTCCTCACGCAGCGATTTCTTTTCCAATAAACTCGCACACTCTTGTTACATTTTTGATTTCACTTCGTTTTTTTTTCGATGTTACAATACGTTTACGAATTTTATTTCAGATTTGAAGGTATAACTCCGATTCTTGATTCTTTAGCAAGATTTCTTTTCTTCACAACATTCGCTTTCATAAAGAGAGAGGTTCTCTTTCCTTCTCTCTGTTTTTTGGATACGAATTTTGTTCTTGATGCACTTTTGTTGTGTTCTATTAGAAACAGAGAAAATTTCAGTATGATTATGGTGTTATGAAAGCGTATAGTCTTGTAAGCAAAATACACTATTTGACAATTGCCTTGGAACAGAGGCATTTTTCGTCATAACTAACTTCTTTTGAAATATATAACGGCAAATTTTGTTTGATGTATAATCGATAATGAGTCAATCATTTCGATTTTAGGTTGATAGGATTTGTCATATTGATAAATTTCAGAGAACGTTAAAGTCCTACCTACATCCAATAAACTATTCTCGTGCGAACCTTTGATACGTTAAAACTACTGAAAATCTTTAATATTATTCAACGATAATAAAGCAATTTATTTTGCCGGTAATATAAAATTTCATCTCAAAATATATGTCATAAATTTCAGCATAATACTCGCGACATTAAAATAATTAGCTGTCATAGCAAGCATGCTATCGATCTGTAAATTATTGGAGTTTTGAAGTTACGTAAAATTTAGATGATCGATTGAGGCCATGGCCACGTAAATGAGAAGGTTTCTATCGCAGTCTCTTTCACGATTAATTCACTTGTTCTTCTTAGTTTTGGATAGCAAGATTTGAAAAATTGAGAAAAAAAGATAAAAAATAATGCGTTGCTTGAATAAAAAGCCGAAGAAAAAGCAATAAATAGCAAAACTGAAAATTGGTTATTTTCTTATAGTGTGCATGTGCCTAAAAATTATGTAATTGATCACCAATTCATTTTTATTAAAGGAAATAAAAAGAGGGAACATTGTCATTGCAAGAGAAGTGTGTTTTACAAAGATGTCATTGTGCATTATGGGATGCTTTTAAAATTTCTTAAAAAAATTTAACTTATAAAATTTAACTCTAATAAAGACTAACGCGACTTACTAAAATTAATATAATTTACGTTAAGACTAATTAATATCTAACAGCAAATTAGAGTTATTTTTAAGTCTGAGAAAAGAGATCAAAATTTGGTTAGAGAGACAGAGAGAGAGGGGAGATTTTAGATTTAATTAATGACGGAAACAGGATATTACGAGGTTCATTAGGGACATTTTCTTACATATCTTGCTTACGGACTACATTTTGATATGAAGATAAATGGATTTTTAGGATTTAAATGTTTTAAAAGGATTTAAAGAAAAAATGTGGATAAATGGTCTGCCATACTATAGCATAATGGACGGACATGAACAGATGGGATACATCGTACGAACAGATGGAGTGATAGATTGAGAGACCTTGTAAGCAGATGCGAGGGGTAGTTAGATAACATAGGAGGACAGGCTCACGAACAGATAGACAGAGAGAAAGGAAAAGAATAAAACGACATCTTATCTTATTCGTATCTATATATGTAATTAATTGAAAAGACAACAAATTAACACAGTTTAATTAAGTTTAATCGTTTACAGACTGTTTCAATAGCCCTGGGCTATTTTCGTCAGAACGGTCGACGATATACACACAATATGTAATGACAAATGCGTGTTACAAACGGCGGTTACAGATTACAGGTATAATGAAATGTATTAACACATGGGTTAAGGGAGACGTCTCTGGTAATTGAACATTAAGTTTAGAGAAACGTCTCTAGAAGTATAACATGAGTTAAAAAAGAATCAAACTAGTAGAAAAATTATACTATATGGGAGGAAATGCATAATGTGAGACAGAAGAAACATTTTATGAAGAAATATTGTTCGATGTGGGGAGAAAATTCGTCCAAAAGGGAGAAATGAAATTGGACGGTAACTAGTCATTAACGGCATTATCTGCATTGACGATTATACATATAGGGCCTCAAAAAAAGTTGAGGTCCAGTGGAAAGGAAACTTTTTGGGTAAGTTGTGCTTTATGAAATAAAAATGTATGGTCAGATTCCCACGAGTGTTTAGCCAAAGCAGATCTGTGGAGTTCTTGTTTCTGAATATCAGTGTCATGTTCTTTTAAACGAATTCGAAAGACTCTGCGTGTTTGGCCAATGTAGACACAATCACATTGGCAAGGAATGGAATAAATTCCCCAAAAATCAAAGTCAGGGATGATGTCTTTCAATTTGGAAAATCTCAGTTTATTAATGGGAGTGAAGACAACACGAAAATTCAATTTTCGAAGGCTGGAAGCAATCTTGTTAGATATTTTTGGCACAAAGGGTATATAGACAGTTTTCAGCGCAGTAGAAGAGGAACCAACGAGAGTAGTAGACAGTTTAGGTCGAGTGAGTTCCTTCAGGGCACGATCTATGATGGAAGGTTCGAATCCGCAATCAGCTGCAATTCCACGAATGTAGTTCAGTTCAGTTTTGAGTGCTTCATCTGTGGATGAAAACCTAAGAGCCCGAGAAACCAAACAATAAAACATGCTGATTATCTGACCACATAGATATGCAGAAGAAGTATGAAGCGAGAGACGCACTGCAAATGGTTTCCGGTAAACACTTGTGAGGAAACCCAACTGCGTTTGATGGACAAGAACGTCAAGAAAAGAAAATGTGCTATTACTCTTTTCCTCGAAGGTGAACTGAATATATAGATCCACGAAATTCAAAACATCAACAATTTCAGAAAGATCTATGCTTGTATCCGGAAGAATGGTAAAAGTGTCATCCACATAGCTGGTCCACAGTTTGAACGAGATGCGTTGAAGGATCTTATCTTCTACGTAGTGCATGTGGATGTCACATAGGCTAGGTGATAAAGAATTACCCATGGCAAGATGCTGCTGATCGCGGATTCGAACCTTTCATCATCGATAGTGCCCTGAAGAAACTCCCACGACCTAAACTGCCTACTACTCTCGTTGGTTCCTCATTGCCCGCGTTGAAAACTGTCTGTATACCCTTTGTGCCAAAAATATCTAACAAGATTGCTTCCAGCCTTCGAAAATTTAATTTTCGTGTTGTCTTTACTCCCATTAATAAACTGGGATTTTCCAAATTGAAAGACATCATCCCTGACTTTGATTTTTGGGGAATTTATTCCATTTCTTACCAATGTGATTGTGTCTACATTGGCCAAACACACAGTCTTTCGAATTCATTTAAAAGAATATGACGCTTATGTGCGGAAACGAGAACTCCACAGATCTGTTTTGGCTAAACAGTTGCGGGAATTCGGCCATAAATTTTTATTTCATAAAGCACAACTTATCCAAAAAGTTTCCTCTCCACTAGACCTCAACTGTTTTGAGGCCTTACATATAATCACCAACGCAGGTAACACCGTTAATGAACAGTCGCCGTCGCATTTCTTTTCTCCCTTTTGGAAGAACTTTCTCCCCACATCGAAAAATATTTATTAATAAAGTGTTTCTTCTGGCTCCCATTATACATTTCCTCCCATATGTCCTAGACTTTGGGGTGACCAGGGCTCGTCAAGCCGTCTTTCGTTGGCTTTTTTCCTGGTTTCCCTTCATCATACTTTTAATTTTGTATAAATTTTGATCTTTAACTTTGTGTATCGAAAAATAAATAAATGGAACGAAAATGAAATGAAATATGAAACGATCTACACTTGATTATTTGCCTGACTTCCAATGAATACCTTTATGTTTAAAATTTTAGTTTCATGTTTGGTCCCCTCCCGATTATTATCAAATGAGAAATAACAACTTTCAATGTAAATTAAGTTCTTCTATACGGTCTAACTGCTAAAAATTTGAATTTAACGGTTTGACGATTTCAAAAATAACATTTCAAAAGCTGTGAAATGTTGTTTGAAATGAAATTATTAGAAAATTCTTTTTCGATGATAAATTAAATGATATACTGGCCTTTTAATAGCTGTATTTAAAGCGTCAAATCAAGCCATTGCCATAACTAACCTAAGATTTATAAATTCTAAGGAGATTTATATGAAAAAAGCCGACAGAGAGAAATAAATTGGTTCTGGGGTTTAAAAAACACCAACGATGAATTAGTCTTAAAAATATATTTCATTTTCCGTAAAAGGTTCTGAGCTCACTGTTGATCAAGAGCGTATAAGTTTTCCGCCCCCGCCTTATGCCCTTTTCATAAACATGGGAAATCTTTCAGAGGAAGATATTCTTAGATTCGTTTCTCTATTAACTTCGCTTTGCTTCAGCTAATCAATAGCAGTAGATACGTCAAGGAAAGTGATGAAACTAAGGGATTACTGCAGTAAGGCATGTATTGGCATTTTCCCCAGTAACATGGTATTTCTTTTCCCCAGCTGCCCCTGAAATAGCACGAACTTATCCTATTTCTTCGGACTCCTGCATCCCAGAAAGAAATAGCGAAAAGAACTCGAAGCTTCTAGAGCTTTCATACTCCCATTGGGATTATGAGAACTCTAGAATTTTTGAGTTAAATATAGTACAGAGAAATGATAAATTATATATATATACCTTAAATATTTAATGATTCATGAAGTAAATTAAATATCTTTGGCGGGTTAGAGCATAACAATAATCATTTATTTCATAATTAATGAGGCTGGATATGTAAAATAAATTATTAGGCATTCCTACAATTTGCCTTTGAATAGTCCGTTGCACTGAAAGTGAAAAAATTGGAATAGAAATGTATAGTTGTTTTCCCAACAGATTTATTTGTCCATGAATAACTCCTATCGAAGACAAAATTAATTCACTGATGTGCTAATTAACTTGCTTTAAATTGCAAATTAATCCCATTTTACACTTTGAAGAGACTCGAATAAAAGTCATTTGCAAATCAGACCTGATGAAAAAATAAGGTTAAGATAACCAGCACCGTGTGTTTTTTTTTTCCGGTTCCAGGGCTTATGATTATTTTTTTTTCAAGATGCCACTGTTCTTTGTGAGGAAGTGGTTGGAGCGAACAAGTGAACCACGTGGTGCTGCCATTTTAAGCTACTATTAGCTGTCGACAGCAGTGCCTTCTATCGACAAAAAAATATATTGGAAGTGTGAAACGCAGGAAAAATAAAAAAATGTGTCTATGCGGAGGAGGACATACTAATGTAACTGGTTAAATAAAGCCTTCCACCACGCATTTTTGAAATTAGGAGTCAACTTTTAGTCATTAACAACACGTTGTCTGTCTGAAACGCATAGAAACGCGTCAAAGTTCTAGAGCAACTATGAAAAATCACGCTTTATTACATTGTTACCAATATTTAATACGCTTTATGTAGTCAAAGTCGATTTTACGCGGACAATATTATGAGTAAAGAAGGTTTATTACATAATTTTAGAAATTTTAGGCATAATATAATCATCAGTATAAAATTTATACAAGTTATATAAATGGGAACAGGAAGAATACAAAGCAAAATGCTCTATATAGAGTTAAGAAACGTTATACGGTATATAACAGCCCCCGGTCCATATACGGCTCTTGTGTTGAAGTTAGTTAATACATTGATTAGAAAACTGTTAAGCAATCGCTATGTTTGAATGTTAACTAAATTTAATTACGTTTTCTCCTATAGACAATAAAACCGCTATTATCTGAATCAATGGGAACCAAATCTAGATTGGTAAGTCGAAATTTCCGTGTGATCGAAAATGCATCAAGTCCGAGTTCGGGCACCAGCATTGGGGTACGTAGTGGGAGGTTGATGGATGTTGTAACCCCTCATTGCGATGAAATTTTTTGCATATACGTATAAGGATTGGGGGGTAGCTTTGTAATCCCTAGGGCCCGGATGTTGATGACATTTGCATTTTTTTGCATCTTTTGACTTTTTTCTGTTTTTAGGGCATTTTATGCGATTTTTCCTTGTTTTTGGTCTTTTTTTTTTCATAAAAAGAATTTTTTAGAAATTACACGTAAGTTGCAATAATCAAGATTAGGATTTCTAGATTAGGAAAAAAGCTTCAACAGCCTTCATTGTCAATCTACGCATATCAATCATAGCCTTTTTAACTTTTCCTTTAGCGCTATTCCCAACTTTTATTTCAACGCTGTAGTCACACTTCCCAACTATTACCTTATATTAGGTATTTTTATTGAATTTGGAGGTACTTGAAAAAGTTAATCGTTCAACCTTCTGTCAGCTACTTGAGAAATATTTTACTCTTTTATGGCCAAACGGAGTGGAATATAATAACGCTTTACCCGTTTTAACGGATGCTACGCCAAACATAGTAAATACTGGAAAACAATTAAATGTTTTTATCCAAAGCTAGTGCATGTCACTTGCCTTGATCATGCCTTACATTAGGGTTGCTGAGGAAATTCAGGCAAATTTTCCTGATATACAAGATCTATCCGGAGAGTAATGTCATACATTTTATTGTGAAGCGACTATTTGCAGCGCCATCTATCATCCGCCGGGATCGATGTCAACTATGGAGCGAGTGCTTGCTAATGTGCAGGTATTATTATTATTCCTATTATTATGTAAATAAGTGTTTTTTTTCCATACTTGTAGACTTGGTAACATTACTTTCCGGACAGACCTTGTAGATATACTTGTTTCTAAGGTTAAAAATGTTTTCTTGAAATCTCTTTATGATACAAAAGCCTTTAAGACGCAAGATCCTAGTTTAACTGTGCCACCAAATCCTTTGATAGAGCGTTAGGGGACACGGCTGGATGTTCAGTGGATGCATATTTGTTACAGCGAAAATTTTGATGCTGTAAAGGCGACAGTAAATGAGTTTCAGCCGGAGTACGTAGCATCTCTTCAAATTGCGCGATGTCTGTTCTCTCAGGAAAAAATAGAAGGAAATTTGGCATACATAAGATCAAACTTCAGCATTTCACCGTCCATTAAAAGGACTCAGAAGCACAGAATGAATTTCGTTGACTTAATTGGTTACAGCGATAAAGAAAGCGAAGTAATGAAAATGGCCAAGCAGAAGACTGGACACTCCCTTGTTGCAAAATTAAACTATGTTTTAGAAGGATAAAAACTCCGCGTTTAAACTTTGAAAAAAAATTGGTATCTTAGGTGGAGAGGCAGAAATATCGGGAATTGCTGAAGAATTTTCCATAAAAATTAGCGTGTTTTCTTCACATATGCTACAATAAGATATGCAAGTTTCTTTATGCCGGTCGTTGTACCAATATATGTAAGTGTTGAGAAGAGCTTTTCAATGCATCAAAATTTGCTTTCTGAAAATAAAATAGACTTTATATAACGTTAAGAAAACGCATAATTATTCAGTGCAATTTTGATGTTCTGGCAAGTGATTAGATTACGCATCATTAAAATTCATTTACAGTAGGTATTTACTTCCTTTTTTCTTTTCTTTTGACATATCATGGAGAAAGAATGAAAATTCTAGTCTATAAATTGTCTAAAGTTGAAATTATTTAATTTATAACGTGGAAAAATATTATGCAAATTGTTTGACGTAGACTTTCACAGCGCATTATAACAATCAACAACGAATTTTCTGTGTAGCCAAACAGTTTTGGCAATAAATAATCGTTTTGCTACACAGCTGACTACCTAAAAATTTGTTGTTGATTATCATACAAATTGTTTTAGGACGATTTTTTTAAATCTTAAGGGCGTTTTTTCGAATTTTTAGGTCACTTTTCTATCTTTCTAAGGACATTTTTTAAGAATTTTTAGATCATCAAGACCCGGGCGCTAATAATTCCCATTGTAAGCTTGTAACCCCGCAGGTATACATTTAAGAGGAAAAGAATGTTTCAAGTTTAAAACTAAATCCAGTTTCCTGATTTGTTTTTAATCAGGAACTTACCCATTTAGAACATCTCAGAACGATTTGAAATGAAGTTCTGTTTAACGCAATTTGCACTTAATCACTATTGATATTGAGAAGAAAATAATCGATATGAAAGATGACGTCAATTAACAGGGAGTGCCGGATGAAAAGGGGTCGGATAGTAGAGGTTCTATTGCATTTTGTCTTAGACATGGCATTGTATATTATCCTTAAATGTGAAGCACCAGTGAATATGTACTAGCACTTAAAATTTCAACACCAAGCAATACAAAATATAATAATAACGACTTTATTTTTGGAAGGATCATGAACACTTGTTCAGAGACATGGGCGCCCATATGGGGACAGGGGGCTCGAGCCCCACCTAGTAATTTAAAAATTTGATTCACCCGAACCTGCTATGCATTTACTTTCAAAAGTTTTACAGTCACATTTTAAAATAAGGTACTTTTTAGCTCATTACTAATTGTCAAGCAGTATCAATTATTTTTGTAGCGTTTTGGTATCTTGTACATTCACTAAAATTCTTGACAGCTTTGAGAAGGAGGTAATGATTTTTCTCAGCCAATTCCTTAGAAATATTTGTTAATTTTTCTTAGCCACTCCTCCCCAAAAGTACTCGTATTGGCGTCCATGTACAGAGATACAATGTAGTTATATTCAGTGATACAGAGTTCATGACCACCTAGGCCACAATGAGTAGAGACAAAATCTGGCAAAGCCGGTGCTGTCCGAATACATGTATTGAATACAAGGCTTATGTTACAAGAATAAAAACATTGGAACGAAAATTACATGTGACCCATTTACACATTTTACCATGGTCTGCCAATCTTTCAAATTACGGACTAATCGGATGCGCTTTTCCTGTTGTTGAAAGTTTAATAATCAGAAATGTATTTATTCAGAATAGAGAGGGAATTAGATGTGAAATTTTGCTCAAAATTTAAGGTAAACGTGAGACCTGGAAATAATCCAATTCGATTCCTTAAAGAACCAGTTATTCTGGGTTACAATCGTTTATTGTTGCATAATTTCAGGAACTTTTAGTGCAATAGAATCGTTAGTATGTATTTACATAGGTATAAGACATAAAATTGAATTATATAATTAACGAAATATTAATATAGAGCAGTCTATCTCATAGTGTTTTCCAAAATTCGGCAAGGATTTGTAAAACATCAGTTTTCGAGAAAATATGCAAATTTGGTAATCCTTCCCATCATAACTCACCCTTAGATATCATTAAATAATCGTCACCAATACCTCGCAAAAGCAGGAAAGTATTACATACAAAAGGTTAAAAACTCGTAAAATAGCAAATGAAAAATATCACCCAAGCTTTCGGACGAGCCAGCGGTAGTCTTTCATCAGAAGTAAAGGGACTACTGATGGTGCGTCTAAAAGTTTGGGTAAGCTTTTTCATTTGCTATTTTACCAGTGTTTAACCTTTGGTATCTAAATTTTTCCCTAATACTTTATATCTTGTTACTATAGGAAAGTATTGCCTATCTTTCTTTTACTGATTTATTGCTAATTTTTTATGTTTAAATCCAAACAGTAATGGATAAAAATATACCTTTACAGTTTCCTTAAAGAATATTTATTGGGGGGGGGGGGCCTCCGTGGCTAGATATGTGATAAGAATAAGGTTTTTGTCCATCTGATAGAAGATTTCAGAACCATCGATACAGTGTATTATAGCTTTTGGAAAATGCATAACTCCCTTACAAATTCTTTATACTGTTTACGATACTGCTTGCTCTTTTTTTTAATCTTCAAATGTATGTTTGCACGCTAAGTATATTTCTTTTCATAAATTGTGAGTTATGTGTGGGGCTTTTGAATACCATCTCTTTGATTTTAAACACCAGTGTGACTATTTCCTTTTGCTCCGTAATACCAACCGCAAAATTTCCCAGGAGATATATTTTCTGCACATTTCGTGGTTCTGGTACAAGATGCATATCAATTCTTAAAATGTTGGTTTCTCTTTCCAAAGACCACACTTCGTAAGCACTTTCGGTGGCAATCTATTTTCCTCGAGAAAAGTATTTTCCCTTAAATCAACAGCAACGGGACGTTGTTTGGGGAATGGAACACATATGTTTTTCCGTAGCGTTGATTATGAAGCCGATATGAGATTCTGTGGAAACAATTTCCGCGCTGTCATGATGCTTCACAGCTTTCTATTAACTATTCATAAGCCCATCTGCTTGAGTATACATGTATGGAAGAAAAGCGATAATGTTATCCGCGCGTTTATTTTAAACTATATGTTTTCTTGGACGATTTTTTGTTTACCAAGGTGAAATTTCTTCATTGCCAAGATGTAAATATTCTAATTTACGACTATTTCAGCTCAAAGACGATATTTTTCTCTCCCGGAAAATGTTTTATAAGATCACATCCATTCCAGTTACCGCCTTTTTCCGTTCAACGACTTCCCTCTCCGTTTCACGAAAGTAGATAATGGGAGGGAGGGGTAGAGATTATTATATTTTATATATTATGTACTTTATTGATATATTATAGATTTTCAATGCTATTATTACTCTTATCAGGGATAAGAGATTTACCAATGACCAACATAAAAAGCCACTGGCTATTAGGACTGTGTTTTTATAATTTTTTGTGGCGTGGGGGGATTAGTGAAAGGTGCTGTTTCGACCATCCACGTTTTCTTATCAAACTAGAGTTATTATATATGATTCATTATCAAAGGATTTGGTAGCTCGTAAAGAAAAAACAATGTATCGTTTCAGGCGGGAGTCGAACCACAGTCCCTCTAGTACGAACCGCAGCTGTGTCTTGCCGACTAGACCACCGAGACCAAGAATACCCTCATGAGAGCATCGTCTTTTGTCTTTTCTCTTCTGTGCAGCTTGTCGTTGGGAATGGTGAACCGCCGAAGTCGGCTCCGTTTTCCCAGGAACGCTGTAATGACACAGTATTTTGCGGTTTTCTGGAGCACTTGTGTTTCCAGAGAAAAAAGCCCTTGAATAAAGTCCCCAACTCGAGGTGTTTTTTCCCTTTTGTCCTTTTTCCTCTTTTTTTACGGCCCACAAAATCTTGTACCGATAGGTTATATATAATTGCAAGCTTTTGCCACTGAATTAATAGAATTTGTACTAATTTTATAATCATTGTTTTCATTCTTGTATTATCCATTATTTCAATTCCTATATTTGTGAACAATGCAAAAACGTGACTGATTTTAGCTACGTGATTTATATGTAGAGCGAATAGATTCAGTCTCAGGTTTATGTGTTTTATTTTGGAAAAGTTATGGGTGTTTGAAATTCGAACAACAATTCTCCTTAAAATATATTCCGATGGAAAATGTTTCAAAAGGAATTTTGTTCGTATGTAAACAATGAGAAATATATTCACCAGTTTTAATAATTTGTCATTTCTTTACGCAGTAGGCTCATATTTACAAAAATTAAGGGAAGAGAACTTGTGGAAACGCAAAATATTTCACGTATGCATTTCCACTATCCTCAATTTTTAAAAACGAATTTTATTCTTAATTTTCTAAATCAAGAAACTTCGGTGGCAACAGCGATGCCATTCTAGGATGTGTAATAAAGAAACTTTTAATAAATAATATACACAGTCCGACACTAAATTATTTAATGGAGATAATTTATATTTTGAGAACATTCGTTCTGGATTTACGTCTGAAGTCGTAACGAACCAGGGAGAAAAATGATATTGTTTTTTGTCAGTTTCATGACTATTTTCATGTCAAAATTTAAAGACGTTACTTACCTTTTGGCAGTAATGACATATGCGCACATAAGTAATTGTATAGATATTTGTCTTCTTTTTCTATGCGATAATCCGGCCCTGGGTGAGAGACAGAGAACCCAAAAAGCCAAAGGCATCTTTGTACAGCTAAAAAATACTTGGAGTATGCGATAACACAAATAAATAAAAATAATAGAATTAATAAAATCAAACTTATTAAAGTTAAAAAAGAAAACTAAAATCTTTTTAACTAACGTAAAACCAGTGCTGCTTTATAAATGCTAAACATGGAAAGTAACCAAATCAATAACAAACAGAATTCAGGTTTCCGTAAACAACTGCTTTCGCATGTTGCTACGAATCTACTGGCCCCAAAAACAGAATCACCCTAAAACTACGAAATACTTGGGGCAGTAGATCTGTGTGAGAAGCAATTAAACGTCACAAGTATAATGGACTAAGATATTTACTGAGGAAAGAATCAAACAACAATAGTAAATAAATGCCAGACTGGATTCCCGGAGGAAAAAGAAGAAAAAAGATAGATCGAGAATTACTTAGATTAGAACTTTAAGAAACAAACACAAAAATAGAGAAAAAGAGGAGAGAAAGGGGAGAAGGGAGGGAAAAATATTTGGAGAAATAAAGGGGAAAAAGAAGAGAAAAACAGGAAGAATTAAAACAAATCTCAATTTTCAACACTTTTAGGAGTTGCCATATTAAATTAATATAAATAAGCCCTCATGACGATATTGACATATAAAAGTCACGTGATATTAATTATTATAATATCGTAATTGACTTAAAATAGGTCACGGAAGCCCATCATTGTGACCTAAATATCAGTTAGGGTTTGTATAATTGTACTGAATGCGGGTGTAAAACAATGACCTACATTTTAAGTCCCGAAAAACAAACTTGGTTGATTTCCTCTAGGAAATCAAAAATCTAAACAGATATAGAATCTCTCTCTCTCTCTCTCTCCCTCTCTCTCTTTCTTTCTTTCTTTATTTTTTTTACAACCTATTTGTTTTTCTTAAATATTTTTAACACGCAGTTATATACTTTATATTGTGTTGTATATGCTAGTGTGTAAAAGTATGCAATTACATACTTTTATATACAATTATTAAATATTTGTATTTTGTTGTACAAAACCTTTTAGTCTTTTGAACCAAAAACGTGAAAATCAAAATTTAATTCCTTTAATTTATGAATACCCCGGGAACCTCTGCATATAAAAAAAACGTAACTGAAATCAGCATTTGAAAAAAATTTTCCTCTTAAGTGTATTTATTATACTTTGAATTTACGATTTTTTTTGGTAAACGAAAATTACAACTTTTGTGAAAGAAATATATAATGTTATTATATCTTTATTATCAAATAGTACACTTGATTTTTCAAGTTCCACAAAATAAAATTAAAAGTATAAATTACAGACGAAAAAAAGTTTCCGTAGTCTTCAAAGTCCAGAATACACAGCCAAATGAGAAAAAAATAATCGCGCCAAAGCGGCCATCTAAACTACATAATCGGGACTGGATAAATTGCTGCGTACTTTGGTTGCCACACAAGAACGGTATTCTTCCTTCTCAATAAAAAAAGCAATAAGAAAAGATATACTCGCTAAATGCAAAAATCTAGACGCCAATGGCTATTCGTTGACCAGATTTGCGGAGTTCTTTATATAATAATAACAATGCGTAATTAAATACTCTTTTTTCAGTGGTCTGTGTTTCAAAAATGAGCAAGTGATGAATAACATTACAAAAATTAATTTACATAACAATTTTCCAATGGTATGATTATTATAATATTACGAATGTGTTATTTGTCCAACCACGTGATCCGGTTTTGAAAAAGTTAAATCAAACATTAAAAAAAACTACCTCTCAACAATGGACACCCATGGAACCGGACACTTTGTCCCTTTGATAGAGGTATCCCTTCTTCAGATGTAGAAGCACTGAGGTCCCTAATCAAAGAGACTGGGGACCAGAGGAATCAATACTCGTCCCTTAAACAGAGGTGTCCCTTATTCGGAGGTATCCCTTGCGGGAGGTAACACCGTGTTTATTATTTAATTTAATGTTTTTGTATATGTGTAAACTGGAAAACTCGATTATTAGAACAGGTAGTGCTATGTCCTCGGTAGGGAAGTTTAACAAATTTTGCGCTCTTCATTAGGCTTCATTAAACCATAGCTAATCACAGGATACTACGTTTTACGACCAGATACCTGGCCTGGAGAAGACATGGATGTTTGTAAATGCCCTGAAAATTGGGTTAAACTGGTATTTCCGTCTTGGTTAATCAGTGGGTAGTCGTGAAAGTTAAAATAATCTGATAGTTAACCAATGGTCACAAACGAATCACACCTCTTCAGTAATAGTGGCATTACCTGTAATGTTACCTTTAATTTTTTGCTTCGTTGCTTTTTCATTACTTTTCGATCTTGCAGGTCATTTTAAATTGTCTATAAGGTTAAAAAGTAATGAATAAGTAATGAAGCAAGATTTTCATAGGTAATTATATTATTAATCATCTAAGATGCACTACATATTTGTTCCGTCATGCACACTATTGTTAAAAATTAAAATGGCAAACACAAAACATTCCGTGCTTTGCGGTAACGCAGTGTGGTAACGCGTTCGCCTAGTACGCCGTTAATCCGGGTTCGACTCCCAGCAGTGCAAAGAACGCTTACTCAGAGATCTCATAAAGATCGCACTGCTCACTGTAGTCCGGGGTTTGGTTCCCTAGGCCTTAAGAGGTTCGGATTCCTCGGAAAACAGTAGGTCCCGGCGCAGCATGACCACTGTAGTCTTTGAGCCGTAAAACCACAAACAAACAAAAAATTCCTGCATATTCCTATTAATATTTCTTCTTCCTATTCTATTCTTTCTCCCATTCTTTCTTCTATTCTTTTGTGTTTGGTGAGTACAAATAATAGATTTTGCCTTCTACCTATATTTTTGTGTGATCTAATTTAAAAGGAAATATTTTTCCAGTAAATCAAAACATAAAATTCATTAATCCTCGCAAAAATATTTGATACTCAATTTTCCAAATTCTGTTCCTTGTGTACCTACTCCTGAAAAAGCTGTTTCTTTGCCGTCTGCTGTTCTTGTTTTTGTGGAGCAGTCGTTCAGTCTTCTTGTCCATCTATACAATAGTTGCATCGCTGGTTCAATTACTTACTCCTGATGGTATTTCTCCGGCATCAAATCCCTTGTGATATGATTGGATACACCAGGGCACTTCTTTTCTTATGTACATACTTCTTTATTATTCCATCATGCCTTTCTGAACACTTGTGATTTCTTTCTTTTCTTTGCTTTGCCTTTCAGAATGCCAACGTGGTTCATTTATTTGCTAAAAGAACCAGTAATCAACTTCCCGCCTTGAACTACATTTTCGAATCCAGGTGCTCGGACAAAAACCAATAAACTTTCTTGACCCACATAAGAATCGATTTTTCCATGAGCTCTGGATATCTAGAGTCGAAGTGCTATATCTGGAACACGGCTCGTCGACTTCGATGCGTGTACAAAGTTTGAAAGCTCCATATGAAGTAAATCAATACGCTTTACATCCCATAACACAATCTCATGTTTTGCGCATTGGAAAATAGTATTTGAACACAACATTTTCAAGTATAAAAACAAAATTAGAAATCAATACTTTTAGGCTCAACTTTAAAGCATCATATGTAAAGCCCTAGATTAGTGTACCGATTATCATTTAACGTTGATAATCATGAAACGTTGATAATTTAACGTTGTCTTTGATGACAATTATCAAAGTTATAAATTATAATCTCTACAATTATCAAAGATACAAATGATAATCTTTACAATTACCAAAGTTATAAATGATAATACGTACAATTACCAAAATTAAATGGCCATCTGCACAATTATCAGTATTAAATAACTATCTGTACAATGTTCTAGAGCTTTGCATATTTTCATTTACGTTCGAGAACCAGTTTATGAACGTACTTAATATTACCCATTGGCGTACGCAGGGGTTGTTGATGGGGGCTGTAACTCCCCCGTTGCAATGAAAATTTGTATATTTAACACAGTGAGTGCCAGGCGAATTTATAAGGAAATCCCCCTCAGGCCACGCGCGCTGGTATTGTGGTATAGCAATGCGATTATTTGAAAAGAAATATTTAAATACATTAATGGTACAATCCTGTAATACATAAAAATTAAGTGAATGTTGAATAAATTTTAGGTAATTACTTAAAACGATGTAAATTTTTTAGTTTTGATATCATATTTTACACTGTCAGTCACCGGTGACTGACGCGGCCTGAACGCAAAGTTCAGTGTCGGTCACCGATAACCGACGTGGCACTCCACGTGTTAACGTAGGACTATGTGAGTTGTAGCTCTGTAACCCACCCCCGTTGAGACTATAACACCCTTACGAACTTTTTGCGTACGCCTATGATATTACCCATAGGCAATTTTAATTACAATGCTCAGGAATAAAAAAAAAATTCCGGAATCTTTCCATATAAGTAGGTACTGAATGTGTATTTTGATGTACAGCTTTTGCATTGTACATATTTTAAAGAAAGATCAGTAAATAACAAAAGAATTCTCCCGAAGTAAAAATTACGGTGTATCATCACTACACAAAACCTAAGTTTAATAAAAAAAACTACGCTAAAATATTTACATCGATGTCTCAACAAGTCTTCGTGATTTCCATCCTGCTTAATACTAGGATCCATATTCACTGAAAGTGCCTTTATCTTTGCTTGTTATCTCCACAATTTTGGATCCGTCATCCAAATTATATCTGCAGTTGTGAAGGCGGAATTGAACAGATTTTCTAAATTGCTAACTAATAAAAAAAACCAACTGTGTTAGTTTTGCGTTACTCCGCTAAACTGTGGAGTACTTTAGAGATTAGCAATAAACATTTTTTAATTATGTTGGCTATTAAAACAGGTACGTGTAAAGGGGTATTATTTAGTTATTAAAAATCGCCGTATGTTAATGTTAGAGGAAGCAGTAAACTTCTAAATGTATGTAACTGCTCTGTAATAACTGTGAAAAAATGGGTATAAACACGAAATTGGTAAAAGAAAGTATGTTACTCTGACGAGGTTTAATGCCCTGACTTAGTTAGTTTTTTTTTCATAAAACCATTAACAATACAGTTAATTCAAAATTAATCAAAATTTGAAAATACGAAGATACTAGTACAATACAGTGAGAAGCAGTTTCTAAAATCATGCTATTAAGTTAATTAAAGTTGCATGAAAAACTTGATAAAATTTATAATTTGATATATGAGGCATGAATAAATAATTAATATTTAATATATATGTTCTGTGCCAATAAACAATTAGTCAATTTTAATAAAGAGCACATTTTGAATTCATTGACGGTAAATAATATTATTTTAAATTTTCCGTCATATGTTCATGATGATGATAAAACATTATATATGAAAAATGCTTTGTCTTTGATTATTACTTCCGTCCTTCGGCGTAATCTAGCTGGGGCAAGGGGGGGGTCACATACCCTCAGTCTTTTTTAAGAACAGAGGCAAAATCGTATTTTTTCCACCCAATTTTGGATTTTTGTTTCTTTAGTCACCCCCCGCCCCCGAAGTTAATGCTATATTTAACCCTCAAGTTACACATATGCTTTCATCCGATCACATATCTATTAAATAATATACTGAAGTAATGTTTTATTACTGTTAATTCCATTTGTAATTTTTACTTAAGTAGTTAAAATAGTGGCATTTTCTTGATGAGTTTTTTATGATATTTTTGGGTGACGATATGCTCTCCACTGCTTGTATGGTTTCCAACAGTTGCGTGTATTTAGCATTAAGTACTTAGATCAGAGTTTCTTAAACTTTGGTCATTTACGGATCACTTTAAGCATTTTTCTATTTATCGGGGGGATTTCTCCCCCATTAAAAAATATATTGCCTGAAATTAAGGTTGCCAACTATGATTAATAATATTAAGCACTACTTAGCCAGAGTCGTACCGACCCTTCCCCCCTCCTCTCTCAAGCAAAGACATAATCAAAGCAACCCTCGATTTATGTGGTTTATTGGAAGGCTTATATAAATAGGAACATAAGCCATGTAAGAGCTCCGGTAGGAGAGATGTATTCATCCCTTGAAATATAAATTATAGTTAATTTTAACTTCTTTTTCGGTAAATTTTAAGCTTTTTTAGTTGTACTTTTTACTTTAAAAAAGCATGAACTTTTGGCAGAAAATCTCTAAAATCTCCGACCATGTTCTTAAAATATGGGTTGGTTGCCAAACCCACCTGAAACAAAATAATTTTTAGAGTAATGCTATTTGATGAAAAGAGTGTCAGCTACGATCGTATTTTGTCAAATTTACAATGAAAATGACATCAGTAATTTAATAAAATAATAATAAGCAATGTAGACAGCACGGGTGTATTCAGAGGATTCAAATCTTTCACAAAATGCCGAAAAGTAACGTTTATAACAAGCAATATTTACGAGAAATTCCTTAAATCTCACCCGAACCCAAATTGTATTGACGCCGGCAATTCATACTTCCTTTGTTTTCTGAAGTTTGGTGATGGTCCTGCGGACCACTTGACAAGCCGCCGCGGACTACCAGTGGTCCGTGGACCACCCTTTGAGAAACACTGGCCTAAATAAAGGAGTAGGCACGTGTAGAGTGGCAGACCTGTGATTAAGCATTTAAACATATTTATTTACCCAATGTCTGCCTGTCCACCTGCTTACTTGCCTGTATTTATCTGTCTGTCAGCAATACATGTAGTTTGAAACTATTTGCGTTTATAATAACGTCACTTTTCATTTTGTCCCAATCAACGGTTTTCAAGTTGGATTTTTTATTTATTTATTTGTTGGTTGGTTGGTTCCGTCCGTCCGCCCGTCCATCCATCCATCCGTCCATCCATCCATCCATCCATCCATCTATTTTCTTTTATTTTGTGAGAGACCAAAGAATTATTCATGTCAGATGAATAAATGACTGGAGTTATTTTTATCGCCAATTAGGGTAATTAATAGGCAGGAAAATGTTTAATTGCTCTTTTCTAAATTTTCGAAACTCTTATTTCGAAATGGATGGATTTTAGAGCTCCAAATCTGAATTAAAAAAATCTTTTAATTGCTTATTTCTCATTTGGAAAAGATAATTCAAATTTTTTTTTTATTTTGCCCGAAATCGACGGCAGTTACTTTCCGCATAAACTAATTGAAAATACTAATCACTTTCAGCTTCGAAATAGTTTCGCAACAAAATTAAAAAGAAATAAAGAGGAAAGGCCTTTAAAATAGTTTCCAAATTATTAGTGGGGCTATCAAACTATTTATTATTTACGACTTGCAAGATGTAGAGCGTGGCTGTTATTATTATTATTAATAAATAATGATAACGTTCATTTATCACCGTATATTTATAATTGCACGTTTGAATCTAATTATATATATATATAATGGAAATATTGAAATATTACTCTGTGCATATGGCCACACTTAGTCAGGGCTAGGGACAAGGCGCGGGGGGGGGAAGTGACCAATGGTCAGGTGCAAAACTTTAATAACATAACAAACATAAGGATAAATATTATTACATTTTCGCTTATTTAAATTTACTTTTTCACTGTCTAATTGCATTTATATATCAACCTTTTTTTTACACTTCGACTTTTGTACTAATAAAGGACTAGCACGTAAAAATAAACATTTTGTAAAGAATATTGAAAAATTAATTGGCGCTGTATATGAACTGTGGTCTTGATGAGTGGGCCGGTTGGGCCACCGACTGAAATAAAGTTCCCAAATTGGCAAAGTTTGCTTTGCATGTATCACCTCTTCCTCGTTGTGCAAATTGGGAAGTCTAATGAAGTGAAAAAAGGCCCCAAGAAATGATCGAGCCAGAATAAGATAAGAACTAAGATTGAATTAAGAAGGCCATGTAATATGTGCGCGTAAAAGGAGCGTATTAAAACAAATCATGAACTTGTGGAAATTCGTTAGCTTTTAACTCTTAACAAATGGTTGGGAACGAAGAGGGTGCAAGGATCGTTGTAGAAGTCCGATTTTTTAAACTACCTACCTAGAGCCAGACCCCTAAATCCTATCGCCGGCCCTGCTCTTAATTGAACGTTAATAAAGTTCAAATGTAAGCTAAATGCGTAACTAACTTTCTTGTTAACAATTTTTCAAGGACGACGAAAAAATTCTGTTAAACAGAAAAATCGGTGAATCGAAATGCGTGAAATCATGCGAAGGATTTTTCGGAATTTAAAAATACAGTTATTAAATAGGTACAGTTTTTAATTACAGCGTTTTTACTGAGAGAAATTACTATATTAACATTTTGAAATATTTTATTAGAATTTAATTATGTATCCGTGAGTTTAGACGTTTGTTACCAAAAATTTAAGAATTTTCTTTTGACAATACTTTAAACATTCTTGGATGTTTTCACTTTATTGAAACAATTTTTTAATAAAACATAACTCTCGAAGTTAGCTTAATGCAAGTCAAAACGTAACTCTTGGAGTTAACATGACACGATTATAACTATTTTAAAACTAGCTTAACATGAGTTTTACATTGGTCTCAGCGGAGCTTTTAAATCGAGCTTAGCATGAAGTTTAAAACCAATTCAGCATGGACTTTGAGATTAGCATGAATTTCAAACCAAGCCCAGAGAACATTGCACTTCAAAACTAGATTAAAGCAAGCTTCGAAGCTGATCTAAAAAGACTTGGTTAAACATCTTAGAGGATGTAAAGATTGATCAAATTTAAACTTGATAAAACTTGTATTTGATCAATTTAGATTATTTTTTCCACCGATATTCCTGAGAACAATAGCATGCTGGCTTAATTGAATTTAGCTCCACTATATTATAGGATACATCCTCATTCAAAATATATTTACAATAAAACTTGAGTTGCATACAACATTTTCAAGTTGCTGTCATTGCATGTTCGGGCTTTTCTCACTCGCTTATTGGAAAGAATCCCTTCCATAGTTTCACAGATCTAAGACAGAAAAAGCCTTTAGGTAGCAGACTGAAACCTCCCTCCTATTTCATATTAGGCTGTCCAGAAATATTTCTATACTTACTTTTTATAAATATTTACTTCTCTCTATATTTGTAGATCCGGTGATGTGCAACCTGTATTTGCTACCGTTGTGATATTTTCTCTGATATTGATAGTCTCTTTATTGATTATGTGTTATTGATATTGCCTCTGTAGGAAGCTAGTTGCTTTTGATACTTTCTGGTAGTTCCTGGATATATTGCAAAGAGTATGACCCTATTTCTTGCTCCCTATCTTCTGTTTGCCTCTCCTTCATCCCAAGGGATAGGCAAATATAATAAAAAAGGAAAGTAAACCGGTGTAAGTGCACTTATATCCCTTTTCTGCAGAAGATAAATATTTTAGTACCTCTCCATTTTATCCCTAGATTGGAGCAGAAATTAGCTGAATTATCCATTTCTTTCTGCCTACAGCCAGATTTATACTTCATTTATCCCTCACTGCCCCAATCACCATTTTCATACATTTGCCACATACACACCTTTATTTCTGACCTCCCATATTCATTTCTGGTGCAGAAATAGGAAGCGCGTTGAATGAAAAAAAAATTTTTTTTGTGGTTTAAAACGAATACTGAGGTGATATAAATGTCGAAAACCATTATTTGTTATCCAGAAAATATTAATTAATTGATCGTAACTATTATAGATATCCCCTAAATAATGAAGCGTTTACTAGGTTGGTATATGCAATAATAAGCTTATTTATATATGAATCATGATTCCTGATATTAGCTTTGATTCAATAATCTTTTTTTGAATAATCAGACTTCGATGTTATTGAAAACGAATGTCTCAACCAGGGAGCTTAATTGTGAAATCCTTTAGTTCCATTAGTAGAAAACTTCAATAAAGTGAGGTTTATAATGTCAAGGCCAATTTCGATATAAATCTTTCAAAAATTCGTTCTATTTTTTTTAAGCTAAATTAAAGTATTTAAGTTTCCGACTGCCACAATTTCAAATAAATGCTAAAGGTGATGGACATAGAAGTCTGCATTTCAAAAAACTACTTTCGTATTTAACCGCAGTTGTGTATCTTACTGCGCTTCAGTGGTTCAGTGGTTATATTCGCCGCATCAAGATCCGCTGTGTTTCAGTTTGGTTTTTACAAGGGAACTACCCCAGGTGTTTCTCCCGGATTGGTTTGATATTTAGTTAGTAGATAGCCAGTACAAAAATAAAACATATGAAAAATAAAATCTGCCCCAATCACGCCCCAAGCAAAGGTAAAAGCCATTGAAATTTGGCAAAATATTAGATTTTTCGCCAAATTTGGTGATTTTTCATGAAATTTGAAAAAATATCCGTTGTTTCGCTGAAATCATCAACACTTGTAGGTGTGAAAACACTACATCTAACGAATATCAAAAGAAAAGGGAAGACAAAAATTCATTATTTAATATAAGTAAAAAAAGTATAGAAATTTGAATACCTTTTGTTTAATTTATCATTGCATGTATTAACAATATAAAATATGTGCAATCATGTACAAGGCATAAAATTGTATATATTTGTATATATATTTATTTATATTATGTAATACATTATGTATTTACTAAGGAAAGCCATTGAAAATAACAAGAGCCTTAGGGTTGTTAAAGGAAGTTTATCTGTTGGGAAGAAACACATCATTGCATTAAAAGGAGAGGATGGCACCGTAACAAGAAATAGGGAAGAAATACTTAGAAGAGTTGAAGAATTCTACAAAAAACTATATGAAAGTAACAGTGAATTAAACGAAGACACTGAAATAGTCGAAGGAACAGCTCCTAAAATCTTAAAAGAAGAAGTTTCATTTGCAATAAAAAATATGAAGAAAGGAAGAGCCCCTGGTGATGATGGTATTACATTAGATATCCTAAAAGAAGCTGGAGAATATGTAGAAGACATACTTGCAAAATTCTTTACCAAATGTCTTAACAGCGGTAACATACCAAACCAATGGGATTCTGCAACAGTAATTCTTTTGCATAAAAAAGGTGATAAAGAGGATTTGAAAAATTACCGACCAATTAGCTTGTTACCTGCTATTTATAAAATCTTCACAAAAGTGCTAACACATCGCCTGCAGAAAAAATTAGATGCAGCTCAACCAAGAGAACAAGCTGGATTTCGAAGTGGATTCAGTACAGTGGACCATATTCAAGTATTAAGAGAATTAATTGAAAGAACACATGAATATGAACTTCCATTGTGTGTGGCATTTATTGACTATGAGAAGGCCTTTGACTCTATTAAAACATCAGCAGTCATCAACTCTTTAAGATCAACAGACATTGAGGATGTGTACATTGACATGGTGAAACGTGTGTATAAAAATGCAAGTGCAAAATTTCGGTTACATAAAGATACCAAAACTATCAAACTTGGCAAAGGGGTGAGGCAGGGAGATACCATTTCTCCAAAACTTTTTACTTCAGCTTTACAGATGATTTTTCAGCTGATAAATTGGAATAACAAGGGAATAAAAATAAATGGTGAATATTTAAATCATTTGCGGTTTGCTGATGACATTGTTATTTTTTCAACGAACCCATTAGAACTCCAAGACATGGTACAGGAGCTCTCAACTAGAAGTAAAGAAGTTGGACTCAAGATGAACCTACAAAAAACTAAGATCATGTTCAATAATTTCGTAGAGAAAACAAAAATACAAGTTGACAACATTGAGCTAGAAATTGCTGATTCATATATTTACCTTGGCCAGCTGATTTCAATGGATGGCAACATTATAGAAGTACTCAACAGACATATTAAACTTGGCTGGAGTGCATTCGGAAGAAACAGTTTTATCCTGAAGGGACATTGCCTTTGTATCTAAAAAGAAAGGTCTTCAACCAGTGTGTATTGACAGTCCTCTCTTATGGATTAGAGACATGGGGTCTAACAGTCGTAGCAATGCGGAAGTTGCAGACAATTCAAAGGAGCATGGAGAGGTGCATGCTTGGAATAACTAGGAGAAATCGAAAAAGGAACACTTGGGTGAGAGAGCAAACTAGAGTAGAGGACATCATTGTTAAAGTAAAAGGGCTGAAATGGCGATGGGCTGGGCATATTGCAAGAAGAACTGATCAACGATGGACAACAGAAATTCTGAACTGGATTCCAAGAGACCACCGAAGACCTAGAAAACGTCCTCAAACTAGATGGGTGGATGAAATAAGAAAACAGGTTGGGGTGACGTGGAAACGAATGGCCCAGGATAGACTTGTGTGGAAAGCATTTGGAGAGACCTTCATCCAGCAGTGGATAGATAATGGTTGAATATGATGATGATGATATATATCATCATCATCATATTCAACTATAATATGTCCACTGCTAGATGAAGGTCTCTCCACATGCTTATATATATATGTATGTATGTATAATAAAAAAATATATATATAATGAAAATAAAAGGAAATATATAATGAAAATAATGTATTATAAAAAAAATTTTCAAGATGTTTACAGGAATTTGTGTATTAATTAAAAAAAAGTTTGGAGAGAGATTTGATGTTCCCTTTTAGTTATGATGGCATATATACTCATACACACACACATAGACACTTACTGGCACATATACTCATTTTCATGTGTAAAAACAAAAGATATGAAAATATCAGTCCAATTGTGTTCAGTTTAGTTTAGGCATTTGTAAAACGAATTTTGAATGAACAAATCGCCAAATATGGAACTCTTTGAAGCAAAATTACTCCGAGTGAGCAAATATATAAAACGTCGGGTTTGAAACAAGTCACCCATCACATTCATTCCCTAATCGTAATTGTAAGAAGTATGCACTACAAGGAAGCTTTGGAATTAGCCTTTGGTTTTTAATTTTTGCTGTGAGAATATTGAATAAGCTTTGGCTCTTAGACTGCGAGAGGGTTGAAATAACTTTTGGGTTTTTTTAGAGTGCTGAAATCAGGTTTTTGGTGTTTTTTTAACAATTAACAACATTTGTATAATAGTTGCATATCGTTTTTATCGCTATTACAGTTTTATTAGTTCAGTTTCATTTTCTAATACAATTTCCAACAATTGCAGTATTAGGATCAGATTTCAAAATATTGTTTATTTTCGTTTACATTTCTTATTTTATACAACTGATTTAATTCATTATAGTTCACTTTATTTTGTATTTGTCATGATTTTTGTTGGAAGGAAAAGCAATGGTCAGCATATCAAATATTGCTAAATACTTGTTTGTTTGTTTGTTTGGCTTTTTTATGGCGCAAGAGCATCTGGGCTATACTGCGCCAAACATGGTAAAATCAAAGACTGTAGTAAAAGCCAGTACTTTTTAAAAATTTAAAAACGTGCGTATGGTCAGCATGGTCATTTAAAATGTCAGACAGTGATGAAGAGTTAAAAGTAAGAGTGCGGGCAAGTCTATAATAGGGGCATTGAGTTAAAATGTGTAAAACACTCATGGGTTCATTGCACACTTGGCAAATTGGTGCTGGTTTTCCTTCCAACAGATGTCTATGGGTGAGATGGGAATGCCCAATGCGAAGTCTAGCAAGGAGAACCTCCTCTTTCCGATTTTTACGGTATGAGGAGGGCCAGTTACCAATTGTATGTTTAATATTATTCAATTTGTTATTGGTTTGATGATCCCATTCTTCTTGCCACCTTTGATTCACACAGGTCTTGATAATTGGTTTCAGGTCAGAGAAAGGAAGAAGCTGGCTAGAAGCAAGTGGTGAGTTCGTTGCCCTTGCAGCTGCATCAGCAGCCTCATTCCCTTTGATACCAATGTGAGCAGGGATCCAGCAGAATTTAATATTGGAATGATTGTGCAGGTGCTGCAGTTGTGAATGGATTTTGGATAAAATAGGATGAGGTGAATATTTAAAAGATTCCAGGGCTCTTAAAGAGCTCTGAGAATCGGTACAGATGATACAATGAGTTAAGCTATGAGTTGAAATATACGCAAGTGCCATGGAAATGGCATAAAGTTCTGCTGTGAAAATGGAGTATGATGGGGGGATTTTTTCTGCAATGGCACTGTTGTTAATGACAAATGCAGAACCTACATTTGTTTCAGTTTTGGACCCATCTGTAAAAATGAAATTGGAGTCTTGAAAATGATCCCGAAATTCAGAAAATAACTGCTGGTAATAAGCATTAGGTGTAGTGCTTTTGCTGTGGTTAACCAGATCGCAATGGATGTCCACGGCAGGTATGACCCATGGCGGTGATAAATGAGTATGTGTAGGAGCAATGCTCCGACAATCTATACCTAATTCTCTGGTTAGTTTAACCATCCGAATACCAAATGAAGGGATGCATGAAGGGCGAGAATTAAAAAGTAAGGTGGAACGAGGTTCGAAAACGACATCCCAAAGAGGGTGAAATACTTTTTTGACGTAATACAAAAGAAATATGGCCAAACCAATAGCTTTGTAAATGATTCAGAAATTCATATTGGGAATGAAGTAATTCCCATTGCCGAAACATTGGTGCAAAGTCCAAATTTTGAAGAATTTACTTGCGATATTGACAATGAGAGAAATGTAGAAATTACTGAAAACATTAGTGAAGACGAGTTAAATGAATTTTCCCCCAATGATAGTATGTCACATGGTTTATCGTCCTACTCACTTGCCTACATGAAATAAGTCGTTGGTTTCTTTTCGTAGACAGCATCAGGTAAACGGAAACAGGAACATACAATTCAACATTGTTTTCGTAACCCCAGTCTTAAATATAGACAAATTTATAAGATGAAAAAATACGTCACTAATATCGGAAATAAGATTGAAAAATTGTATTCAATAAAGAAGCATAGTTTTGAAAATTTCAAAATTGCGAGACAGAATGGTTTTCCCCTATGCATGCTATTTATCTTTAAACTTGGGTACACAAATATAGTACAGAAATTAAATACAAAAATTTCAAAGCATCTTCCAGTTTTATAGCACGTTTCAAGAAACAATGTGGCATTTCTGCAGAAGAATAACAAAATTCGTTACAAAAAAAAAGGTATAAAATTCAGAATATTTGGAAAACCAAGCTATTTGGTTCTCCATGTATCTGATGTAATGAAAAGCTATTTACCGATTCACATTTTAAATGCAGATCAAAGCAGTTTCAGCAAAGAAATGCCATCAGTGCGAACCCTTTCTTTCAAAACAGACAAACAAGCTCAGGGATCAATTCAATCAGCAAATGCAGTTTCTCATGCTTTCACAATACAACCAGTAATTTCTATGGATAGGATGTTCTTGTCAAAATTTTTGCTCATACATCAAGAGCCAAAGGGAACTTTTGGTCCCCGCACTTGTGTTACTTTGCTTAACCTTCCAAATGTCGTTATCACATGCACAAAAAGTGGGAAATCGTCAAAATGTATACTTAATTCTTTTTATTAGACAACATCATCAAGCCCATTTTAACAATAAACGACAAAGTGTTGGTATTATTGGACTGTCACAGTGGTCAAAAAGACGAACATAGTGAGGAAACATTTTCTATTATCCTACATATTCCATCAGGCACAACTTCTTTAACTCAACCTTGTGATGCTCATTTTTTGCGGTAATGGAAATATTTTGCAAAAAAAATAAGCAACTTTATTGTACTTCACTACATAAATGAAATTAACATCCATGAACGAAACAATATCACAAAATTACACTGTTTAATTCATAACCAATTGTCCGCTTCTGCATTTAATAACACGCTAAAATATGCCTGGTGGAAATCGGCCTTCCCTCTTTCAAAACCAGAAGCATTTAAAAATGTTAAACAAATTTGCTTTATTTTTCAACAAAATCAATCTTGTTATACAGAAAATTGCATAAACAGGGCATTTATATGTTGTAGTCATTGCGCAAACTTCATATATTTTTCTCATTTTTTTTATTCATTTTCACTCTCATTTTAATTTTTGTAGTAAAGCAAAGTAAGCTTATACTTCTTATAAATCAAAAATCCTAAATAACGTTCTATACAAAAAAGAAATCAATCTTTATTTATCGTCAATACACAACCGTGGGTTAACTTTTTTGTACATTTTTTTATCATGTGGGCTATTAGCAGTGAGTAGCTCAAAGTCATCACAAGTTAATGCATCATTGTACATAGTTCACTCTTATATTTCACATAGTTCGTCATATTGTGCATGATTGTCAGAACTATTAACTATGCTATTAGATGATATGACATTTTAACTGACACAAATAATTTAAATTTTTACATAAATTTTCTTACCCTTATTTTTGACACTGAAAGGCTTTTTTTGCAAACTTGGTAAGTGAATATTTTTCAACAGCACTTAAATAGATTACTGGATTAGATATAGTGTTTTCGCAACCACGAGTATTGATGATTTCAGTGAAACAATGAACATTTTTTCAAATTTCATGAAAAATCGCCAAATTTGGCGAAAAATCCAATATTCCCCAAATTTCAATGGCTTCTATCTTTGCTTGGGACGTGATTGGGGCAGATTTTATTTTTTTTATATGTTTTATTTACGTACTGGCTATCTACTGACTAAATATCAAACCGATTCGGGACAGATACCTGGAGTAGTTCCCTTGTCAGTGGGGGTCGTTAGTCGCCTAACACGATGGTGCTATATCAAAATGACTGATAATTGATAATCTGGCACTTCTAAACCCCTCAGAAACCAAAATTAAAGGGCATTTTAGTTTATTGTTATTTATTAATTGAATATATATATATCTTTTTTTCTGTATTTCAAAATTATGAAATAAAAAGTGAAGTTCACTGTTTCTAAAAGAACAAAATGTTAGTATTATTCAAGTTTTCTACAAATTTAAAGTGATCTTTGTTTTTTAACTTATTTTACGGGAGATATTTTAATTGTTTGAAAATTGTGATACGGTATATTTTAAAATATTTAAAACGAAATATGCATAAACGCAGTTTAATATGAGTTTGGGGGACAATTGTTTCGGAGGGGAAAACGTCTTATCTTTTTCTTCAGATATTTGTCCAAACTGTTTATTGCGCAATGCATCCCTCATCTTTTCATATGGTATATCTTATTTTCAACATCACCTTAGCCTCAATCAAGACGGTTCCAAACTTCTGAGTGCTCAACATAAATAGTAGTTTTTCTGAACTGAAGGCAACAGCAATTTTGCGGAATGGAAATATATCACAGCACGTTATATCACCAACGGAATTCCGACACCATAGTGATATTGGAAAAATGTATTTATTATGACAATTTATTAATTAGCAATTTATTATTTTATTAATTTTATTATTAATTAGCATTTATTCACAGCTAAAAGCCGACAGAGTGTCTAGCTCGTAATGTTTTAAACCGTTCTCGTATATAAATGCAGAAAAATTTCTCTGGAGGTACACCTCCACAAATGCAGCCACTCTGTTTTTACGACCCGATAAAAATTTCCAAGCAAGACATTCTTTCATAATAATATTCCTCTTTTACTGATAACTTTTTTCTGTCTGGCGAGTGGAGTGTCCGCTGGCGAGAGGTTTTAATGTAATTTTAAAAAAAAAAAATGGGAAAACGAAAACGTTTCGGGCAGAGCCCGTTGAGTTACCAGTAAAGATGAGTTCGGGCTCATTTTTAAAGGCTCGAGCCTGCAATGCTTTGTGGAAATTTGACCCCCAGCCCGCCCGAGCCTAAAATTTCAAATATAACTTTCACCCCTATACGACGTACGATTTAAATTTAAAAAAATTTGCTAAACTACACCATTTAATTTCCCGTGAATTTTCATATATACATATTTCTACAACACTGGTAAACGAATAACATAATTATATTCATTGGAGAATTTCGGTATAAAAAATCATTCAGTTTAAGTTGCATCCGTCTGACGAGCACGGTCTTATCTCTAGTTACCAGGAGTCTAAGGTTATTCTCTTCCTTTGCTCCCAAGCCCCTTTACCCCCAACCCTATTAGAGGGAATGAGAGTCGAAGGAGACCTTCAGTGACAGAAACGAGAGGGAAGAAGACTGTTGTGTGTGATTTTCAATCTGTGGCTACTTGTCATGCCAGAAAGAAGGAAGCTTTCCCTGTGTGTGAGCAGCCAAACGACTTCCCTAATAACCGTAAACCTACTTCCAACTTCGGCATTGTGTACTAGAGAAGGGACGGGCTCATAAGACAGATGCTACCGAAGACGAGTCCAATCACCCTCAGATCTTAATTTTTTGAGGCCTCTTACATCTTCCGCAATTCCGGTACAATGGTCAACGAGCCGTGGGAGAAAAATTATTTTCCCACTTGCTACAAACATCTCTTCAATCTAACGTAAATTTCGTTTCTTTTTAATTTTATTTTACACCCCGCACAATAGGTGGCGACACATGTCTGCCATGCTTGGATATTTTTTCGTTTCTGATTTAGTGATAACGAATCAGTTTGCACAAATTTCTGATGAAGCTGAATGCTTTTTTTCCAACGAAACAATTGTAAAATGCCGTTGTGTGTGTATTTCGTTTTCAAATATTTTATTGCATAGTGCATCTCTTATCTTTTCACATTTTAAATATTGCCGTAAATTCTAAATTATTATAATCTCTAGCTTCGAAGCTGGGTGGGGTGACTTTGGTCCTCACCTCAATATTCAAAAGGTAACATTCATTTGTTAATTTTGTTTTTCTAAGGGGACTAAGCCAGGGACGGCGCCAAGGGGGAGAACTGGGCATTCACCTTGAGTGGCAGACTTTTATGGGCGGCAAAATGGAATTGTTTTAAAAATTAAGTCATTTTGGGGCGGCGAAACACGTGTTCGCTACACGTGGCACAATGCCTAACGCCGGCCTTGGGCTAGGCTATCCTAGATCCCCTAGTTTCTAGTTTTCCCTAGTCCTAGTTTTGCCTGCGATTTTAAAATCCTTTGTTTACGAAACATTCTTCCAAAGTTTTAAAACAGAGGCTGGAGATCGTTTGCTTTCATAACACTCGCCGTTTTTAAACAAAAGATGATTTATTTTAAGAGAATAAAATGTAAATGTTTCTCGAATCACATTATGATTTAACTTTCCATTGCATGATTTAATTTCTCGAAAAGTGTCTAATAACATTTATTTAAAACCTCCTAAAAAGTAAATCCTTTCCGAAAATTCTGAATATTTAAATTGTGCATATGGAAAAATTTACTAAAATAATATTTCTTTGGATAAAAGAAGCACGTTTCTATAAGAAAAAATTATCTTATCTTATTTTTACGGAGTTTTTAACGCTTCTTTCAAAGAAGAGTTAATTAAAAAATTAAGGCTTTAATTAACAAGAGTAGTTAAATACAGATTTTGCGTTTTTGACTTAAAAACTAATTAGCTCCCAAAAGAGAGGGAAAATAAGCATAATTTTTTTTACTCTCTATATATAATACACTTTACAAAAACACTCCTGAACAACTAAGTATTCTTTATTAAGTCCGCATTTTATACATTGCCAAGGTTTTACGGTTATACGCAATCATGTTTTATAGTTTTAAGTAAACAATGTTTCATTGTTATACGTAAT
This sequence comes from Dysdera silvatica, assembly GCA_006491805.2. NCBI lineage: Eukaryota > Metazoa > Arthropoda > Arachnida > Araneae > Dysderidae > Dysdera > Dysdera silvatica. The sequence goes on along the minus strand of QLNU02003225.1, from coordinate 44,649,102 downwards.
CAATATTTTATAATTATATGTGTTCAATATTTTGTTGTTATATATATATATGGTCATTATTATATATATATAGTCAATATTTTATAGATATGTATGGTCAATATTAATGGTAAAAAAAGAAGTTTACTCACGGAAAAAAAATTGCACTCGCGAAAGAAAAGAATTGCACTGAAGGAAAGAGCAAACTTAATGAGGAAAAATAATTTTACTTTAAAAGAATCTGAACAATACTATATTCGGAGATAAATTTTGTTCTTTTAATTTCCATCAAAAAAGCATTCCATTATAAATGATTACTTCTATCACAAAATGAAGTACAAGTTCGTTTTTATTTTCGCGAAAAATAATCTCCTCTTTTTAATCCAGATTAAAGAATTCAAATCACACAAAGAGGATGATGATGTTATGCAAATAACACTGTTTAATAAAGGAAACAAAGCTTCGTAAATGAAGGCAGAGACCATTCCAAAACAACGACATTGAAAAAAAAGACAATCAGCTTTTCTTTTTTAATCCAGTGTTTTTACAAGTTTTTGTTGGGGAAGAGACATGGGCGAAGGCAGAAAGTTCATAAGGGGGTTATAAGCTTAATGGGGGGTTATATAGCTACAACTCCATGTATTCCTGTGTTAAATATACGAAATTTACTTTAATGGGGTTTTGACTCCCATCAACACCCCTTGTGTACGCCAGTGGGAAGAAGATATTAATGAGAAGCGTTTGTCATACGATCCACTTTTTATGCCCAAACTAGGGCTATATATGAGGCGTTGAAAACAACAGTGTTATAAACCACAAAACTGAAATTCTGAGTTCAGTCCATCCTCTGGGGTTAATTTGTTGCCTTCAACACTGATATATGTCCATAGTGTAATTAATTGCCACAAGATGGCACCACGTTACTGTTGGTCAAAACGAAACTGGCGGTTCGTTGGACGCAAACCCTTTCGCATCTTATTTTAAGCAAAAATGGACTTGTACCACAGTTGATTTCAAGTCCTCATATGTAATCCACCATCGTAAGATTTAATGGATTCTAAAGAAGAAGAAAAAAGGAAACGCCCTGGACTGGAGTCCAACCGGCGATTATTTCGTAGGAACCAATGGGTTTTGACACCAATTAGACCAATTGAACCCGGAAGATAATTCCCTTATTTACCCTCGAAACATCTTCTCTACATAACTGTAATATTAATGATATAGCGAATTTGGATAACGTGAATGTGGAAGAAATAGTTCTATTCTGAAGAGGTAAATTTCGTTTTTGCCTGTCAAGAGAATGTCAGTGTTTACATACGATCCTCTCTTATGAGTTGGAGACGTAGAGTTTAAAATACAAGTAAAAGAGAAATTGAAAACGACTCGAAAACGTGTTGGATGGTGCATATTTAAATAACATGGGAGACATCGAAAAAGCAAATAGAAGGTGCAGACAGCTTTATTGAATTAGAGCATCTCAGTTTCAATGGAGTGAGCATGTTGCAAAAACCACTGATCAACAATGGACGATCGAAATTGTCACACGGTTGCGAAGAAATGATAAAGATAGTAAAAACATCACCAAACAAAATTGATGAATGAAATCAAAAAATAAGTCGGAATAACGGTGAGAAAGATGGCTCGGTACACGTGTGGAAGACTTGGCGAAACTCCTTAGATTGTAGATTTGTTGATTGAATATAATAATAGAAGTTCATGATGTCCCCTAAAACACTATAGACAAATTGACTTACTATATTTTCCATGTATTCATTATATATTGTTTACATTAATATTCCAGCTAAGGCTCTCTTGACTGATTTGGACGTCCCGAGCTTCATCATTTTAGGGCCCCTTTTTTCACTTTTATATTTCCAAATCTTTATAATAAAAAATATAATATATAATAAACAAACATTTAATTTGAAGACTGATGAAGCCTGTGTCGAGACTAGTTGTTCCACCCGTTAAAACAGCACTGGTTTCAACCCTGACAGAATAGCATATTCCTACAAGGCTCCTCACGTAAGCGGTATACAGGGGCGGAGTGGGCAGCCGGCCGTCATCCCCCTTACTGGTGCGCCCTCATGGGCGATAGGGCTCTCGCCTCCGAATGGGCAAGCACTCGCGCCCTCCAAAAGTCCAAGATATGCGCCCTTTGGGGGACCCAATACGCCCCTGGCGGTATAGTTTAACAGGAGCCATCCAGCACCTCAAGCATCCATATGAGAGACTCAGTTTTGCTAAAATTGAAACCTCTTTAAAGATTTACCCCGGAATATTCAAATCTAGGCTTATGGGATGCAGAAATGCGGCAAGCGTCTCTTCAGCATCGCCAAGAATCAAATCCGGGGGTTTAATAGTATAGAGGTGTAACTCGAACTCCCATTATACAACCGTAAGAACAATGGCTTCGTTAAAACGAACTTACGAAGGCGAGAGCTTGAATTTTACAAGCTTACATCAAGCTCAACTTTCCTTATTTGATATGATAAGATTTACAGAATGGCCAAGCTTACACAGAAAAGCCAAGCCAGCTAGTTTTAACGAAGAAATCTTCATCAAGCACATTGTCTGTCTATTTGCGTTTCATGGTGCAAAGCAACGAAGAGCAGTATTGTACCATAATCTATCAGAATGACCCTTGCTGTCCTTGCGCCATAAAAATACAACCAACCAACTAATCAGGATCTAAAATTTTAGATACAGGTGCCAAGCTTTCCCGTAAGAACCCCAACCACGGACAGCAGATGCAGAAGCAAAACGGCAAATACCAACCGGAATCAAACTATGATGGTCCGCTTGAAAATCAAACGCGTTAACATAGAGCAATTGCACAGCCTTTCGCTGATGACAGATATATGATAATTACTGTGATGAAATAAGAAAAGATGGAGAGGGAAATAGAGAGGGAGAGGGGTAGAAATATTAAGGGAATCATAATGACGCTAAAGTTTAAGACTTTATTTGCTCAAGTAATAATGTATTTGTGATTCAAACAATTTCATCATAGCCAATATAAATAAATACAACGTTTAATCCCTTTTGCACTGAAATCAGATCATAATTTCATAATTTGAAAGTAAAATAATAATTGCCGAATTTTAAAATTAAATCTGAAACTATCGAACCTTAAATTGAAAGAAAGTTTTTATCTTGATCATCAAATTTTTAAACGAGAAAGCAATATTTAACAAATGGCCTTAAGAGTATTTCAATAAGTGATGCATTTAAATCCCCATGTTCTAAATTTTAAAGCATCTCCATCAAATTTAAAACCGGATAAAAAAGCATCAAGAAATTCCATTAAAACTCTTTTGTAAATATAAATTAAAGCAATGTCAGCTAACATTTTTCGTTTCCGCAAAGGGACTCAATGAAATGTATTAAACCACTTTAAAATACGAGCTTTCAACAATAGCAAATAAAAGTGAAAGTTTAAACGTGATCCCACTTTAAATAAATACAGGGTTTGTCCCAAAAGTTCCCGGAATGATTTTTTTAAAATCATTTATTCAATATCAGTTTACAATCTTTTCAGAACTTTTCAAAGTATTCTCCCCCTGCTTCGATGCACCGTTGCCAATGCTTCACCCAATCATCAGGAAGTCGTCAACGGGAATCTCCTTCAGTGAGGTCGTCGCGGCTGCTTTTACCGCCTCCAGCGTCCCATGCCGAGTTCTTTTCAGAGTTCTTTTGATCCTTGGGGACAAAAAGAAATCTGCTGGTGCCAGATCGGGGCTGTATGGCATCTGGGGCAGCGTTGCCACACCCATTTTGGCCAGCAACTCGGAGACAATGAGCGCGGTGTGGGTTGATGCGTTGTCATGGTGCAAGATCCAACTGTCGCGAATTTCGTTTCGGACACGTCGAAAGCTGTTGCGCACTTCACAGTAAAACTCCTTGTTGACTGTTTGTCCTTGTGGCAAGAATTCAAGTGAACTACACCTTTTCTGTCAAAAAACACAATGAGCGTTGCCTTGATTCTCGATTTGCTCATCCTTGCTTTTTTCGGGCGAGGAGACTCCTTGATGTGTCACTCGCTGCTTTGGCGCTTTGATTCGGGATCGTACTGAAAAATCCACGTTTCGTCCACTGTGATCACTCTGTCCAAAAATTCTGGGCCCGTTTCGTAGCGTTCATGCAATTCCTGGCACTTCAACAAACGCTGCTCCTTTGACTTTAACAATGTCAATAATGTCGATATCTAATGTAAACTGGGGTGGAGCGCTTTTAAGGCCAAATTTAAAAAACTCCTGCTTCTGGACAATTAATACATATATATATATAATAAAATAAATTTTAATCTACTGTAGACTCTAGGGAACATAATCACTGTAGTCTTCAAAAAATAAAAGACTTACTTTTAGTTTATAAAAAGATTATCTTTCTCTTTCATTATAAAACTGGATTTCTGAAGCCTTAGGTTTAGAAAACAATCGTGTTTTCAAGTGTCTGTTTTCTTTTGTTTTTGTCTCAAAAATGTCTTACGGTGGACTTTCTAACCTGCGTACATGTTGCGCCGCGACAGCTTGAAAATACCTCGGCTCTGTAGGTTGTGGACTCAAACAATAGAAAAGTAATAGAACTGGGTTCCTAGAGTGCTCATTACGTTCTGAGCAAGGGCAATAAACGATACTTAATTAGAATTGCGTAAAACGCAATGCACAATAAATGCACAACTAGGAAAGGGCGCCTTTAGACACAGTGGAACTAAAATCATTATTCCTTTACCTTTCTCTTAATTTTGTACGAATGTTTCTTTCTAACCGTTTGAAAATGCAAATTTAGTAAATTTAATATTAACCTTTTGCGAATAATTATTTGCACATATATGGACATTGCTCTTAAAAATTATATCGCGTCAACGTAAAAATGGCGACACTCATAAAAAAAATTCCTTTTATGGTGGCTGTTGTATCAGTTAGTATTTAATTTTAGAACAATTATTTTCTAAGCATCCAAGACTCAGAGGTCATCCACAACTTTATATGCAATTTATAAAAGTTTAGAAAAGAGCACTTTATTTTTTTTCGATTTTTATGAGTCGAACATGAGGTTATGATGGAAAATTGTGCAATCACAGTTATTAATAAGAAACGCCGTTTACAATTATTTCCGCGGATATGCCCGCATCATTAGAACGTAAGATAGTACAGGTCTCACGGCCAAACGCTGATGAGAGAAATGATACTCTCAGAAAATATACGAGGGCGAATCAGAAAGTCTTTGCCGCTATTTTTTATTAACCAAAATAAGGTACATACAGGTAATTACAAAT
>QLNU02003225.1:44628371-44638581 GCA_006491805.2 Dysdera silvatica | reverse complement strand
AATCTACTGTAGACTCTAGGGAACATAATCACTGTAGTCTTCAAAAAATAAAAGACTTACTTTTAGTTTATAAAAAGATTATCTTTCTCTTTCATTATAAAACTGGATTTCTGAAGCCTTAGTTTTAGAAAACAATCGTGTTTTCAAGTGTCTGTTTTCTTTTGTTTTTGTCTCAAAAATGTCTTACGGTGGACTTTCTAACCTGCGTACATGTTGCGCCGCGACAGCTTGAAAATACCTCGGCTCTGTAGGTTGTGGACTCAAACAATAGAAAAGTAATAGAACTGGGTTCCTAGAGTGCTCATTACGTTCTGAGCAAGGGCAATAAACGATACTTAATTAGAATTGCGTAAAACGCAATGCACAATAAATGCACAACTAGGAAAGGGCGCCTTTAGACACAGTGGAACTAAAATCATTATTCCTTTACCTTTCTCTTAATTTTGTACGAATGTTTCTTTCTAACCGTTTGAAAATGCAAATTTAGTAAATTTAATATTAACCTTTTGCGAATAATTATTTGCACATATATGGACATTGCTCTTAAAAATTATATCGCGTCAACGTAAAAATGGCGACACTCATAAAAAAAATTCCTTTTATGGTGGCTGTTGTATCAGTTAGTATTTAATTTTAGAACAATTATTTTCTAAGCATCCAAGACTCAGAGGTCATCCACAACTTTATATGCAATTTATAAAAGTTTAGAAAAGAGCACTTTATTTTTTTTCGATTTTTATGAGTCGAACATGAGGTTATGGAAAATTGTACAATCACAGTTATTAATAAGAAACGCCGTTTACAATTATTTCCGCGGATATGCCCGCATCATTAGAACGTAAGATAGTACAGGTCTCACGGCCAAACGCTGATGAGAGAAATGATACTCTCAGAAAATATACGAGGGCGAATCAGAAAGTCTTTGCCCCTATTTTTTATTAGCCAAAATAAGGTACATACAGGTAATTACAAATATACGTACTATTCTACGTACCTTACACTATTTTTCCACATAGTCCCCACACCGGTTCAGACATTTGTCCCATCGCAGCACTAAATTTGAGATGCCCCTGTGGTAGAATTCGTCCCGGACTGCTGTCTTGGCTTCATCGTTGCACGTGAATCGCTGTCCTGCCAGGAACTTCTTCAGCGGACCGAAAACGTGGAAATCACTAGGGGCGAGGTCCGGACTGTATGGTGGGTGGTCCAGACTCTCCCAGTGAAATGACCGGAGCTTGTCGGCGGTTCTGATTGCATACAGTCCGGACCTCGCCCCCTAGTGATTTCCACGTTTTCGGTCCGCTGAAGAAGTTCCTGGCAGGACAGCGATTCACGTGCAACGATGAAGCCAAGACAGCAGTCCGACGGTGGTTCCACAGTCAGCCGGACGAATTCTACCACAGGGGCATCTCAAATTTAGTGCTGCGATGGGACAAATGTCTGAACCGGTGTGGGGACTATGTGGAAAAATAGTGTAAGGTACGTAGAATAGTACGTATATTTGTAATTAACTGTATTTACCTTATTTTGGTTAATAAAAAATAGGAGCAAAGACTTTCTGATTCGCCTTCGTACAAATATAGAAAAAATGAAAAGTCCAATTGCCCAAGACGCTTGAGAATGGAAGAAATGAAGAGTGATATGGTCGGTGGCTACGTTTAAACTGTAAAATCGCCAAAAGCTAATGAGGCTTTAGAAAGTAATTAGTTTCCTATTTATAACTGTGATTAATTGTGAAATTGTTCATCCAAATATACGTATCTTGCAAAGCGTATTTCGTCTATTCAAATACTCCCTAAAGCCTTAATTCAAATATTCCCTAAAGTCTTAATTCAAATACTTCCTAAAGCCTTAGTATAATCCTCGGAAATTACACGAAAATGTTATCAACACATCACACAGCCAGTTCAAGAGACATATAGACAACGCTTTCACTCTAAACTCTGAAATGAATGGGAATTCGCCAATATTGGGTTTCTCCACGCTGTGGGGTTTCTCATTTTATGAGGGGTATTTTCTAAAGTAGTTTTCCCTGAAAAATATTATTTAAAAAATGTAGGGACATTCCACGGACATTACCCAAGATAAAGGATTGCTGCTGCACGTCTACAATCACGGATAATCCACGTCGTTTGCAATTTTACCACCGTTTAAACTTTTACATGTAAATTCTTTTCGTTAGTACTTTATACTTTATTCCAAACTGTTTAAAATGCCTAAAAATTCAAATTATTACAAAACTTGCTTGGTAATCTTGGGTTAACATATTGAATTATAAAATCGACAGTTTTTTCATATTAGCCGATGATGTGGCAACAACAAGAGGTCATAAGTTCGGGTCCCACCAGGCGCCGGAAAATCATTCTTTTCTTTACGAGTAATTTAACATCTAACATATTAAGTGTTTAAACAATTGCTCTCCCTCCCTCCACCCACTCACGCGTCTGTCTGTCTATCTATCTATCTATCTATCTATCTATCTATCTATCTGTCTGTCTTTTCCTAGAAGTTGCGCGTCTAGTTTTAATAATATTTGTATGCTTCATATTCCAAGCCTGATATATGGGTCGTTTGGAACGAGACCGACGGCTTAACGTAATTCCGAGCCGCAATACCACCACATACATAAACAACCAAGCTTACAGAGACTCGAATCCATCCAGAGTTCTAATTTTCTTTAATATCAACGTTTAATAGCAACGTCTTTAATAGCAACGTTCTTTAATAGCAATGTCTATCATGCCGTTACCCCGAGTTTGATTACCATGGTATTGTAGAACACGCGCTTTTTCTCTGACCACCGTAGACCTGGGTTTGATTCGCTAAGCAATAGCGATCCGGATTTCTCAGGAAACTACAAGTCCTGTCGTAGCATGGCCCTAGCTGTCCTTGCGCCATAAATGACACAAACAAAGAAATGTAATCCAGTTCTACAGTAGCGCAGAATTGACGCGTTCGTCTGTCTGTGCCGTTTACCTAGGAACCCGGGTTCAATTCCAATGGTCCCGTAGAATGCATGCCGTTTTTCCTTCTCACCGTAGTTCGGAGGTTACCTAGGAAAGAAAGGTTTGGACTCCTCGGAAAATTGTAGGATCCGGCGTAATATGATCTTAACTGACCTTACGTCGTAAAATAGAGGAAGCCCTAGCCCAGCTGCATAGGCGTACGTGGGAAGTTCGTAAGGAGGGGTTATAGGATCAATAGGGGGGCGGGGAGTTTCAGAGCTACAATTCGCATATTCCTATGTTAAATATACAAAATTTCATTGCAATGGAGTTATAACCTCTAAACGAGTTCAAACGCATTTCTACGTTGCAGTACTTTTTGATGCACTCTGTAATTTAATATAAACAAAAGCAAAAAAATCCATAAAAATATTTGCATTAAAGTAGCAAATAATTAATGAAATTTATTTTTATTCCTTATAAATTTAAATTAAATTACTGGAAGCGTTGCTCTCCTCCACATCTCAATAACTCGACATAACTCCATGTAGTGTCAAGTAGTGTCGATTTATTAAGACTCAACTACAGTTAATTTTCCTTTTCCGACGGCTGCACCCTTTGACCCTTCAACCTTTTGGTGTACAACAGTTAATCCGCCAAATAACGCGAAATTGCCAGTCCTTCATTTGAATACCGTAGAACAAGGGTTTTCAACATTTTTTCAGTCCAAGGGCCAATTTTTCTTGTTCCCATAGGCCCGCGGGCCGCACTACGGTATCAATAATATTAGGACTAAACAAATGCGGCTCAAGGGGTGCGCCCCCCCCCCTGGATCAGCCTTTGTTGATAGTTTTTCCTTAAGTCCCTATATTAGTTTTGCATGCCCACCCAAAAATATTTTCTGCTGTCTGTCTTTGGGACTGAATATATACAATATAAAAATACGCATAAAATACAATATAAAATACAATATAAAATATGTATAAATACAATTATAAAATACAATATAAAATACGTATAAAATAATAACATAAAAATACGTATAAAATACAATATAAAATACGTATAAATACGTATAAAATACAATATAAAAATACGCATAAAATACAATATATATACAATATAAAATACGTATAAAATACAATGTAAAATATGTATGGAAGCAAAAAACATTTACAATACTTTTAGTTATTAATATGTAAAGCGAAATCAAACCTTTTAGCGAGATTTTTGCCACTGCTTATTTTCAATAATCCTGCTAATATCAGGTCTTATTTTTGAATTTTGGATATTGCAACCCTGTGTCTGTTTCTAAAATGGACGTCAGTTATTCTGGTCCTAACTTTTCATTTTATCAACTTCATTTTTGAAGACTGAATTCTGGTTTGCAGACGCATTGGCGTACGCAGTGGGGGGAGGGGGGTTGTAATTCATACTGCAATAAAATTTTGTGTATACACATATGGATATATTGAGTTGTAGCTCTGTAACCCCCACAATTGTAAGTCTGTAACCCCACTGTCAACTTTCTATGTTAGCTTATGCGCAGTTGTAAATGCTTCAGAATAGTAACGTTTTCAGAGCATGCAGTCAGATAGTGGGGAAGATGTTCATATCAGCATATTCAAAATAAAAATTGACGAGCCCTGAGATGACTTTTTTTTAAATCACTGTTGCACTGCAAATCGATAAAACTACACCTAGTGCCCATATACGCTAGAAAATTAAATCAAAATATGATTGAGGGGAAACCTTGTGTTACTTTAGTTCTATAGTGTTTTAAGATATTTATTACGAAATGTGAAAATGACAACAGAATAAAATATATAGATTTCAGACTCCAAGGGAGCAGGGACGTTATTTTTATGTGAAATAATTTGTATTTTTTCGTGAGTCAGCGGGACACATAAAACATGTCGGAGGGCCGCATGCGAGCTGCGGACCGTGGGTTGAAGACCCCTTCCGTAGAGCCTCTAGAATTCTAAGTTGACGCATCAGCCGCCATTTTGTTGTAGAATTCCGGTTTCATTTACCTCAGCAATAAAGGTTTTCCACATTGGCGCAATGATCGCTGTTTTGGCATAAAAATAATCCACAATCCGCGATTATCCGACGAATGTAGCCATTGACGCAATGTTTAAAATGATGCCAATTTGCAACCATAATTTAGGCATCAAAATGGCAAATGTACTAGCTCCCTTTTTTTAGGAGCTTTAGTGTGCACCATATTAGAAAAACCGATATCATCCCGGCCCACAGTGCTCAGCCAGTTTTAAAAGTAGCACCTACTCGAAAACTACGCTCACTGAGAGTAAATTTTGAAGTTTATTATAGAGAATTAAACAGCACTGAGAGATTAAACAACCGAGAAATTAAACAACACTAAGCGTCGCTCAGTGTTGTTTAATTCCGGTGAAAAGGCGGGAACGTGTTTATAATGATGGTCGGTCGTGGACCTAATAGTATTAATTTTTAAATTATAATGATGAGGACGTAAATATAAAAATAGTAATGTATGTATTTAAATGACTTCGTTTTGTTTCATTATTATTTTTATTTCATTGTTTATGAAATTTTAGTTATTAAATATTTCTTAATTCTGTTTAATTTTCAGAACTTTGGAAATATACATTTCGCGAATTATGAAATAACTTAATATAATCGAGGCATATAAAAATATATATTTTGTTTTACTTCAATAAAACGTATTTTGCTGCGAAAAAAAAAGAGACTACATGAGGCAAACGCAAAACTAAAATTTGGTACCTTCTTTTGGCGGAACCGTGGCGAAAATTTGGAGAAATTGGCGATAATTTATAAAGTCGGATAAATCTTTATCGAAATACTCTTGCAAATAAAATTTATCTTCCTCTTCCAAATAGATCTTATATTCGGTCAAGATGTTCACCAGATCTTGGAAACGAACCTTCCCTTCTTGTTTCCTGTCGTACCGGTGAAGATGTTGCTTGATCATACCTAACCGTTTGCTGATCTGTTTACTGATTTTTCGGTAAATGGTGCACAAATAAGGGAATGCGTTGAAAGCTGCGTCTCGCTGCTTATTGCCTGTTTGGAATGGGGTAGATGGTTCCAGGGATGGCGTCTCCTCGCTCTTCTTTCCTGTATTTGGTGAACAAAAGGAAAAGTGTGAGAATTGAAAAATGAAAAATGGCAATATAGGTATCTTTTGTATGTATGAATGTAATAATAAATGTTTGCTCCATACCACTAGTCAATTATTCAGTGACATTGCAAAGTTCTGCGGATGGATGGATGGATGGATGGATGGATGGATGGATGGATGGATGGATTCCATATCTCGGAATATCATTCTTCCCTAGTTTTGTTTTCTTTTTTTTTATTTGCAGCAGCATCGATATTGTTACAGTCTAAGTCTACCAATTTGAGTCTGCAATACCCCCACTAAAACCGTGAAATTCTCTCCCCTGGTTCAGAACCTATATTTTGGTTGATTGCACCATACTTCTTTTGTCTTGATCAATGGCGACCATTTTAACCCAGTTTATTTCACCCATTACAAATTTAAATCTTTCAGTATTATAAATAATGTCATAAATTTTTCCTAATTCTCTATTTAAAAAAATATGCATTTTATTAATTAATAATTATGACACTTATTTCTACTGCTTGCTTTTAGTAACATGAACTCGATAACTCTGAATCGCTGAAGATTTAAATCATATTGTATGCTCCCCCTGCCTTTTAATAATGATACCTAAGGTGTTATAAACTGAATAATTACAGGCTCATTTCTTGGAAATTATTTCCAGAACAAAAGCAATTTCTCTAATGGTAAACCAAATCTACACAAAAAATACAAGTCATCGATTCAAATGTTAAAATTACCTTTTGCTTCAAACCGCTTATCCTCCAGTGGTGATTCGCATCTTGATTTTACTTCCAATGGCTGATCTTCGTCTTCACCTGCTTCCATCAGCTTACTGTACAGCAGACAACCTTTCTTATCTTTGGGTAGTATTTTCCACAAGTCCTCAAATTGCTCCATGTTTGTCCTCATGACGTACTTGTCGATAATAGCTTTCACGTCGTCCTTGTATGCATAACCCAAGTTGCAAGGATCAACTTTGTGAAAATCTTTTAACATCTTGTTACCTTTGGATTTGATCGAATCCTTAAGCTTCTCCTCAATATTACCGCTTGGTCCTTCCTCCATTTCAGGACGAGGTTGATCCAATATTTTCCCAACGATCCTAATCCAATTGCGAGAAGTGCCTTCTTCACCCATTTTCTTAAATTGCTCAAGAAATCGGATGTAGAATACTCTGTTCGCTTGAGTTTCAAATGTGTCCGAAATTTCTTCGAGCTGTCGTTTTGTAAACGGGAAGCAAAACGTAGTGAGAATGGATTTAAGTTGGTCTGGATGTATCAAACCACAATTGTCCGGATCACAAGCCTTCAATGCATGTTCAAACGTTTTCTTATTTCGATTGAGACAGTATTTCAATTTCTTCATAAGTTTTAATCCGGTTAAGTTAGCACACGCAGATCCTGCTGATTCTATAATTAATCCTAGATCTTCAGGAGAAGGTTCAGAAGCTATGGGTTGGCAAAAGCGATTCAAAAAATCTCGATAGTTAATTGTTTTAGATATTGGAGTGGTGTTTAAATTAAGTCGCGACACAAGTTCCTTGCAGAGGCCTTCTGACATTGGCATGATGAAGATATTCAAGGTACTACAAAGATCTTTTAAGGCGATTTGACCTTTAGATTCCAAATCAAATATTGGTAGCATTTTCATCAGCAACTGCCTACATTCACGGATTTTTAATAAGAAAAAATGTTGAATGTCATTAATGGTCATTCCTTGGATCGACGGATCATTTGTTTTTCCAATAAGAGATTTGGCCCTCGCTTGAGGATACCCTGGGTCATTCGCTGGAAAGATTTTGATGCAGGGTTTTTCCCAAAACAGGTTACTCTGCTGGTATATGCTAGGGAGTTGAGCTTCAATGCGTTCTGTGTTGACTCCCAGTCTAATTAGAAATTCTGCATAATTCAGTAATCCGTTATCTGGGGATACATATCTTGACCAGAGTTTAGCGAAATCGTCTTTGGGGATCTCAAAACAATAGTTTTGAAGAATGCCTCTGAATTCACCTTTTGTGACGAATCCATCGCCATTTTTATCAAACATCTGAAACGATCGCACGACGTACTGTAGATCAGGCAACAACTGGTTTCGAATCATCACTTCCAGATCCTCTATAGTTGAATATTTCTTTGCTGAACTTTGGGGTTTTGTAGGATGAGCAAAATCACCGCTTCCAATGTCCGAGAAAAATTCAGCGTAGTTCACCATTCCATGCTCATCAGCAGGCAGGTTTCTTAGCAGACAGGTGATCTGAGACTTGGTCATGGGCATACAGAACATGTTGAGAACTTCAGAAAGCTGACTTTTTGTCATTGTACCCCTTCCTTTAACATCATAATTTTTACAAGCATTTCTCAGTTCCTTGTTTTTATTTTGAATGTGTTTACATAAAATCTGCTTAAGAGTGCTAATCGACATATTGGAATCGGGTTTACTCGGAGGCAAACTGTGAATTGAAGATGCGTTTGTCTCAGAACTGATGACAGCCGGAACTGGACTGAAGCACCTTGCTGTGGTAACATGTGGATCTCCATATTCTCCCACATCTTGACGTGTGCTTGATGCTGAAACTCCATTCTTACGTCCAAAGCTGTATTCAGAATGGGCTGGACTTACCACCGAGTTGGAATCCTTGGAACAGTTGCAATCTGAGTCGCACACCTTATCGCAGCAACTACAGGAATCACATGAACTCCGAGCTAATCTACTTGTACAGGAACATTTTTCGCTGGAACAGTTCGTGCTGCTGCATTCGCATGCGGCATGAGAATGTGTTGACATTTCAATTTTATTTATTCTCAAAGATTTATCCGCTCTTCTCTAGAAATGGTATTTTTTAAAACAGCTGAAACAACCTGCAGAAGACAACAAATATATGATTAGTTTTTAATAAATTCATATAATCGGGGGATGGCAAACATAAATAAAGATTTCTGCTTGTTCCCTTAGTCACGTTTTTTTTAATTATTAAGTTATTTCAAACGTACAATTTATTATCCATCTGAGTTGTTTTCAATTAGTGTATCACTTTCTTGATTAGCTCATATTCCTGCATAAGAGAACTGGTTAAGGTATGTATAGAATATAAATCGTAGAAATGAACTATAAAAAAAAAATTTTCCAAAACCTAACATGTTTGACTATCTATGGCTTTTTCGATGTCAGATAGTTGTTAGATAGATGTCAGGTAGTTCGATGTCCGATAGCAGGGCTTAAAACGAAAATTGTCACGAACCGAAACACCGTCCCGATTTTCCCCAGTATATTTCAAGCCCTGGATGGTAGTACATACAACATCCAATAATACTATAACGTATCTCTAAGGAATTATACGCTCAGAAACGCAGCCGTATCGATAGGGGGTGCAGACGAAGTGGCAGAGGTTAAAAGCGATGGGTCAGCCACATCGCAGTATTTACGGTGTCAGATAAAGGCGGCCATTTGTCTGCCGTTCAGCCTAGGGGCACCACAATAGGCGACTGACAACACCTCACGATACATAAATAATGAGGCTTACTTGGAAATCAAACCCTAACTCAGCGAGTCAGAAAGTGATGGACATGATCACTAAGGTGCTCGTGACGGAAGGGCAAATACGGCAGCTTTAAAAAATCCCGTACGCATCCGTACGTATATAACGTATACCTTACTAAGCATTATTATATCTTATTGCTAAGAATTCCTTTTCCATGAGGAAAGATATAATTGCACTAATTATTTAAAACAGTTTATAATAATTATTGAAAAGTTAATATGGTTGCCTATCATTCAACCGGCCTGGTACGTGGACGAGATCTATCACTTTTTTCGCGAATACGGTTTCCACACATGGTTCTAATTACTTGAGGCAAGGATAAAGTACTTGAAGTAAAAATTCAAAAGAGTGCCTCTTCCGATACGTAAAAAATATTATTTTTTAACATTCATTGTTTAAAATTACTTTATTTCTATATTCTTTTTTACTTTGAGAGATAAACATCTGCCTAGAAACCATAGGCGTGGGCAGGAAGTTCGTAACGGAAGGGAGTTACAGGCTCAATATGGGGCCACAGAGCTACAAACTCCACATATTCATGTGATTTATATAAATTTCATCGCAATGGAGATTACAATCCCATCAACACCCCTTGCG
>QLNU02003225.1:44612288-44628271 GCA_006491805.2 Dysdera silvatica | reverse complement strand
ACATATATATAATCTTTTAAATTACTCGTGCAGGTCTGTTGAACTCATTGCTTTTCCTTCATATTACTAAATTTCGAAAGCTTCGATCGAAATTACGTAAAGATTGAAACCTTCTCTTTTAATCTCCTCCACCCTCGTCCTTTTCCATCTATAGAATTAATCCCTAAAACTGTCGTTTCCAGTTGTTTGTGATGACATAAGCTCCTGACATGTGTCACTTGTGTCTGTAGATTTCGCTTGTGGCTGATGTCGTTTTCCTATACGCAAAATAAGTTTCAATAGCCTCTATTATTAGACGAAAGTTGGGGCACAACCTTTAAATTTAACACAATAACTATAAATATTTTCTGTGGGCTTTCGAATAGAAAGCCCTTTTAGTATTTGCATATAAATATAACATTTCCCAAATAGATATTTAGTGCATACTTCTATAATAGTAACACACATACTTAATGTTGTAGATTTATCTATTTAGTACCGTAAATTTAATTAATTTTTCTTCATTTATGCCTATAACTTTAAGCACACCACCGTTATAACTTTAATATGTATTACAATTGTATCGATATTTTTAATATATAATACAGTTGTATCTGTAACTTTAATATACATATATATATAATTTATTTATTATATACTTTAATTTAGTGTAAATTAATAATGCTAATATGCGTATTAATATGTATGCTACAATCATATCTGTAATTTTAATATATGGTGAAGTTATATTTATAAATTTAATATATACTACAACTGTATCTATAACAACGCATTTTATTTGTATTTTTACATCCATTGTAATTTATTCATTACATTATTTGCTATTACATATTGTATCATTTATTCATATTACAATTACCTAAAATTATTAAGATCTAAATTTTTTTGAGGAGGAAAATTTTTAATAAAAATTGTTTAGAAGAGTTTAAGTTAAAATTTCGTATCTTTTTTTATTTATAAAATATGTAGCTAGATTTATCACATGTTCATTAATTAATCCTATTATTTAGCGTATATAGGTTTATGTTCATGATTTAATTAAGTGCCTTTTAGTTGCTGTTTATGCATTAATGAAGTGTTTATTAATTAAAGCTTATAAATTAATTCTTGGTTTATAAAATAAATATTTGTTTATAAAATAATAATTTATTTGTGAATTAGTCATTCATTTATAAATTGTCCATTCATTCATTAATTACTGTTAATTAATTAATTAATTAATGCAGTCGAGTTCGATATCAGCCAAATTTAATCCAAGCAAAAGTATTCATTCATTGCATTTACAAATGCTGTACAAATGGAGATTGAGATGAACAGATATATGGGTAAGATATATTTACATAAAATTAGATGTAATTCATTATTGTGTCAGTACCACCAATTTGGCAACAAATGCACTAATTTAGCAAAAAAAAAGACCTTTTCCTTAAAAAAAAGCGCATCTTTCTCAGCTTCAGACGGATTTAAAAAACTTTTTTTCATAGATTTTAAATTTACGTTTTTTCTTTTTGAGCTTTCTTAGCCTTTCATTTTAGATTCATTTAACAGTTTAATCAAGCTTCTTATAAAATATTAGTTATTTAGCACTTTTATAGGGATATTTAAAAGACCCATATACGGGATTTAAAACGGTGTTTTTGTTGAAAAAGGGCAAGATTTTGATGACAGCAGATTTTTCTTCCACAAAGGATTTTACATTACTGCTTAATTTAATTTATTTAAATTAAATTAAATTAAGCTATAATTTAATTTATTTTAATTTACATTATAACTTAAGTTAATAGTGTTGCTTAAATAGAGGGTTTAACACCCAAAACGCCTTTATTGCATACGATCCTGGATATTCAATTCATATTCTTCAAGTAAGCCTCTTGTATTTGGTTTCGTCAAACTAGAAAACTATAAATTATAAGAATTACTTTACAATGAATTTAATTATTTTACGAAGAGCGTATTGATCAGATATCAAATTATTGTTTTTGAGTTATAAATCATAATAATAACTCCTCTCCCTCTTGTTAAATCTAATTCTCAAAAGTTCTGTATGTTTACCCTTCCTCATTCTTTCGTACATTTTGATCAACATACAGTATCTGTAGAATTATCCTCCTTCTTCTTTCGCTTTGCCATTTCCCATGTTATATGGGGTCGGCGTTATGGTCCTTTAATCTTCTCTTCCACAATCTTCTATCCAATGCCTCTTCTCTACTCCATCCATACTCTTCCAGATCTTCCGTCACTTTATCCTTCCATCTCAGCCGTGGTCTTCCCCTCTTCCTCTTACCCATTACCACCAGCTTATCCAATATCTTTACCACATATTCCTCATTTCTCCGCTCCATATGCCCAAGCCATCTTAACCTATGTTCTTGTATTTTTCTTCCTATGGGTCCAACCTTGACCGTACCTCTAATTAGGTTATTCCTTATTTTATCCCTCCTTGTAACAGTATTCATCCACCTCAGCATTTTCATCTCAGCCACTTCCATCTTCCTTTCATGCGCTCTTGTAATTGGCCAAGTCTCTGCCCCGTATAACATTGCAGGTCTGACCACAGTTTTGTACAATTTTCCTTTCATCCTACCGCTTACTTTCCTATCACAGAGCACTCCACTCATCTTTCTCCAATTTAACTACCTACACTGGATTCTGTGTTGTATCTCTGTGGTCATAACTCCATCTCAGCCTACAAAGACACAACACAATCTGTAGATTTGTTCTAACGGCAATATTTTATGTCTCATGATCTAATTTTCCAAATCTAATTCATTATTACTAGCTATTAATTCGATTACCCTATTTTACAAATTCTTAATATGCTGCATTAACTGTTCTCAAATTACCCCAAACGCTATTAAAGTATACTAAATGACTATCATAGAATGATAGAATTCAATACTTATTTTTTGTGGTACGTCTTTACTTATTCTTTTAGTTATTCTGTCAATGTGGTAGTTTAAATTTAATTTTGATATAAGTTGTACTCCTCAAAATTCAATCTGTCCACTATTTCTATTTTATTTTTGTTTGTTTCCATTACCTTGTCTATATCTTTTCCGGTAATTATTAAAGCTTACATCATAATTATATAAATATTATGTCCCCGTATACACATTTATGTATATATATATTAATATAAGAGTATATAAGTAACAATAGTATAATTATTATTAATGTAATAATTATATTTTAAATTATTTAAAATTTTCAACGATTTAATTTTTTTAATTTATGAAATATCTACTTCGTTTAAAACTTACATACTTTTATACTAGTTTACAAGCGTTCAGATGCCTACTTGTTGTCATAGTTTATATCGATCTCTTTGTAAACAGAAAGTAATAATAAAAATTATAGTATGAACGAGAAATAACTTTCTGGCGAATTTAATTATTTTTCGTTAAAAACGTGACTAATCTGTAGTCTTCAGATCCCTTGACTATTTTTGTTTGTTTGGATTTTTTATGGCGCAAGAGCATCTGGGCTATACTGCGTCAAACATGGTAGGGCCATTTTTGAAACGCCGGATATTACTAGTTGCAATCATTGCACCTGTTGCAACCTTATGTGATCATATCCTTACTTTTTTACTTTTAATTTCCTTTTTAATTTCTTTTTTTACACTTTTAATTTTCTTTTTAATTTCTTTTTCACACTTTTAATTTCTGATTACACTTTTAACTTCTTTTTAATTTCTTTTTTTACACTTTTAATTTCCTTTTTAATTCCTTTTTACACTTTTAATTTTCTCTTCCTTTCAATTTCCACTTCATGACCGAGCACTCGTATTTATCGTACCCTGTATATACATATGTATATACAGGGTACATATACATATGTATGGAATGGTAGTCCTGTATACCATCCCCCCCTCCCGAATTAAACCTATAATTTGCCGTCTAAACTTTCTATGTCAGTCAGTTCTATA
Organism: Dysdera silvatica; assembly: GCA_006491805.2. Classification (NCBI taxonomy): domain Eukaryota; kingdom Metazoa; phylum Arthropoda; class Arachnida; order Araneae; family Dysderidae; genus Dysdera; species Dysdera silvatica. The sequence continues at coordinate 44,624,343 of QLNU02003225.1, read as the reverse complement.
AGTCGATTTAAAACGAAAAACGATGTCTTCGAGATCATTTACAGAATAATATATGCCTTCTTCGTTTTAAGCATGCTTGTTGCTCATGTATTTGGATTTTTTAAATTTGACTTATAAAAGCTTTGCGATTTGCATTATAATGTAAAAAGATGTGGACGAAAAAGTACAAAGCTTCGAAAATGAAGGCCTTATTCTTTGCAACGTTTTCAGAGATTTAAAATTTGAAAAATGATTGATAAATCTAAAGAAATATTCGAAATATTTTCGGAGATTTCTATTGAAATTTTCTTTATTGTATATTGAGGTATATGAGATCCCGAAAAGCTTTTCAAAATGGAGGCCACTGGATGTAGAAGAGAGTTCTCCATCTTCTCTTCTGCATTCGTTTTGCTCCCGAAAAGTAATAAGATTTTGAAAAATGTTTCGACATTTCTGTGACAGTAGTTGTAGGAAAAAAAGGAGTTTGATAAATAAATTTGAATTCAATTTCTTTACTTTTATTTTATTTTTGCATTTTTCGAGAACATCAAAAGATATTGCAGTCGAATTTCATGTTTCGTTCGGGCTTAGAAAATGTAATTATGTTCTTTCGGTCTTCCCTTTTTCTTTTCTTTCATGGTCAAGATATATATTTAATATTGCATTAAACAATGATATATTGCGACTAAATAATTTTTAGAATCATGATTTTGCACTCAAAGAAAAATTTAATTGACAGTTCACATTAGAGTAGACAAATTAAGATCATGTGAAAAAACATTATTTCTATCGTTCACGAGTGTGCACAGCAGATGTACTTGCAAACACACTGACAACCTCTGCGTTCGTTAATCATGCAGAAAGATTAAGGGAAAGGTGGCTATAATTGGCAGTGCTATATTGCGAGTGGTAAGATATATCCTGTAATTCTGTATTGTGGGAGGTTAAAAGTCAAAGGAAAGTCGAGAATTATATATGTACCACTAGCATTCGTTATTGAAAAAGCAGTGCTCGAAATCATAGGTGCAGTCGTATCCAATACAAGTTAATTAAAACATTATGAGAAGTCCGACATCAATTTTTATGTTTATTCAAAGTGAAAAATAATAGTTTTTCACGCAGAAGACACGAAAATTAACAAGTAATCTCCAGAAAAACAGTAGTTCAAAGGCAACTTATCAGAAGGATATTTCTTATGCCTATTCCTTTTGAAGACGCTCTCATATTATTATTAATACTGGCAATAATTATTGATAATTTTTTTGTAAATAAAACTAGATGTAGATTCCGATTATCCGATGTAAATAAAACTAGATGTAGATTCCGATTATCCGATGTAAATAAAACTAGATATAGATTCCGATTATCCGACTTCAATTGAACCAGATGTAGATTTCGATTATCTAACTTCAATGGAACTAAACTTAGTTTCCAATTATTCGGTATAAACGGAACTAGAGGTAAATTATATAATCGTGACTCTACTGTATTTCGAAATTCAATAAACGTATACATGTCAAAAATGTAACTTCGAGATACCTCCGGCATTTTATTAAATATTTCACAAAACTTCTCTCGTCTAAATATTTTCAATTTATATCCATTCTATTTGTATTCGAACGTGAGATTAAACTCATAAGGGTAAGGTAGATGGATATTTTTACTATCCATTTCCTCTAAAATCTATTCCAACAACATGAAATTTTAGCCCGTATCTTATTAAATTGAGATCGAATTTCACTATGGTTCGAATTTAAATACCCTATGATTCTCTAGTAATATTAGATTTAAAAAAAATTTAAACCCAATTTCACTTCTTTTTCTCTTATTACAACTTTGCCGGCAAGTTGAAAATAAGCGACATTCGAGCAAACAAATTGGCTAGATTGGTATTTGAAACGTCAAATATTAGACCTAAAAATATGAGCACACCTCATTAAGGGGAGAAAACTGAAAAAGAGTTCTAATAAAATACTAATTACTATGAAAAGAGATGGATTTCCTCAATAACAGAAAATTTCTTCAAGGTGAACAAGATGACATTTTTAGAAATGACGTGTCGCAATTGTTGGCGATGGTTTAAACGACCAATTTATTTGGCGGTAAATTCATTACTTAAATTGCAGACAAACTTTCATTTCAAAGGGAAGTCATCGAAGAACTCAAGTGGGAGGCGTGTTGCAAATAAACTTTGAATTACTTTCAAATACACCATGCCAAAATTATAAATCATCAAATGTAAGAAATTTGGTGAGCGAATATACAGCTGAATTAACGGTAAGTTAATTATAATAAGTTAATAAATCACTAATATTAAAATAGCTAATAGTAAAACAGACAGAAAAATAAATGTTATTTATTAATAATAATCTCATGGTTCAACAACAATATTAATCAACGGTTATTGGCGTATGTCCCACCGAACGCAGAAATATTTATTTTCTTTCGAACGTTTCACCATCTAATCACGCCATAACATCGGCGCTGGTATCACTACGCCAATAAACGTTGATTTATATTGTTGTTTAATTTAATCTGCGTAGTGTTCGATTTATATAAAAAATCTCATGGTTGTTAAATAAGTGGCAAACCACATATACTTCAAAAAAGAAAAGAATCTAATGACAAAGAAACGAGGCATAATACATACCTCAAAAACACGTGGTTGTTTCTTTCATCAGTAATAAAAACTTCGTTTCTACTTCTGTATTTGTAGATAAAGTATATTCGCAATGCACTGCATAGCAATCATCAGTGCATAACACCAACTTCTCATAGACTGAGTCATTCTGGTTATATTAGGAAAGTTAAGTATTCTCTGAATGCAAACAAAATTTCAACATTCTTTCAGTCAATAATGGAACATCATCGAGCACTCTTCCCTGTTATTGGAAAGCCATTCTTTGTACCAATTACAACTCCACGCAATATCTATATCAGATTTCACAGACATAGGCTTGGAACCTTTTATACCATCGATTTGCTATTCCGTACTGGAAAATCACAATCGCCACTTTGACTTCAACGCACTGAAGGTATGGTTGAAACTACAGAACATCTCTTCGTACACTGCCATGCTTTCCGATTGTTAAGAGGAGACCTCTTTCAAACCTGCTCACAACTTGGCCTTCCTGTTCCGCCGGATTTTAAGCAACTTTATGGGATTCACACTTCCCCACAGACTATGTGCTCTGTTCTACAAGCTGTCTTTCTCTCGGGTGTTGGGTGCTACACTTAGCCCTGGACTCTGATCTCCAAATGGAAATTCTACCTCATCTCTTGGATTATGACCCTTCCTCTCCTGGAAACACAGTGCCGCTTGCTCGGCCAACATTTCCAGATTATTTATTTATTTATTTTTGAAGACAAAACAACAACAGATAAATTATACACTCAACAGTGCGTTCTATGATTAATGATCTATGTTTTGTGGTGCGTTTATCGCCAACCGTTATAGAATTATTCACGTCTTTCTTTTTCACTCTTATAGAAGTCTTTTGCCCTTATATCCAGGAGCACCAAGCACCCCAGGTGCGGCGCTGTCGGCCACCACCCTCACAGCATAGGCGGCTCGCTAGCGCAGACTCATCCCAGCCCGCCAACACCTGCTGCTCCTTCCCCTGCCTTTCGTCAGCTCTGTTTATAACGAAACGTTTTTTTCTATTCTATTCTCGGTAAAATGTTAGAACACGCTACCACCGCCAATAAAATGATTTGGCGCGAATGATTTGAATGCGCAAATGGTTTGAACGGATGTCGTTGGCGAGAAACCGGTACCGTGTTCTAAAATTTAACTCTATTCTCTTTCTATCTTACCACGCTCTTCCCTTTTAAATGAATGATTATGGTTTGCATCTTTAAATACCAAATTTACGTTTTTAAAGTCACTTTTGATGATTGCTAGTTCGTTCGCAAACTTCATTTTGCACTTAAGGCAGCCATTCTGCTTCCTGGTAATTCTGAGAAGACAACTTCGAATTGGTAACAAACTCATAGCTTGACAGATTTTTCTTCATATTTAGTTTCGTTGGCGACCATTTTATTTATTTTCGGTTTTACTTCTATTTTTTTTTATCTTTCTAGTAACTGTTAACTAAGATGGCAAACAGTTATGGGATTAGTATAACTAAAATTCGGTGAACTTCGCCAAAAAGATAAACCGTGGCAACCCTAACTTTTAATTGGACAATTTTGTTCATTTTTTATCTTTTTCTCCCGGCAACATTCGTTAGAAAACGCATTGTTAAACCTTTGCAAAATCACCTCCTTTAGTGAAATTCGATTTTAGTTCAATATTCCCTCTCTCACCTTGGTAATATTTTAAAATATGCATCCTTAAAACTTTTCCTCGTTCATTTAAATCGTTCATGAGTCATTCTTTTAAGCCATTCACTCATTCATGGAATAGGAATTGGACTGACCATTGTCCTTCACCGCATGAAAACAGAAATTAGAAAGATTTTGCTCTAAGTGCTTTCAGATGCTTTAAGAATAACTCATTCACATTCATTTTAATGAATAATTATTCTCATTATTATAGTCGCCACACACCTCTAATTATTATTAAGTCTGATTTCCATTGTTGCCATGGATAATCATAATGCATAGTTGTATCAGTCGTTCCAAAAAGTAAGTAAATAAAAATAAATGAAATTAAATCAATGCGAGTATCTTTATGTAACTCACTGGCGCCTTTTGACGTTTAGGTAGTGATTAGTGTCCTAAATTTTGACATCCTCTTTCAGGTCTTGGTGCCCATATACACCTTATGACGAACTTTTCAATATTAGTGCTTGTGGGCTATGAGCTACAATGTTTTTAAAAATGCTGCTTATATATATTTCGGTGATAGTACAGATGAATCCCATGCTTTGTCGCCAACTCCTTCCGATGAAGTCGCCAAAACTTGTGCTGTACTCTTGAAATGGACTGGAAAACTTTTTGAACGCATATCTCCGCCCCTTATATGCGCGCTCAGCACATGCGCGTTCGTTGCGAAGCGGATAAGTGTAGCGTCTTCGTCGCCAATTTTTCTATGATGGAGATCGTTTTCTGGTGTATCTCGTGTGCTGTAGCGTTTGGAAATGGGAGAACAGCTGATTTTTTTCCCCATGAAGGAATTCCGTCGGCAAATAACACCATTTCGATTCATACTTTGCGGAGTTAATGTGGAGACGGCGTCGTGCCGACAAGTCGGAGAACATGTTTCCAGATTTCGTGACAACCATTAAAACGACCTTCCCACCCCTTACCCGACGTCGGAACATAGATAAGTACTTTAAAAAGCATTTTTTTAATAAAAAATTAACGAATTGAAGGAGTTTCGCAATAGATTAATGAGATAGATCTCTCGCTAGCGCTCGGATGCTCTGTGGTTATTTTTTTCTATGCAAGCAGAAGGGTTTTTCTTAAACAAAGAATGAACGAATTAGAGGGATTTCACTACGTGTTTTGTGGTCCACCAATGTGATAGGTCCCTCGTTAACGCTCGGGTGCTCTGTGGTCATTTTTTTAAGCGAACCAACAGACAAGCAAAAATTTTGGACACTTAGGCAAGGGAGTAATATGCAGTAACGCCGTGTTTTTATATTAAAAGGGTTGAATCAGTATAACACAAATAGGTAATCCGTTTGTAAACAAACATGGCGACCGGAAATGAAGCAAACACGCAAAAGACGCATTGTGATGACGTGGTGGTTGTTGCCGTGTCTTGGCGACAAAGCAAGCATGGGATTCATCTGTACTGTGACCCATATTTCATATTTGTTGGGCAACTGGCACTCTTAACAAAATTAATGCTTGTTTTAAATCAGTGGTTCCCAACTCAATTTAACCCACCGACTACTTTTGTACTTTAATTGTACCCGCGGACCACTTTTCCACTTCAATTGTACCCGCGGACCACTTTGAAAAATTCTCACGAGCTGATTGCAAGACCTTAATTAAAAAGGGACCCGGGTCCTTTTTTGGGGGAAATGTGTTTGTAAATTCGTCCGTTGCCAAAAAAAGAAAGAAATAATGAACAGAAAAAAAAACAAAATTTAATGGTAATATAGTCGAACCTCGTTAAGACGAATTACTTTTAATACAAACAGTTTTCTGAAGTTCTATTAAATTGTAAAATACTACAAATATACCATCAATTTCATTTTTATATTTAATAATAATAATAATATTTTTATAAGTATTTTTTTTAATCGTTTTTTTAAATAATGACCCGTCTAGCGGACCACTTGGGACTCTTTGGCGGACCACCAGTTGAGAATCACTGTTTTAAAGAGTCTAGGTCCAAACAAATGACGATGGGCATAGCAGCCAAAGGAAAAGAATCTAAATATGCGTTAACAGTAAATTATGATGTATATAGACATTCACAATTACACTTCCCAGTCGATTGCTGGCTATCCTGGGGCATTTTTGTAATTAACTTATACCTGCTATATTTAAGATATGGAAATCGAGTTCTCAAAATATTTGCAGATGCCTCAGGCTTTGCCTCATCCATAACCAGATTGTATTTCCACTGTTATCCCGTGTTCAGTTGTTTAAGCGAAAAGTTTATAAAAGTATTTACACTTGTTTCTCAAAAACTAAAGGCGATTTAAATAAATTACTTAAAATAAGCGAATTAGTTTCGAAAAAGTTAATTACTTACCTTAGAAGCCGCTGGAGGTTCTTTGTTCAAGGAGGTACTGCAATGAGCGATGCATTGGAATTTGAACTTTTTCCCAGATTGTTGAAAAGCATTCACATCTGAATCCCAACTTATTTGTTTTGTTCCAAAGTTGGGACGCTCGAGTCACGCGTTATTAATCTTGTTTTAAAATTATTGACAAATATTTTATTTTTATAAGTTCTTGTTTTCGAGTGGTCAGTTGATGTGTTTCATGAAATGATTTTTATTTACTGGCTGAATTCTGATATGATGTTTCTCCTGTTTTTTTACGCATAAACACGGAATGTGTTGTTCATGATTTTGCAGTCGTTTATGTTGGCATAAAGCAAGCCTGCTTTATTTAATTTTTTCTGTTTTCTAAAATATATCTATGTGATTTAAGTCAAATACAATCAGAGCATGTCTCAGTCTGAAGATGAACTCAAGTCAGAACTGTATGCGGATGAGTTCGTAGAATCCGCTACGCCTGGAATCCGAGTCAGGTTGACCTCCCTGTTACCGAATGACATTCCACATGTCCATCAGTACAGCCCACAAGGGAATTCCTATGTCCAATGCATGGTATGTAAAGGCGATATTGACATAAGCGGGAGAGAACGCCAATATGTTATCCGATGCAACATATGCAAAGAAGCTACGCCGATCAGAGCACCACCTGATGACAAGAAATATGTGCGTTGTCTCTGCAACTGCCTTCTTATTTGTCGAGCAGGAGCTTTAAGAATAGTTTGTCCAAGGCAAAATTGCCACAGAATATTGGATATAGGACATTCCCATTCTGGAAGTAAGGGCCCTGGATGGGCAGGAGGCATGGTTCGGGTGGTATGCGTCTTCTGCGACCGAAATTTCTTGTTCAATATGTCGGAGAAGAAACTTGCTCGTTGTCCACATTGTACAAAGTGGTCTGCTGTAGGAAAAGGCTACACGTTATGTTGTGCGATAACTTACATTCTCGTTGCTATCATTTTCGCAGTCGCTGGTGCATTAAGTGTGGTGTTCACTCTCCGTTTGGCCAAAGAACAGATTGGATATTACATCTTATATGCTAGTTTGTTTTTGGCTGCTGTGTTGCTGTTCTTGAGGTCTCTCTATTACTTCCTAATGCCTGTAAGCCTTATATTAGGAACATTTTGAGAATACAGGATATTTCTTTGGAGGTTGCTTAATGAAAATTGGGGCAATAATACTAAAATACTGTAAATATATCATCAGTTGTAATGATAATTGTTTCCATTTAAGGAAGAAAAAGTAAACTTTGTTCTTTAATTATGATTTATTACTTTCTCGACTTGGGGAAAATTCACTAAATAAGAGCTTTAGAACAACAGATACAAAATACAGGGTACCAGGGAGGAAATTACATAAAAAGGTTAAACACTGGTAAAATAGCAATGAAAAAGATCACTCAAGCTTTCGGACGCATCAGCAGCAGTCCTTCATCAGGAGTAATGACGATGTTATGTTTCTGTCTCTTTTTATACTTGAAATTTCTGGAAAACCCTTCATCAGAGTAGTCCCGCAGAATGGAAAAACCCAGTGGGAACCAATGAGAGGCCTCCAATAAAAATCATGGAAAAACCCAATGGGAACCAATGGGAAACCTATGTTGCGGGGCACCTAATGTTGGGGAAGTCCCATACATTTCAGAGTAAGAGTTGTTTGTAAGTTTCTGGAAGTGGTTGTGATGTATTAATGGCTTTCCCGTGTAGTTTGTAAGTTTCCCAAGATTCTAAGAAGAGTCTACTATTCTTGTTTGTGATGTGACGGTGTAGTATTTTTGTTGAGTCCCAGTCGGGTTCGTGTCCGTGTTGTAAAGCGTGTTCTGCCAGACGTGAGGCTATGTCTCCTTTCGCGAGTGCTTGTTTGTGTTCTTTTCTTCTTGTTTTGATCATTCTTTTTGTTTGTCCTATGTAATGTTTGTTGCAGTCTTTGCATGGTATTTGGTATATGGCGCCTGTGAGATCTTCTGGTGGAACTGGATCTTTAACTTTTGTAAGTTGTTTGCGAAGTGTTGTGACAGGGGAATAGAATGTTTTGATATTTGCTTCCTTGAGGATGCGAGAGATTGTTTCGGAAATGCCGTGAATATATGGAATGGCTTTAAGGCATGTTAGATGATATGATTATCATACATGCCACAAAGCTTCCGTTGTTAAAACATTAAGTCTTAGAGCGAATTCTCACTGCAGTAATGAAACACTTTCAAACACAGAAACAAAACACATACACACGGCACTTAAAAATAATGGATACCCTAAACGATTCATTCTCAGAAACTGTAGACCCAATAGTACATCTTTAAACAATACATCTCACACCCGCATATCTATTCCATATATTCACGGCATTTCCGAAACAATCTCTCGCATCCTTAAAGAGGCAAATATCCAAACATTCTATTCCCCTGTCACAACACTTCGCAAACAACTTACAAAAGTTAAAGACCCAGTTCCACCAGAAGATCTCACAGGCGCCATATACCAAATACCATGCAAAGACTGCAACAAACATTACATAGGACAAACAAAAAGAATGATCAAAACAAGAAAAAAAGAACACAAACAAGCACTCGCGAAAGGAGACATAGCCTCACGTCTGGCAGAACACGCTTTACAACACGGACACGAACCCGACTGGGACTCAACAAAAATACTACACCGTCACATCGCAAACAAGAATATCAGACTCTTCTTAGAATCATGGGAAACTTACAAACTACATGGGAAAGCCATTAATACATCACAACCACTTCCAGAAACTTATAAACAACTCTTACTCTGAAATGTATGAGACATCCCCAAATTAGGTAACCCGCAGTGTGGGTTTCTCATTGGTTTCCATTGGGGTTCTTCCATGATTCTATTGGAGGCCTCCCATTGGTTCTCATTGGGTTTTCCCATTCTGCGGGACTACTCTGATGAAGGGTTTTCCAGAAATTTCAAGTATAAAAAAGAGACAGAAACATAACATCGTCATTACTCCTGATGAAGGACTGCTGCTGATGCGTCCGAAAGCTTGAGTGATCTTTTTCATTGCTATTTTGCCAGTGTTTAACCTTCTTTATGTAAAGAGCTTTAGAAACCAACGTATTACAAAAATAAAGAAGTGTGCATTGCTTGTGTCGTCACGTCTCCACAATGACATTATTCATAACATGCTACTTCGCTACGTGCAAACGTTTCTAATTATTATCTGCCTGATCCAGACATAGTAGATAAAACAAAAAATAAGGCACTGAAAACAAATTTCAAAAAATTATTTTAATTATGGTACCTAATGATTAGGTTAACATAATCAGCAAATTACACACCTATTACATAACTTACAGGGATTTTTGTGACAGAGGTTCTCGATCAGAAAAGAACTTGCGGACTGAAATTTGTAGGCCAGTTCAAATCGTAGCAATATAATACTGCTAGTAAAAAAGTAGGTTCGATTTTAGAACACGGTACCGGTTTCTCGCCAACGACTTCCGTTCTCTAATGTCATGATGGATTAATGCGGAGTTGTTTTGCGCTTTCGCTTTATTTCCGGCCACCATGATTGTTTATAAATGAACTTCGTATTTGCATTATACTGATGACTACCTAATTATATTATGTCTTTCGGTTACTTAATTAGACATAATACCGAGACATTAATGAGTTTTTTTTTATTGTTTTTAATTAAAAACAATAACCACAGAGCTGGCAAGCGCTAGCAAGTCGTTCACCACACATTGATGGACTGTGTAACGGGGCCCTGTACCCTTTCGGTTACTTTATTAGACATAATACTAATATCGAGACTTCCATGATTTTTTATTGTACTTTATGAATAAATAAGGTGATTAAAATTATGGTAATATTAACGAGATTTGCCAAAAACGACGAAACCTCGCCAAATCACTTTATTGGCGGTGGTATCGTATTCTAATATTTTACCAAAAAGCCTTAGAGATAAAGGGCGTGCCGTTCTGAGTGACGTGCTGAAAATGATGCATAGCCAAAAAAGGCTGAGAAGCACTGCTACGCAGTGACGAAAGCCCACTTGCATCGTTAGTCTATAAAACTGTCTTCTATTATCTTGTTCCCTTTTACTTGTTTTTCTCAGTTACTACACGTTTTTCTCTCTTTTTGTAGCAAATGGTTTTAAAATATATAAAACAAAACGTGCAATCCAAGAATCGAACTCGGGACTCTTTATAGTAGCGAAAAATCTCTTTCATCGTTAATGACCATAAAACTGCCTGCCCTTCCCCCCCCCTTATTTTAGTGTTTCACAGGCGTTTCTCGATTAATGTGCGTCTGATTTTCTTCTATGGGGCTGAAGTCATATTCATAACTTTGTATTGAGGGTCTTCCTGGTAATAGAAGAAATTGTTGACAAATACAAGATTTTCTGGCATTATTCTTCTAATTTCTTCACTATGTTAATCAGTGTATTAATATATGTGTGTTGGTTCCTTGTATAGTCAACAAATGCTAAATAAATTTTAAAATTAACGAATTCTTCTCCATTAACTGTCCTACCAGTATACCCAATAACTCGGAAATTTGTTTTCGTAAATGGAAAATTTTAGGCGTATTTAGGAAATGAAATTTGAATATTAAATTAGGGAAAATACAGTTTTTTAATTTTAAGATTCATTTTCTCCATGTTTAAATACAAAATTACGTTTGATAAAAATTTGATTAAGCAAGTAGTGCTTAAGGGCATACGTTAATACAATACAGATTAGGTTAAATATATGCACAGCCGTGGGATAAAATAAATATTGAGATACTTGCATATTTAATTTAGCAAGTTAATTAAATCAACGTCGCCAATTCTATTTCTTGAAATAGGTTCTGTAAACATCCTTAATAACTTTAATTTATTTACTTTGATCGTACACCATATCCTATAATTACATTTCCTTTAGATACTAAACATAATTTCTTTCCTCATCTCTTGGACTCTCTCTTCCCTCTCCTGGAAATAGTGCCGCTTGCTCGGCAAACATTTCCAGATTATTATGTTTTGCATACAAAACCACAACAGATACGAAATGTAAGATTCTTATAAAATTACGCTGTTCTTTAGTATTCATTTCTATTTTTCTCTTTGTTAGGTTTAATGAATTTAAATTTATGCGCATGCATTCTGTTAAAAAAAATCGCGCTCGAAGGAAGAGGCATTAGAATCATTGGCATACGCAGGATATTATATCAGTGGAAAGGGTTTGATGGGTATTGTAAACCTCATTGCGATGGAAATTTGTATATATACATATGAATAGATGGAGTTGTAGCTCTGTAACCCACTTCTCCCCTTTATGACTTTATGAACTTTCTATATAAGCCTATAATTAGAATCGAATGAACTGTTGTGTGTGTGTGTAATTTTAATGCCAATGGTAATAGATAATTACAATCACTG
>QLNU02003225.1:44559356-44602058 GCA_006491805.2 Dysdera silvatica | reverse complement strand
CTCATTCGTCTAGCGGTCCAAGACACTCCGGGCTAAACGGAGGGACCCTGGTTCGAATCCAGGATGGGGAAAGCGTCTCTTTTTCTCCAAAATTACATAAGCTCTAGTTTGAGCTATAATTAATACGTGGGTGGCAGAAATTATTGTATAAGACTACTTGTGCGATATGGTTTATGGAGACGAAATCGCTAACACAAGTATAACGAAATTTCAGAAACTTGTAGAACACCCATTTTATTTACAAAATAAATGCAACTTTTCTTAATATGCTTAGACAATGCATTAACTAAGCCTTCCTCAGTGTAACACCCGAAACTTTTCAGCGAACGTTTACACGCTATTGTAAGAAACAACGAAACGCACGTGGGGACATTTTAACCATGAGGAAACAAACTTTAACTGTTACTCCCGTCATTAAAAGAAAGAATTAAGTTTCTAGCTATTGTAGTTTCGATGCAAATAAAATTTGAAGTTGTCGACTTCTTTTGAAAACACCCTGTATATAATTTTCTATAAATAATTTACATCCTTTTTTGCTTATTTTTGCTCATATTTACAATGGAGTAATAGTGAGTTTGGTTTTCTTCCAGAACTTCTGCGGATTCCATAATAGTAATGGAAGGTTTAAAAACTTTTTGATTACTTTTTTACTCAACGCTAACTCGTTTAGTTAGCGTACTGTTAATCCAAGCTTGGCCTTGAATGGTGCCCAGAAAAAATAGGAAAGAATCTCGCTTACCTAACTGCTCACTGCTATAGATTGAGTGTTGGTTCGTTAATGCCTTAAGAGGTTCGGATTCCTCGGAAAAATCCAAGTCTTTTCCTCTGCGGTGGCGTCGTGGTAAAACATTCGCCTGTAGTGCCATAGAGCCGGGTTCGATTCTCAGTAACGTCCTAGGACGCTTGCCCACCATCGTATGTGTTGCCCATCACGTCATGTTTTTTCCTTTCCCTTTGGCCACAGAGTTTCGGATTCCTCAAAAAACTGTAGGTCCAGTCCCTGCTTGACTTGTGCAAGAAGAGCAAAGTCAGGCAGGGCTGGGACCTACAGTTTTCCTCTACACTCCAAAAACATAAACAAAATTTATGTGCCTTATATAGAGCCATGGTAAATATTTGCATTAAAACGCATATCATCCAAAGCTCACTCTAGCATTTGTTAATGGTTATCCAACCTCACCGCAAAACTTGAAACCTTTGTGCTTTTCTCCTACAGAAATACGTAAAGCATACTCTTGTTTGTTTGAGCTTTGCGATTTCCTTATTTAAACTTCCGTTACTCGCTAACTTAAAGCATTCAAAGTTACCCTGCAATAAATTTCACTGAATCAATTAATATGTGTACTGGTGCACTGTACAGTCTAAAAACCTTCATACCTCAATAAAAATGCAATCATACAGTCAAATTGACATTAATTTTCAGCGCGAGTACCACACTTAACCTAAATCAGCATGCGAAGTCAATGGCTCATACCATGGATTAAGTTGTCGCTAGTCTCTTTGCCGAAGAGCGACATTAATCAACATTTGGCTACAACAACTGCTGAGCAATTCGCCAAAGAGCTCCAAATAAAATTGGAAAGATGATGATGGCAGAATCAGCCGACTGCATGAAACGGTACGGTCAAGGGGAAGGGTCATCATGCCACCCTCCACCATGGTGACGAAACATACCCTTACTAGGAATACCAAGTTGCTATTACGTGGAGTTGACTGTTTATGACCAAACTCTCTTGTAAACTTGAAAACAGCTTTGTTGAATCGGGTTTTAGGTGCAAATTAGCCTAAAAGCTACAAACGTTTCTTTGACAACTTACTCCCTAATTCATACACAACGTAAGTGTTCGTTGAAGCGTTTCTGATCTAACAAAATATTGAGTGCCGAGTGAATGACACATCGACCACTCTCAATATTCATCCAGCGTGGTCTCAATTTCTCAACATTAACTTGCTTCCTTAATTAGTGTGATTCCTTAATTAACTACCTTAATTATTTTTTCACTTTTTCCTTTCTCGTTTTTACTACCAGGGGGCATCTTTTATCCGTTTATAGACAATTGATATGACTGTTCCCATTCCAATAATATATGACCTTCCATACGCGTTCCCATTCCATATACGCGTTCCCATTCCTTATTCTGAAGTCACGTGACAGAGGTAGTATAAAAAAGTACCGAAAAAGTTAAATATTTTTAGCTCGATTCGATTATTTAATTACTAAGTTCGATTATTTTATTACTTCGTAAATAACGTATATGTTTACACAGTATGAGTATCTACTCTACTACAGATACCCTTTTCGGTGAACCGCAACATTAGAAGGGCCAACGTAAGCTTCTAAACAAACGATAGCAATGAAAAGATTCAAATCCTACACAAAGCATATTTTAATATGCTAAAGTTCATGTTTAAAATATTTACAATAATATATATTGTCATATTTCTTGGGAGAGGTCTATGTGTCAGTGAATTATTTTTCAGAAGAGGCATGCATCATTCCGCAAATGCGTGGTATCTAAATAAAATACTTGGGGAAAACAAACTACTTATACTCTCCAACTTGTCTAAGTTAAAAATATATTAACCATTGTATATACGAGGGCTATTTAGAAAGTAACTTACGTTTCGCCGCTGCGAGGTAAGAGATGGCGCTAGCGTCCCCTTCTTGGTGTCGGAGCATCTAGTGAATCATTACGCATAGTGTTGTGGTCGTTTGTGGTGTGTGTTGCCTCCGCTTTGTTCACTGTGAATGTTTAAAATATGTGCTGCAATAGAAAATCCCGCGAGTTGTGAGGTGCGATCAGTGATTAGGTTTTCGTTCGCAAAAAAACTGAGACCAATTGAAATTTATCGGGAACTTCGTACGGTGTATGGAAGCGACGTAATGAGTGAAACCGGAGTGAGAAAATGGTGCATCATGTTTAAAAATGGCCGCATTAATGTTCACGAGGAAGCGCGAAGTGGCCGGCCGAGCATTGTTAACGCTGAACTGGTGGAGAAAATTAATGAAAAGGTTCGCGAAAACCGCCGCTTCACAATTTCGGAGCTCTCATTAGAGTTTCCTCAAATTTCATAAACTTCGTTGTTTGATGTTGTGACGCAAGATCTAGGCTATCGCAAGTTTTGTGCCAGATGGGTACCCAAATTCTTGTCAAAGACCACAAAAAGCAGCGCATGGCAGCATCTTTAGCATTTCTCGAGGCCTACAACGAACATGGTGAATCGCTCCTCGATCGTGTCGTAACAGGAGACGAGATTTGGGTACAGTTCGTGACTTGTGACACAAAACAACAATCTATGGAGTGGGGTCACACAAGTTCTCCCAGGAAACCAAGGAAATGCTTGCAAACATTGTCATCAAGAAAGACCATGGCGACTGTTTTTTGGGACGGGGAGGGTGTGCTTCTGGTGGATTACCTCGAACGTGGTGAAACAATAAATAGTGAGAGATATTGTGAAGCATTAAAGAAATTAAGAGCGATACAAAACAAGCGTCGTGTAAAGTTGCGTTCCAAGGTTTCTTTTCATTCATGACAACGCAAGCCCCCACACAACCATTCAAACTCGACGGCTCTTGGATGGTTTCGGATGGGAACTGTTTGTTCATCCACCATATAGTCCGGACCTTACCCCGAGCGACTTCCACTTATTTCCACACATGAAGACCTGGCTCGCAACACAGCGCTTCGACGATGACGAGGAACTGCATGCAGGTGTCCGTGCATGGTTGAAGTCTCAGTCAGCTACATTTTATGATGATGGAATTAACAAGCTGGTGTACCGTTATGATAAGTATCTTAATTTATGTGGAGATTATGTTGAAAAATAGCTGAACGATGTGCCTTTCGAGTTTAAGTAATAAAAAATGTTTTCCTTCATTTGGATTTTTTTATTCTAAAACGTAAGTTATTTTCTGAATATCCTACGTAGATAAACAGTAATACCAAAAACAATACATTTATATATGGAACTCAAGGTTGCGTTCTTATTTATAGTATCTGTAAAATTAGATAGAGCTGGGGCCCACGCGGAGTATCATTAGGGCCAAGGCATGAAAGGTATCTTCTCGCAGTTGGCAACAAGATTTATTTTATCGAACCCAGGGGAAATGTAACTCTATCGGAAACTTTCCGAAACTCGATATATCGTAAAATCAGCCTTGTTTATCGATACCTTTAATCGCCTAGGTATCAAGAACTAAGATGTCCCTTTTTTCCCTGAGAGGTTTTTTTTATCGCCAAGTGGGAATTTGAGACTTTTAAAAAATTAATTAATCTCTAAAACGCATTATTTTATTTAACAAGTTACTGGAACTAATTTATCTTTAGTCTTTTACTTCAAAGAATTAATTGATTTCTATCCCAAAGGATTAATTGATCTCTACTTCAAAGGACTGGTTGATTTTCATTTCGAAGTAGCAAACAATTTCTGTTTCAAAGAATTAAGCATATTCCCCATTACGAATAGTTAATCAATTTTCACTACAAATGATTAATCCATTTCTAGTTCAAGTGATTAACTTATTTTGCTTCCTGAAGACTAATTAATAAATTAATTATCCAAAATTATTATTACCACTTATACGATATGTATGCCTGTGGAGATAAGTTTTGAAGAAATGGAGTAATTCGATCCAGTTAAAATAATATTTATTAAAACTTTACTTGTTTAAGGTAATTCAATAATTCGCCATAGATAAATTAATTCGAATACAGAGTTAAAAAAAAATTAATACGCCTTTTTGGCGCAGCCTTAGTAGTACATGTGCACATGCCGATGTTAAATTGAAGACTGATTTGATTTTAGAATTCGGAAAACAATTATACACACTGTTGCCAAATATAGAAAGTGAAACTATAATTATACAAAATATATGTTGCCAGATGCGGAAAGTGGAATTATGTACCTTTGGAAAACACCGTATAAAAATGAAGCAATTTGGCAGTTCGCCAATTTTAGAAATTGAACTTATTAAGTTTGCTTTCCTTGCGTTTCTAAGTGGCAACAGTTAAGAAAGCCTGCGAAGCGAACTAGCATTTCTATTGGGGGAACCCATATGCCTACATATTATTATCTATAAAAGTTCCCCTCAAAAATTTACAAAAAGCATACACCGGTGGCTTTGTGTGTTGACCATTTGGGAACTGTGTTAACGCTGAGAAGGTAATAATATCTTATAGAAATCCATATATACAGAGAGAAGGATCGTCGTTCCTTTGCCTTGATGGCTTAGCGATTGAGGCACTGCTGACCTACCGAAGAGACCCTAGCTCGACTCTAGACCAAAACAATGTCTCTTTTTCTTCTATACGTTGAAAACTCTAGTTCTGAGCTTGAACACGAGTGTCGAAAATTAATATCCACTGTTCGAGATTCATTAAAAAAACTTCCCAGGTGCGTGTATTAATTGTGTTAGCATAATTAGGTAAAATTAATCATTTGTCTAGAAAATGTGCACGCGAATAGAAAAAAAAATGGTAATTTCTTAGCTAATAACTGAGCAAAACATGCATTATAATTACCGAATAACTCATTAAATTGAGCATATAATTTATTATTTAACTAAAATTAATTAAAATAAACTAGACTTTATTATTACTGTTCCAAATAATTACATATTTATAAACAGTTCTTGTGTTTTCAATATTTTTCTTTCGATTTGTTGTAATTTCCAAAAAGGAAAGATATTTATTCTCGTTCAAACCAATCAATTTCTATCAAATGATGAATATATTTCCAGTCACAGTCGATTTTTCGGTTTGGGATAAATGTGCTCCCGGGGCTTACTCTCACATATCTTATGCAAATCTTTGCCTTCCACTTCACAAGAATTTCACAGAATCCTTTCATCCAATTTAAGAGATCTTCGGATGTAAATGAAATCACGAGTTCTCTTAAAACCCGGACAACTTTCAATCGAAATGTTTTACAATTTCGTAACTTCGTTATCATTGAATGGCTCGCTCTCAAAGTTTCATTTTGAGTTTAAAATAACCTCCCAAGATACACGTTTCTCCCAAGAGAATTCCAATATAACATTTCAAAAACAATATATATTCACGCATTTAACAGTAAAGTTTTAGTACTTTCGGAGGGAATTGAATGAAATATTCATAAAATTAACACAGTTTCATGAATTGCTAATTTGTTTACGCAGAATAAGGCCTGTCGTCTTCAAAATAAATTCTGTTTTACTTACTGATCGCTTTTTGCGCATTATATTGCTGTTTTATCTCCATTCAAAAGCATTCACATCCGTTTAACAGGCCTTACACAATCATCAATATTATTTATCTGTGACGTCATTGACCCCAAAAGTCTTGCTTCATTATCCTTCCATTATGTTTCACAACCTCACAGATCATGGACAGTATTTTTGAAACCCATGCCTATGAGCTTAAACTGTGTTTTGAAAAAAAAGAAAAAGAGACACCGTCTCGACTCGGATTCGAACCTGGAACTCTTCATCTGGATCGAGGTGGCTTAACAGACCAGGATACTACCTTTTTTCAGCGTTTGAAGTCTGTAAGATGTTATTACCATTCGCAGGGACAACAAAATTGCTTTCTTGTTTTTCCGGTCCGTTATTTTCTCATGTCTTAGTGGTCTAGCAGGTTAAGGCATGCCAGTGCAGGCGGAGGGTTCCAGGTTTAACTCCGATCCAGAATGGTGTCTCTTGTTCTTTCCAAAAACAGCTCCAGCTTAGGCTTATAGACGTGGAAGCCAAACGTACCATCCCTCTTTAATGAACAGAGAGGGAACAGGGACTGTTCAGGATTCTTATATGTAAATACGAAGCTGGATAGTCATATCCTGTTATATGTCTGAATATGGCAACAACCTTTTCTCTGGGTCGATCAGCGAAGGCGGACACAAGGGGGGTCACAGGGATCATTATCCCCCCCCCCCAAATGCATTTTTTCATTGTAAAAAATTCCAACTTGCATGATAAATGAAGGGTGTCATTCCATGACCATGGCAAATTCTGTCCTTGCCCCCCCCCCCAAATAAAGGTCTGTGTACGCCCCTGTCGATCAGGCAGTTTGGCTACAGGGTTGCTGCATTGCTCGCTCTTCACTCTTTCAGTGAAATTGGTCTTGTGAAAGTTCTGACCCTTCTGTTAATATCAGTGTTAGATAATATTTCCTAAATTACTAGTGAGTTAAAAATTTTCCGCTCTTTCCAAAAACTGCTTTTGACATCCAAAGTTAAATTTAGTTTTATTGATGGGACGCATGTCAAAATGTTTCAAACCAACTTTCGTCCGGAAACTGATTGCTGACGTCATCGATATATATCATGTAATTTAAAATTCCGTACTAGAGATTTCAAGCGATATATATTTATATAAACGTTCTCTTACGACATACTCCCGTCAAGAATTTCAAACTTGCGAATGACAAGAACGCATACCCGTATCCAGAAGGGAGGGATTTTAGGAACTGGTCCCCCTGAAAAATCCTAGCCTACGGCCTTACAAAGACGAATATTTACAAGAGTTTCAAAGAGTAGTAGTTAAGCAAAAAAGAGACCAACTTTACTAATCTGGACATTGATGAACAATTACTAATATTAATTTAATTACTAATTCGTTCAATGGTATAAAAACTGCTTTAGGAATTTTAAAATTTTTATGTTAGGGATTTTTATTGAAAGAGATATGCGGGAGTTTTAAACTGTATACACATACAACTACACCCCATATCCGCTGGTGATACACGTTCCAAGAACAACCACGAAGTGTAGGGAATGGTCATGTACAGTGAAATCTATATATAACGATACTGTCTTCTATAACGATAGATTTTCTATATCGATATCTTTCTCCGGTTCCCTGAGTATTAATACATACTAATTTCACCGTACTAGCTAATATATCGTGTAATTAGGACAGTAATTTTATAGCTGCAACGATTTCCGTAAATTTAAAACAAAAATCATCAATTTCTCAAATTTGAGGACTTTTTCGCTAATTTTGCAAATTTTAGATTTTTTTTCTATTATCGCCTAATTTCTAGTATAATTTTTGATTAATTTTCGTATTTGAATAACTTTAATACTAGCATCACTAGAAAATCTTTCGGGTGAAATTTGACAGAAAAATATATTTAAACTATGTATAATATGTATTTTATATTTTGCTTTGCCTCATCATAACCCTGAAGGTTTAGTTCTCTAAACAGTTAGAATCCCGTATATTCGTGAGAAAGGGTGCCAGTATAATAATATAATGGAGAAAGCACAGTAAATTATTTATATGGAGATATTTTTCTTTCTAAAAATTTAGAAAAACTCTCCTTTATCGAACTTCTGTATAATTTTACTTCTTTTTCTTGTCGACAAATGGCAATATAATATAATTTTACATAACTTTCTTTGACAATAAAGTACATATATTGTTATTAATTAACCAGTGGTAATAGCTTATTTTGCATAATTTAACAATTAAACTTTATCATAAGTATATATATACAGGGTGCAAACTAAAGTCGCGAGTCAGGGAAATATCGGTAGAACGAAAATAGATATCTGAACCCACGACCTTCCACTTGCCGGGCGGAGGCTCTACCCACTGAGCTACGAAGGACAATATATAATCTCTTTACGAACGTATATATATTGTTGCCAGTTATTTCGCAGAATGGTGTAGTACATAGACTACTATTTAAACCAAATTGCAAAGAGACTGGTATTAAATTGATCGAAATGCACGTTGCAGCATATGTATTTATATAAATCGAACACTACGCAGATTAAATCAAACAACAATGTCAATCAACGTTTATTGGCGTAGTGATACCAACGCCGATGGTATGGCGTGATTAGATGGTGAAACGTTCGAAAGAAAATAAATATTTCTGCCTTCGGTGGGACCTGAACCCACGACCTTCCACTTGCCGGGCGGAGGCTCTACCCACTAGGTAGAGCCTCCGCCCATTGTTTACTGATTTTGGCATCATGTTATTCGCATAACAAATATGTTTTCGCCAATCAAACACATAAAACGCCAAAATATCCGATAACCAACAAATATAAATTGATTCGTTATTTTTAAAATTTGATATTATTAAATTTTATCAGTATTAAAACGCCATACTTTGAAGCACATCGTTTTATACTGTCCGGCGTATTACGAAGATTTTCTGTCCCATCGGTCACTTGGATCCTCCTTCACCTCCAAAAATGATACTCTCCTTTCGATGCCAAGTTATCTTAGACTTCATTAGTGACTCTTGACGGCACTGCACCTTTTTCTCTAACTGTGACTGCCTTTTTTTACTTTTGTAGCTATCCTTTCACTGGTGTCCACCTACTCTCTTGTCTTTTATGTCACTGTTTTCGAAATGTCTACTTTCTGTTCTTGATAAGAAACTTTTTTTGGTTTGGTCACTCTGTTCTTATTTGTCGCAGTTTCCTTTACCCTTATTACTGTTTCGTACGGTCCCTTTCTGAGATTACAGAGTTGTATTTTGCCAATGGGAACCGATCTCCGATCAGCAGTTAATCAATCAGCATTCTTTTCTATTAACTGTTCCGATGAGCAGTTAATCAATAAACATTATTTTCACGGCACAGATGGGGTTAAACCAGGGAAAACCACACACTAAGAGAACGCCTTACCACTGCAACAAGGCAGGGCCTGTAATTTGGTACAAAATTTCACACACACACACACACACACACACACACACACACACATATATATATATATATATATATAATGTATATATGACTAACTATATATAGCCAGGCGTACTACCGTACGTAGCTTTTAAATTTAAGTCACAAAATTTATTTGCATCAAAATTGAAAGAATGTGTTTTCGTAATCACTATTGTGTGGTTCAAGAAGTTTCTTATATTCTTGATTTAAAATTTAAGCTACATTTAAGTCCGTTGCCTTTTTTACCTTAGCCTTTGAGCTAATTACAGTCGACTCACTATTGTGCGACGACCTTTCATCCAGAACTCGCATTCTCTAATTGATTCCCGTTTTCGTTGAATTTTTGTGGAACATTTCGGAAACAGTGAAAAATTGTAATTTAACAGAAATAATACATTTAAAGAAGCTCTGTTTCAGAACTGGAAGACAAAGAACATACAAACTGCATTGAACGAAATTTATTCTAAACGCAATGCGAGCATTCAAAATATCAGACAAGCCAATATATGATAAAAAATTAGTCATGGGCATTCAAAACCTAATTATCAACATCCCATTGAATGCAACGTGTTCTTACTTTGCTTCTGAAAGTTTAATGCCGAAAATTTGCGTAAGAATCGGATAGGATGGGACTCACAACTTAATTTGACCTCCGAGTTATGATACATTTTTCAACATCTATATTTATCCAAGCTCTAATTTTATCCACAGAAGCCTACACATTTGTTCTCATGACGCCAACAGTACTCATATGTTGCTGTTGTTCATAAATCAAGCAAAGGTTTACTCTGTTACAAGTGTTTAAAACCACTTACTAACAGGAGCTATATATAATTCTTTTATTCCATTGTCTCACTGATTCGTTCTCGTGAACGACTTTGCACATCTTTACATGCCACAAATTTCCAATTTTATGAATAACTTCCCTTCCACATTATTGAACGTACACTGGTCAAAAAAATAATAATAAAGTGGAACATGTAGTATATTAAGCTAAAATCCACGTCAGAAATATTGAAGCACAGGAAGCATATAGCTGGCTAAGACGAAAACTCCGGGAGAAACATAAAAAATTTTATAGATAAGCCCTAGAGTGTAACCCCACAAGCAAGTAGAAAAGGAGGTAGACCAAATCCACATGGGGAGCGAACTTTGTGGGGAAAGAATACGAAGAAGCGAAAAAACGTGGGGAGAAATTAGGAGCCTCAGAAAACGAAAGTAGTAGATGAAAATCTTTTTTAAAAGCACCATCTGACGAAAGTTCTACCCCCTCCTCCTAGGATTCAAAGGAAGAAGAAATAGTTTATAGAAAGAAAAACATTCAAGCTCTATGTTATTTAGGTTTAGACGGAAACAAACGGCGCCAAACGGAAGATTTTGGGTCATAATATTTTCTCACTCGCATCCAATATATAACTTCAAAAAATAACTATGTAAATGAACAAATCATAAAAAATAACGGACAAATTAATTTTATGTTAAAGCTTGCATAAATAATGCAATGCCAGCTCCTCAGAACCACCAAGACTTTTGTATAATGCATGGAAATCCAAATATACGCGCACTTTCTATTTCGAAAAAAAGCGGCAAGGTGAGATATGATATTTGAAACTTCTTTGAAAATTTGAAAGTTATGAGTTTTCAAAAAAAAAAAAAAATCAGTAGCTATATTGAAACCAGAAAGTTTTCTTAAACTTTTCGATAAACTTCAAATCATCGGTGTTTTCGCCAATAAAAGATTATTTCGCTAGCGTAATATATTTTTAAATATAAAAGTAAGATTCGTTAAAGACAATTGCGAATGCAAATTGAAGTCCATTTGATGGGCTCCGTCGACCACAACAGAAAAATTCGATATCGTAAAATGCAGTATATAATATGTAAAGTGCGACATGATATAAAACGTAATTTTATATCGAAAAATATCAACTAATAGAAAAGTATGAAACAGCATTTATTTAAACTTTGTATCGTTGATAATAAATAACTTTGGCACCCACGCTAAATCTAGAGGTTTTTTTTTAATGTAGGAGAAAAGGAAATATCGTCCCCATCCTAGAATTGAACTAGAATTGAACTAGAATTGAACTAGAATTTCTCCGTTGAGCCGAGGCTGCCTTAACCACTAGGCCAACGAGGACGAGAACAAGGCTCACTTTCTCCGTATATATATGGTTGAGAAATATTATTACCCTTCTCAGGGTTAACATAATTGCCAAATAATGGCCGATACACAAAGCCTCCAGAGCGCTAAAAAAAATCATAAAAACTTGCCCGTTTTTGTGATTTTTTTTCTTTTATTTTCTTTTTTTTTTTTTTGGTGGGAAATTGTAGTGTTATAAATAATTTTGACATACGCACATTTAAGCTCAATCTAGAGCTTTTTTATTATAGGAGAAAAAGAGACACCGTCCCTGTCATAGAGTTGAACTAGGGCCTCTTCGCTGAGCCCGAAGTGCCTTAACCACCAGGCCAACAAGGACAATAACAATTTTTGTATCGTTTGTGAAAGGGGGATTTTAATTAACAATAATCTTTAAGAAGGGATACACCAATATACAGGGTGCTCGTAAATAGGAACATGGCAGCGTTTTAGAGAGCGGGAGGGAGAGAGATTTTTTACGGCGACAAACTGGTGGCGCCATCTATTGCCACAAATCCCTAACAGTTATTATAAAATATTGATTAAATAAATTAATTGTTAATTAGATGTTAATTAGTTAATTAAATAGTTAAAATAAACTGAATTACAAAACAACAACCACTTGAACGATTTCAATTTTACTGATTTCGCAGAGCACCAAGCTTTAAAATCAATGGTTTCACAAAGACTGAAAGAAAATGTACGGATAAAAAGAAGACATTTTTTTATACTATAGTTAACCAGGGGGCACTGTCAAAGCAGTATTATTGACGATATGGTGCTGACATCCATTGACAGAAAATGAAATTAGAATCCAAGGTTCTTTCAGCTTTGCTACATTAGTGGCAATGTTTAATGTTATTTTTGAAGTTAAAATTTTGATAGCGTTCTTCAATAGTCGTGGGGGGGGGCGAAATCTACATTTCGTTCCCCTCCTCCGAGACGAAGGCGAAAAACCACCCTGCCCCCCCGTTTGTACGTGCCTGCTCTTAAATTATCTGGCAAAAAGTGTGGTGGTATACATTAAGAACAACAATATTTGTAATGGAATCTAGGGCCAAATTTCACTATTCTTAGTACCGAAAAAGTGCAATTTCGGAAAACGTTCCGAAAAATGTGTTTGCAACCGGTGCACAAGAAGCGCAATATGCACCTCATGTCAGCTGATCCAAGTGTGTGAATGATTAGGACATTGTATCTTGCGCTTCTCGTGTATTTGTTGTGAATGCATGCGCATGCTAGACGTTTTCCGAACTTACTCTTTTCTGGCACAAAGCGCGAAATTCAGCCTTAGGTTGCATTGCAAATATTGTTCGTCTTAATGCGTACTATCGCCCTTCAAATTTTTTCCAGATGTTTTCCGAACACCCTGTATAAAAAAATTAGAAAGTTTCCAACTTAACACACACACAATGTTTATTAAAAAGTGACTATATACGCAGGTTGATCTTAAAAAAATAAAGCGACTTTATATGGCGTTTTGACTGCAGAATAACACATAAGAATTTATTGAATGTAAAATACAAATATAGAAATTTATTTTATCAAAGTTTTTTTAGACCCACATTTTGAAAACAATAATCCACTCCGAAACCGTTCTTTAAATTGCACTTAGAAAGCTAAATGGTATTTATTTTCACTTTCCGGAAGTCTTAGCTTTGGAAAATAAATTTTTTTTATCCATTTATTTTTGCGAATCAAATTTGAGACCTTAAGCTATGAACTCCTAATGGATAAATGAGCTTAACAATAACCGCTCCATGTGAAGCGCATTTTGCCTTCTCCCGCTTTTATTCCATTATGTTATATTGAATTTGCATAACAATGAAAACTTCAGTCGCTTTTTCATTATCCAGTAAAACGTGTACGAGATAATGGGTTAAGGTTTTATTCTTCGTCATGTAGAATAACTTTTCCTGCAGTGATGAGGCGCCTAGTGTTGTCACATAAGCCCCTCACAGGGGCAAAACTGATGAATATTTTATTAATGCGCACATTTTTTATTGAATGTCATACTAATGTATACAGTGCAGATGAGCGAAGACATATCTACACACTATATTAGCAACATGTATCTAAATAATATCTTGCGTTATTTGCATAAAACGTTTAAGGCCGGGTATGCCAAGCCACTTATTTGGGATTCATTAATGGGAGTCGTGGAATACATAGATTGAGGTGAGAGAATGCCCGTATCCAGAGGGGGGGGATCTTATGGAACCGGTCCCCCCCGAAACTAAATTTTTAATGGGACTTGGCTACGGCCTTGCATGCTATGATTGTATCGATACATGGTATAAAATTTTTTGAACCACCACGAAATTAAATCCTGGCTACGGTCTTGGATGATAAAGAATTAATAATTACTAGGCAAATAAGAGTGTAAGCATTAATGAAATATGTCATCACTCAGTATTCAAAAATATCAGATAATATATATGTTAAATTTGTTGTGTGTTCAGCACCAGATAAGATTATCGGATTAAGACGTGTATATTACTTACATATATCAGCATCAACCATTTTTAATCCACTGCAGGATGAAAATCTCTCTGTTATCACATATACACGTAGTAGAGTGAAAGAAATACAGAGGGAGGCCTTAAGCTCCCTGCGTTGGCCAGACGGGTTGGCAAGCTGACTTACATATATATATAAGCGAAATACACTATATGCAAGATATTGTTAGATCGGTAAATTTTTCGCAACTAGTATTAATTATAAATGAGTCGTTTAAAATTGTTTTGACGGAGATATCTGGTTGTTGAAGACCACTTCAGTCTCAAATTCTACACGTGGTTAGTTTTTTATTCCAAATATTAATATATTTGTTGTAATTCCATTTATGTATCCTTTAGGTTGCTGCTGCACTTCAGCAAACCGGCTTTAAACGTGTAAAGAGGGGCTACAAGCAACTTCACTTAGGAGACATCGACCCACCGGAGTCTTCCGAACCTACTGATCCCTACTTCCCGTACCAATGGTACCTGGTAAGTAGAAATATTTACTTAAAAACGGATTTTATAACAATAATTACTATGCTTAATCATTCTTGACACATTTTAGTTCATTGCATTTGTTTTAGTTGAGCTCAACTGAAGCTTTTTTTGGTATAGGAGAAAAAGAGACATCGTCTCCGACATAGATAGACCTAGATAGAGACTTAAATTTTGTGTGTTGACCATTATTTGGCAATTGTGTTATCCCTGAGAAGGGTAATAATATCTTACATAATTGCTATATTTGCTTTTCCTTTAAATTATACTATTACAATACGTTACCACAGAGACGGGTCTAGGTAGCATAGCGCCCGGTGCGAGTCCAAAATTTGGCTTCCCCTCTTCCAGCTAAATATTATTTTCAAATTAACTCCTTGTGTCTCAGGTGATTTTTTTTATTTCTGGGGATTTCCTCAGTAGACTACTACACCTGATTACACACAAAAAATAAGTAAATAAAATACTGTATTATTAGAAGACAGAAAGCCACGATAACAATTAAAATTTCATATAATACAGGGTACCAGGGAGGAAATTACATAAAAAGGTTAAACACTGGTAAAATAGCAATGAAAAAGATCACTCAAGCTTTCGGACGCATCAGCAGCAGTCCTTCATCAGGTACTACTATTTTACCAGTGTTTAACCTTTTTATGTAATTAAAATTTCCTTGCAACAAACAACATATAACTTGACAAACGTCAAGTCAACTGTCGTTACTCCTGATGAAGGACTGCTGCTGATGCGTCCGAAAGCTTGAGTGATCTTTTTCATTGCTATTTTACCAGTGTTTAACCTTTTTATGTAATTAAAATTTCCTTGCAACAAACAACATATAACTTGACAAACGTAAGTACTTTTTCTGAAGAGACAAAAATTAAATTGTTTTAATATAAAAATTAAAGCCTTACATGAGTTTCAATAATCTGGAAGGTCCTTTGTGTTGTCAAATAAGTTCGCCCAATTTAGGTCTGGTTTTTACTTTCTTAATTTCTTACTTGCAGTGTCATATATATTGTGGAAAGGAGTTTTTTCACTTTCTTACATACCAACTTAATTAAATGCATTGTAGTAAAGAATAATTAATGCAAATATTGGGATAATGAATTAATTAAAAAATTAAATAAGGTTACTTTAAATTTCAAAACTTTAATAAGATAAATGTTTATAAATATTTTTGAACTTCGGGGCTTTGGCGATAAAGGTTTCCCTCTTCGGCGCAATAATCGCTATTTTGGCATAAAAATAATCAACAATCCGCGATTATCCGACGAATGAATGTAAACATCGTTTGTTTGTTTGGCTTTTTTATGGCGCAAGAGCATCTGGGCTATACTGCGCCAAGTAAACATCGGTTCAGCTTTTAAAATGTCGCCAATAAATACAATTTGCAACCAGGATCACGTGATACAATGGCAACAAAATGGCGGATATGCGCCAGCTCCCTTTTTTAGGAACCCTAGGTTCAACTAGCGTGACGTTATAACGAGTCTGACTCCCAATGGCGCGCAAAAAAAAACTTACCTTTTTTATTTTCCACTCTAATTCGGAAGGTGATTCCCTAAGCTTTGAAAAAGTTTGGATTTCTCGGAAAACTGTAAGTCCCGGCGCCGCAGAATGACCTTTGCTGACCTTGCGCCGTAAAATTCATAAGCAAACAAAACTGTTTAGCAATGTTTTTTCTCCGTATTTTAGAGGTCGTTAATGGGGAAGTTTATTGTATTTAAATAACATACAATGTGGGTGTAACGTCATCAACAATGACGTTTGAAACTAGGAAACGTCTTAATTAAGGGTCCTCAAAAAGGGAGCTGGTGCATATCCGCCATTTTCTTTCCATTGCCTCACATGATCGTGGTTACAAATTGTTTTTATTGGCGACATCTTAAAAGTTGCGCCAATGTTTACAATAGTCGGATAATCGCGGATTGTGGATTATTTCTATGCCAAAATAGCGATCATTGCGCCAATGTGGAAAACCTTTATCGCCAAGGTAAATGAAACCGGAATTCTACAACAAAATGGCGGCTGATGCGTCAACTTAGAATTCTAGGGGCTCCAGTTTTAATCACTGAGACAATGGAACCCATTTCAAACTTGATTTTCCAACGATCAGTATTACCAAATTTTCCCATTATGTATAATTTATAACAGCAAAATATAAACTTGAATATAATAACGCCTCATAATCTAGAAAACATCACCCCACTACCCTTCATTAATACCCATTTATTCCAGAGGCCTTTCAAAGTAGCTCGTCATTTCTAGCGCAGGGGAAAGCTGAAACGCGTTTACTTCGAAGCAAAGATTGAAGGAACTTGAGCTGGCCTTCTGTAGAATATAAAGCAGCAAACTTGTCTTCAATAGTTTGCTGGAGACTGGATGACTTTTCAGGGTTAGCTTTCCTGAAAACTTCCTTCTTTATACAGAGAATCTGATCTTCAATAAATTCTAATACCTACATTAATAACCACGACACGAAAATTTGTGTCCCCTTTAAACTAAACCTGTTCTATCACTAAATTTAGCGTCTTAATTCTCACAAGGTTTGAGAAAGATATATATATATCTTTTTTTATACAATATAGTACATGTACGTCAGGTCTATTTAAGTTGATGATGATGATGTTACGTAATTATAGACAGGACACAGGTATAACATTGGAAGTATTTGAAAGATATCCACCACAATGGAAGGTTGATAAAGAACTTCACCAATTTTTCATGATAACTTTACTTCATTCGCTTTCTCAGAATGAAATGGTCTTTAATTAAGTCTTATACTGTATAGTTTTTATAAAAATATTTCATGGAACTTGTATGCTGTGAAACATTTCAATTCTATATACCTCAACTCAGTCATAATAACCGAGTATTCTTAGATAACTTTATACTCTTTTTACAAATTCATAATTTTCTATTTTAGAGCGGAAGATTATGTGAATGAATTAGATAGTAGTTGTGTTAAAAAAGATTTAATGATTTACATAAAATTAGACAGAGACAAAACCGAACTCGTGTAATCTGCGTTACCGCCAACGTTTTAATTTTATTTGAATCAGAAATAAAAAAATTCGTATATTTTAATAAGTGCAATTAAGTGTTAATTAGAATCGTTTGTACGAAGTGTTTCACTCACAAATCCGTTAATACAAAACATATTTGGAAGGAAAAAACTTGATGTTTTTATTTAGTTTCGCAGAACTCACACAACATGTCCACTATTATTTCATGTGCACAATTCAAAACGTGATACTGTATCACCAAACTAATAACACAACCTGTGATTTCGTTACCAACACTTGTAACCGTATTTATATAAATCGAACACTACGCAGATCAAATCAAACAACAACACCAATCAACGTTTATTGGCATAGTGATACCAGCGCCGATGATAGAGAGTGATTAGATGGTGAAACTTTCGAAAGAAAATAAATGTTTCTGCGTTCGGTGGGACCTGAACCCAGAAAGTTGTGGGTTCAGGTCCCACCGAACGCAGAAATATTTATTTTCCTTCGAACGTTTCACCATCTTGCCGCTTCTTAACATCGGCGCTGACATCACTACGCCAATAAACGTTGATTGGCGTTGTTGTTTGAGTTATAACTGTGTTAGTAACTCAATTTTTTATTATTTTAATGGAAAAACTCTCATTGATTCGCAATATGGATGCAATCAAATTTTAGAATAATTCACTTGTATCTAACTTCCATTCTCTTTGCATTTGTTTTAACGCTATTTTCAGTCACTTCAATGCTATTTCAATTGCTTCAATCACTGTTGAAGTTTTTTCAACACTACTTTTAGAAATTACGATTTACAGAAGTAGAAAATTATAAATTGTCCTCCTATAAATCCAAATTTACTCAACGCCTTGTACATTGGAAACTAAATTTTCCATCTGAATAAAAAAAAATAAAAATAAAGTGACAGAGGGAAGAGGGAGGAGGGAGTTTCAACGATGTTTCAAAGCAAAGAAATATCAGCAAATTGCTTATTGGAAAATAGGTAAAATCCTTTTTATCCAAAAACCAATTTTAAACCATTTTCACCAACTCCTTCTTCTCGGGAGAAAACTAATCAAAATAATTGTGAGAATGTGAAATAAAAAAGAGGAGTTCTCTACGAATAACGCGGTCTCCACTTTTATAGACCGATTTTAACGCTTCAGTGACTATCGATTTGTGTGCTTGGCCACACAGAGGAGAGGTTTATTTTCTCCATTTGCTTGGATTCGTAGCAGCCCTCGGACCACCTAAAAGAAAAACCCAGTTTCTCAATCCTAAGTTGGGAGTACAGCAGCCTTAGGCGAAAGTTAGGAAAAAACAAAAATATTAAAGCCCTCTTATGTTATGTTCTTTGCTCGAGAGCTCTTCGTTTGAGTTTATTCTTACTTCGTTTGCTCGCTTCCCTGCGGAAAAGTACTTTCGTTTTCCGAGCATTTTTAGGTTTTCAAAACTTGCGTCATTTGCCAAAGGTAAAAGCCGAACGAAATATTAAAATTTTTGAAATGATGTTTACGCTTTTCAGACTTCACGCCTCGGTTTTGAGGTTTATAAATCTCACGCCTTTTTAGGACGGAGATTTAATAAGGTTAGGTTTTAACAACACCGGTTTATGCTTTAACTATAGCTATTTATTTTGATCCATTATTACAAATAAAGACAATATTGCCCTTATCAGGTATAGCTCAGTTGTCAAAGAAGTTTTTACAAGACTTTTTTTTGTGGAGAAGGGGGTCCATGGGTTTTTAGGAGAAAACATAACGGGTTTTTCATCTCACTAAAGTTCGTTATCAGATACCGTCTTTTTTCCGTTTTTACTGGACGTTAAAAGATTAAAAAAAAAAATGTCGGGCAGCACCACATTATAAACTTTACATGACAATTCTGTTGTTTGAATTTTATATCCAGCACCAAGTGGCGCTTCAATTAACGTCTACTGAATTACTTCTATCCAACCCTGAGAAGCATATTTGGATAAAATGAGGCTCTAAATGCATCTTAGGAAGATACAAGGTGGCGGTACCTGTTACTGTGGATTGTAATTAGTGTGCCGCTTTATCTTTTGAATAGGCGTGTCGGCCGTCTTGAACGTTCAATGGAATTAACTCATCACTAGATAGCGCTAGTCTCCAGTCGTCATAAGTGTTCAGTGAAGCACCATTTTATCTTCGGAATGGGCATATATACACCAGTGGCGACTCATGACTTCAAAAAAGGGTGAGGCGGCGAGCCCCACCTCCATCTTTCAAAGAAACAGGAAAAGTGGCCAATAAATTTCCGTTTTCTAGCAAAATAATTGTATTTATTATGATTGATATATATATATCAGTGGCGGCTCGTGGCGAGATTTTAGGGTATGTGCATGAAGCCAATTCACCAAAACCCAAAGTTACCATAAATTTCTTTCTTATTTACTGAATGAGGTAAAAACCAGTTTCTTGACGAGTATAGGCCATAAATTGATGCGTTTTGGTGAATTAGCCTTCATGCGCACACCCTAAAATCTCGCCACGAGTCGCCACTGATATATATATCATCATCATCATCATCATATTCAACCATTATCTATCCACTGCTGGATGAAGGTCTCTCCAAATGCTTTCCACACAAGTCTATCCTGAGCAATTCGCTTCCAAGTCACCCCAACCTGTTTTCTTATTTCATCTACCCATCTAGTTTGAGGACGTTTTCTAGGTCTTCGGTGGTCTCTTGGAATCCAGTTCAGAATTTCTGTTGTCCATCGTTGATCAGTTCTTCTTGCAATATGCCCAGCCCATCGCCATTTCAGCCCTTTTACTTTAACAATGATGTCCTCTACTCTAGTTTGCTCTCTCACCCAAGTGTTCCTTTTTCGATCTCTCCTAGTTATTCCAAGCATGCACCTCTCCATGCTCCTTTGCGTTGTCTGTAACTTTCGTATTGCTCCAACTGTTAGACTCCATGTCTCTGATCCATAAGAGAGGACTGGCAATACACACTGGTTGAAGACTTTTCTTTTTAGACATAAAGGCAATTTACCAATTTAGGTTACTGCCCGGCCGGTTCCACACATCGTCACATATGTTCAGCGTGGGTCTCCTTCCAGTTAGATACCAGCAACCGTTTTGTAGGCCATATATATATATTTATATTTTAAAAATATGAATGTATTTAAATATTTAAATTCAATTAGTTAATTGTAATAGACCTTTCAATACAAAAACTGCGCATGCACTAGTAATTGTATGAAATTTAAATATTATCAAAACGTATAAAATTATTCATTATGTACATAAAATTGTTAAAATATGTCAACAATAAAAACATTTTAATTTAAAATGTCAATAATCTGTCAGCATACATTCCAAATATTCACAATATATATCATCATCATCATCATCATATTCAACCATTATCTATCCACTGCTGGATGAAGGTCTCTCCAAATGCTTTCCACACAAGTCTATCCTGGGCCATTCGTTTCCACGTCACCCCAACCTCTTTTCTTATTTCATCCACCCATCTAGTTTGAGGACGTTTTCTAGGTCTTCGGTGGTCTCTTGGAATCCAGTTCAGAATTTCTGTTGTCCATCGTTGATCAGTTCTTGCAATATGCCCAGCCCATCGCCATTTCAGTCCTTTTACTTTAACAATGATGTCCTCTACTCTAGTTTGCTCTCTCACCCAAGTGTTTCTTTTTCGATCTCTCCTAGTTATTCCAAGCATGCACCTCTCCATGCTCCTTTGGGTTGTCTGTAACTTTCGTATTGCTCCAACTGTTAGACTCCATGTCTCTGATCCATAAGAGAGGACTGGCAATACACACTGGTTGAAGACCTTTCTTTTTAGACACAAAGGCAATTTCCCCTTCAGGATAAAACTGTTTCTTCCAAATGCACTCCAGCCAAGTTTAATACGTCTGTTGAGTTCTTTCATAATGTTGCCATCCATTGAAATCAGCTGGCCAAGGTAAATATATGAATCAGCAATTTCTAGCTCAGTGTTGTCAACTTGTTCAAGATGACCATGTAGATAGTGCACATTTATTATGAATTTAATTCTTTACCAGGTGGTGCTGCAATCAGAAGTCCGCATGTGGACATAAGGTCGCAGGTTCCTCACCCTGTTCTGAATATTCAATGGGAATAATCAATCTCTAGGTGAATACTCAATGGAAATAATCAATCACTAGGTGGATACTCAATGGAAATAATCAATCACTGGGCGAATACTCAATGGAAATAATCAATCACTATGTGAATACTCAATGGAAATAATCAATCACTATGTGAATACTCCATCATGCTTTTCCCAGTCGGTAGTGTAAGGAAAGAACGGAATGAGGGTGGAGGAGCAAATACCTCCATTTCATCGCGATTATAGTTTATGTCTCCAAATTTGCGTTATTCTCATATTCATTCAATCAATTCGTCAACTCATGTTCCAAAAATGAGTATGTATTAATGTTCACCACTGGAGAAAACCCTCATCCAGTTGTAACAAACACTTGCTGAATACGATAAGATAACGTGTCCTTAAATTACTCTAAAACGTACTTATATTGAACGTATTATTTATTATAAACGTATTTATAATATGAGAAAGCAGTTAACACGTATATGGCACTATACCCCCACGGTGAAAACAATTAATGCGTATATGAGATTGGGCCATGAAAGGCAATTAAAACGCATATAAACTAGGCCAAGGAAAGGACAATTTAAACGTATATGGCAGTGGCGGACCTACCAGGGGAGGTTATGGAGATTTCCACCTCCTAAATCCTAAAATGCGTCAGAAATCGGTTATAAAAAGCGTCTATTATAACGACTAACCGCATATAATGACGGAATTTCTAAAAAAAAATTGGATTTCTTAATTTATTTTTTAATTGCTCTTTAAATCCGGAGGTCCAAAAATGCTGGTTCACTAAAAGCAATTAAATTGTATTGCAGTTAATTATTATACCAAACAAAATCCATATTTTCCTCGCTATATCTGGAAGCTCGCTAAATGCGAGCTCTTTTTATGTGTGTCTTTCTATATTTTACACCCCAAATTTTCCTTTCTGGATCCGCTTCGGTATTAGGCCATGAAAAAACACGTAATTCGTATATGGCATTAGATCATGAAAAAGCAATTAAAACGTATATGGATAACATCAGGCCGTGAAAAAAAAACCGCATTTTTAAAGTATTCAAGATAATATATCTTTGAAGTACTAATTACTAATTAATTGACTTAAAAATTTATTAAAAATTTACAATTTAATGACTTAAATGGACATTATTAGTTAATGATTGGTAACTAAAAGTTATTAGTAGTTAAACAGTTTAATAGCGACACACTGCACTAATCAATAGAAATAAATAAAATATAATTTTTATGGTGCAGTTATTTAAAATCGTTGAAACGATAACATTGCTGATAGTTAACATTGCTGATAGCTATTTCCATGGCGTTAAACAGCTATCTTCGTCAGAGCAAATGGCTCATTCTGTTTATGTCCATGCTGACCAACCAACGTTATGGACATAAACAGAAGCCGCCATTTGCTCTGACGACGATAGCTGTTTAACGCTATCGAAATAGCTATCAGCGATGTTATCGTTTTAACGATTTTAAATAACTACACCATAAAAATTGAATTTTATTTGCTTCTATTATTAGTAGTTGTTAATTTGTGAATTGAAATACTACTAATAATTACTATTTTTGGATAAATTTATCAAAAATCCTTCCGTTTAAATTAACGTTCTCTTTCTTCACGCATGTGCAGATTTGATGGTACCTTGGCCGTCACGTGACCATCCTTGATGACATATGGATAATCCCCATTAGTTTCCAGCTCACAGATAAGAAGCTTAAAAGTTTGTTATGGTAACCTAGTTCTCCAAAACTAAACGTCCTTCCCATCGCAATCTAATAACTTTCGTAAATATAGTTTTGGATAAGTTCCATTTCCAACATCCAATAAAGACATATTTCTTCGTTCTAGAACTTGTTTATCAATTCTATTAGGTTCCAAAGCATATTTATGCTTTTGTTTGCCTTCGGCTTAAACCTTTCATATCTATAAATGGATACCATAGTGGTATAAATAACTTTTATTTTTTGACCATTTTATTTCTTTTGCCGACGTATTTGAACGTTCTGTGGACGCAATCTTTAACCACTGGTTTCCAGAAAGCCATTTTTACGTTGTCTGTTAAGTATTGTTTTCCTGATGTAAAACATAATCCCTAGGATTTAAAAACATAAATAATATTTGCATAAATTTACAACTTGGAAATTTTTAACCTTCCGCAATAAATATACCTTTCAACACTTGATGTTTTTAGTTTGGAATACCGAGGATTGTAAATTGATGTCTGTTTGTCTGTCATAATTACAGTAATAAAAATGCTAACAAATTTTTCAGTTTCCTGTATATATCTGTGGTCACAGCAAATGACTGATTAAGTATAAAATCGTAATTTTTCAGAGCAGCACTTTTTTACCTTAGAATTTTTTCTGTATATGCAAATTTAAAAAAAAAATTGGTTGACATCAATGTGACTTAAATAACTTTCTAAATTTAATGGTTTGAAGAATAACTAATTTGCCGAAACCTTGTGCATTGAAATCACAGTGCACTTTTTTTTGCCATTTTTTTTTACTTAACCACTTATTCCCCGTAACCACAGATATATTATAATGTGACTCTATGTGATTGCTGACAAAATACGACTTATAATAATAATATATAATAATTATTATTATAAGCCGTATTATATATGTTATTATTATTATTATTATATATATAACACGGCTTATCTGTTCACAACGCTTTAAGTATCATATGTACTCCAAATTCCACACTTAATAATTGTTTGTTTTTGTTTGTTTTGTGGTTTTACGGCTCAAAGACTACAGTGGTCATGCTGCGCCGGGACCTACTGTTTTCCGAGGAATCCGAACCTCTTAAGGCCTAGGGAACCAAACCCCGTCATAAACTTAAGCTCCACACTTAATAAACGTTGTTTTTTTTTAAACTTTTGAGCATCCTGGGTGGTGCTAATCAGAAACCTTTTCATTCGTAGATTTGAAACATGACAAACAAATTTTAAATATTTAAATAAAAATGGTTTTTACGTTTTCTTTAATAAATAATTCCGTTCTCGTTTCAACGAACTGCTTCATTCGCAGTTCTTAAATTTTATGCGAAGAATAAAAATGTTTTATATACTCTAAACGACGTTCAAAAAAATTTAATGTATAGTATATGTGCGGATAATTAAAAATTACAGTAATTATTTTCTGGGGAGAAATTTTGGAAATTGTAACCTGAACGGTTTCCTGCTCGTCGTTGCTCATTTTACGAAAATCTTAGAATTTATCTAATTAAATAATTAGCCAAACAAGTTTAATTAAGTTTCGTTGCTCGTAATTGCGCCTAATAATATACTCGCGGAATATTACCAGTTCTTATCTATTCCGAAGTTTTATACCCTAGTAAAACGGGCACTTTATATAATATTTCCTCTGCGATTATGTAAAAGCATTAATTAATTTTGATTTAAATAAGTAATCTGCTACTCTGATAGCTCATCGTTGATATTGGGCTGAAATCGAATTGCAATAATCTTGGAAATATAATAATAATTTCTTAGAAAGACTGGATTTACTGACATAACTACAGCAGACCTACCAAAAAAAAAAAACCACCGCATATTATTAAGAAGATTAGTTCTCAGGTTTCTGGGTGAGACTTGAACTGAACCAAGAAGTCCAGATCAAAAGGATAGTGATTATCTCCTCGATGTTCTGTAAAACAACATAATAATAATAACTAATATTATTATTATAACAATAAGGAGAAGAAGAAGAAGAAGAAGAAGAAGAAGAAGAAGGAGGAGGAGGAGGAGGAGGAGATGGTGATGGTGATGATGTAGCATCATCATCATAATATTCAACCATTATCTATCCATTGTTGGATGAATGTCTCTCCAAATACTTTCCACACAAGTCCATTCTGAGTAATTCGCTTCCAAGTCACACCAACTTGTTTTCTTATTTCATCCACACATATAGTTTGAGGGCATTTTCTAGGTCTTCGGTGGTCTCTTGGAATCCAGTTCAAAATTTATGTTGTCCGTCGTTGATCAGTACTTTTTGTGATATACCTAGCCCATCGCCATTTCAGCCTTTTTACTTTAACAATGATGCCCTTTTCTCTAGTTTGCTCTCTTACCCAAGTGTTTATTTTTCAATCTTTCTCCTGGTTATTCCAAGTATGCATCTCTTCATGCTCCTTTGCGTTGTCTATCTATCTATATCTATATATATCGAATTAATAATAAGGAAAATATGAAATAACATAAAAATAAATATATACAGTAGATGTATACAAAGATATATATATACAGTTAAACCTCGATAACTCGAAGAACGTCTATAACTCGAATTTTTGGTAACTCGAAGTAACTTTACATTCCCGGCCGAGAGTACAAACATTAATATTGAATCTTTGTTCTGTAATTCGAAGTTCGGTAAGTAGAATTATTCGATAACTCGAAGACATTTTTATCTCCCAAACATCAAATCTCATCCATAAGTCGAATTTTCACGAAAAAAAAATTCTATTTTAAAAAACTTTTGATTGTATCAAAACAATGCCAATGAAGCTCTCTGTATCTTTCAGTTCTACCTGTCTACCTTCCGCCATAGTGGAAGTAGTCTTAGCCTTACGCATGCTTTTCTTGAAAGTTGTTTGCTTTGAAAAACCAGTCTTTAAAGTGACTTAACATTCGGTTCTGAGAACTGAAAGAGTGCGATAAGGATCCATTGCGTTTGTTAGAGCGTTTTTTATTTTTGAAGCGGAATTAAGATTTGTACGAATAAGAGCCAGTTCGTCGTGAAAAAAAGAGAGTTATGAAAACTTCGAGCATCCGTGAAGAATCGAAACTCATCGACGAAGTAGAAAAGGGCACTAGAAAGAAGAAAGACATCGCTGCCGAATTTGGTATTTCTGCAAACTCTCCGTCAGCAATTTTGAAAGGAAAAGAAAAGCTCTGGAAGAGTCTCGTCACGCGCCTGAAAGAAAGCGTTTAAAAGAATCAAGTCTCCCTAAATTGGAGGATGCCATATTTGCATGGGTGAAAAACATGAGAAATGCAAATGTACCTCTTCAAGGTGGTCTTATTCGAGAACAGGCAGAAAAATTTGCAAAAGAAATAGGAAATTGAATCTTTTCAAGCAAATACCAGCTGGCTCGATAAGTTTAAAGTTCTTAACGAAATTGTGCAGAAAGCCATGTCTGGTGAAAGTGCTAGTGAAGTCTGGTGAAATTGATTTCGAAGATTATTGTCGCAACGTGCTGCCTTCTTTGCTAGCGGGCTACAATCCTGATGCTGCTGACGAAACTGGACTTTCTGGACTGGAAGATTCTGGCTTTTAAAGCAGAAAAGAGCCATGGGGGAAAAGAAGTAAAGTAAGAGTAACTGTCATGGTTGGAGCCAATATGCTGATACTGAAAAGTTGAAGCTTTTGGTCATCGGGAAGTCTGCGAAACCGAGATGTTTTTCTGGAGTTAAATCTTTGCCAGTAAATTATGAAAACAACAAAAAGGCATGGATGACGAGAGGAATCTTTGAACCTTGGCTGTTGAAACTTGACCGAAAATTTCAGCGCGAAGGAAGAAAGGTCTCATTGTTTGTTGACAATTGTCCAGCCCATCCTAAAATTACAGAAGATTTTCAATCCATTAAGCTTGTTTTCTTTCCTTCCAACATGACATCGAAACTTCAGCCCATAAACCAACATGTCATAAAAAACCTAAAGCTAATGTATAGAAAAAAATGTGTCCAGCGGCTTATCAGAAATATTGACGCAGGAAAAGAAATCCATGACATCAATCTTCTTGATGCCATTGTGTTACTCAGAAATCTTGGGATGAGGTGAAAGCAAGCACGATTGCCAATTGCTTCCGAAAAGCTGAATTCCTCATCAAATCCAATGAAAACGAAGAAATCCAGAAAAATGAAAAAAACTGATGAGTCTGAGGAATGGAAGAAATTTCAAAATTGCTTTTCTATCGAAGTTGGTTTTCACACCTTCATTGACGTCGATGAAAATCTCGAAACAACAGAATATCCGTCAGAAACGGACATTCTTCTTGCAATTAATGATGAGAAAGAAACATCAGACCAGGATGAAGAGAAAAATAAAGCAACGAATCTTAAAAACAATCCTCCTACGGGACTCCAGGCCCTCGCTGTAGCAGAAACCGTTCGTTCCTATATCCATTATCAATCCTCTGTAGAAGATAAAGTGTTTAATGCCCTAAACATTTTGGACAATTTCCTGGATAAAAATGTTCGCAAAGTATGAAGCAAAGGAAAATTATGCACTTTTCAAACGATTCGAATTGCAAGTACAGTACTGTAATTTTTTATTGCTACTAGTGATTAAATTTGTACGTAGTGGTACGTACAGTTAAATTAAAATTTTGTGTATACGTATTTTTAAAAGATTAGTAATGTTCACGAAAATTTTTGAAAACAGTTTCCTTAACGAAAATGTCTGTTATTTGCTTTTGACGATCTTTTGCCTGTTCTCGTAATAAGAAAGCATAATTCATCTGATCTTCGATAAGTGAAATTTTCGATAACTCAATGTATTTTTGGCTTCCGAAGGCACTTTGAGTTATCGAAGTTTAACTGTATATGGATGACATTATTTTTTTCGACCGTCCAGATTTCCATGAATTGACCAATGTCATCTATCTTAAAGATCTCCAACTGAAGAAGACAAACAATGGAAACTACGTTAATTTTTTAGATCTCCATATAGAACTGGTTAAAGAATCCGGCGCAAGGACTTGCATCTATGAAAAAGAATGATTTCCCGTTCAAAGTGATCACGTTGTCTAGTTTCGAATCTAATATAAGCATCAAAGTTCAACGCAATATTATTATTTCTCAATTAAAAAGAACCCACAGAATTTGCCTTGAAGACTTAAGCCTTTTAGAAGCTATTAAATTGCTTGAATGCAGACTGAAAGGCAATCTAATACCGGAACGTTTTATTGCTTATTTTTTTAATAGGTTCAAAAACACAAAAAGATTGCTCTGAAATCTGTCCATTTTGGAGGCTTTCCTAGCTTTAGGCTGGCAACTCTGCAGCCCTGTTGCCATCCCCTCCGCTCTTTTTCGTTTAAGCCTAACTTTTTTCACACCTTGTTCGCTGTATCGTTATTCCGTCTGCATCCCAATGTATATCCCCCAATTTTTTATCATTTTCATAAATTTTATTCGTTTTAATTCGGCTCGTTTTTTGCTCCTGAAATGTCGTGAGGCGTGGAATTTTTTTAGCTTAAGCAACTTTCAATACAGAAACATTCCATTGCTGAAGGACCACGTGCTTGGAGCCTCCCTTGAAAAAGTTCCTACACGTGGTGTCACTTTTTTCATTTTCCATTTATTATGCTATGTTTGTCGAATTCTCTCCGTTTCTTATCTCAAATTTTTGGGTATTAATCACGTACTGTATTTTTCTATTTCCTATGAAGTATTATTGGTACTTATTAGTAGTGAAAATTTTTGCTAATTTATTGTTATTCTGTTTTTATTTTTTATTTTTAATGTTTTTACTGTGTTTCTGCTATCTCTATTTCTGTCAATTTCCTGTCATTTCAATTTTACATAACTTTCTTACATTTTTAAAAATATTAGATATATATCATATTCAACCATTATCTATCCACTGCTGGATGAAGGTCTCTCCAAATGCTTTCCACA
The DNA here is from genome assembly GCA_006491805.2 of Dysdera silvatica. Taxonomy (NCBI): domain Eukaryota; kingdom Metazoa; phylum Arthropoda; class Arachnida; order Araneae; family Dysderidae; genus Dysdera; species Dysdera silvatica. The sequence goes on along the minus strand of QLNU02003225.1, from coordinate 44,572,486 downwards.
CAAGTCTATCCTGAGCAATTCGCTTCCACGTCACCCCAACCTGTTTTCTTATTTCATCCACCCATCTAGTTTGAGGACGTTTTCTAGGTCTTCGGTGGTCTCTTGGAATCCAGTTCAGAATTTCTGTTGTCCATCGTTGATCAGTTCTTCTTGCAATATGCCCAGCCCATCGCCATTTCAGCCCTTTTACTTTAACAATGATGTCCTCTACTCTAGTTTGCTCTCTCACCCAAGTGTTTCTTTTTCGATCTCTCCTAGTTATTCCAAGCATGCACCTCTCCATGCTCCTTTGCGTTGTCTGTAACTTTCGTATTGCTCCAACTGTTAGACTCCATGTCTCTGATCCATAAGAGAGGACTGGCAATACACACTGGTTGAAGACCTTTCTTTTTAGACACAAAGGCAATTTCCCCTTCAGGATAAAACTGTTTCTTCCAAATGCACTCCAGCCAAGTTTAATACGTCTGTTGAGTTCTTTCATAATGTTGCCATCCATTGAAATCAGCTGGCCAAGGTAAATATATGAATCAGCAATTTCTAGCTCAATGTTGTCAACTTGTATTTTTGTTTCCTCTACGAAATTATTGAACATGATCTTAGTTTTTTGTAGGTTCATCTTGAGTCCAACTTCTTTACTTCTAGTTGAGAGCTCCTGTACCATGTCTTGGAGTTCTAATGGGTTCGTTGAAAAAATAACAATGTCATCAGCAAACCGCAAATGATTTAAATATTCACCATTTATTTTTATTCCCTTGTTATTCCAATTTATCTGCTGAAAAATCATCTGTAAAGCTGAAGTAAAAAGTTTTGGAGAAATGGTATCTCCCTGCCTCACCCCTTTGCCAAGTTTGATAGTTTTGGTATCTTTATGTAACCGAAATTTTGCACTTGCATTTTTATACACACGTTTCACCATGTCAATGTACACATCCTCAATGTCTGTTGATCTTAAAGAGTTGATGACTGCTGATGTTTTAATAGAGTCAAAGGCCTTCTCATAGTCAATAAATGCCACACACAATGGAAGTTCATATTCATGTGTTCTTTCAATTAATTCCCTTAATACTTGAATATGGTCCACTGTACTGAATCCACTTCGAAATCCAGCTTGTTCTCTTGGTTGAGCTGCATCTAATTTTTTCTGCAGGCGATGTGTTAGCACTTTTGTGAAGATTTTATAAATAGCAGGTAACAAGCTAATTGGTCGGTAATTTTTCAAATCCTCTTTATCACCTTTTTTATGCAAAAGAATTACTGTTGCAGAATCCCATTGGTTTGGTATGTTACCGCTGTTAAGACATTTGGTAAAGAATTTTGCAAGTATGTCTTCTACATATTCTCCAGCTTCTTTTAGGATATCTAATGTAATACCATCATCACCAGGGGCTCTTCCTTTCTTCATACTTTTTATTGCAAATGAAACTTCTTCTTTTAAGATTTTAGGAGCTGTTCCTTCGACTATTTCAATGTCTTCGTTTAATCCACTGTTACTTTCGTATAGATTTTTGTAGAATTCTTCAACTCTTCTAAGTATTTCTTCCCTATTTCTTGTTACGGTGCCATCCTCTCCTTTTAATGCAATGATGTGTTTCTTCCCAACAGATAAACTTCCTTTAACAACCCTAAGGCTCTTGTTATTTTCAATGGCCTTCCTTACTAGCTCACAGTTGAATTTTCTTATGTCTTCTTTCATGCTTTTGCGCAGAGTTTTACAAAGTTCTATGTACTCAATCCTGGAACTGGTATTTTGATTGTCCACCTTCATATCTCTTCGCCTTTTCATGAGCTGTTTCGTCTTCTCAGATAATTTGCTATTGTGCTTTTTACAGGTTACACCACCAATTTCCCCAGCAGTTTCAACTATTGTCTTAACAATGTTTTCATTTGCTTCTGAGATGTCAACTTCTTCAATAAGTCCTTCCAGTGCAGAAAAGCGATTTTTTAATTCCAACTTGAATGCCTCGGTATTTTCTTTTAATTTCTTTAAATCCACCCTCTTACTTACTTGTTTCCTAATGAGCTTCTGTCGTTCTAATTTAGTATTTAAGTGCACTTTACATCTCACCATTCGATGATCACTTCCAGTATTAAATCTGTTCAGTACACTGCAATCTTCAATAATTGATTTCTTGTTTGCCAGGATATAGTCAATTTCACTAGTTCCCCCATTTGGGTGTTTCCATGTCCATTTTCTTTGCGGTTTCTTCTTAAAAAATGAATTCATGATGCTAAGATTTTCAGCTTCTGCAAATTCGATGAGTTGATCGCCACGTTCATTCCTTTCCCCATATCCGTATTTACCAACCGATGTCTCTCCTTGTTCCTGTTGTCCAATTCTTGCATTGAAATCCCCCATGATGAGCTTGATATGTTGTTTCCCTTTGGTGTGTAACTCTTTGATTTCTTCATAAAATTCCTCAACCTCTTCGTCGGTATGGCTTGATGTTGGTGCATATACCTGTACTATCTGAAGTTGGTATCGCTGGGTTAGTTGAACAACGAGCCTCGCTGCTCGATCTGACGTGCTTTCGACTTCAAGAAGGTAGTCTTTAATTCTTTTGTTGATTAAGAAGCCAACACCACTTGTTCTTCCAGTTTCCGTTCCTCTATAATAAAACAAATGTCCACTTTTAAGTTCCACCAACTCTTCACCTTTTCTTCTAACTTCACTGAGTCCTACAATGTCCCATTTGATCTTGTCAAGTTCTTCTTCCAATTCCTGAAGTTTTGCTTCAGAAGCAAGGGATCGTCCATTAAACGTAGCCAAGGTCAATAACAAACGGCAGCCTGGGCCATTCCAGTGATTCTTAGCACCCCCTGCTTTCATGCCACACTGACCGCTGCCTTGATCAGGAGCACTCCAGCACCTGGAGACTAGGGGCCATGGTTTCTGGTGTGTCAACATAATGGAGGAATTAGCCATAATTTCACCACGCTGGCTAGACGGGTTGGTGAATTAGCCCTCCCCTTCCGCCTTTCTATCCGTGTAGCAAATATTAATTTGCCACATAAATAGAAAGCTCAGCCTGCACCACTTGAAGGCGGGGTAGGACACTAGGTTACTGGCCTGGCCGGTTCCACACATCGTCACATACGTTCAGCGTGTGGGTCTCCTTCCAGTTAGATACCAGCAACCCTTTTGCAGGCCATATATATATGTGTGTGTGTGTATGTATATGTATGTATATACACCGACACTGGAATACACAGGGGTTGGTTTGGTAGAGTCATAACCCCCAATTGTGGTGTAATTTTGTACTTAAAAGTATATGGACTTGTAACTCTATAATCCCCTAAGACAAACCTGTAATTCTCCTTATTAACTTTCTGCGTCCTCCAATTCTTACAATTCTTCCTGGAAAAGCGAAAATTACAAAGTAATTAGAAACAACTTTCATCAATGTTTTTTAAGCGTAGTAATATTAACGCCGATATTATGGCGTGGTTAGATTGTGAAACGTTCACAAAGAAAAGAAAGTTTCTTGCATCTGGTGGGATGCGACCCCATGACCTTCTACAATCCGAAAAAGTGATCTTACCAACGTCTTCTTTACGAACGTTTCACCATCTAACCATGCCATAACATCGGTGTTACTATTACTACGCCTAAAAAAGTTGATAAAAATTGTTTCTAATTTAATCTATGTAGCATTCGATTTGCATTAATTACAAATTAATGCTATGTGCATTTTAATGGGCACTATATCCCCTCCTCCCTCCCTCACTGGATCACGAAGCTGGTTACGCCGATATATATTATCCTGAGTAAATCTAATATATTTACTTTACAAATATGTTTATATTCTTTACGTTAAAATTTTCCAAATAAATACCTATTTTTTTCCAAACAGGTGCTTTTAAAATTTAACCAAAAATACAGTCTTGAAATATATACTATTAATATATAATAACAATATCTATTGATAATATTATATTTTTTGCCATACAGAATCAACAAGTCAAAAAATACGTACATTATTTAAAATACCGTAGAATCCGTTCATATCGGCGTTCAAGGGACCGCCGAAGTTCTAACTCTGTACTCGAGCTAAGAACAATAATTGAGCATGATAAGTAAGCTCACGATAGGAGTCAGAATTCTGAGGTTATATCCGGGTTGTCGCCATGAGTAATATATGTCATAGCCGAGTTCAACTGCAGTGTTTCTCTAATAACATAATTGCCAAACACATGTCAACACAGAAAGCCTCCTGGATGGTAATTTCATAGTCCGTGGGGAAATATTTATATGATGTAAGATATTATTACCCTTCACAGGGATAACACAATTGCCAAATAATGGTCAACACACAATTCCGCCAATGCGAGTTTTTATGGGGCTATTTATTACACAATAATTTTCAACACCCACGTATAAATAAGCTCAAACTAGAGCTTTTTTTGTTTAGGAAAAAAAAGAGACGCCGTCCCCATTCTGGATTTGAACCAAGGTTCCTTTAACCCGGAGTGTCTTGACCGCTAGACGAACGAGGACAGGAACAACGCTCTCTTTCTCTCTCTCTTTCTCTTTCTATCTCTTCATTAAGATATTATTACCGTACTGAAGAATAACACAATTGCTAAATAATAGTCAACACACAATGCCGCCCGGGCAACTTTTTTGTGTGGGTTTTCGTGGGGGAATTTATTATACAATAATTTTCAACACCCGTGTATAAATAAGCACAAACTAGAGTTTTTTAGAAGCAAAAAAAGAAACGCCGCTTCCATCACGGGTGTTGAAAATTGTTGTATAATATTTATATGATGTTTAGACATCCACATATGCAGCTCAATCTAGAGTTGTTTGTTAAATTACTGCCCACCTTGTGATGGTGGATTATGATAACAACCCACCATTACAAAGTGGCATAAACAATAACAGCTCTAATTTGACCTAATAACAGCTCTATTTTAAGATACATGCGTGGTTAACGGAACAAATTACCATAGGCTATATATTGGGATGGAATACTAAGAAATAGCGGTAATTAAGTTAATTGAACCATTAATTGTTGAGATTAATGACATTTTTGAGAATATTTTAGCGAGATAATAATTATGAGTTTGCTATGCCATGAAAATTGATTTAAATTAACTTCATAGAAACTTCTTTTTCTAAGATTTTAGTCTTCGACTGAGTTTCGGATTAGAATGGTAAGCATGCTCCAACCTGTGAGTTTTAGAACAGGCAGAATTTGGAACTTGCTGCCAGAGGAAGTGGTTGCTTGTGGCTCTTCTACTGCATTCTCTGCTGCTCTTGACAATTACGACCTGCCACGTTTTTTAAAATGTTTTCCTTTTTGATTCTATTTCATGTATTCTGCAGTGTTTTATGGCTCACGTTCAGCGTGAGCTTTTATTGCAACTTGCTGAGTTTTAAATTGTTTTAGAGTTTTCCCTACTGTATGTTCTCTTTATGGCCCTTACTCTTAGTATGAGCGTTCACTGTAACCTGACGAGTTTTAAATAAATTATTATTATTTTAAACATTGGGCCTGAACTTCAATAAAGATGATTTCGTATTTATATTAGAACTCCACTTCCTTAACTCCAACGATGATAGTTACTATCATATAACACAAAAAAGAAAGGGAGAGAAAAAGAGAGAGAGCACTAATCTGAGCTTCAAAGCGAGTCCATCGCTGCAGAGCTGGGTTGTCCAATTTTGTTAGGCAGCAGGTCACTTGAAAAATTTTCACTAATCTCGCGAGCCAGCGGTTTCATCAAGTTTCGTAAAAAAAAATAAGTAAATAAAAAATAAAGTTTCCCTCCAGAATATCTTACAATTATTTATTTGTTCACTTGCGATAAAGAAAGAGGTCATCCATGATGTCACCGCAATTTTTCCTTATTTCTGAAAAAAAAAAGTTTTTTTAATTTTTTTTTGTTCCAAGCAATTATTAGCGGACCTGTTGGCAGGCCGCGTGTTGGACAACCCTTCTGTAGAGCAACAGAGACATCGCATGAGCAGAACCGTTCCTGGTGGGGGTGCAAAACGTGCCCCTGAAAATGAGCGCCCAAACATTGAAGGCGACCACAGATCGTTTGCTATATTATCATGTTGCCTTTGATCCTTTCATCGAAGACGATATCAAGAGGATCTTTGTCTTATTTTGTCAAAATAAAAATTAAAAAATACTCTTCTTTTGAATGATAACTGTTTAAAATTATGTATATATGTATATAAAATTAATCTCTGCACCTATAAAATCCTTGATTAGATAATATTGAATTAATGAGAGTGGCCATACAGTGCAAAAAACAATATGTCCGCCCTTATTGACACTGAATAAATAAGGGACGCCATACTGTTTTTACACCTGGGCGCGCAACAACCCAATAAAGACACAGCGCATAAAGTAACTTAGCGTCGTTAATATACTATAATAGGAAGATGTTCCATGTTATTCCATATGTTTTCTTTCTTTTTGCATTTTATCGATGAGAATGAAAAATATGTGTGCTTTTTATTGTAAACTAAAAAATTATTTTCTGTATGATTGTAGAAAAATGTTGGGCAGAATGGCGGCAAACCGCGTTTAGATTTGAACGTAGAAGCGGCTTGGGCCCAGGGATACACAGGTCGTAACATCACCACAGCAATAATGGATGATGGTAAGAAGAGATGCCATATGCCTCTTAAAATGATCAACTAAAATATTGTATATGTAGCGTTTCACATTTCTTATTCCAGGTTTATCTTTTCTCTATCACAGTCGTTTGCAAAATGTGCGGTGCAGTGCCCCGGGAGGCTACATTGTCCTCACAGGGGCGACGTGAAGTTAAATTCAAAATTTCGTAATTGTATTTCCATTCTTAATTCATTGTGATAGAACGCGACATCACATCTAATGGACCTGGTGCAAACTAGCCCACTAAATGCGCTACGTTTTTTTTTCTGATCTTCAAAACACGTGGGTTTTTGTTGCTTTTTTACATAAATGAACTTGCTAGAATTGGACACAAGCAATATGCATTTATTAGAATTTGACACTAGGTGGCTTGGGAAAGTCTGGATTCTGCAAGAACGCTGGGAATCGAAAAAGTTTGGAAACCACTGCTCTGTTATATGGACGAATATTAATAATATAATCGTCATGATGTTAATTATGGAAGATAATATTTTAGGTAAAAAGAACAATCAAACAAGCTGTTGTGGCCTATTAATTTAAAAGTTACTGATTTTAAAATCATTTACAACGACCAGTACAAGTGTCGTTTATGGAGCATCGAGCTCGTCAACACACAAATATATTCACGCATACTAGGTCTGCAGACAAGCCGGGGCCGATAGGGTCGTGGCATCAGTTGCCCCACGCTTGTGGCCCAGTTTCCCCATTGATATGTATATGCAAACATTAACATTTTCCTCATATGCAGTTAGGAGTTTCCATTAGGCCCACGAGGCCTGGGTATAAGAATGCCATAGGTAAAATTCTTCTTCTCGCACCTAATTCTCCCTTCATAAAATTTAAAATATAAACTTTGGTATATGGTAATATTACAGTAGGCTATTTTTTTTATAATTATAATAAACCAAAAAAAAACATCACAGGAGCGTCCAATTTATTTGGGCTTTTTGTGACATAATATCTAAATTCTCTACCGCTCCAGGCAATTATTTTAAACTCCGTGAGTTCCCGGGTGCCCTGTGCCCCACATGCCCTTTGCATTGCCCCAGTTGCCCTGTGCCCCATACGCCTTTTTGCATTTCCCCAGTTGTCCCTTCATCCTGGCTACAGCCCTAACGCACACGCACCAATTTTATTGCTTATCTCTCATGCACTTTCTACCGTACATTTTCATCAATTTAAACTGCCGCAGCCAATGAGGGTCCGGCAAAAGAGCTAATTGTAGCTAACAAACGTCTGCTTCCATATTATCTCAGCATATATGTATATGTATATTTATGTGTGTATGGTGTGAATTTATATGTGTGCATATTTATGTGCGTGCATATTTATGTGCGTGCATATTTATGTGTATATGGTGTGCATTTATATATGCGCATATTATGTGTGTATGGTATGAATTTATATGCGTAGACATTTAGGTATGTATGGTGTGAATTTATATGTGTGCATACTTTTGTATATGGTGTGAATTTATGTGTGTGCATGTTTATTGTGTGTATAATGTGAATTTATATGTGTGCATATTCAGGTGTGTATATGTATTTCTGTGTTCATATGGTCTATTCCTAGGTATTCCTGTTCTTATTTACTGTGCTGCAGTATATATTTTCCTTTGAATGTCTTTCTCCCTAGCGTTTCATTCGGGTCACTAGCCAAATTTTGGGATTCAGGGGAAATTTCAGAATATAAGATGAAAGTTCTCCCGAACAGAACCACAGGATTGAAAAACAGATTTTATACAGCTTTATTAAAAAATTCGGAGTTTGAAGACGTGGCAAACTAAATTATACATACAAAGAAAAAAGGTTTTGCCTCAATGCCATTGTTCATTCAGGACTACGTTAAGACAAAAATGAGCATGAAGGGATTTTTCATTTTATAAGATTTATTTTTTTCATTTCATAAGATTTATTTTTTTCATTTCATAAAATTTTTTTTTTTTCATTTCATAAGCACTTTTTCATCCCATAAGCACTTTTTTCATTTCATCGTTATTTATATACAGTAACCCTCGACTTACGTAAATTCGCAGTTATGTAATAAATCTCGAAAATTACAACTACTAGCGCGTAAGTACTACAAGTCACAGCAAATGTGACGAATAGTAACAGGAAGTGATGCGGTAACAGGCAGTGAGTTTTGGGCAAGTGCTCGAAAGCCGTAATATTCAAACTGAAGCTTACCAATTAGAAGTAAGGACTCCGTAAACAATCCTACCTTTCCCTTTTCCCGGACCCGTACTTCTTACATTTAAACAATATTCATGATTGCCGAGTCTAGTATGTAATATTACGTTATTGGCAAGAGTAGTCCATGCCTCGCACGATTAGTTGTTTATCATCTTTAGTGTTCGTTTTTCATTTACATACCATTAAAATAGATTCGAAACTTAAAACCGAATGCACTAGTAATAATTCCAAAAAACAAAGGTCTGCTATTATTTTAGAAGAAAAGGTGAAACTAATTTGTATATAAAATTATATCAGCAATAACTCGAGATATAAGTTGGTCTATTTCGACAATGAATACGATAGTAAAGTAAAAAATATTTATATAATAATAATAAATATTTCAGTTTCTTACGAAGTTGCTCTAAAGTAATTTATAAATTCGACTTACGTAAAATTCAGGTTACGTAAAGGTTTATGGAACGCATTACTTACATAATTCGAATGATGACTGCATAGTAAAAGGGGATTGGAGAGGAGAAGAAGAATGAAGAAGAGAAAAGTGGCGGAAGGTGGGGATAGGAAAAACAGGGACGATATGCAGTGATTTGTAGATATTTATATTGAATTGGCTTTCGGAACATGAGAATTCTTATGCCTAATTAAAATTTTTAAATTTGTAATATAAATATGTGATATATGAAAAAATCTCTCACGCAATGATATTTTATGTGTGTGTGTGTGTGTTACCGGAAAAGTTTGAAATCCGGCATTCTATAGAATACCTAGGCATTGTATATAATTCCTAAAACTAGCCGGCAATGTATGAAAAGATTCATATTTAACAAATTTCCTAGGCATTCTATAGAATGCCAAATGACAAACCGGCAAAGTATTAAATACATCTGATCTGAAAAGATTTCTGTTCCTGCTACCTGTGTGTGTGTTTAAAGGAAACCAGTGATGCACACTCATGCACAAAGTGTCGGCAAAAAATTCATAACTTCTGTGGCCATGCTAATAAAGATGATGAAATGGATATTTTGTGCACCCTTTGTTTCAAAACTGAAAATGCTATTGAAGGTAAAATAAATTCTAAAATCAATCGGAAAATACAAGCCAAAAAAATGAAAATGAATTCGGAAAAAAATTTCCCACTGCTTCTTTGGCAACTGCCGTGCGAGTTCCTATTCCTGACGTCGACAAGGGCCAAGATGATTCGCGCAATAATTTGACAGTTGAAATGAGTGTGACAGAGGACGATTTCTACCGACTTAGAACTTCTGAGGCAATTTTAAAACAACTGTATGCGAGATCACAATTCACTTTATGCCTTAAGAACTTGTTTAGAATTGAAGATATTCCTGACCACGAAATTCCTCTCCGGTCAGTTGTAATTGCTCAGTCCAGTGGAAGCGGCCAAGGATTCATGAACTGTATATGTAGCACAAAGTTTTTGAATGGTACTCTTTCATTATTTTTTAGGAATGAACGTCTTTTAAATAATAGCCTTATCATGATCTTTTTTTTCGTACTTTGCCTAAATAGCATTTATCATTCTATAGAATGCCTAGGTATTATATACAATGCCTAGGGAAAGTATGTAATAATTCTCATATTTCATACTTTGCCTAAAAACGCCAGGCATTCTATAAAATATCTAAGTATTCTATAGAATGCCGGCGTTTCATTCTGCCATTAATATATATATATATATTATGAAGAAATACAAATGTAGAAAAAAGGGTATATATATATATATATATATATATATATATATATATATATATATATATATATATATATATATATATTGAAGAAATACAAATGTAGAAGAAAAAAGTGTATATATTATGAAGAATACAAATGTAGAAGAAAGTATATACATAATATATATGGTATATTGTGTCTTACTATGAAGAGGAAAAGAAAAAACGTAAAACAAATGGAAAACGCAGGAAAATTAAAAATAAAAAGGCATAAAAAGGATAACAAATCACAGAACGTGAAGATAATTAAAATGGGAAATATCATATTACAGTGGAATCGCGATAACTCGAAATTTTCAGTAATAATAATAATAATAAATTTATCAAAATCCAACAGGTTACAAATACTCTTACATTGGGAGTAAAACACAAAATTTCAAAATCATCAATCGGAATACAGTTGAAACATTAAAATAAATTCATAGGACACAAACTAATAAGGAAAAAAACTCAAAAAATATGACAGATCAAAGCCCGACAAAAAGCCGAGAGGCAAGGCAACGTCACAAGTTCCTGTGGCAATGCATTCCAAACTCGGCCAGTTCGGAGTGTGAAAAAAAAGAAGTTAGAGTTTTTCTGGCAATGGGAATCTCAACCCGCAAGGGGTATCCCCTAGTTGTCTTGTGCTCCAACAATTGGATCATGGGATATTGACTGTCCGGGTGGAAACTGCCATGTATTAATTTATAAAAAAAGTTTAAGGTCAATTTGCAGGCAACCCCACTCCATAGAATGGACACCGATTTCTGCGAGGCGATCTTGATAATAATGATGATGAAGGGACCTAATATTCCTCGTAAATCTCCGAAGCGGCGTCTGCAGCAAATAGACATCTCGTTTCTTACAAAGGTTCCACACCGATAAAGTATATTCCAGAGTAGTGAGGGCAAAGGTTTTAAAGGCAAGTACAAGAGTATCTGTGTAGCATTTGGAGAAAGCCTTCATAAGTAAAAAAGAGCATTGGTTGGCCCTTGACACCAGTCGGCGCAGTGGGGTGAAAAGTTTAAGTCATTCGTAAAAAGGATCCCAAGACCGGCCTGTTGATTTTCTTCTAACAGAAAGGAATCCCCAATAGCATATGAACAATGGGTATTAGAGTATCCCAGGTGCAAACAGCTGGATTTAGTCTCCGAAATCTCGAGTCGGCCATGACACCATGAGCATAAATCGTCGCAAGCTCGCTGTAGAGAATAACAAGATTCGAAAGTAGATATTGAGGTAAAAAATCTCAGGTCGTCAGCAAACATACATGAACGAATTGGTCTCAAGATGCGTGGAACATCATGAATCAATACAAGAAACAGGAAAGGGCCTAACATTAAGCCCTGAATAACTCCACTCGGCACTAGAGAAGGTGGTGAACAAGTACTTCCCACTCGTATGTACTGAATACAGTTTGAAAGGAGGCCTGCGATGATATGAATAAGCCTGGCTGATAAGCCAATCTCGAAAAGCCTATGGATTAATACTCTACGGCTTATCCTATCAAAGGCCTTTACAAAATCAATATATATATAATATCAACAGTACAGTTTCTTTCATCACAATCAGTCCACTCATAAAGACACTGGAGCAGTTGCATCACGGAGGAGCGACCCGGGACAAAACCAAACTGTTCATCTGGGATAATTCCAGCCATAGAAAAGAAGAGACGTAAATAATGCAAAATACACACACCTCTCAAAGATTTTTGCAATCGCGTTTGTTAAGGAAACCGGGCGAAGTAATGCCCATTCCCCTTAAACTCCCCTTGAACCTCGGTAACTCGAAGTAAAACCCCGTTTCCTTGAGTTTCAAGTTATCGAGGCTCCACTACCTGTATATAGATATATGTACATTGGAATCGAGGTAACTCAATGTTTTCAGTAATTCGAAGTAATGCTCATTCCCCTTAAACTCCCCTTGAACCTCGGTAACTCGAAGTAAAACCCCGTTTCCTTGACTTTCGAGTTATCGAGGCTCCACTACCTGTATATAGATATATGTACATTGGAATCGAGGCAACTCGAAGTTTTCAATAAGTCGAAGTGATGATTCTCATTCTCCTTGAATCTTTTTAAACCTTTTTTTGAACCTCAGTAACTTGAAGTAAAACCCCCGTTTCCTTCAGTTCTAAGTCATCGAAGTTCTACTGAATGTAATGTTTTATTAGTTTGAGTGTTATATTTTAAAAATAATTAATTCTTTGTGATATTGATATTGATATTTATTTTTCAGGCGTAGATTACATGCATCCCGATCTTAAAGATAGTTACGTAAGTCTACGTTATTTGATTATCTTCTTGTCTGAATGAAATTTTTTAAATTCCTGTAATTAAATAGCAATAATTATATATTTACATTTTTAAATGTCATTTTTTATTTAGAATGCAAAAGCGAGCTATGATTTCAGTAGCAATGACCCATTTCCCTACCCCAGGTATACGGACGATTGGTTTAATAGGTAAGTCTATTTTTATATACTCATTAAGTGCAATATATTTCATGAATTCAATAAAAGAAATATTTTCATGAATTCAATAAAGGATATATTTTCATGAATTCAATAAAAGAAA
>QLNU02003225.1:44529599-44552251 GCA_006491805.2 Dysdera silvatica | reverse complement strand
AAAGGAAAAAGTACAGTGTAGACATCCATATTCTTCAATAACAGAAACATTTCAGTTCTTTCAGGCAAATTATAAAGACATAAAAATTGGGAAAATAAAATTTTTTATCTATTCCCAAAACGTGTTTTTTCTAGTAACAAGATGCCTCACAATGTATGTCTCTGTAAATACCATGAGAATTTTAGATTAGAAATTAACTGCTTTAGTGCTGTCAATAAAACTTTCCCAGCATATGGGTATGAATTTCCAGAAAGGTTCTTGTGTGTGTCCCAGCTACTACAGAGTGTTAGATTTACCAGTGTGTGTAAAGTGCCAAGATACACCGAAGAAGAGTTCAAACAAATACCAATTCGCAGTTGACAATCCTGTACTCTTTCTTGATCACAGTGGAAAGAGTGTGAAGGAACTCGCTTATCAAATGTGATTGAGGAAGGAATTGTTGACGAATTAACTGAGCATATTCTTTCCATGGCACCTCAGTATTTTAAACATGTTTATATAAAAAGAGAACAAGCACGTTATTTCGAAAATGAAAGATAATCTATATCTATATCTTCGGGTGTTAATAGAAGCCAATGTTCAATTCAGATAGATTTTTCTAAGAATTATACCTGTTTTTATAAAGATGAAATACAAAGTACACACTGGAACCAAAGTCAAATTATTCTATTCACAGTATGTATGTGGTATGATTCAAAAGAACGTTCCATTGTGCTTGTATCAAACAATTTACAAAAATCTAAGAAAACTGTTCTAGCTTACATGGATCATTTCTTAGATCAATTGCCTAAGCATATCAAAAATATTAATATTTGGTCTCATGGGCCTAGTTCTTAATTCAAAAATAGATTCATTACTTACTCTTTGGTCAATCTCGAAGAAAGACACAATATTAATCTGACTTGGAATTACTTTGCTACTTCTCATGGGAAAGGAGTACTTGATGGAGTTGGAACTGCTGTTAAGGCACAGGTATGAGAAGCTGTTAAGCTAAGAAAATGTACTGTAAGAAATGCTTCAGAGTTTGAGAAATGTGCAGAAAATTCAACAAAAGGTTTTGTGGTAAACATTACTTCTGAAGAAATAAGTAGGTGTAACAGAGAATTTAATATTATGGATATAATCGCAAAGGCTTCGAACATTCCTGGAATGTCCAAGATACATGCCATTAAAGTAGTAAATAATGCCAGCGTAACACTGTTTCTTTCTAAACAACTGTTACAAAATTATGGTACTACTAATAATCATTATTTGAAAGTTGATGACTGGGTACTGGTTAATTACACAGGAGAAAATTACCCAGGTATTATCACAAAAATTGATGGAAATGAATTTAAAGTAAATGTAATGGAGCAAATAGGTAAGAACTGGAAGTGGCCTGAAACCCCGGATGAAATTTTTTATGTGAAAGAAAATATTGTATACAAGATACCTGCACCAGACAAAATGCAAGGGGACACTTCAAATTTACAGATATCTGAGTTAATAGTGATGCACATTCTTGAAACTTCTCTTATAAATTTTTGTATTTTTTCCCTCCCAAGTTACGTATTTTTGTCAAACCAGTTCCTGATATACTATTACTAAATACTGATTCACTTTAAACAAATATATATGTATATTACTTTCATGTATAATGTAGCAGTTTATACATGAAAGTAATATACATGTATATTACTTTCATGTATAAACTGCTACATTGTCTAGTCTAGAAGCTATTAGCCTTAGAGGTGTATGCTATCCTTCCTTTCTTTCCCTGAAAATGGTCTGTACCGCTGACTGTGTATATACTTTATGTTACTGAATAAATATTATAATAAATTTCAGAACATGTTGTGTTTAAGTTTCTATAATTTTATTAGTTACCTCTAATCAAGTGTCGGGAAAGGTTACAGTGAACATTACTTAAAATTTATAGTACATATTTAAAATCAATTTTAACTAGTCACGTAAGTGACCAAGTACGTATATTTTGCCGAGTCTATTCAAATCTCATTAAGTAAATGAAACTTTTTTTCCATTCTTTGAATAGTTGTCTGCCATATTTGAAAGTTGTGAATGTTAAAACTCAGTAAGAGAACAGAAATAAAATAATTAGTTTTAGTTTTAAAAAATCTTTTTTGTGTGTGTAACATGAGTGACCGTGACATTGCATTTTTTTCTGTATATGTATACAAATTTAAAAATCCAAAACCACAGTAGATATAAAGGATTTGACCCATTGTATCAATATATATCATAACATTCAACTATGTAGGTCACATAATCAGCATATTGATTGAACAGCAAAAATGCTGTCTAAATGTAACGTAAGTTACCGTGGAATGACCCATATGTAGAATATAGTATATATATAGTTCATCTTATATGTAACACAAATCGCAATACAGTCGAACCTTATTAATGTGAGTACTTATTGCAACAAAACATTTGTTCGCGCTGAAAACAGCTAACGGAAACTATAAAGGATAAGATAGTATTTTCACTATTTCAAAATTTGATGGAAATTCGAGAAAAAATTCTTCCGACAATTAATTCACATTTATGAGGTTCGGTTGCAGTGATATATCGATTCTTATATTCACTTATACAAAATGATCTATGGATTTGTGCAATGAGGATTTTTGTTTGTGCTCTTCATTCGGAATGAGAATCCGTTGAATTGTATCTGATGTATTTTAATTTGTATTATTCACGTAAACTTCGGGGAAGGCTACTGTAGCCATTGTAGAAGTGTAATGATGTGCATATATGGCACATAGGCTAATGTTTTTCAGCTGCTACCCGGTACTTCTGGAATGTAACGTAATAAATCTAAAACAAAAATACAACTACTAGAGCGTAAGTACTACCTGTCACGGCAAATGTGACGAATAGTAACAGGAAGTGATGTAGTAACAGGCAGTGAGTTTTGGACGAGTGTCTGAAAGCCGTAATATTCAAACTGAAACCTACCAATAAGGACGGAACTTTTTATTTTAGTTTTCTAATCATTTTTTATGAATAAATAGTTTATCGTGGAAGTATTCTGAGGAGAATAACAGCCGGGAATGTGCCGGAAGGCTCAAATCTAGAACTCCCGCATGGAATCTGTGTAGCAACTGCAAATGTCCAAGCGATGTGTTTTTAACTTTGTAAATATTCATGAACGATCGAGAATTTTAAGACGTCGAAAGCTTTTAGCATTCGAGAAACAGTATGCCGCTTATTATAACCTGTTATAAAAATGTACCTGGAAGCCGATTACAATAATGTGCGATGCACATGGGCGCCTATATGGAGGCAGGGCGGTTTTGAACCCTCCCACTTCCACTGGACGCTGTTTAAAATTTGATTTTCGCGATTCTGCTATGCGTTTACTTTCAAAAATTTCACGGTCATATTTAAAAAAATATATATCTTTTTACCTTATTGCTCATTGTCAAGCATTAGCGATTATTTTTGTAGTATTAGATGCTGAATTACTCGCAAAGAGAGGAAATGACTTACCGACCCCCTAGTAGAACACGAGCTTAGAATCCCACTAGGGATCAATAAATTATTTCTTCTCTTTACGAATAATTCATCATCATACCACATCATCGACTATGATGAGAATTGTTCTACTTTAATAAATATTTTTGTAGTATTTTAGCACTTTGTACATTTACTAAACTCTTTGACAGTGAGTTTAAGAGAGAAAGAGGGGGAAGGGTGTAATAATTTTTCTTAGTTCCCCTAAAAGTACTCATATGGGCGCCACTGGCAGTGCATCCTCTGTTCTTAACGCAGAACGAACCCGTGTTGCAAATGCCAGTAACCAATCAGCAAAGAAGTGTACCAGAATACTGTGTATTAGTAAAAGGAACGTACCGATACTCTTTATGATTATGCCGTAATTAATTATTCATATTAATGAGAGAATGAATGAGCGTTAAAAAAATGAAAGGTATTAACAAGTAAATTTATCGTAACGGGGCCCGTCATCTTATAAAAAAGGGAGAATTTACCAGGCCCTCTTATTTTATAAAAAAAAAATAACTTACCTTAAGTTAGTGTTTTTAAACTTTTATGAGGCCTCAGCCTCAAAAAAGTTGAAAGGCACTAACTTAAGCTATACTTCCAAGAAAAAGCAAGGCCAAAATAACGCAAAGTATCTCTAAATCTAAAGGCGTTTAAGATAGACAGTGGAAAAGTTATGATAATGCAAAACATTGAGATCCATAAGAAAAGCGGAATGGACATTTCCCACGTACATAAAACAAAAAATCGACACTGAAAAATTCAAATAAAAATACCTGAGATTAAAACAAATAATAATCATGATAATGGATAAAAATATATAAACAAGATCGAGATTTTTACGGTAAGAGTAAAATTAAATCCATGTGGGTCTCACTACACAAGTAATTTTTCAATCTCCCGTTTTCTCTGTGTCCTTCAACTTCTTATTCTCTTGCGTTTTAAAATACTTTTGACAATTATGATTATTGTAATATTTATGATTATTAATATTATGATTATTGTAATATTTATGATTATTAATATTATGATTATTGTAATATTTATGATTATTAATATTATGATTATTGTAATATTTATGATTATTAATATTATGATTATTGTAATATTTATGTGATAAATAGAATCCCAGATCAGTAGACAAGAGAATTAGCAAAAAGATCAAAAATTTAAACGTACGTTCGCATGTAACAACCAGGAGAGTGTTTACGGCGTTAGTGGCCCTCGAAAATGTTTTAATGTAACACAATGGTAAAAAAAACTGACCCGGGTTTAGCATTACAAAATGCAGTTCTTCGCCAAACGCCAAAAGTAAAGAGAAGATAAATGAATTTAAATTAAAAATAGACATTTATATACGAAATCAACTAGGGGTACATCACTCACTTGGCATTTCTTGCTTAACTTCGATGTTGTGGATAAATGAAAGGGTTTTATTTAGCTCTACAACCGCATTTTAAGTTATATTATTACTAGGACCATGTATTTACAAATTGCTGCTTTTCAGAACTTTGCGGTAAGTCCTTTTTTGTCGAAAACCGGGGCCCTCTGTAGTGACTATAAGGCCAACATAATAACACACATAGTTTACTGATGCTAACGCATTTGACTAATAACGTGTATATTTATTTTGACCACCATTAAAAGCGCCATAAGCGTCATGGGAAATATAACGTCACACACAAAAGGTCAATTGATGAAATACTCTGGGAAGGTATATAAAGGCCGCTAAAAACTTATTTCTTGATGCTGGCACTGCATTGTTTAGCGCCCAGTTCGCACCCCACTAAGCACGGCCCTGGTAATGGTAGAATTTTTTACAAGACTTTTAGCTTTTTACAAACATTATTTCATAACCAAAATTATATCATATTATAGACTTTTATTTCTTCGTAAGCATTTTACATGGGAAATCATATGAAATAAAAAACGCATCTCCCAATAGGAACATTTATATCAAGGGTGGACACAGGGGGGAGGTCACAGGGGTCATGACCCCCAAAATATATTTTTTCACTGTAAAAAATTCCAACTTTCATGATAAATGAAGGGTGTTATTCCAAGACCATGGCAAATTCTGTCCTTGACCACCTCCACCCACCCCCCCTAAAATGAAAGTCTGCATCCGCCATTGGTTTCTATACTGTAATATGGTCAAACCTCGTTAAGACGAGCACGCTTAAGACGAATTACTTTTAATACGAACAGTTTTCTGAAGTTCCGTCAGATTGTATAGCATACTATGCTTTCTGGAAAAGGCGAATTGCTGTTAATGAAAACAGATTTTCTGTTCCCCTTGGTGTTCGTCTTAACGAGGTTCTTCCGTAGTATAAATTTATAGGTCTACAACTAGTTATGCTAATGTGTGGCATTTTCTGCGAATCAGCCACTTTGTGCACAATGAAATATTGTATGTAAGTGTGGAAAAAAAAGATATTACAATGAAACCCCCTCATTAACGGTCACTCGCCGGACAGAAAATTTTGGCCGTAAAAGAGGGGTGACCGTAATTGAGGGTGTCATTCTAAAGTAGTTGAAATATTACATTCCAGCCATTTAAATACTTCATTTCGAAACTTACGTAGTTTTAAGCACATAAGGCAAGTGTAAGTGTAAGATAACGAACATAAGCATTTGTTGAATATAACAAGTAAATTTACAACAAAGCGTTAAATATTAAAATTTATTTGTCTTGGAAAAAAATTTATCACTAACTGTTTGGTGCATATTACTCACTAGTCTTTCTGTTTTGAAATGCATTTTTAATTGTGAGATTGAATTCACCGTTTCCCGTTGTTACGCTAACGGGGCTTGTGTGCTAGTCAAGTAAACAATAATAATTTGAACTGGGGTAGCTTTTTGTTGATAACTGTTTATTGGTTTCGTAGAGTGCATCACTATATGATTTATTTATTATCAAAGTCTTTTTTAAGCATTACTCATTTCAATCGGCAAATCCGAGTCTATTGCCACTCGTTGTTAATGGGAGCAACACTGCAGCTAGATGATTTTAGCGCCCCTGGCAGCACTATGGTTAGATGATTTTGGCGCCCCTGGTAGCACTGTATCTAGATGATTTTGGCGTCCCTGGTAGCACTGTAGCTAGATGATTTTGACGCCCCTGGCAGCACCGTCCAGATTGCGCTGGCCTAGCTCCCTCTGTGAATTATTTCAACCTGTTTTATACCCTTCTTTCGACTACGTCCCAAGCGTCGGTCTTCCACGCCACCCACTGACTACGGCGCTGAATGGAAGGAGAAAATACTTCTTAGATCTTATCCTGCTTATCCTTAGTTTTCTGTTGTAAGAAACGTCGTGAAGGTCAAAGTTCGATTTTGTTCGTATTTTGTCCTTGCGAATTTTGTCTGTCGAAGTTCTTATTTTGTCCATACAGGGGGTTCTGGTCTAATGGAATGAATCATGAAAACTGTGTCCGCGTCCCTATCTGAGGGTGACCGCTAAGCAGGGGGTTTGAAATACATTATTGTAAATCAATTTATGCAGGGGAATTTTCATCTGACGATAAAAGCTGGGTGACCGTTTCTGAGAGATGTCCGTTAAGAGGCGTTTCATCGCGTTATTAAATTTGTATGATCAGAAATAGGCAAAAATGTACATCATTTTAAATTCGATGTTCTATGAAAAAAAAATGTCCAATAGTTTCCTGAAACAAGGAATGCAAACGATAAATCAAACGTACATCCGGAAATTAAGTTTGCGATTAAGCTCGTCGATGTCGAAATCGACAAAAAATTGTGCGAAATGTATTGATTTTAGTTTTACAGAGGTTTATCCAAGAGAGGGTCTGCAACCTGGAAGATAATTATCAGAAATGAAATTGCGACAGTTCAACTACTCTATCAATGTAGTTCCGATATTGACCATCGGCAAAAGTTTTAGAAAAAGAGAAATTAATGTCATCAATCTTTCCTTTCGTTTCCTAAGCCAGATAAAATCCTTTTTTCCTCAGTTCCAATCAAATATTTAATGGCGAAAATATAGACAATAATACTGGGAAATTAAAACGAAATTTCATGTTCAGCCATCGCCTTTCTGTTCATGATGAATGACTTTTTAAATAACTACCTGAAGAAGAAATTTCGATTCAACTTTCTAAAATTGGGATTCCTATTTAAAATACAGGCCAGCATTTTATTTAATACACCGGTATTTAAAAAGTAAGGGCAATCAACTATCTACACATAACATGCAGCATATGGAAGGGATGTAATTAAATTTAGTTACATGCAAACTTGCATAATTAATTATTAAATATTAATAGAAAATAAAAACACTCATAAGTTTTGTGATAGTGAGTGTATTCTACTCACTAGTATGCTAATGCGCGGAATACTCTCTCTCTTTTCAGTACAAAACTAGTGAGTGTATTCCAGTTTCATTTCAGAATTTATCTATTAGTGAGCTGTTTTAACTGAAGATTTCTTAGCGATATCACGAAATGCGTTCACCTTTGTGAATTTTCTTTGAAAATTTTACAAATGTACCGTATGAGTATTACTACCATTCAATTTTAAAAGTTCTGCTACCGCTTTCCACTTTCTGAAGTTTTACGCAAATGTAATGACGGTGAAAGTCGGCCTCTAAAATTTTGTTTCCTACTTTTTAGAAGTTTCGGAAAAGCTCGAGTTTCAGATGGAGTTCGTTTAGGCTTAGAATGCTGAAGGGATTTGGAGTTTAAGTGCAGAAATATCTGAAAGAAAACGAGCTTAGTTTCTTGGTACTATTCCCTTTAAAGTCCCGAAACTCAAAGCTTAGTCGAGTATTACTCAGGAAATGAGATCCCACGCTGTAAAGTCAATGAGTAATATTAAAAGAAGGGTTTGCGAAAGCTCTTTTATAATGAAATCCGGAGCAAACCTCCATTGATTCGAAAATTGTCCATCAGAACAATCGTCATTAATGAGACGAATTGTCCCAATGGGTTTCTTTAAAGGCTTTTCGTTAAATCTCAGAACTATGCTGATCTGGACAACAATCGAAATATATCCTAATTAGCATAATTATATAATCTAACGCAACCTTTCTCAATTTCTTTATTTCTCGAAACAACTTTAAAAAAATGGTTACCTTAATAAAAAAGTTGCCTTTCCGTCTCGAGTCACTTTTTAAAGTTTGTTTTCGGTTTTAGTTGCCCTTTCTCAAAACTTTAGTGACTTTTCACGAAATGACTTTTCACGAGTGAAGTTCGTGAAACTCGTGACTTTTCACAAAATGGTAGGAGTTCGTGGAACTCGTGACTTACACGAAATGTTAGGAGTTTGTGAAACTCCTGACTTTTCACGAAAATATCAAGAGTTCGTAAAACTCCATTAGGAAATTTTTTCCGAAATGTCACTTTAGATAAAAAAATTTTAAAGTTTCTTTCATTTCGAAAAATAAAAAGTGTTTTATAGAATCTCGCGAACAGTGTTTCTCAATTTTTGTTGTTTATGCACCTTTTTCACCATATTTAAAGATATTATTCCCTTCTTTTAAGATTTTTTTATGTGAAGCATCGATATTGTGTCAGTTTGAATTTACCAATTTGACGCCGCAAGCCTGCCCCTCCCCTCCCCCCGACTCTCAAAGCTGTGAAATTTCTCCTGGTTAAAACCCTCTACCCTAGAGGATTGCTAGTCCGATCACTAGAATTATTCGTGTAAAATCATTTTAGGTGAATTTTCAGGGGCCACACATAAGCGTCAATGTGCTGCAATGTCATAGAATTGAAATTAGATGATCGTTGCTAAATTCTGAGCCAACTGGGACATCCTCGGGTTTTGTATTATGTGTAGAAGTTATGTTAAACATATGTGACACTTTATTGTACTCAGTTGCGTTTGTAGTTTGCTTCCCGTATTTATGTTTCGAGCGGCGGCAGCTGTGGGGCAGACACCTCCGGGAACTGAAGTCCTGCAACAGAGAAGTCTCGATGAAGAACTGTAAGGACGTGTGAACGCTCTTGAATGGCGGCAGAGCTGAAATTAATCGACGTTTGCCTCAGATACCAGTAATACCTACCTGCTTATTTTTGCTATTTGTGTCCTGCGACGTTAGCGAGCTGCCGGCTTGGAATAATCGTTTTGGGTGGATGACTGCTTGCCGCCCTTGCGCCTTAAAGGAAGCGGTGCATATCTGCGGAAAGTTTCGTGTGTTTTTTTTTATGCTTCTGAAACATTTCGTGCCATAAGGAGTAACTTGCCTTCTTATGATCTATCTATGACTTCAAGGTATTGTGTTTGCCGTGATGAACTGCCTATTTGCCCGGTGAGGTATTTTTGACTGGCTTTTAGTAGTTAAGAACTTTTAAGTTAAATTAGAGTTTTAACTAAAGTCAGGTTTTAGTGTTGAGGGTTTCCGAGTTTTATGTGCATGTAATTTAATGCATTGGAATTCTTTTGTTGGAAATCTTGAATGTAATCGCATACGGAGTCCAAGTGAACTGGTTTATAAAGTTAATCTGATGGAACGTCCTGGGAGGTGGAATTGCGCCTTAAGAAAATGTTAAGTCGAATAATGAAATAAGTTTAATGGATTTATGAGCTTAGAAGTAACTGCTATTAATTGAGTTTTGAGTTATCTTGGCTTCAACACAATTTGGGGACGTGGGAGTAGAGTGCATCCGAGCCAATACGCCCATATCTCTGGGGAAGAAGAATCGAGAAACCCAAGGAACCTGTCTAATGTTATTTTGAGTTAGAAATTATTTAATGACACTGATTCCTGAATTGCGTTTGCTTTAGAGCACCTTGGCGCAGAAAAACGTTAAGTAGAGTCGAGCCAATTTCCCCTCAGGAAACACAGCCTTGTTAGCAATTACCAATACGTGCAGTTATAGCTCCAGATCTAAGAGTCCGGGTTAGTGTTCGTTTTGAGCTATTTATATAGATACATATTTGTTTGAATTGTATATTATACTTCACTTGAGAGTAATCGTGATAATGTGTTTCAGCCCGGAGTCCAATAGCCTGACCAGATCCAGAAACTGAGTCGAATTGACGCTTCGGGAATTTCGAACTTTGTGGACCTAGAATCAATGTGTGGGCCGTAACAGCAAAATATTATCCCAGTTGTGATTTGGTCGTCCGTAGTAAGAAGATAGCTGTGTTTGTTAACCACCAAAACTGTTTGCCAAAACACTCTTGGTTGTATATTAAGAGCCCAATAAACGTTACACCTAATTTTGCATCGCTCATTGTTGATCGAAGAACACCCATCCGGAGTTTGTAACGTAATCCCCATAGAGTTAACGTTTAATTATTAAGTGAATCGTTATAGTGTGTGTGTATATATGTAGGGGTTACAATTAAAGTTTCTCTTATTCAAAGCTCCTTTTAACTCTAAAGGATAATAAGAATGAAACCAATATTTGTAAATCTAAGGAAGAGGAGAAGAATTCTGTGAAAAAATCTCCAAAATCTGCCAGTAGGGGGAAATATGGTAGGACATACATAGGGAAAGCACTAAAAAAAGTATATACTATATATATAACACAAAGTTTTTAATATACAATTTTGTATTGTATATAACTAAGCCAAGTCTATATAAAATTAAAATTTTTAATTTTGTTTTTGTTCCTTGCAAAAAGATAAATTTAATTTAACCGCCACACAGGAAATTGTTTCATAACGTCAAATTTATTCTTCGGTGATTCACGATGTCTGAAGCTATCTAGGCCCGGTGCGCCATATAGGCTAACTAGGCAGCCGCCTAGAGCTACACCAAGACCGATTTTTTTTTTAAGATACTTAATACTGTAGGATGATTCATATAAAGTTGGCAATAAATAAATAAGTGAAAAATAAATAGATTTATTTTTCATTGAATGCCTTCACCAATATTTACTTTTCATTATATGTCTCTTTTATCCATTTTTTCCATACCGTCAAATTCTTGCTCGTTTACATTAATAAATTTTCCTCTATTCAATCCATGGAACAATGCATAACATTTCCCCATTACCGCTGCCTTACTGAAGGCCTGGAGACGCTTTTTCTTTTTATACCTTTGTGCACTATTACAAGCATGAGAATTACAATTTTCTATTTTAACAGTAAAATCCCATACTTTCTTTTTTAATAATTTACTACATACTTCGTAATAATTTATTACATACTTCATTTTATCCAGAAGTACAGTGAGAGGGCGGAATATGCAGCACATTTTCATTTTTTGGTTGTTACAAGATGTATTGTGGTGTCGATTTTTTTACGGGGGCGGGGACGCACACGTCGTTTGTCTAGGGAGACATATTTACTTGCGCCGGTCTTAAAGCTATCGCTGAAGCTAAGGTCAAGTTTTAACATGATTGCCGTTACTTCGTGCCAAAACCAATTTTCGATACACAATATGCTCGACTGTGGAATACAGCAACTTTGAAATGTGCCGTTGATGATGCATTATATCGTCCTTCAAACATTATAGTTAATGATGCATCTTCAATGGATAGTGGCTTTGCGGTTACACCACCGACAAAAAATACAGTTACGAGATCGGTGAAGTGGGGTGGCTATAATTCATTTTTAATTTTATTGAACATTAATTTTTTTTATATCATTCGAAGCAATCGTATCAGTAGCTGGAATGGTGCTATATTTGCTCTATAATTCATGAATAATGGTCTTTATTGTTTTTTCTATGATGAATATGCTATAAATTCTTTGTGTGTGTATTTTTGAGATTTTTTTTAAAAAACTTTGATTTTTCTTTTAGCCACGGTACGAGATGTGCAGGGGAAGTGGCGGCCAAGAGGGACAATGGGGTATGTGGAGTTGGAGTTGCCTATGACTCGAAGATAGCAGGTAACTAAATGGGCGACACATTGTACAATGTATATATGTATGTATAGTTACAATGAAATTATCAAAAGCTGACGCATTATCTTAAATTGATACATCAATAATAATTCGTAAATTTCAGTCTGTGATTTTTTTCTGACGACAGCAGATATATCTCCGCCGAAGCAATTGTTAACACCGTACCTTCTATGGTATCTTGTTAACACTTGTTTCGGCAACAACCCGTCTGCTTCCGCCAGAATAAATTAATTTACAGACTGAAGTTGACGACTTACCATAGCTGAATCACTGCACATCACTTTAGAATCGCGTTAATTGGTACTAATTTCATTTAAAAGATAACATGATCAAGCGCTGCAATACGTGAAAATATAAGTTCATGTTTGTACAAATTATCTTTCATATTAACATCAGTTTTTGCCTCCCAGGTTTAAGCTCAAACTAGAAACTTTATTCATAGGAGAAAAAAAAAGAGACCTCGCCTGAGATGGAATCGAACCGGGGACCCAACGTGTAGCCCATTGTGCCTTTACCAGCTAGGCCCGTAGGAGCAGTGCTCCTTTTCTCGGTCTATAAGGGTTTTATCAGGTTATATCTTTCATATTTATAAATTAATTATTTGATTAATTTTGAGTTAGAACTTTTAAATGTTTACAAATTTATGGGGCGCTCTGTATATGAAGTTATAAGGCGTGTATATATTTTGTATAATATGAAGACATTATATGCATGTTATTATGTAAAATTATTACGTATGCATAATAATATAAATTTGTTACATATACACAGTATAATGACAGTCCAAACCTAATTGCACTAATTAACTAATTGTACTAATTACCTAAAAGCACTTATTCGTTCAGCTGATATAACTAGCTATGTAGCTGATATATCAATCTACATAGGACACTTTTTGCATTTATAGATGTGACACTTTGTGCCACAAAAACTGCATTCAGCTCATTTTGTGGTAACTAGTGTGTTACCGATATTTTTGTGTTGATCAACTTGAATTTAAACAACTGCGAATGTGCATATATAACGATATGCTTGACTGACTAACTAATCATCAGTCCTTAACAAACAGTTTTTATTGGTACTAAACTTACGTCTTTAAATTAAATAATTTAATTTAATTTCAAAGCAAATGGAATAAGAAACATGGGAGTTCTATTTTAGTGTTGCCGAATAAGGGAAGAGAAGGTCTTTTATATTTTACAGTCATGCTATATATAATTGCCTAACTATTATGTAGTTACTATGGCAGTATTCAAATAGTTTTTGCTAATCAGTGACATTGAACTCATCTTCGACTTTTGCAGCTTACTCCACGAATATTAACTTGTAATTATCCCCTAAGTTTTAAATTTTATCAGTAATGAAAATTGTGACTCCTAGTCCATTGGTGTTATTATGGGTAAACTCTGGCCTCCCGGCCAACAGGCTGTCTGCTAGTATATTTGCTCAGGAGAGTGTCAACATTCTCTTTGATGTGTGTGTGAAATTTATTTCCAAAATTTTAATTTTTTTTATAAAATGTACTTACCAGAAAAGAAACGAAATAAAATATTCAGTAGCAATGAAATAATTCGTCCATATTTACACAAAAAGTTTCATTTTTTTTTTATTCGGAGGAAAACAACATTCAAGCATTTTTTCTTGGAAATTTACATTTTTGGGACATTTTCTTGGAATTTCCCGTTCACAGACAGTTGATAATTTTTGAGGTGGCAGGATTTTACTTCATTTGGTATGTTTTCTCCCTCTTAGTGTCCTTATCCGTATTTCCCTTTGAAATATTGCTACATATAAAAGATTATTACAATTTACATATGCAGAAAAAGTATAGAAAAATAATTCGCGCAATAATTTTTTTTTGTAATTTGAATATTTAGCGGATATATGAACTTTGGAGTTTTAGGGGAAGTGTCAAGAAATTTGGGGGGTGTAAGGGGGTCTAGCAGACTCCCTGATAGCCAGACGTACTACCGTACGCCTGGCTATATATACTTAGTCATATATTCATTATATATATACACATCATTATATTTATCATCATATATATACATCATTATATATATATATATCAATCATATGTTTTCATTAGTATATCATAGTTCCATGAAAATTCTTGGAAAAATGTACACCCAGGAGGACAGCATGTTCAATCCATTAAGGCTCAGTTGATCCATCTTAAGACGTATAGACCCTTATTATATAATCTAAAACTGCGCTGAGTAGAGGTTAAACAATATTTGCTGTAGAATTCAGTGGAAATCCATCCCTTATATAAAAATGTGAATATCATTTAGGTATCCGAATGCTGGATCAACCTTATATGACAGACTTAATCGAGGCTAATTCTATGGGCCACGAACCCAACCTCATTCACATTTATAGCGCAAGTTGGGGTCCCACTGATGATGGCAAGACCGTGGACGGACCCCGTAATGCCACAATGCGCGCCATTGTTCGTGGCGTAAATGAGGTAAGGCATGCTACTTTTGTTGTGGAAATTACTAGATTAATAAAAAACTATTCGCTTAATGATGAAAATATGTAAATGATGAGGAATTAGTTTGATTTTAATGATGATAATTAATTAGGAAATTATTTGATTAAAGATGAAAGTAATTAATGAGGAAATTAAGAAATAATTTTTATAAACGTTTTTTAGGCGTAGTAATGTTAACGCCGATGTTATGGCATGGTTATATGGTAAAAAATTAATGAATGAATGAATGAATGAATGAATGAATGAATGAATGAATGAATGAATGAATGAATGGGGAAAGTTGTTGATTTAAAGATAGAATTATGGGATAATTAGAGAACTGGAATAATTAGAAAAGTGTGTACCAATATTAGGAAAATGCGAAATTCTAGGAAAATTAGGCGAAAATTATAAGATTTTTTTTTAAATATAGATATTTAGTGTCTACAATATTAATAATAGATCATTTTATTATCTATCATTTAAATGATAATAAGATTTTATTCATTAATATTTATTTAATTCATGTTTAAGATTAATTATAATTGTATTAATTATCAATATTTGGTGTCATGCATAAAGTATCTTCTGAACACTCTTCAAATAATCAATGAACTTCAAAAAACCCTTAATAAATTATTTTAATATTCAATTCACGGCTTATTTTGTTTTAATATTAAAAAACACTGCTTTTTACTTTAATTTAATCTTGTTATGTTCTTATCCGCAGAATCTAGAAAAAGAAATAATATCACTCACAGATTGATAATCACATGCAGTATTTAAAAATGCGAAACATACTTTTAATATTCAATTTTATTTACAGACGAACTGTTAATTTAACATTACATCATGAATCATTTTACTTTGAATCCAGGGTATCACAACATAATTAACCTGTTAACTGGGTATGACGACATTTTTCGTCATGCCCAGAAGACTACCAAAATGCGAATGACGACATTTTTTGTCATTGAAATTAAATATCACTGAAATTAAATATAATAAATAAATATAGTTAATATCACTTAAATTAATTAAATATCACTGTGAAAAAAAAGTCCCTAATGTGAAACGAGTTTCACAAAATTTTATTCCCCGGTTAACAGGTTAATATAGTGCCATAAAACTATAAAATTTTAGTGTCAATAGCCTTTTCTTAATTTTTGATTATGTACAAACGGAGTTACGTATAAAAGGAGAGTTGTGAGCTCTTCGCTATTTAAAGCTTCCTAGGCTGTTGCCACTGGGACAACCTGAAAGCGCAGCTCGTATAATTACAGTTTCATCAATTGGCATCTATACAAATTCCCTTTCCTTGTACATTATTTAACATTCACTATTTGGTAACGATGTTTTTATGTGTGCTCCGAATTCTGATAAACAATGAGCCTCCTGTTTGCCAGCAGCCTGCTCGCGACTTGAGCGACTGGCTTCACGCAATCGTTTCATTTTATTACTGTTTTCGCTTGCTTTAGCTTAGTGAGGTATCTCCTGGAAATACATTGCGGCTAGCGCGGCTAGCGCGGCCAACTTTTCCAAAGTACACCACATGCGGAGAGATTGATTCGGTGTGAAGGAGTCGTTCGAATGTGTGAATAAATCTTTGATACTGCTCTGGGAATTTGCATATTTATTTATTATGTGAACCATTTTTAAGTGAAAGACATTCAGCCGCATAATTTTAATTATTAATGAGCAAGCATCTTCTGGGGACATCCTAATTTAACATGATATCATGCTTTCTATAGGTGGTCTGTAATTAAATTTTAACGATGTTTTAATCAGGGAGAATTCCATTGCAACTCTGTCAAAAGTTAGCTTTTGATCAAGGCTATCTTAGCCATAAAAGCTTAACGGCGAATCCTCCAACTAAACCTATGTGAAAAGTGCTTAAAAAGAGATAAAATGGCTTAGTCGCGATAGTCAGTAACGATATTATGACTTTCAAGAATTAAAATTTAATCGATCTAAGTTATTCAAATACATAATCCTCATCTTCGTTAGAAATCTTACTTTCAAAATTTGAGATTTTAATTTGCATATATATGCAGTGTCAGCAATGACAATAATTCGACCTTTTATAGGAATGACCCTTCCTTCCTTCCTTCATTCATTCATTCATTCATTCTCTCCTTCCCCCGATGGATTAATTTTGTGTTATTTATTTGTTTGTTAATTAATTATCCAGAAAACTTTTAAAAGCTTATTATAACTCATTTAGTCTTTAAAATCAGAATTTTGGAAATAAATACAAGACACTATAAAGGAGCCAGAAGGGCGGCTTTATATATATATATGTGTGTGTGTGTGTGTTAACGACCAAACCCGATTTTAGACCAAACTAGTTTATCCTGTGTGCGTTAGGATAAACTAGTATGGCCTGCTGTACACTGGTCTAAACTAGTTTGGCCTAGGCCAATTTAATTTATTCTAAGTCAATGTAATTTGGCGTAATTTTATTGATCCAAACGACCGCTCCAGCGCCAATCTGGCGTAAACTTTAAGCCAATAGTAACGTTGCCACCCCTATTCTCTATCCCATCCTTTACTCTTTAGTTTCCCGTGTTAGTCACCAAGACGTGTTTGTTTGTTTGTTTGGCTTTTTTATGGCGCAAGAGCATCTGGGCTATACTGCGCCAAAAAAGACGTGTGTACGTGGTAGTTTCATATTTTCGCTTATACACAAGAAAATATGTAAGTTACTTTCAATGTAATTTAACTCATTTTGTGTTGGGGGAAGTCAAGACTCTATGGACTTCCCTATTATCTATGTTAATTAGATAGGATTATAATAACATAGATGCAACAGTTTTATTTTAAATAAAATTCAGAATATTAAAAATTATTATTTTTATATTTTTTTGTTAAACTTTATAAAGCATGGTGTCATTTCCGATGGAAGAGCGTTCCATAATTTTGAAAGAGTTGAATCAACGTCATTATTACACATCAAATGCGTTTGAGAGCGACAAGGCAAATGAAAATTGGTATTTCAAATATTACAAGTATGGAAAAATTTTATTAGAGTAATAATATTTGAATAGTAATTATTATTTATTCTTCGAGACATTAATTGGCCTAGGGTAAAATCGCATGCATTAGGAACAAATAAAATAGAATCTTCATTGAGTAATTGCAGAGAAGAGATGTTAGGAGAATAAGAGTCACAAAAAACGCTTTTGGAATGAAAATATATAATCGTCTAATATTATTCTGTGTTGTATACCCCCAAATAATATGACAATAATTGAGATAACAATAAATATTAGAGTAATATAAAATCAATATAATTTTACGAGGAAGAAAATTCTTAAAGCGACGAAGTATCTTTATAAAAATTCTAATTTTTGAGGCAGTAATATTCACATTTGTATCCCATTTTAGGGAAACTGAAATATGACACAGAGTATTTGAAATAATTAACAAGCAAGCATATGATATACGGGTATTAAAGCAGGCAGTAAATATTTTTTACCCTAAATTGTTTTGTGTGCATTAGAAACCATTGTATCACATGTGATACATGCCCCCTTCTGCCCCCAATATAGCTAATTTTTTTAAAAAATGTATATTTTTATATCAGAAGATCAAATATATCACATAAAGATTTTTTTTTTTAAGTTTTTAAAAGTCCTTTTATCTTCCCCCCTTATAACGGAATTTGACATATGTGCACAGACATTTTTGTCTGGAGGAGAAGTTATCAAAGACAATGAAATTTGTTTGATGAGTGCTGCAATCGAACATTCAGTTGGGACGGGTCAGTGATTCGTTCGCTGCAGTTGTAGGAAAACGTGTGCATCCAAGAAATGCCTCTATAGGAAGAAATCATTAGTTTATAATTCAAAGTCCATAGCAGTTTAGCTTGCAATAATAATTAAGAAAGAATTATGGTGCGAGTAGCTTTATAATGTGTAATAAGTTATAAATAAAACGATGTTTGTTACTTATGCACTTTTGTCAATTTGCTTTGCTATCCTTTCAAAAAGGATTAAACTAATAGATGATTATCAGATTTCACTTCTGAAAGAAATGTTTAAGGAAACTGATCCACAGAAAGGAAAATTATTTTTAACAAAATATAACTATTTTTAATGAAATATGTTCTATATAAATATTGACTTGTTTTTAAAGTTCAGATATCAATAAAATTGCGCCAAATTATATTAGTCTAGGACAAACTAGATTGGCCCAGGCCAAACTAGTTCAGACCAGTGTATAGCAGGACAAACTAGTTTGTCCTATCGCACATAGGATAAACTAGTTTGGCCTCGGCCAATCTAATTTGGCCTGAAATCGGATTTGGCCGGTAACATATATATACACTGAAGTGCCAGAAAAGTGGGTACACCTACCTAATATCGTGTAGCCCCGCCATGCGCACGCAGAAGTGCCGCAACACGACGTGGCATGGACTCGACTAATGTCTGAAGGTATCCTGGAGACAATTCACACCAGGAATCCTGCAGGGCAGTCCACAAATCCATAGGAGTGCGAGGTGGTGGAGATCTCTTCTGAACAGCACGTTGCAAGGCATCCCAGATATGCTCGATAATGTTCATGTCTGGCGATTTAGGTGGCCAATGGAAGTGTCTAAAGTCAGAAGAGTGTTCCTGGAGCCACTCGGTAGCAACTCTCGATGTGTGGGGTGTCGCATTATCATGCTGAAATTGTCCAAGTCCGTCGGAATGCACAATGGACATGAATGGGTGTAGGTGATCGGACATGATGCTTACGTACCTGTCACCTGTCAGAGTTGTCTCTAGACGTATCAGGGGTCCCATATCACGCCAACTGCACACGCCCCATACCATCACAGAAGCTCCACCAGCTTGAACAGTCCCCTGTTGACATGTAGGGTCCATGGATTCATGAGGTTGTCTCCATACCCGTACACGTCCATCCGCCTGATGCAATTGGAAACGAGACTCGTCAGACCAGGCAACGTGTTTCCAGTCATCAACAGTCCAATGGCGGTGTTGGCGGACCCAGACGAGGCGTAAAGCTTTGTGCCGTGCAGTCAACAATGGTACACGAGTGGACCTTCGGCTCCGAAAGCCCATATCAATGATGGTTCGTTGAACAGTTCGCACGCTGACACTTGTTGATGCCCCAGCATTGAAATCCGCGGCAATTTGAGGAAGTGTTGCACGTCTATCTCGTTTAACGATTCTCGTCAGTCGTCGAAGGTCCCGTTCTTTCAAGGTCTTTTTCCGGCCACACCGCTGTCGGAGATTTGATGTTTTACCGGATTCCTGATATTCACGGTATACCCGTGAAATGGTCGTACGCGAAAATCCAAATTTTGTCGCTATCTCGGAGATGCTATGTCCCATCTCTCTTGTGCCGACTATAACGCCACGTTCAAAATCACTTAAATCTTGATAACCTGCCATTGTAGCGGCAAGAACCGATCTAACAGCTTTGCCAGACATCTCTTGTCTTATATAGGCGCTGCCGACGGTATCGCGCTACGCTGATTGGTTGCAAAGCTCCGTTATTTGCATACGCACGCCTGTGCCAGTTTTTCTGGCATTTCAATATGTATATATATATATATATATATATATATATAGTAAACATTATATATATAATGTAACTTTACATTCTATATTCCACTTTTATTATATTTCATTCCAATTTTACTATATTAACATCAAAATATTACATTGTTTCATCAATTTCGTAAAAGGTAGATGATTAGATATAATATAGATATTTAATAGATTAAATAATATATATAGATATTTGCATATCTCAAAGCAACTATTTCTACATAAAATCAATAATATCGAAGGCTTACATACATTAGTGCCCTTAGTATTTTTTTAATCGACGATCTTTCAGGGAAATCCAGTCAAGAAATGCTCTTTTAGAGTACTTTATGTTCATATAAATATTTTCTGATTTTTCAGGGAAGAAACGGTTTAGGTAATATTTACGTTTGGGCATCTGGTGACGGTGGTGAAGATGACGACTGCAACTGTGATGGGTACGCTGCAAGTATGTGGACCATATCCATAAATTCAGCTATAAATAATGGCGAGAATGCCCATTATGATGAATCCTGTTCATCTACATTAGCGTCTACATTTAGCAATGGGGCCAAAGACCCGCACACTGGAGTGGTAAGGCTGCTTCAGTTTACTTATAAAAATTTACAATCTTAAAATTAAGCAACGTTAATAATGTCATCATTTCATAAAGCATGATCTAGAATGATACCGTTGCCCATATCTACCGTCATCTAATCTGATACAGAAAAAAATCAACTGATGAACTATTAAAAAAATCTAAAATATCTGAAAAATCAACTATCTAAAAAAACATCTATCAAAAATATCTAAAAAAACATCTATCAAAAATATCTAAAAAATCAACTGATATCTAAAAAAACACAAGAGTATCTAAACGATACTGAAAAAAAATATTTAAATTAAATCGTGTTTCACACAGCTGTACCTAAATAGAACTTAGTCGAAATTTCGTTTCGAACTTTAAAGAACTCTTGAATTTTAATTCAAAAAAGCACTCTTCTACTTCCTTTAAAAATTCAAGTGAATGAAATAGACATGAAGTTCAACCAGTTTCATAATCAATCAGTTTCATGTCTCTATTGATATTCGAAGGACCGTAATAAGACATTGTTATATAGACAAGGTTGAAAACCAAACACTCTACAATAGGGTTTCTTAAACGTTGGTCCCTTACAAACCACGTTCAGCATTCCTCTATTTATCGTGGACGGACCACCGGGTGAGTATTTCACCTCCCCCAATAAAAAAATATATTGCCTGAAATTAAAGTTGCCAACTATGGTTAATAATATTAAATTCTGCTTAACCATCTTCATACTGATCCCCCCCCCACCCCCAATTCTCCCAAGGAAAGACATAACCAAAGAAACGCCCTCGGTTTATGTGATTTATTGGCAGGCTTATATACGTATATAAGGGCTCCGGCAGGAGAGATTTATTCATCCTCCGAAACGTAATTTGTAGTTCATTTAAACTCCTTTTGTGGTAAATTTTAAGCTTTTTTCGATTTTTTTGTACTTTAGAAAAATACTAGCTTTTGGCAAAAGATCTGTAAAATATCCGACCATGTTCTTAAAACATGGGTTGGTTGCCAAACTCACCTGAAACAAAATAATTTTTAGAGTAACACTATTTGATAAGGAGAGTGTCAGTTATGATCTTATTTTGTCAAATTTACAATGAAAATGACATCATTAAATTAGTTAAATAATAATAAGCAATGTAGACAGCAAGGGTGTATTTAGAGGATTCAAATCTTTCACAAAATGCCGTAAAGTAACGTTTATAACAAGTAATATTTATGAGAAATTCTTTAAATCTCGCACGAACCTAAATTCTAGCTGCACCCGTAATTTCTAGTTCCATCTTTTTCTGAAATTTAGTGATGATCCTGCAGGCCACTTGATAAGCCGCCACGGGCCACACTTTGAGAAACACTGCTCTATAACTTTCGAGACCGGAAGAAACTATCCTTGAAAATAGATTTCACTGTATTGCAGAAGTTAAGCCAATTATATCATTGT
This sequence comes from Dysdera silvatica, assembly GCA_006491805.2. Classification (NCBI taxonomy): domain Eukaryota; kingdom Metazoa; phylum Arthropoda; class Arachnida; order Araneae; family Dysderidae; genus Dysdera; species Dysdera silvatica. The sequence goes on along the minus strand of QLNU02003225.1, from coordinate 44,529,894 downwards.
CACGTAAGATTAATGAGTACTCGCAGGTGGGACTATATCTTTTATTTAAAAATGTTGTCTCAAAATAAAAAAAAAAAGCAAAAACACTGAATTTAAAAAGGAAATCCGTTTAAACAAACACGTGCACACATCCACAGCTTTCGTAGTAATCATAAAAATAAAATGTACTGCTGCTAAAATAAAACATTATACAATAATTTCTGCCACCCACGTATAGATTATAGCTCAAACTAGAGCTTATTCGTTTTGGAGAAAAAGAGACGCTTTCCCCATCCTGGATTCGAACCAGGGTCCC
>QLNU02003225.1:44516416-44529499 GCA_006491805.2 Dysdera silvatica | reverse complement strand
CCACGCACTTCAACGAATTTGCTCCTGTGTTAATTGATTACTCTGCTCGTCGGCCTTTCTATTTAATCATGATTGACATATATACATGAAATCCCATATTCATGTAAATTTAATTTAATCCTACGTTTCCGTATGCTAGAAACGTGGGGATTTCAAAACTTAAATTTCCTTAGTCATCTTCCCCACGACCCTCGGCTTTGACAAGCGCGAGTTTTAAATTGGTGTCATATATTTATTCTACATAACAAACGTTATTTCCATGCAGAATCATACTTCCTGGATGTTATCTTTTCTCGATGTTACATTTTAGTATAGAATGATTTTAAACTGTTTTGCCTGTTGCCATCCTTCAACTAACAACTAATGTCTCGAACGGTTTTTCTTCTTCTTTTCCAAAGCCCTCATCTTACGTGGAGGGATGTGCAGCATTTGACAGTTTTGACGTCGAAGAGAAATTCTTTATATGACAGTAAAGGCAGGTTCCATTGGAATATGAACGGCGTGGGCCTAGAGTTCAATCACTTATTTGGATTTGGAGTTCTTGATGCTGGTGCCATGGTCGCCCTCGCAAAAATATGGAAAACGGTCCCGGCGAGATTTCACTGCGAAGCTGGCACAGTCAACGAACCATAGTAAGCGTAACTAATCGATTATTTAAAATTATTGTTATTAATGATAATTTATATGCTACTCAAATATAATACGTTCCACTTAAACATTTTGACGTTGAAAACGTTTTTGCTTTGTTTGAACCCATAAAAATCGCCATGCTTTGGCGTAAAATTTCCCCTCGTCTTGCTTTCCCGCCAAATTTCCCGCTAAACTTCGCCAATTTCTAGATAACGAACGTTTTCAACGTTAATTGACGTTCTTGCAATTAGACAATAGTTTTTTTTTTAATAATGGATTTCATTTCACGTTATCTATCTCGTTAATTTAATCTTTTTATTATGTGTTTACAGCAAAATTCTTAACAACGAGAGCGTGCAAATCTATATAGACACGAATGCTTGTGTAGGCACGGAAACAGAGATCAATTTTCTGGAACATGTGCAAGCAGTAATTACCTTAAATTCCACTCGACGAGGCGACGTCACACTCTTCTTGATCTCCCCTATGGGGACCAGGTAAACTATAACATTACTTTTCCATCTCTATGATGACATCAGAACCGTTTCTAGGTGTCTTGCCGCATGCACCCTTTTACTACTCGCTCTTTCGACTAGATCTCCCTCTCTACCACCACCAACACCCAGCGGTAGAACAATGTAAATCTTCTATTATACTTTTAATAATTATGTTTATATTTTAGACTTACATTAGTTATTTTTAACACTAGGTGATTGTGAATACACTAGAATTGTGAATAGTAAAACAATTGCTACATGTTATAATCGTTTAATTTCAACATTTTATATTTTTGAAAACTGAAATATTAAAGGAGTAATATTTCAAAACACAACGTTGTATTATCAGAGCTAGAAGGCTTAAATGTATTAGATATAAAAGAACTTGTGTGCAAAATTTTTTACTTACGCAAAGTAAAGGCTTATTAAGTAATTGTTCCGTATGCTTTTGAAAACAATTATATGTTTTAATTTTTCTTCTTTTTCATTTTTTCTCCTCATTTGCTCAATTTTTTATTTGTTTGATTTAAAATTAAAATTTTTACGCTATTTTGCCGCCCTAGGCAGTCGCCTACTCTGGCCTAATGGTAGAAACGGCCCTGGATAATATATATAGATTGAGCACCTTTTCTCCTAACTTTTACTCTCCTTTCTTTCTCTTATTCTTTTGTCTTTTGAATTCCCTTCCACTCTCCTTTTTCCTTCTTTTTTATCTAGCATGCTGCCATATCGGGAAAACAATGTATTTTTTATTTCATTTTTGACACGATATCTTGAAGATTTGTCAATAATATTGTTTTGTAACCCTCACATATCAGATATTCTTTTCAAAACTTAAATCCACCGTGATTTTGATGGGTGAGAATTGGGGTGGGGGAGTCTGAGCCATGCTTACATAAGACACAAAAAATAATAGTACTAACACATAATCACAAATTGACAACTGCCCTAACAGAACTGCAATACTTTGATGCATGACACACTGAGAATAGAAGATATAAAATATATATAATCGCAGTTAAATATTTAATTATTTAAACCAGTGTCTTTCAACATTTTTTCGCTCGGGAGCCCCTCTAGGCATTCCATGGCCCCCTAATATTTTTAAATTATCATAAATGTATTATTTTTAATAAATGTATTTTATCAAATCCATTTCTTATATATTACACGCTATTTGCTTACAACGTAAGAAATATTAACAATAAAAATGTAACAAAATACTTTATTATACAACCAGCAATATTATAAATAATAAAATAAGCAATATTAAAATAATAAAATAAGCAATATTAAAATAATAAAATAGGCAATAATAAAATAATAAAATAAGCAATATTAAAATAATAAAATAAAAGCAATATTAAAATAATAAAATAAGCAATAAAAATAATAAAATAAGCAATATTAAAATAATAAATTAAGCAATATTAAAATAATATTATAAATAGCAATTAATAGCGCGTTAAAACTTTTTTAGATGCAATAATTTGCTGTGCTTACACTATTTATAAATAATAATATAACAAACTAATAAGAAATATTATAACAAACTTACTAATAAGTGCTCAATATTACAATAAAAATGTAAATAAGTATTATAATTTGCATCACATATTGCATTCTTATTTCAAAAACTTGTACCAAAAAATTAGAGAACCGAAATCATACCTAAGCATGAAAGTGGGGGGAGGGGGGAGGTCAGGCATTTGCTTATTTTTTCTTACAAGAGAGAGAAGAGGGGTATAAAATAGTCAGAGGAATGTGCTTACGTAATGCTTGAACGCCCCCTTATGAACATTACCAAATGAGTTTATTCGCATTGATGCACAGAAAGCGAATCACAGGTCTTCTCAGCACGGAAGTCCAACTGGTATTACGAAAAGCAAATCCTGTATACATAATTCATCATCAAAAAAAGGGAGATCCAAACAGTAAATTTGATTTGGTCCCTCACCCTCGCCTTTTGCTTATGGACTCTTCTTTGTTCGTGTTTTTAAGGCGCAAGGACAACGAAGCTCGTGCTGCGCCGAGACCAACAATTTTCTAAGGATGACAAATCTTTGTTGCCAAGAGAACCATATTCTGGACGTGTCTATGACAAGCAGAATAATGCTATGCTTGTCCATGGCACGCAGAGTAATGCTATGCGTGTCTGTGGCACGCACAGTAATGCAATGCGTGTCCAAGGCACGCACAGTAATGCTCTGCGTGTCCATAGCAAGCACAGTAATGCTCTGCGTGTCCATAGCAAGCACAGTAATGCTATGCGTATCCATGGCACGCACAATAATGTATGCGTGTCTACGGCACGCGCACTAATGCTATACGTGTTTACGACATACACAGTAATTCTATGCATGTCTGTGGCACGCACAGTAAAACTATGCGTGTCTATAACACGCACAATAATGTATGCATGTTTATGACACGCACAGTAATGCTACGGGTATCCGTGGCATGCGCAGTAATGCTATGCGTGTCCATGGCATTACTGTGCATAATATATACGTGTTTACGGCACGTACAGTAATGCTGCGTGTGTGTCTATGGCACGAACGTAACAATACCATTGGAAGTCCGATCGTGTTAATAGCACTACCGACGAACGCATTACCACTATGTCACTGCAAAGCCTATATTTTCCCAAGGAATCCGAACTTCTTAAAGGCCTAAGGAAACAAACCTCGGCCCACAATGAGCGGTCAGTTGGTAAGCGTGTTTTTTTCCACCGCTGAACGTTAAACCCAGAATGGTGGTGCGCTTGCAAGACGCGTTACTACTGCACCACCGCGAGCCCAGCTTATGGGTACGCTTACTCTTACTTTTTTACTATTTGTATGAAATTAATTATTGGCCATGTGAGTCATGTAATGGATTCTTGTTATTAACACTGACATACTTTTAATTTTCAGATCCATGATTCTAAGTCAGAGACCTAACGATGACGATCAGTTCGATGGTTTCACGAAATGGCCCTTTATGACAACGCACACTTGGGGTGAATCGCCGAAAGGTCGTTGGACTTTAGAGGTCAGGTTTGCCGGTCGGTTTCCTCAGACTGGATTTATTAGAGAGTGGACCCTCATGATACATGGAACAAAAGAAGCCCCCTACAGGGATTTACCAGTCGAAGACGATAATTCCAAACTCGCCATTGTCAAGAAGGCCCACGAAGTTGGATATAAAATCTAGTCCCCTGGCGACGCATAAAAGAACTTCACCTCTCCCCCTCCCATTTCTCTTCCTCTTCAACTGTTCCAGAACGTCTATACAACCTCCGTGGCTGCCAGTCTTGCCAGATTATGTACCAATTTACTTCGCGGATTATTCTAAATTCATATACACTGCGTAGGCAAAAATATTCATACACATGGAGCGAAAGGGAGGAATAACCTTTATTAACCGAAGGCAATGCTTTGTCGGCCCGTCTTTAACAGCCATGACTACAGCGGTTTTACTATGCACTCTTTCCACAATAAGTCGGTACCGTAATATTCGCCATTCCTCTGGCAAAGCTTCTGCAAGAGTTGTCGCAAAGGAACCTTTCTCCACCAGATATCGAATACCGTGTTGCGAATTGTTCCACAGATTGAATGAACATAGAAAAACTGTAGGGTTGAAACACCGAATCTGGTTTCAAAACCTTTTACCACAGTAACACCAGCAAAAGCTTCGGAAAACAAACATATAAAACTGCCGATAGATGTGGAAAAAGTTCTTAGGGGTCTCTAAAGTCAAGTAACACCAAAAGGCGGGCTATCCCCATACAGATTTCGGTGAATATATGCTACTGCTTCATTTCAATCTACATGTTCGAATACTGCTGTCTAAGAGGTGTATTTAAAATACCTTTTCTGAATTGCGATATGAGTTTTCAACACATAGTACAGTTTCAGAAAATTTCGGACTCCATCGCGCGTTCGACTATGCATTAATAATTAGAATTCTGAATATTTTACTTTCACCCTTAAATAAAAATTTAACGATAAAGAGATTACATCTTCCTCGTTCCTTCATTATTCTCCATAGTCCAACTCAAACTTAAGCAGCTCTATCTTTTCTCCATCAGTGAAATATTCATCTTCAGTTCATCAAAATTTATCTGCAATATTTTCGTTGGCATCCATTAATATAAATCCATTAATACAATTTTATTGATATTTTACATTCTATTTTAAAGGCTGCGCGCTTTAACTTAACTATGACTTCAGTTGATTGTAATCTATTTTCATTTAATTGCAATTTAATCTTATTAAATTGCAGTTTATTCTAAATATTAACAGAGTTCGGTGTGCTTGAAATTAGCATAACAAAGAAACAAAAATTGGAAAAGTTAATTGTCATTAATTGAAACGCAGTATAGCTGAGATGAACATTATAATGATATTAATGCATGATTAATACGCAGAATGTCATTCTGGTTACGTAATTAATGTTCCCTTTTTATAACTTAAAATTATGATGTTATAATTATAATATTATTATTAATTATTGTTTTGTATAAATATCTGGAAAGTATTCAGTGTCCTCTATTAATAAAAAGTCTTTACTTTGATAATTTATTAATAATTCACTTTAAAAAATTATTTCAAGTACATTATAAGCTATTGTCAAGCAAAATTACAATGAATTTAACTTTAAAAACTATTGTATGTTTTACACTTGTATTATTTTCTGGTATTATTTTCCTTGCTTACATTAATATTTTTTGGTATTTTTTGTCAAATATATTTAGTAAATTTTTCCTTACTTATATTTAATATTAAAGAATTGTTTATTTAATTTTTGTGAAGTAAATGCTCTGTCTCTCTTTCTCTTCATAAAATACGCCTTCTACACCCGGTCCCTTTCTCCCTAATGTGCTCTATCTTCATTGCCACTAAAATGTGCATTATTTTCATTTATTTTAATTCATTAAAATTACATGTAACGTGTATTTATGATCGTTTTTTTCTTATTATATTAATCTGGAAAAAATATTTATACATTATACGCTTCAACTCCTCTGACCATAAACCACGACTGTTACTTATAGATATATCGAACAATATAATAATTAATGTAATAATAATGTATATGTATATAATAAGATACTCTGAGGAAGCTACTCTATCAAGTGTTATTAAGATCAGTTAACAACGTTTATATTATAGTTTCTGATACTTTGGGTGATGTATGAGCGCGTTTTGAACATATGTCGCTATCTTTCATCAGGAAGCGGCTGAAGTAAGCTCTAAGAGAACGCAGAGGTGTTTTTTGCCAATAGATGACGCTGCCGCCAGCCAACCAGCAATAGCATGAAATGGCAATACTCTGTGTTCACGTAAAATCTCTAATCTAGGTAATTCCTGATGAAAAACAGCTACACTTATCCAAAAGGCATCAGTATACGCTTCGCCCAACGTTGAAAGTTGCATTCCATAACGTAGCTACTGACCTTTAATGTATTCTAAACGATAAGCTGCAATATCCATATTTGAGCTCAATTTCTGTAATTTCGATGACAAAAAAAATGACCCCCACCACCACACCACCACCACCTCACCACCACCAGAATGAGTAAATCTCTGAGTAGAACGATTCCAGTAATGCAATTCAAGTTCAAAAATCGCTACTTTGTACAAAATTATATACAGAGCCGATGAAAGGTGGGGAGGGTTGAAGCCCGAGGGCTTGGATGAAATTTAGGGGCATACGCTGGCAAGGGCCTTTGCTTTGGTGTGGCCGGCCTTTCATCCGAAATATTTTTATTACGATATTCTTGCTTTCTTGTTTAAACATGAAAAAAATAATTGTGTGCTCCCCCATCGAGAATTTTCCCGGCTGTGGTCTTACGTACCGGTACATATATATGCAGTGATCTTGTAAAATAATTAAGTAATAAGTAAGTACAAAAAAAAAGCGTTCTTATTTCATGCCTTTTTTTATTTCATTGAGGGGTTCAAACCCCTCCCCCAAAAAGAAAAATATCAGTGCCACTGCCCAGGGAAGGGGTTATCGAGTCTGGGAGCCCGCGTTTGCTCTCAGCACCCCTGATTATATGCAGTGAAACCCCCCAGATTTGCATAATTCTGGGAACAGAAAAAAATACGGGAAAACATATGGAACAGGAATGTTATTCCATTCAACTAATAATGTCCTTTATGTTTGGAAATTTTGGAAAAAATATGTTCAAAACGAGTAAACGTATTATGCAGAAACGTAAAATCTGGATTTCGTTGTCACTCACACTTTCGTTATCTTTCACACACACAAACACACACACACACACAAACAAACACAATTATATTTCCATTTTTCCTTAAAAAAATCCAGTTCAGACAGAAAAGTGTAAACCGTCAAACATATCGTGGAATTCGGGATTGCCTACCAGTTGACGTTTAACGGATGGACGGTGGAAGGCGAACTAAAGTGCTCCTATATTTAAATATTTAATTTATTTTTATAAATTAAATATTATATAAATACATAATTTTATTACATTTCTAATAATATTTAATTATATTCATATAATATTTATAATTTGTTCCTATCATGGTATATCAGATATTGGTTACATCCTATTATTATTAGTTTGTCCATTATAATATATCAGTACATGGTTTTTCTCATTTTCAAAAGCTGGTAACGCCTCCCAGCCCCGCGCCCGTAACCCCACAGCCCGGGATTAAGGATTTTATGGGGCCAAGGCTGGAAGCAGGGGCGTAACTAGATGATCTTGCTCCCCTGGCAAAACTGTCTACATTGCGCCCCCCCACCCCACCCCCCAGTCCCGAACATATTTTCTCTGTGAATTATTTCAGTTAATTTTACGCCCTCCTTTGCCTGCGCCTCTGGCGTGCGACTTACGAGCCACCCCTAGCTACGGCCCTGACTGGAAGGAGAGACTGCCCCCCCCCCCTAAAGAATAGAGCCCTCGCGATATTCAGTCAATAGATCGTTTTTGTTTCAAATCCATTATCTTTAATATTCAGGTTTATCAATAATAAAACTGACATTTATAAATGAACGAGATTAAAATAACGCTTAAGTTATTTTAATCTCAAGAGTCCTGAAGGGCCCCCCCCAAAATCCCGGGACCAAAAAGTCCGGCTTACTTGGCCTATATGCAACATGGCACTGCGCCCCCATCTCTATACACACTTGTACCATCATGGAACCCACAACAGCTTCTCTAGACTTCCACTTCCTAATAAATTCATAATGACACACGTAATACATAAAAATACTATTTATTTGTTTATTTATTTATTTATTTGCTTGTTTTTTTGTTTGTTTACTTGTTTATTTATTTAATTTGCTTAGTTATTATGTTGATGTGTAGAAATTTAACTAAAAATAGTTGAAATACTCAGTGGCAGCAAAATTCTATGCAAAGTCGTTTATTTCCCCAACAGCTATGCTTGTTTTTCTTTTAATCCGTTATTTTATTTTATATTTTATTCAAAAATTAGTTCCATCGGTTTTACTTGCTTACGTTTTTAGCACAAAACCGAAAAAAAATCTTAAACTTAGTTGTCCAGTTGATACTACAAAACGTTTATTTTTAAACAAAATCCCGATAGATGGCAGCAGCAATTGTGTTTTGTAAGCGTTATAAATTTTGAACCTTTTTTTTTTTTTTTTTTTTTTTTAATTAAATGATAAGGAGTCATTATTGTCTCATTATTGAACTCATTGTTGTAGAGAAATAAGCCTCCCTCATCGCTCTACAATATTTACATTTTTTAAGCTAATTTTTATGGAAGAATAAAAATGTATTTTAGAAATAATCAGCTCCTATTTTGGAAAACGCTCATGGAAGATCATAATCAAGGTCGTGAAAATGAGAGAGTTTTGAGACGGTTAAACATCCGCCATTTAAACAATATTATTGAATGTAAAATTAAATACCTTACGAGAAAATGTTTTCCATCAAGAACCCTACCTTTATCATCAAAACTCCCCTTTTTGAAACCCTGTACACAGGGTCTGCTCCAATGGTGGACGCAGACTTTTTCCTTCTTTTTTGGGGGTCAAGGACAGAATTTGCCATGGTCTTGGAATAACACCCTTCATTTATCATGAAAGTTGGAATTTTTTACAGTGAAAAAATATATTTGGGGGTCATGACCCCTGTGACTACCCCCCTGTGTCCGCCCTTGGTCTGCTCATGATATATCTATGCATATTTTTTTATATATGTAATTAAATACAATATCTCCCTGTCAGCATACTTCGCAAACTCGAAAAAATTTATTTGTCAATGCGAATGAGATAAATACTTAACAAAGTAAACTTAAAAACACCACTTTGAAACGCAAAAAAAAAACCCAACTAATACAGTCATTGGCGTACGCAGAGGGGTGTTGATGATTTTTTGCGATGAAATTTTGTATATTTAACATAGGAATATATGAGTTGTAGCTCTGTAACCTCCCTCCCCCTTATGAACTTTCTGCGTACGCCTATAAATACAGTCTTAAATTAATATCTGATTGTGACTTTAATTTTCGGGTTTCTGTACTCATCTCAATAGCATAAATATTATCAATTTTGAGATTATTTAAAACAAACATAGCCATGTTGACAAAAAAAAAAACTATACGTTTTGTTTTAATTATTATTATTTTCTTTACTTATATCTCTCTGTAGCGAGTAAAGAATACGAAGTGAATAATTACATATTTATATTCAATAATTACATGAGGAGCTTGGTGTCAAAGACGGACAACTCCATTTTTGTTTCAAGATTGAGTTATTTGTGCATTTTTATAGGATTTTCCACTCTGATCCGAGATCCTTCAGTTTCAAAAACGGCCAGAACATGGATTAAAAATCTCATTCAAAGATGGGCCTAGGGCATGGGCTATTGGTGCAGGCAACAATGAGTTACAGTTTTTCGGCTCTGTTGAAAAGAATGTAAAATGGAGTTGTCCATCTTTGATACTCGTATATAAGCACATTTGTTGCCACTTTTAACACTGTTTAATACTTAATTTTATTTTTATTCGTGAAATTTATTTAAAATTCCAAACGAATTATAGCTCCATCGCTACGATCTAGTAAGTTCAGTTCCGTGGAAATAATGCATCTCCAAACATCTAGCGTGAAATAAACTTCCTATTTCAAAACTTTGAACCTGATTCGTTAATTTTTCTAGTTTAAAATCGTAGAAGTGAGTAAACTCTATTTCAAACAATATTCAAAGAAATCAATCAATTGTTAATTAGAACCATTATTTATTAAAACTACCAATACGTGTACGTGAAATTTTACTCGTGTAAAAATAAATGGCATTTTTACCTGCACTATACCACTTTCGTGTGTTTTAATATAAATTTTTATTCATTGTACCTTAATTTCAAAGATTTGAAATAAACGTTGCAAAGAAACGTTTGAAATGCAACGTTGCAAATGGGCTAAAGTAAACAGTCGTTAAATTTTAGGCGAATTGTCGTCTGCAAATGTAAATTGAAGTTGAATATGTAGAGCTCTTCTTTAATGTACGGCAAACCATGTATGCAAAAATGTTTATCCACCTGCTATTAACATTCCTCAGTGTTTTGCTTCATGTTTGTGTGTTGAGTATGGACTTGTGACGCATCCAACTAGCATTAGTTTTTTTGTTTGCTTTTTTTTTAGTTTATTATTAAAATTTTCATGCAAATTAAACTTAGTTAAAGCAGCTGTAGCAAAAATGCTGGTTTTTGGACCTACAGAATTGTTTTTCTTAGAATTTTTATAAGTATCCTTATTGTCTGTATGGGCATTGTGCAACCTAAACTAAATATTTTGCATAGTAGAATATGGCGCATTCCGCGCTCTAACGTTTATTATTTTAAAGTAGTTCTTAGAATGTTGTGCATTTTTCCCTCGTTATTACTTGCGTTACATCTATGTACATCTTTTCTACAAAAAATTATTTAAGGACAGCGCATGCAAGAGTGCAAAAATATTAATGTGTGGGAATGAATTGTTTGAAAATTTATGAATAGATAATGGTCAAATCATAGATTCATCCGTCTTATTTACAGCTTTTGTTTATGTTGCATACTTATTCTTCAGTGTAATTTTATAATACATATATTTTACTATATTTTATTTGTAAAATTTTTACTTGCCTGTTTAAAATTCTAATGAATTTTCGTTTACTGCTGAATAACTTTTCTTCATTTTACAAACCAATTTGAAAAATTATGATTGAACTGCGTAACGATTTTAATTAGCAAAAACCACGTTGAGCCGCCACCCCCTCTATAAATCGTTTACACTAACCAATCAAAACGTAACAGTGTTTTAAACTGTACAGATATTGTATAATAAGACAAATTTAATGATGTTATAGCACTAATTAAAGATATCATAGAACTACTTACTTCGGTAGATAATCTTATTTATTTTTACGTTATATAGATTAAGCGCTATTATTTGTAATTAAAATACTTTTTCATTTCGATTTTATTTTCTCTGGCCATGTATATAGACTGCTGCATAACTTCCTCAAAATGGGATAATTCCCATTTCTGTGATGTATAAAAATGTATTTGTTTGCTAGATTCTGTATACATAAATAGATATATACTAATTTGCATATATAAATATGCCTAAATTATTTTAGTGAGTCCCTACTTATGAATTATTGGACATGTGAATATACAAAATGCCTGGCTCTGGTATTCAAAAGATACGTTTTGTAAAACTGTATTAAAAATAAAAACGAAATAAAATGTTTTGAAGTCTGAGTTCTGTCCAAATTTCTGGTTTTGCTGTAAAAAGAAATGCCAACACAATGAACATATTATCCCATTAATATTATATATATTAATATCAAATAATTTTTCCGATAAATGCGAAAATGAAATAAACTGCCCTAAAAAAATGGTAACGAATTCTCTCTCTCCCCCTCCCCACGAACTTGGCAAGCATAATAGTTATTATAACTAGGACCCGGATGTTGATGATTTTTACGTGTTTTTTAACCCGTTACACCACCACTACATATGTACCGTAGGTTGAATAAATTGTTATTATTATTATTATTATCATTATTAAATGAAATAGAAGAAGAAGCATCAGCTTTGCGATTATATAGTTAAATGCCTTTATAATGGTCTGAAAAAATGGTCAAAATTAAATATTGTAAATGTTCAATTAATGTAAGTCTTTAGTTTAAGAAGAAATTAATTTTTTTAATGTAGTTTTCGTATTTGTAAATTCACTGTAATTGAGTTGAAAATGCGGGGTTTGTGTTGGTGAAGTTTATGGTCTTGAAACTTGTTTCGATTTCGCAAATTTTAATGCGTTTTATGTTGTTTACTGTAAATAGCAACTGGAAACCGATTAAGATTTGGTCTGGAAAACCTGGAAAAGTCAGGGAAGTTTGAAACAGAATTTGGGTAGCCACCTCGTGTATGGAAGGAAAATTACTTTGCAAGATTAATTCAAATTCACAGATTCTTATCTTGTGCTGCTATGGACCTTCTGAACTTTCAATGTACAGGACAATGTACAGAATAAAAGGACAAGAGTTACCACCAAGACTTTTGATTTCCAGGTTTCAATTTTTCCCCGGGATTTCTGGGAAAATGGTATTTTCGGTTTGGAAAGGAAAGCAGCAATTTGTTTTTTCCACTTTAAACGATACCCAAGTGTAAACTTGCCAACTCTTTGCCCTTTACTAACCTAGTTGAAAACTAGTTACGTAATTTTTCGAAGCTCTTTTTTTTCCACAGATGGAGTAATTCTCTTTTACAAAGTGTGAGAAATGTTAACGTTGCAGCAGAGAAAAAAAAATTCTGCACTTCCAATACAACATGTTGGGATTGAAAAAATATATAAGAGTATTTGAAATGACAATACAATACTTGCAATTCTGAAAGTAAGCCTAAGAGCCAATGTAGTAAGCAAAAAAACCGTTTTCATCCCTAATGGCCATAAATTTGCAGCATTTAAGCATCTTTTTCCCTTGTTT
>QLNU02003225.1:44495414-44508795 GCA_006491805.2 Dysdera silvatica | reverse complement strand
GATATTATTTCATCACAAATTACCACATGTTTTCAAGGTATGGAAAAGATTCATTTTATTACATTAATGGATACTTCAAAATTTGTAGAGTATTCCAATAAATTTCCTACAGAAGCAATAAATAATTTAAATGTATACTACGCCAATATATTTACTGACTTCCAAAAATTGAAAAATGAATTAAAAACACATATATCTGGATAAGCAGTATAGAGATATGAAATTACAAACATTCATGGAAATTTTAACAGAAAACAGATACATTTTTAAAGAAGCTTATAAACTTTTTTGCTTAATAGTGACTATTCCGTCCACTAGTGTTTCCGTAGAACCAAATTTTTCTTGCTTAAACAGAATCAAAATCAGTCTACGTAATACGATGTTTGAAGACAGACATAGAAACTTGTTAAAAATTTCAATTGAAAAGTAACTACTAAACGAGTTCATAGAAACACAACCATTTTTTGACGACATCATCGACAAATTCGCAAGTCTAAAAGATAGAAGAATCGAACTTATATTCAAAAAATAAAGACTGGGTAAGCATTTATTGCATATTTTTATTTTGTTTGTTGTCTCCACATATTATCTCTGTCTGCACAACATGTAGTACCATATCAGGTCCTATATGTGTGTGTGTGCGTGCGTGCGTGCGCGCGCTCTCCTCGGATGCCGCAACAAGGCCAAGAATACCACGCCAACCGGCATCTTGGAAACTCTGCAAAGCAACCAAGATCCTCAATGAACATACTCTACCACTACACCTACAGAAACACAACTCCCTGCATGAAATACACACCGCCATATACTGTGCAGCAGTAGCGGCATCACGCGCCAATGGGTACGAAGTAAGGAACGAAGGCCGAAATAACAGAGGAAACAAAGCCCAACCACCATGGCAAGTGAGACTGCAAAAAAGAATAGAAGAGCTCCGCAGCAGCATAGGGCGAATAACCCAGTACATGCAGGGAAATAGGAGTAAGAAATTAGTGAGGAAAGTGAAGATGGCCCTTAAGAGAAATAGGATTCATACAAGACACGAAGAGCCCAATAAACACATCAGCGAATATCTGGATACCCTCAAACAAAAACTGGGTGTATACGCCAGAAGACTCCGAAGATACAAAGACTGTACCAACAAAAAACAACAGAACATGCAATTCCAAGCAAACCAGAAGGCCTTCTACAGGAAGCTTCGAGAGACCCCAGCGAACAAAGACAAGTACGAAGCCCCAAAGCCAGCAGAAATAGAGACCTTCTGGAAGACACTATGGTCCAATGAAGTACAGCACAAAAGCGCTCTCGGAATTCAGCAAAAGGTGGAGGCTGCGAATAGAAGAGAAGAGATGGAGTACATAAGCATCACGATAGAGAAACTTCAGCAGGTAATCCAAAGAACACATAGCTGGAAAGCACCCGGGATTGACGGCATACATAACTTCTGGTACAAGAAATTTACCAGCGCCCATGGTACACTAGCTAGAGTACTTATGACGATAACTGAAGACCCCAGCAAAATAACTGAATTCCTCTGCAAGGGAATAACTTACCTCCTACCGAAGGACCAGGATACCAGTAACCCAGCGAAATACCGACCCATTACGTGCCTTAACACCCTGTACAAGATACTCACGGGGTGCATCTCTGAAAAAATAAGCCGGCACAGCGAAAGCAACAACTTAATGACGGAAGAACAAAAGGGATGCCAGAAAGGGACTCTGGGATGTAAAGAGCAGCTTACCATCGACTCAGTTATCCTGGAACAAGCAAGAAAACAAAAGCGAAAACTCAACACCGCATACATAGACTACAAGAAGGCTTTCGACTCTGTTCCGCACTCGTGGCTCCTTGAAATACTCAGCATATACAAAGTGCATCCCTCAATCATCCGATTCCTACAGAGCAGCATGAAACAATGGAGAACCCGGTTACAGCTAAACACGCCAGACAGTAAAATAGAAACGGCCGAGATCCCCATCCGCCGCGGAATCTTTCAAGGAGACGCACTAAGCCCCCAGTGGTTCTGCTTGGCGTTAAACCCCTTGTCAAGGATGCTGAACACAAGTAAATACGGATACATGCTGAAGAAAGACAAGAGAAACCTACATAAAGTCTCCCACCTCATGTACGTAGATGACATCAAGCTATACGCGCCAACAATCACCCAACTCCGACAACTCATCAGTATAACAGAGACATTCTCCAAGGACATAGGAATGGAATTCGGCCTCGATAAGTGCAAAATACAGAAGAATAGCAAAGAAGATTTACCAGGCATCGAACTCGAAGACGGGAGACTACTGAAGACCTTGGACGAGGGCGAAACCTACAAATACCTAGGGATAATGCAAAAACGGCAGCAGGAGCACAAGAAAGTCAAAGTCCAGCTCACGCAAGCATTCCAAGAAAGACTTAGAAGCATTGTGAAGACGAAACTGAGCGGGAAGAACACCACGCAAGCAATTAACGCATATGCGGTACCAGTGCTCACCTACTCCTTCGGGATCATCAAATGGTCCAACACTGAACTAGAACAACTCCAGCGGAAAATGAGAACCATCCAGAGAAGAGCCGGACAACTACACCCTGCAACGGCAAACACTACCCCGGGAAGAAGGAGGACGCGGACAAGCGGACCTCAAAGACTTACATGACAAGCAGATCCAGAGCATGAGGCAATACTTCCAGTTGAAGAGTCCCCGATCGCCACTCATCCAAGCCATAATACAAGCAGATGCAAATTACACGCCACTAAACCTGTGTAGTACCGAAGAGCGTGTCCTCGAAACAGCCAACGAACAGAAACTGAGAACTTGGGCCGGAAAACCATTACATGGCAGGCACTACAATGACCTGCAACAACCACACGTTGACAAAAAGGCATCAAATTCTTGGCTGGCCAAAGGCACTCTCCAGCCAGAGACAGAAGGATTCATGCTAGCCATCCAAGACCAAGTGATCGCAACAAGGAACAATCAGAAATTCATCCAGAGAAAAGACATAGAAAGCGACAAATGCAGACACTGTCATGCGGCATCGGAGACAATCCAACACGTGATGGCAGGATGCAAGATCCTTGCGCAGTCAGACTACAAACATAGACACGATCAAGTAGCGAAAATAGTCCACCAGAAATTGGCAGCGAATGCTGGCTTTCTGACAGAAAAATGCCCGTACTACAAATATGAGCCAGAGACCGTGCATGAGAACGAAACACACAAGCTTTACTGGGATAGAGCAATCATAACAGACAAGACAGTCCCACATAACCGTCCTGACATAACCCTCGTCGATAAATCGAATAAGACCACGTACTTAATCGACATAGCAGTACCCAACACCAATAACATACAGACAACCTACACAACGAAAATCACCAAGTACCAAGATCTCAGACATGAAGTACGAGATATATGGGGTATGGAAAAGATCCTCATCATCCCGTTAGTCATCTCAGCAACAGGGATAGTACCAAAAACGCTTGCGACGAATTTGGAGATACTCAACATTGACCCAAACACCTACATTGAAATACAAAAAGCCACAATCCTAAACACGTGTCACATTGTCAGGAAGTTTCTAGACATGGCACATTAAGAAGTGATGTAAAAAGAGGCTTGGGAACATGGCGCTCTGCCCGTCCCAAAGCCTGTTTCCGCCAAACAAATTATTAGCAAATCTGTTCTCAAAATGTCTTAAGGGACAGAAAATTCCTAATGCATGGAAAAATGGCGATGTTATTCTGTTGCATAAGAAAGGAGCTCAAGATGATCTTAAAAACTATCGACCAATTAGCCTTCTCCCTGTTATGTACACAGTTTTTTAGCAAAATCACTGCAAATAGAATTTATAGAACATTAAACTATGCCAAACCTCTAGAACAAGTAGAGTTTAAAAGTGGCTATAGTACGATTGACCACATTCAGGTTCTTCAGCAAATAATATAAAGACACAATGAATACACTTTACCATTACACATTGCCTTCATCAACTACGAAAAAGCTTTTGACTCAGTTTTCAAACCAGATATATTAAATACACTACGCAACTAAAGTGGGGGACCCAGCTTATGTTGGCTTACTCCAGTCCATATACAAACAAAAACAACTATATCTATAAACAGACACAAAGTTGAAATTAACCTAGTGAAAGGTGTACGATAGGGAGATACAATCTCGCCCATACTATTTTCAGCTTGCCTTGAGGAAGTCTTTCGTAAATGAGACTGGGATCAAAAAGGCTTAAAAATCAACGGAGCTTATTTAAACCATAAGATACGCCGACGACATCGTATTTTTCGTAAAAGATCCAGAAGAGCAAAAAAAACTCATTGAAGATCTAAGAACGAAAGAAGACACATCTGGCTTAAAAATCAACTTGAAGAAAAGCATGGTTATGTTTAATAAGTTTGTTTGTCTTTGTTTCGAAAGAAGAAATACAGCAGGCTGAAAGTTATATTTACCTTGGTCAACAAATTACGATAGAAAGCAACATAAATCAAGAGATCGAACGTCTTATTAAGCTTAGCTGGCAAGCATTCTATCGGCTACAAATAATTTTTAAAAACAAGCTCCCTATTTCTTTACAGAGGAAAGTTTTCGATCAACGCATCTTACCTGTTCTGGCTTATAGTGTGACACATCAACATTGACTGCCAAAGGTATCCAAAAGTTACGAGTGGTACAAAGGAACATGGAGCGGCAGATGCTTGGTATCACGCGACGAGATCGAAAGACCTTCAGTTGGATAAGAGATCAAACAAAAGTTTGTGATATCATTGCGAAGGTAAAAAGTTTGAAATGGAAGTTGGCAGGCCATATTGCTAGAAGAACTGACAACAAATGGACCAAAAACATCCTAGAATGGATCCCACTGGACACTACACGCCCAAGGAAAAGGCCAAAGACGAGACGGGTCGATGAAATTATTAAATATATTGGGCCAAAGTGGCAGCAAAAAATGCACAAGATCGACTTCGTTGGAAACATGCGGAGGAGGCCTTCATCCTGCAGTGGATTAACAATGGCTGAAATGATGACGATATATTATATATTGTGAATATTTGGAATATTATGCATGACAAATTATTGAAATTTTAAATTAAAACGCTTTTAATTTTGACATATGTTAACAATTTTATGTATATAATGAATAATTCTATATGTTTTGATAATATTTAAATTTCATACAGTTACTAATGCATACGCAGTTTTTGTATTGAAAGGTCTATTATGTGTATATAATTGAATTATTTAAATAATCCATATTTTTTAAATTGTATATATATATATCATAATAAATACAATTATTTTGCTAGAAAACGGAAATTTATTGGCCACTTTTCCTGTTTCTTTGAAAGGTGGAGGAGGGGCTCGCCGCTTCACCCGTTCTTGAATTCACGAGCCGCCACTGGTTCCTTGTCCTTCTTTCCTAGAAACTTCTTTTTTTTTCCTCTATCTAAAATTAAAAGTCAAAGCTGCTTCTTCTCGTTTCACTATCGCACCAAGTCTCTTTCAATAAAAGCCAATTTTTCATACATACTGGAGATTTCACGACCATGCAAAGTAGCCGAGGGAACGAAACGCAAAATTCTTCTCCGGAACTAAAGTTAAGTTCTTAACGTTGGGCAGTAAACATGGGCCCTGTGATGGCGCAATGGTGACGCGTTTGGCTATCAAGCGATTATTCGCGTTCACTTCAGCCGGTACCTAACGTTTGATAGGTTTTCTACAGATCCGTATTCCAGGGGTGGATTCCTTGGGAAAAAGAGATTCGATTTCCCCGTAAACGGTGGGACCTGGCACAGTATGATCTCGGTTGTCCTTGTGCCGTAAAACAGAAACAAGACGTAGTGGCAAGACGTTCGCCTATCGCCCCGTAAACCCGGGTTCAAATTTAATGGCGCCCTAGACCGCGTGCTTTTCTTTCTTTTTTACTTTCTGCTTACCATAGTTCGGGGTTTGGTCCCCTGGGCAATATACGTTCGAATTCCTAAGAAAATTGTAGGTCCCAACAGTGTGACCTTACCTGACCTTGCGCCTTAAATCATAATCAAATAAAGTGCAAATAGATCGAGCGCATGGTAATCCGCACAGGTTGTCTTGAAAGACGTCATTGGAGATGATAAACGATGACTCATGCTGCCCTAAAAAATTCTCTAAACCACTGTCCCAATATCACTTGAGCATCCTAAATTTTTAAGTTCTGCGTGCAGGCAACGTGTTCGTCCATTTTACCCTTAACTCGGCTTTGAGTTCGATGGCGCCATGGAACTCATTTCTTTCTGATCACCGTAGTCATGGGTTTTATTTCTTAGCAAACGGAGATTCAGAGTCTTTGGAAAACTGATGGTTCCAGTCATGGGCGCCCGAGGGGGTGCAAAGGGTGCACTCGCACCCCCTTGGCTTATGAAAAAAAGAGGGTAGGGGGAGGTACTGAATCCACAAGAAACTATAGTCCAACAACATTATTCAATTGGAATTTTTCCTGGATGCAACCTCCCCCCACCCTCACTGAATATAATTCTGGGGGAGCCCATGGTTCCAGCGCACCCTGGGCTTGTATGTCCTTCCGCCGAAAAATACAAACAAATGATTTTTTAAGAATGAAATTACTGAAGTAGAAAGCATCAACTTCCTTGAAGTCTGTTAGTCATAAGTGTAAATGCACTTTTACTTGATGGTGTTAAAAACTTAATTATTTTCGTTTTGAAATTTACGTCGTAGATTGCTCAAGGCATCGGAAGCCGGAGCGCTAGTAACGGGATGTTCGAATCAACCCCAAAATTATGAAACATAAGAATATCTCGTTGGTCTACCGCAGTATTACCCAAAGTGTGGTCCATGGCAGAGTATCAAGGGGTTCGGAAGGAATGGCGGAGGAAACAACATTGAAATAATTCATTTAACAACACAGTTTGGAGAAAGCCCATTCGCGACTATTAAAATCTTGGTACCGACAATGAAATATCTAAATGGGTCACATTCGCGAATGTTCGGATAATTTGGGAATTATTATATTGGAATATAAAACCCTGGTGCTGGATGCTTTCAATGTTTTGATAATGATACATAGAACAAAATTATTTAGAATTATTTAGATCGCAAGCGGTAGTGGCCGGTAGGGGGCTAATATTATTAACCAGAGTTGGCAACCTTAGTTTAAGATAATACATTTCTCAATTTTTTTCCAGCCTTAAAGTTTGGAGATCATCGATGTTTTTACTGTAATATCGATTTTTTTTAAATAACTCAAAAGATTTGTAGCTTAATCGTAAAAGAGCTTTCAAGTATTGCTTAAGCACCTTTGAAGAAGTGGGGGGGGGCAGGTTTGCTGCTATGCCTATTTTCCTATGTTAGCCAATGTTATTTTTTGCTTACCGGGGGGTGGGTATAAAATGGACAAAATATTGCTTTCGCAATACTTGAAATCTCCTTAAGGTATACAAGAATATACGACACACTACGCGTAGATGGTACGAAACACAAATAACACGATAATCGTAGTTAATTAATAAATTAAAATTTAATTAAAAACGGTGATAGCTATTTCGATAGCGACAGCTATCTTCATCGGACCGACACAAAATAGTATTTCAATACTCGTGCCGAAAACATTCACGGTTGCCATCATGTCCGGTTGAAAATTAGATATGAAAATAGGTTGTGGGCGCACGGCCGCGTCTCCGGCCATGGGACAAGAAATTAGATGCTATGGCTTCCCGACCGCGTCTCGAGTCACTGGACGGAGGAATGCTCTCCAACTGGAAGAAATGCTATTGAGAGGAATCCGGTCATTAACAGTAATAACAGAGTTAGATAGGATGTAGAAGGCTTCATAGAAATCCAGGTCCAACGAAGAATGGACTTTTTCAATTAGTTGGACTTTATCGAAGGAAAAACTGTAGCGAACTGGAAAGTTGGCAACTAATTGAAAAATTCCGTTCTCTGTTAGACCTGGATTTCTATGAAACCTTCGAACGTATATTGCCCAGGAAACCAAACCCCGAACTATGGTAAGCAGAAAGTAAAAAAAAGAAAAGCACGCGGTCTAGGGCGCCATTAAATTCGAACACGGGTTTATGGGGCGATAGGCGGACGTCTTGCCACTACGTCTTGTTTCTGTTTTATGGCACAAGAACAACCGAGATCATACTGTGCCAGGTCCCACCATTTACGGGGAAATCGAATCTCTTTTTTTCCAAGGAATCAATTCCCGGAGTACGGATCTGTAGAAAAACCTATCAAACGTTAGGTACCGGCTGAACTGAAAGCGAATAATCGCTTGATAGCCACACGCGTCACCATTGCGCCACCACAGGGCCCATGTTTACTGCCCAACATTAAGAACTTACTTTAGTTCTGGAGAAGAATTTTGCGTTTCGTTCCCTCGGCTACTTTGCATGGTCGTGAAATCTCCAGTATGTATGAAAAACTGGCTTTTATTGAAAGAGACTTGGCGCGATAGCGAAACGAGAAGAAGCAGCTTTGACTTTTAATTTTACATAGAGGGAAAAAAAAAGAAGTTTTTAGAAAAGAAGGGCAAGGAACCAGTGGCGGCTCGTGACATTAAAAACGGGTGAAGCGGCGAGCCGCTCTGCACCCAAAGAAACCGGAAAGTGGCCAATAAATTTCAGTTTTTTAGCAAAATAATTGTATTTATTATGATTATATATATACAATTTAAAAAATATGGATTATTTAAATAATTCAATTATATACACATAATAGACCTTTCAATACAAAAACTGCGTATGCATTAGTAACTGTATGAAATTTAAATATTATCAAAACATATAGAATTATTCATTATATACATAAAATTGTTAACATATGTCAAAATTAAAAGCGTTTTAATTTAAAATTTCAATAATTTGTCATGCATAATATTCCAAATATTCACAATATATAATATATCGTCATCATTTCAGCCGTTGTCAATCCGCTGCAGGATAAAGGCCTCCTCTGCATCTTTCCAACGAAGTCGATCTTGTGCATTTTGCTGCCACTTGTGCCCAATATATTTAATTATTTCATCCACCCATCTCGTCTTTGGCCTTTCCTTGGGCGTGTAGTGTCCAGTGGGATCCATTCTAGGATATTTTTGGTCCATTTGTTGTCAGTTCTTCTAGCAATATGGCCTGCCCACTTCCATTTCAAACTTTTTACCTTCGCAATGGTATCACAGACTTTGTTTGATCTCCTATCCAACTGCATGTTTTTCGATCTCTTCGCGTGGTACCAAGCATCTGCCGTTCCATGTTCCTTTGTACCACTCGTAACTTTTGGATACCTTTTGCAACCAATGTCCATGTCTCACAACCATAAGTCAGAACAGGTAGGATGCATTGATCGAAAACTTTCCTCTGTAAAGAAATAGGGAGCTTTTTTTTAAAAATTATTTGTAGCCGGTAGAATGCTTGCCAGCTAAGCTTGATACGACGTTCGATCTCTTGATTTATGTCGCCTTTCATCGTAATTCGTTGACCAAGGTAAATGTAATTTTCAGCTTGCTCTATTTCTTCTTCCGAAACAAAGACAAACAAACTTATTAAACATGAAAATGCTTTTCTTCAGGTTGATTTTCAAGCCAGATGTTTCTCCTTTCATTCTGAGATCTTCAATGAGTCTTTGGAGCTCTTCTGGATCTTTTGCGAAAACACGATGTCGTCGGCGTATCTTATGGTTTAAATAAGCTCCGTTGATTTTTAAGCCTTTTTGATCCCAGTCTCATTTACGAAAGACTTCCTCAAGGCAAGCTGAAAATAGTATGGGCGAGATTGTATCTCCCTATCGTACACCTTTCACTAGGTTAATTTCAACTTTGTGTCTGTTTATAGATATAGTTGTTTTTGTTTGTATATGGACTGGAGTAAGCTAACATAAGCTGGGTTCACACCTTGGTTACCTAGTGCATTTAAAATATATGGTTTGAAAATTGAGTCAAAAGCTTTTTCGTAGTGGATGAAGGCAATGCATAGTGGTAAAGTGTATTCATTGTGTCTTTCTATTATTCTCTGAAGAACCTGAATGTGGTCAATCGTACTAAAGACAATTTTAAACCCTGCTTGTTCTACAGGTTGCGCATCGTTTAATGTTCTATAAATGTTTTTGTAATGATTTTGCTAAAAACTTTGTACATAACAGGGAGAAGGCTAATTGGTCGATAGTTTTTAAGATCATCTTGAGCTCCTTTCTTATGCAACAGAGTAAGATCGCCATTTTTCCATGCATTAGGAATTTTTTGTTCCTTAAGACATTTTGAGAAGAGATTTGCCAATATTTTGTGAAGCGTTTTACACCCAGCTTTTAACATTTCAGCAGAAATGCCATCTTTTCCTGTGGATTTCCCATTTTTCATTGATCGTATGGCATCCTTTACCTCTAATATATATCAGAGTATATATATGGAATTTGGAATTTAACAACATTTGGAACTGAAGATTTTAAAAATTTTGCTTGCAACTTTCGTTTCTAAAATTTTAAAAATTTTGACAATTTCATTCCTTTTTTCGCTTTTACAAACTTCAATTAAACAAATTTCAGTCAAAAATTAGGCATATTAATTTTGGGCTTAAACTTATGTAGCTTTTTTTTGTCAAAAATAGAGCTCGTACAATAGAAGTCTTAGTCAAAACAAGTAAACGAAATAGCTTTACAATTGCTTTGTGTCTTTCTTCAACATTAAAATTGAAAAGCGGGGAAAAAAAAGTTCAGAGGGGGAACTGCGGTGACATTCGTTAGTCATAATACGCCAAATGAGGTAATCGGTACTTCTCAATGTGAAATATGTCCGATCCAAAATGTCGGATATGTCAACCTGTCTGTACAGGAGCTCTAGTCAAACCAAGGCCATCTATATCCCTAAGGGCCTTCCCTTCTATTCTTATCATCGGCTAAACTGCAATAATTCGCGGGATAGGGTTCTGCTCCTCCATGTCTAACACCAATTAGTTTCTTTCTCTCTCTCTTCTACCTAACGAGAAGTTACAATCTTAAGAGAATTCGATATAAATACTCCTATTTATTAACTAACACACATACAATAGCCAATTTCTTACTCCAATTCTTTATTTCCCTGATTAGTGCCGTTTACTCAAATAAAATTTATTCAAGAATATTTTCACTCGATTTAGTGAATAACTACAAAGACAGCTAACTCAATTCACTCGGTGCGTAAAAATAGTACTTATTCCGATGGTGTTTTACTTAGGCGCAGTTTCCTGGATGCGCATATTTTGAGCTGCAGCAATGTAAAACGTCGAGAACAGAGATAATAGAGACCTAATGGAGGTGCTTTCCTACAGAGCCATGAGCTTCCATTGGCTGGTTTTTTTTTAGAAAAGATGCAAAATCATACTTTTCCCATAAAATTTTGGGTTCTTTGCCCCCCCCCCCAGTTTATACTATATTTAACCCCCAAGTTACGCTTATGGTTGTTATTGTCATTGATCTTCCAAGTCTTCTCTTTCTGAGGTTTGCACTTTCTTTCGCTCTCTTTGTAGCAAATAGTTTTCTTCTCAGGATATCCTCCTACCATGCACATCTTTTTTCTCTCTCGTCTGAACAATACTACCCAACAAAATGATCTCCATTAGTAGAGTAAAGCCCAGTGGCGTATATAGGAAATTGCATAGCCTCCCTTTCCTCCCTTACAGGGAAATGAATGCTTTTGGAAAAAATCCTACATATTGTACTCTTATTTGTTAATATGTGGAAGGGTTTTATCACATAGTTATTCAAAATTATATTTCAATTAATAATTTTATGTAATAACTGAAAATTTATTTTCGGGTTTTCGACTGCCGCACCCCGGCAAATGCTGCCCTTTAAACTTGCTTAGAAATCCACCATCCATAAAGCCTCGCATTAGCTGACACTCTCAGAAGAGAAAACATTATCTGTAAAAGCGGGATGACCTTAAACAAAAGGGTATATTATTGTGAAGGGGATTTTGCTTGGGAATTTTTATCTAACCATAACAGCGAATTGGCCTATCTGATGGGGTGTCCTTAAGAGAGGTTTTACTGTACTCTATTTTTAATAGTACTTGCGGGTGTGAACATATGCTATAACAGGCATCCTGATATTATAATAAATGATTCTACACAATCCCGGTAGATTATCTTCTTTTCTTTCTTGTATCAAAGGTATAGCAACGGATTCTGTTTTACTTATTTTTTCCTAACTCCATTGAATAATTTATCAACTGTGCCAAATTTCTTAGTGGTCTGTTAATTTTATTGAACATTGTAGTGGGGAAAAAGGCTTTTATAGAACTTACTTCTTCTGCGTGCATAGGTAATTGGAAAATGTTGCCGCGTCTGCAGTCTGTATTTCCATAAAAGGTGTGGTAGCCATAATGATGAGGTTTCATTCCACCCCCACAATAAATATAAGCAGATCCAAATATATACATATACTATTCTACATTTTTCTTATAGTATATAGGCATTTATTTTATAACATTAATGTTATTAGGTTAACGTTCAAAAGAATATACAGTAATTATAAAGAATATACAGTAAATACAAATGCGTGATTTTGTTCTTCTTTTAAACGTATCCCGTTTTAATTTCGCTCCCTATTTGTATAATCAGATGATGGGTAGAAAAGCGGAAACGGCGATACTTCGCCGATTTTCACCATTCGATTACCAACTTGTATATTACCCATTTATCTTCAATAATTCGGCGATGTGGTAACGCGTTCGCCTAGTGCACCATTAGCCCGGGTTCGACTCCCAGCAGTGCAAAGAACGCTTACTCAGAGATCTCACAAAGATCGCACTGCTCACTGTAGTCCGGGGTTTGGTTCCCTAGGCCTTAAGAGGTTCGGATTCCTCGGAAAACTGTAGGTCCAAGAAGTTCAGATTCCTCGGAAAATTGTAGGTCCAAGAGGTTCGGATTCCTCGGAAAACTGCAGGTCCAAGAGGTTTGGATTCCTCGGAAAATTGTAGGTCCAGAGGTTCGGATTCCTCGGAAAACAGTAGGTCCCGGCGCAGCATGACCACTGTAGTCTTTGAGCCGTAAAACCACAAACAATAATTCAGCATTTTCAGTTAAAAAGAGGAAAGAAAAGACCTCAAAGGCATGATACTCACCTACTCTTCGGTTGTCCTGGATTTGGCTCCCGAAGTGGACATGGCTGACCAAGATGCGGAATTCTTGTAACGCTGTAGGTTCCTTCCCTCACTTCGTGTAAAATTGGGTTCATGAAGTTTGGATAGCAAAGCTAGCTCGTTTGAAGTAAAAGAAAAGAAAATGGTCCTTTCAGAAACCTCATATGAGAGACCCGTCGAAGCTGCTACAGGCAAACTCCTTTATATTTGCATAAAAAGCAACTCATGAGGAATCGAACGCGACTTAATACACGCAAATGTC
>QLNU02003225.1:44472292-44495314 GCA_006491805.2 Dysdera silvatica | reverse complement strand
TTTTTCCTCCTCCCGTCTCGGAGGAGGAGAAGAGGCGAAAGGCATATTTCACCCCCACTATTGAGGAATACTATTAAAATTTTAATTTCAAAAATATCATTAAACATTTCCACTAATGTAGCAAAGCTGAAAGAAACTTAGATTCTAATTTCATTTTCTGTCAATAAATGTCGGCACCATATCGTCAATAATTATGCTTTGACAGTGCCCCTTGGAGAATCTATTGTTTAAAAAAATTAGCGTCTCTTTACCTGTACATTTTTTTTCAGTCTTTGTGAAACTATCGATCTTAAAGCGTGGTGCTCTACGAAATCAATAAAACGAAATCAATAAAATTATAAATTGTTTAAATCGTTATTGTTTTGTGATTTGCTTTATTTTAACTATTTAATTAACTAATTAACATCTAATTAACAATTAATTTATCTAATTAATATTTTACTATAACTGTTCGGAATTTGTGGCAGAAGATGGCGCCACCAGTTTGTCGCCCTAAAAGATCTCTCGCCCACTCTCCAAAACGTTGGCACATCCCTGTTTATATACAAAAAACTTTCCGGGAATCAAACACAGTTAGTTGAATTTTTATTGCGAAAGAAAAGCAAAAGTCAGGCCGCGTCAAATAAGATATATAGTATCGTAACTAAGTCAACAAACTCAAAAGGTACGACCATAACCACCGATGTGTACGTCTTAATGCATGAAAAAAATTCCTTGCGGACGCATATTTAAATAATTATAACATTAATTGGATTATTATGTTTCACTACGGCTTATTTAATGTTGAAAAAGCGGTTTTACTGATCTTGAATCCATAAAAATTGTCTCGAAAGTTTGTAACTTTTTCCGTGGCATCATCGTCTTATGACATAACGATGACTTCATAATATGGCAAAGCGTCATCGTTACGTTGCCAAATTTTGCCAACTTATATAATTTCGGCGATAAAATAAGGTAACGTTTTCAACATTAATTTATATTTAATTTAAGTATTTAACTTTTGATCATTCACTGCTTCATGTAAATTTTCTTCCGACAAATTTACTAAACCATGCTATTGTAAACCTTTACTTCCTACTTAACTTTTTTCCGTGACATTGATTGCGTCATCGTCTTATCACATGATGATTACTTAATAATATGGTAAAACATCATTGTGACGTCGCCAAATTTCGCCAACTTACCTAACTTCAACGATAAAATAAGGTAACATTTTTAACGCTAATTTATATTTAATTTAAGTATTTAATTTTTGATAGTTCTTTATATGAATTTTATTCTGACAAATTTACTAAACCATTCTATTGTAAACCTTTACTTCCTATTCTTACTTAATACACAGCCCACGTTCACAACTTTTTCGGCACTAAAAAGATAGTGCGAAAAAAAAGGCCATTAAAGTGTATCCTTAAAGTCAAAAAAAATTCTACTGAAAATAAAAAAACAAATAAAATAAATTCAGAATGGCATGGCATATATATATATATAAAGTACAGATAATATAAAGGTGACGGGGACAAATGGTCACCACGGCAACGCAGAGGAAACTGTCAGCCATTTATCTACGCCTGGGCGAAGTATCCTTCCGCAGTGACGAAATAGTTCCGCAAACTATCCACTAACGATGCCTTCTCTCTTATCCTGAGTCGTTATTTTTAGTCTCATTTCCTACCGAAATAAAACTCACGTATATCATCTTTGTTATTTGTAGAGCTGTGGTTACTTTTATATACAATTATATATTTAAAGGTCTAAATATATAATAAATATTTATTCAAATACATGCAGTCATCGACGCACCTTCGGGAAATTTTTACGTTGCCATTGGCGATAGAGATTTTTAAAGAAATCGTTCCGGGAAACGAGTCCTTAAACAATAGAATAGAATTGGTATAAAACTAGAATTATGAACATTAATTGAAAAAAAAAATATATATATATATATATATACAGTCGAGTTTCTATTTAACGAAGTGCCATCGTTCCTCTGAAAAACTTCGTTATAAGGAAAATTCGTTAAATAGAAATTAACATAAATGTTGAAACTTAATTTCGATAAAATGAAAAAGGTTAAATTTGGACAGTAAAGACTAAATTCAGTAGACTCTTCTTTTTCAACGAATTTATATATTTTTCGTATACAAGTACGTACAAATTAATAACAAAAGTAAAGACTGAGGATTACTTTATATCTGTATGATCCTCATACAACATATTTGAAACAGAGAAATAATCACTAATTTTGCTTTGTACAGGTTTCTTATAAAAAACGTTTTGTTCATAGAAATTCTCACACTTTTGTAAATATCGGAACACGTCATCTATAACATTTTCTTCAACAATGCAACACGTATGTGCGAGAAGCAAATTTCGTGGCTTAGCCACACCTGCAGAGTGATACATCCCCGCTGCTTCGAAGTTCCCAGTTTAGAACAATAGAATTATTTATCACAACTGACCCTATGTCCACTATACAGAAGGGTACCTCACCTCCATCTTTTTGCTTAAAATAATCAATCCTGCAGAAAATTGTAAAAGGTAAATTAAAAAAATCAAATTCTTTATAAAAAGAACTTCGTTATATAGAAATTGTTTTTCGTAATATGGAGACAAATTTACATGTTAGTGCCATTCAAAGTCAAGGTTCCGCCGAAAATTTCATTAAATAGAAAACTTTGTTAAATGGAAGTTCGTTATATGGAGACTCTACTGTATATACATGTGTGTTAATAATTATTTGGAATTAAAAAAATTCATTTTTTAGGATTTATTTAGATTTTCATGGATTTTAAAAAATTTGTAAAGATATAAATTACAAAATGCCCGCTTTCGTATTGGTATTATTTAATTTTATAACTCTCATTTTTGGGACGATTTTACGCCATTTTATTCGATGTATGCTGAGGGCAGGCGGCCTTTAGTAGTTATTACTTTTTTTTTTTACTTCCACTTCCTTGAAGTAACTAAATCAAGGTCAGATTTCTCAATGTTTCAATAACTCTGTAGTTTAATCTGCAACTTTGAGCTGAGTATTGAATCCGAGTGGATTTCCCAACCGAGTTCCGATAAAGGTCGCAATTTGAGAAACTTAAAATTCGATCACGCTAACAAACCGTGAATTACACATGTAATAAATTTCATACAAATGTTCCCTGGAACCTGGAAATTATTTCGAGGGTTGTTACTCTATGAAAAGAGCTGTAAGTGCAATAACTTTATGCAAAGGTGTCCTGAGACCTAGAAATTATTTGATCTATCCATGTGTAATTTGATCCTCCACGATTTTGGGCTCTAGCTAGAACCTATTTTCGCCTAATTTTATTTTTAGCTCGATTTCTCTTTGGCTCTTGATCCCGAAGTACATTCTAGCTGGAATTCAAAGTCGTGGAGTGTCAATTTTGATCCATCCATCAGTATGTAATCCTCCCCGATTTTGGGCTCAAGCTTGAACCTATTTTCGCCGAATTCCATTCTTGGCTCTTTTTTCTTTTTTTTCTTTTTTTTCAGCCAGAAATGGATTCTAAGTCAAGCCCGAAATCGTGTAATGTCAAATTTGACCCAAACTCTCGATTACTTCGCAACCTCTTCTATAAATTAGAGCGGCACATTTCAGTTAAACATAATTGCGAGAAAAACCGTACATAACTCTACTGGGTAGAGAAACGTATCCATATTTTTTCGTGAGTAATACAATGGCAATAAAATAGGCACCGTAAGAAACATGGTGAATCCAATTGTTCATCCTTCCACTAAATAGACATCAAACTAAATAGGCACTAACTCCGCCTACACACTTCATCTATTAGCTGATAACTCGGTAACATAATAGTTAAAACTTTGAGCTAGTAAATCAAAGATCACTGCCTGCCTACTTGCTCGCTCGCTCTCTTTCTTTGTGAAAATTAGTTGCCAAATTTAATCAGAATTATTAATTGCTCCAGAACCTCTCCCATTAATAAGATTGGTTGCATGTGGAACTTGGCTCCAATAATTTTTATTAAATGCAGCAGCCAACTTCATCCAAATACGTGTCGTTAATATTAGAAAATATATTATTTTATCATTATCTTATGTTATGTTGTTATGTTATGTTGTGTTATGTTATCTTATGTTATGTTGTTAGCGTATTCTTTTCTTGGGGTGCCCATAATAAATCAATGAATTTCATCATTTTCGTTTACCGTTCGAGACTATAAAACCTCTCATAGATTAAATCCAGTCTGTAAGGATGATCTTTTTAATCCCAAAATCACATGTAATCTGATTACATTGGCTTTCACGTCAAGGCTGCACTAGAACTTCTGTAACGTAAACATCTGCCAGACCAATAGCATTCGCTTTTAAATGAAAGTATACCGTCATAGTTTAACGATCCCAAAAAATAATATAGATTTTTTTTGATATTCCTTACACTAAATGAACAATTGTTAAAACCGCCTGCTTTATTTGGTTAATTTTGTCCCCAAAACGATGACAATTCACCATAGTACGGAACTGGTTAAATTATACAAATCAAACAGAATGTGCCCCACAAATTTCATGGAACATTCTAATTCCCGAAGGTCAGATGACAGTGGATTAAGATGCTTTATGTCAACTTCGTCCCACAAAAGCAAAAGCTTTTCAAGAAACGATTTTATTATTTAATAGCAATTTTTAATTGACTGTTGCTCTTTTTACAAAATCTGTTTGCTTTTTATGGAAAATATACAGTGCTTCTAAAATGTGTTCATTAGTTTTATTCCTTTTTTTTTTATCAAATGTATTATGGTTAGGAATGGAGAGTTCCAAAGGAGGTCGAAATAAGGTTATATTTTAAAGAAGATACCTTTTGTTCTAATAGGCCAAGGTCTATGGGGTGTGACCCCCTGGAGGGGTCGCACTAGCTGCTTAAATGGGGAGGGGCGAGACATTATTTTTGAATCGATAATTGTTATTTTTAATTCGAACTAAAATATTATTTGGTGTTGAATTAGATATTCAATTTATTTAAATAATTAATGAAATAAATGATTTGAACCATATAATTTTCATTGTCTTACAAATAAAAAAAATTAAAATATGCATATATGTACAAAAATACGTACATTAAGAAAACACGTTTGTATTCATGTAGGCCTACTACATAGAGCTAGAAGAGAAGCGATACCCACATGTAAGTGTAAAGGGAGGCGCAGAGGTAAAAGTTAAAGAACCACTGCTCTAGAGGGTTCGAGTGTCCAATTCATTTTATTTTCTATTAAATTTATAAATGTTATTAAATAATCCACCCATTTTATTTAAAATTTATAAATTTCATTAAACTATCCACTCCATTTTTATTATTTACAATTTATACCCCTATTAAACTATCCAATTCATTTTATTATTTACAATTTATAAATTTCATTAAACTATCCAATTCATTTTATTTAAAATTTATAAATTTTATGAAATTATCCACCATTTTATTATTTACAATCTATAAATTCTCTTATTAAACTATCCACCATTTTTATTTAAGTTTATAAATTTTATGAAATTATCCACCATTTTATTTACAATCTATAATTTTATCAAATTATCCAATTCATTTTATTTACAATCTATAAATTTTCATCTATCCAATTCATTTTATTTACAATCTATCAATTTTATCAAATTATCCAATTCATTTTATTTACACCCATCAATTTTATCAAATTATCCACTATTATTTTATTTAAAATTTATAAAATTTTATCAAATATCCACCCATTTTATTTAAAATTTGGAGCAATTTTTATGAAATTATCCAAATCATTTTATGTGAAATTTATAAATTTTATTAAATTATCCAATTCATTTTATTTGCAATTTATAAACTTTATTAAATTATCCAATTAATTTTATTTCAAATTTATAAAAATTTAAATGGAAGAGACATTGTGACTGCAAAGGGTGGAATATTCAAATTTTTATACGCACAACGGAACGTCGAAATGATGGATATTTCCCAAGTTCAAACTCGATAGACTCGATTATTAAAGTGACAGACTTGGCTAAATGCAGGATTCAAGGAAAAGTGCTTGCAAATTACGTAATAAAACGAGGAAATGAAAAGAAAACAATTTCCACATCAGATTCCAGTCCAGAAAAGTTGCCAATGATGTCGTGGAAATTGTTATTAGTTAATTATATATTTCAGGGAATAATTTTCACTTTAAAACTGACAAGAATTTATAACGTGCTTCTATTACTAACTATCTTTAATTCCTCTTTCTTTTTTCAATGGCGAAGGTTGGACGAGAAAGGCGAAAAAGCATCATCATTATACAGCAATGGTTTCCAACCTTTTCCAAACCGCGACCGCCTTTTATGTAAATCCAATATCCGCACCCCTTTATATTTACTCAAACGATCTGCAATCCCCTGTCCGCCGCCGACATATTTGTACAATAAGCATTTTAACAAAGGAAGAAACACATTAAATATAAAATTATATATATTACATTAATTATGTAAATTATATTAATTATTAATAATACATGTATATATAAAGTTAACAACCAATAATAGAATATTCCAACATATGCAGCCATGTTGAAATATAAAAGCGTTGGAAACATTTGGTATGAAATTCTTTATAAAAATAATTGCAACTAAAAATAATTGTGGCGACCCCCCAGGTTGGAAACCACTGTTATACAGCATATCTGTCTCTCTCGAAAATGTTTGTTTGTTTGTTTGTTTGTTTGGCTTTTTTATGGCGCAAGAGCATCTGGGCTATACTGCGCCAGCAGTATATTTCGAAATCATGAAAAATATCTTGTATATGGAGCGTAATGGTCTTGTAATACAGTGTGTAAAAAGGTGTTTCAGATGAAGGCAGTTTAATCCACAGCGTTATAGGACCAAAGGAAGCAACATTTGCAGACATTTACAACTCCTATGTTCAATCCTTAAACGAACTAAGAAGCTTGTTGATGTATTTGACGATTACTTATCGAATGAAATAGGTACAAAACGTATTCAAAGCTAACCAGGAACAAATTACAGTATAAATAAATAAATAAATAAATAAATAAAAGTATAGGGGGCACTTCATTTTATAGGGGACCGTCGGCGTATGGACCTACCTCAATATTACTGAATAAAGGTCATTTTTTCAATGTTACGACAAGTAAAAACTTATTAAAAAAATTCTATAAGTCAATCAAAATTAAATTGTCTAGCTACATTTTGCTCAGAAAAAGATGATCTAGCGTATGTTAATTATGTAGAATCAATTGATAATTTTACTGGAAAAAGAGAAAGGAAGAAAATTTTTAATATAAATTTTATAAACTGTATATTATAAATAAAAATTTTAAAATTATCGTTTATTTATTTATTTTTTTTAAGTACGTATGAGTATTTTGCTTCAAATAGATCTTAATTCAATAAGGGATTAATATAACAAATTTATCTTCTTTTTCCTCCTTTCCTCGAAATAAATATTTATACAAGTTTAATTTACGCTATATGGGGAGTAGAAAAAAATTGTCTAAAGTCTCGTGAAACTTAAAGCCGGACTTGATACCAACGACGTCTTTTGAAAAACATTTCCTCTAATATTTTATCTCAAAAAATACGATTCTAACTGCACATTCAAAAATTTTCTGAGGAATGGCAAAAACAAAGCTCGTCTGATTATATAATTATATTGTGGACTCCCATAACATAAATGTTCACTTCGCAGGCTTTCTTAACTGTTGCCACTTAGAAACGCAAGAAAATAAACTTAAAAAGTTCAATTTCTAAAATTGGCACCATGCCACATCGTTTCCTTTCAAATATTGTAAAGTTATAATTTTACTTTTTATAGTTGGCAACAGTGTGTGTAATCGTTGTCCGAATTCTAAAATCAAGTTAATCTACCGTTTACCATCAAATTGCGCATAGTCGTTTTCGGAGGCTTCATCAAAAAGGCTTACTAAATTTATCTAATATTGTGTTTGAATTAATTTATTTTTTGGCATGTATTAATGAATTATTCTAAACATTTGAATTATTAATAAATATTATTTAAACTGAATGAATTACTGAATTTCTTCAATGCCTATTTCTGCAATTGGTGACCCGGACGTGATCGACTTCTAAGATGAAAGATTTAAAAGTGCTATTGTAAATGGTAGTTCTTATGATCCAATCTCTTTGACGACTATCAATGAATTTTACCAGAATAATACATACATGACGACTATCAATGGATTTTACCAGAATAATACATGCATGACGACTATCAATGAATTTTACCAGAATAATAATACTTATAGTTAATCAGAACGTGGGTCTACTGTTTCTCCTGTACACAGGCGTAAATTCATATATGCTCGAGGCGGGGGGGGTGCCCCCTCAATAATTGCAATACAACTTTACATGTAATATATAAATGTACTACACATGTGATTGAAGCCCCCAACCAATAATTTTAAAAACTCTACGTTAATGTTCCTGTAGGTATAAAAATACTTAATTCCTAAACGAGGCAAAGGAAACTGTGAGATCCCAGCTTTATAGATCAATTTTTTGAAAGACTCTACGTCTTTGAAGCCCTATAACTAATTTATTTCATTTGTTGACGCAATATGCTGATGTATGGTTACTATCTCCAGTTTTCTGGACATGAAAAAATTAATACAACTACTGTGTTAAATAAAACTAAATGTTTGCAAAACATTATAACATTTTTAGAAACCCTAAGTATCCTCAGGATTAAGAAGATGTTTGTTTGTTTTCTGGTGGTTTTACGGCGGTCATGCTGCGCCTGGGATGAAGAAGTAACTATTGGATTTATTTACATATGTAAGCTTTATGTATATATAAGCTGCTCACACTCTCAGTCTCATCAACTAATCAGTCCAAAAGCCTCTATCTTGCACGCTTCCCCATTAGAGATGAGTTAGGGCTCATTTTTCGGGACCCGAGCCCGAAATACTTTGTGGAAATTTGAGCCCGGGCCCCAGACTTCAAATATAGCTTCATCCTTTTAAAGTATGATTTAAATTTCAAAAATATTGCTAAATTACACTATTTAATTTCCTTCAAATTTTTATAAACATATATTTCTACTATTCTCGAAAACGAATCTCATAGTTGTAGTCTTCGGAGAATTTCGGTATAAAAAAAAGTCAGTTTTCAGCTTCAGTTGCATCCATCTAATAGGCTCGGTTTCGGGATGTGCCCATCTCATCTCTATTCCCCCCATATATATATATACGCAGTCCCCATCCCCTCAGACTCTATAAGCAAATACGTATATCGATAGCGGTTGTACCATTAATTTAGGGACGATTCCACAGACTGCCACGCTTGTTTTTCACTTCGCAATCCAAGACGTCGCCATTGACCTACGTGCTAATTTTTTATTCCTTCATTTTCTACGGCTTGTGTTTTACTGTATGGCATCGTTTGACCAGCAAAGTTAACCAAGGCATTAGTTATAGCATTCCGATGAAAAGAGCCACTTGCTATTGAAACAGTTGTCAATGTTTTTAAAATTAAACTGTGATAATTAGCGTTTTTATGTTGTTTGTTATAGGTCACGTTACAATATACTCTATGATATCAAACCTATCACATATTAACCGATAATTTTTATTAATTTATATTATTATGCGAAATGATTGGGAGGCATGTACTTCCCTTTAAACTTCCCATTAAATACAGCACTGATAATCACTATTACTACCTCTCTATTTCGTACTATTCTCCCCACCCTACCAGTAGTGACACTATTATTAGTAATAGCCACACTATTCTCCCCATCCCACCAATAGTGTCACTACTACAAATAATGTCAAAATTTTAACAACCACTCTACTAAAATTCAAAAATTTTACAACCGGTTCTCTGAGAACCCGATTGCTTTATTCTACGTATATCAAAAAAATAATAGTAATAAGAGCCGGTTCTTATTTTGCGATTAAAAATATTTTATAATAACCGCACCGGTACGAGCCAACACCAACTCAACACTAACTACTAATATTACCTGCTATTATTATCTCCAGTTGTTGCTGTTATTATCTACCATTTATTATTACTATTGTTATCTAGTATTATTATTATTATCTCTTGTTATCACTATTATTATATAATTTTATTACTACCATTATATATTGACATTACTTTTACTATATACGGTTATATAAAAGAAAAAGAAGGAGCTTTCCTACGTAGCAGTAAACAATGAGATTAATTCCCTATTACATTGTTTTCTTTTCTTTTCTTACGATATAATAACAAAGAATTATAATTCGAATTGCTGTATGGCTGAATTGCTGTATATGCTGAATTGCTGTATGTTTAATATAATTAAACAGTTTAAAATTCAAATAAGTTATAACTTTAAACAGATGGCCTTAATAAATGAATCGAAAGGTTCCAATTCCATTGACTGATTCTTTAACTCGCATCTACAACGGGCCGTACAAAATATGGTAAAATTTGTCATCGAAATGATCCCTGTTCGACGGCCACCTTAGTAAGCGGTCAAGCTCTTCGAAAGCAAGCTTAAATCGGTATTATAAAGCGACCGTTAGGTTTTGTTATTGATAAAAACATTTGGAATAATAATAATGGTTTAGTAGTGAAATCTCAGCCTCTATATTAAAGCTCAAACTAAAGCGTTTTAACACATATATCACAAATTATGGTATTATCACCCTTCACAGGGATTGCGCAATTGCCCTGAAAGTGGTTGGCAATTAATTACGAAGTCGATTTCCATGACGAGGGTCGGTTAGACCGAAAGGTCGCAGGATCGATATCAACCCTAAAAGAGGATATTTTTCTTCATTCCTGGATTCTCACCAGAGAACCTTCTGCTTTAAGCTTCATGTATTGAACCGTTTGTAATTAATTCCCAACAGATGATATGATCATAGGTATACTCAGAAAGTTTATTAGAGATGGGGGGTTATAGACTCAACGGTGGGGTGGGTACAGAACTACAACTCCATGTATCCTTATGTTAATATAGAATTTCATTTCAATGGGGTCTGACCCCATCAACCCCCCCTGCGTACGTAATCGTGCTGATCCTGGGGAAAAGCTTACTATCCTTATTTGTAATATATGGCTCAAGAAGTTCTAATTTGAGCCACAAAACATGTGTACTGAAATTTAATTACATTGGTTAATTACCCACTCATCATATACTTCAAAATTCGCGAAATCTAACTTTACAACTATTAAGTGATAATTATCAATGATAAATATTTGTTAATAATGATGAAAGAACGCCACGCATATATATTATAAGTAATTATTAATTATATAGGTTAAGGAGTATGGTCGTATGACTTTCTTCCGGATTGCAGGGACGTTAAAAGAAAGAAAGAACGTGTTTTCCCGTAGCTGAAGTGAAATCATTAAATACATGGAATTCGTTACAATGGCGGGAAATCAGTTTTCTTTCATATATCTTTGCAATTCACGGAAACCAGCATATGATCATATCCATTACTGTAATTAAGTTAATTGGCATAATTGGCAGAAATAGCAGAAGACCACAATGTGGAAATTTCTTGAGGAAATGCATCCTCAGAGCAATGCTATTGGAACGGGAAGCTTGCAACCGTTAGTGGAAACCGTTTACGATATTTACAGAGAAAGAGAGAGAGAGTGAATGCATTAGAAAATCGAAAATTATTTTGGTTCTTGACTCTTTATTTGTTACGAATTTATTTTAATTTTATTTGTTACGAATTTATTTTAACTTTATTTCTTACGAATTTATTTTAACTTTATTTCTTACGAATTTATTTTAACTTTATTTCTCACGAATTTATTTTAACTTTATTTCTTACGAATTTATTTTAACTTTATATCTTACGAATTTATTTTAACTTTATTTGTTACGAATATTAAACGTTAATTAATTATGTAATAAATATTCTATATTAATTATTAAGAACAGTGTGTAAAGCACACCACCTTTGATGGTTTTAAAGTGTATAGGATAGGAACGTCCATTTGAAACGTTTCAATACGCTCCACCTAATATGAAAAAACTAAGCTTTACAACGTTATTATTAATATTTTATGTCAAATGATGGCATCGACGGTTTAACGTGGTTTCCGAACCACGGTAGGTTTACACACGTCCAATGTGGCTGGGGTTTTAAGATCCAGCCCAGTGAGCACGAAGGCTGTGGGCTGAACCACTGGGCCACTATGTAACTCAGCGGTTCAGTCCACCAATGAATTACGCTTTTTGTACTACGTCTTCAGAACCGACTTCTTTCAAAATTTCCAGTCTTAATCCGTAGTAACGTTTTATCGCACTTATCAGACTAACCCCTTATCATCCGACCTTCTTATCTTTATTTCGTCGCCAGATCTTCAAAAGCCAACAAACAAAATCTTTTCAGTCTACGTGGATCTTTTCTTTCGCAAACGATATACGCTTTTGCAAAAGTACGAATTCAGTCAAAAAATACAAGTTCAATCAAAAAATACGAGTTCAATCAAAAAATACAAGTTCAATCAAAATACAAGTTCAATCAAAAATACAAGTTCAATCAAAATACAAGTTCAATCCAAAAATACAAGTTCAATCAAAATACAAGTCACAGCCCAAATTTTATGTCGGTGTTCCAAGAAACCCTTATGTACACCGAATCCAAGGAAAAGGGATCACTATAAAATTTCAAACAAAATCATTTTATGGAAGAAAAATAATTAATTTTAATAAGCAAATAAATGACATAAGGGTGATTAAATATTTTTATTAAAACGGATTTATGAACATATTTTATCAGCTGTTAAATAAGTATAGAAACGACAACGTTTAGTTTGTTGAATAAAACACAAAAATTCGTAAAACCGCATATAAAATCACAAGTAATGAATTAAAGCAGCAATTCTCCAAAGACGTCCAACAAAAGACACTGGCTATAACGACCAACTGCATATAGTCAGGGCCAGATTATGGCAAGGGCTCGTGGGGTCAGCGAAACGAGGGGGGGCCCCAAAAAAAATGTATTGGAAAATTTTATTTAATGTAATATTAACACACACAAAATTTCGGGGTTTTTTTCCTTAGGATTTACAATTTGGATTTTCGACAGTTTGCATCACTTCTTAATAAGGATGGAATTATTTTAGAAATGCTAAATAAATTAAAAGATAAACACCTAATTTCCGCATTCCCTAATTTAGAAACAGTTTTACATATATTTTTGACAATTCCCACAACTAATTGTAGAAGTGAGCATTCATTCCCTTTATTAAAGCGTTTAAAATTGCCTTTCGAAAGGACAACAGGCCAACAGAAACTTTCCACTCTATCTATATTATCAATGGAAAGTGACATAACACAAAAATTAAGAAATAATAATGTTATTTTAAATTTTGCAGAGGGGGAAAACGCAAAACAAAATTCGTGAAACAATAGAACGACAAAAGAAAAAAAAGGCCTTGAAAAACCTTTTCAAATGTATTTACTGACACATAAGACGGACATCGTGTTAGGGAACGGCAAGTCACCTGATCCACAACTGCGTATTCTCGTGGACTCGATTTTCCCAATTTTTATTTCGCCTGCTTACTATGTTTGCATATTTAGCAGTTTTTTCCTCTCAGTTAGGCTATTTTTAGTACAAAAACTACATTTAATTATTTCTGAAGCATTGCAATTTATATATATATATATCATCATCATATTCAACCATTATCTATCCACTGCTGGATGAAGGTCTCTCCAAATGCTTTCCACACAAGTCTGAGTAATTCGCTTCCAAGTCACCCCAACTTGTTTTCTTATTTCATCCACCCATCTAGTTTGAGGACGTTATCTAGGTCTTCGGTGGTCTCTCGGAATCCAGTTAAGAATTACAGATGTCCATCGTTGATCAGTTCTTCTTGCGATATGCCCAGTCCATCGCCATTTCAGACTTTTAATTTAACAATGATGTCCTTTACTCTAGTCTGCTCTCTCACCCAAGTGTTTCTTTTTAGATCTCTCTTAGTTATTCCAAGCAGACACCTCTCCATACTCCTTTGGGTTGCCTGTAACTTCCGTATTGCTCCAGCTATTAGACTCCATGTCTTTTATCCATAAAAGAGAAACGGCAATAGACACCGGTTGAAGACTTTTCTTTTAAAACACAAAGGCAATTTCCCCTTCAGGATAAAACTGTTTCTTCCAAATGCACTCCAGCCAAGTTTAATACGTCTGTTGAGTTCTTTCATAATGTTGCCATCCATTGAAATCAGCTGGCCAAGGTAAATATATGAATCAGCAATTTCTAGCTCAATGTTGTCAACTTGTATTTTTTTTTCATCTATTCTTTCTTTTTGAAATTATTGAACATGGTCTTAGTTTTTCGTAGGTTCATCTTGAGTCCAACTTCTTCACTTCTAGTTGAGAGCTCTTGTACCATGTCTTGGAGTTCTAATGGGTCCGTTGAAAAAATAACAATGTCATCAGCAAACCGCAGATGATTTAAATATTCACCATTTATTTTTATTCCCTTGTTATTCCAATTTATCAGCTGAAAAATCATCTGTAAAGCAGAAGTAAAAAGTTTTGGAGAAATGGTATCTCCCTGCCTCACACCTTTGCCAAGTTTGATAGTTTTGGTATCTTTATGTAACCGAAATTTTGCACTTGCATTTTTATACACACATTTCACCATGTCAATGTACACATCCTCGATGTCTGCTGATCTTAAAGAGTTGATGACTGCTGACGTTTTAATAGAGCCTTCTCATAGTCAATAAATGCCACACACAATCGAAGATTATATTCATGTATTCTTTCAATTAATCTCATTAGATATCCTAAAAGAAACTGGAGAATATGTAAGAGACGTATTTGCAAAATTCTTTACTAGATATCTTAGCAGCGGTAACATACCAAACCAATGGCATTCTGCAACAGTAATTCTCTCGCATAAAAAAGGTGATAAAGAGGATTTGAAAAATTACGGACCAATTAGTTTGTTACCTGCTATTTTTAAGATCTTCACAAAAGTGCTAACACATCGCCTTCGCAAAAAACTAGATGTAGCTCAACCAAGAGAACAAGCTAGATTTCGAAGTGGATACGATACAGTAGACCATATTCAAATGTTAAGAGAACTAATTGAAAGAACACGTGAATATGAACTTCCATTATGTGTGGCATTTATTAACTATGTAAGCTGTGTGTAGCTGTTAACTCTAGCTGTGTGTGTAGTTGTTAACTCTATTAAAACATCAGCAGTCATCAACTCTTTAAGATCAACAGACGTTGAGGATGTGTACATTGACATGGTGAAACGTGTGTATAAAAATGCAAGTGCAAAATTTCGGTTACATAAAGACACCAAATCTATCAAAACTGAGGAAAGTATGAGGCAGGGAGATACCATTTCTCCAAAACTTTTTACTTCTGCTTTACAGATGATTTTTCAGCTGATAAATTGGAATAACAAGGGAATAAAAATAAATGGTGAATATTTAAATCATCTGCGGTTTGCTGATGACATTGTTATTTTTTCAACGGACCCATTGGAACTCCAAGACATGGTACAAGAGCTCTCAACTAGAAGTGAAGAAGTTGGACTCAAGATGAACCTACAAAAAACTAAGATCATGTTCAATAATTTTGTAGAGGAAACAAAAATACAAGTTGACAACACTGAGCTAGAAATTGCTGATTCATATATTTACCTTGGCCAGCTGATTTCAATGGATGGCAACATTATGAAAGAACTCAACAGACGTATTAAACTTGGCTGGAGTGCATTTGGAAGAAACAGTTTTATCCTGAAGGGGAAATTGCCTTTGTGTCTAAAAAGAAAGGTCTTCAACCAGTGTGTATTGCCAGTTCTCTCTTATGGATCAGAGACATGGAGTCTAATAGCTGGAGCAATACGGAAGTTACAGACAACCCAGAGGATCGTGGAGAGGTGTGTGCTTGGAATAACCAGGAGAGATCTAAAAATAAACACTTGGGTGAGAGAGCAGACTAGAGTAAAGGACATCATTGTTAAATTAAAAGTCTGAAATGGAGATGGGCTGGGCATATCGCAAGAAGAACTGATCAACGATGGACAACTGTAATTCTTAACTGGATTCCAAGGGACCACCGAAGACCTAGAAAACATCCTCAAATACTAGATGGGTGGATCAAATAACAAAACAAGTTGGTGTGACTTGGAAGCGAATTACTCAGACTTGTATGGAAAGCATTTGGAGTGACCTTCATCCAACAGTGAATAGATAATGGTTGAATATGATGATGATATATATATATATATATAAATTGCAATGCTTCAAAAATGATTAAATGTAGTTTTTGTACTAAAATTATCCTATCTGAGAGGAAGAAACTGCTAAATATGCAAACATAGCAAGCAGGCGAAATAAAAATTGAGAAAATTCTCTCTTGATAAAAAAAAAAAAAAGATGCGTACGTATTTAGAAATTTCACTTTAAAACATAGCAGTGGCGTATGAACTGGCAGAGAATCAAAACAAAATATTGCCAGGCTCTACTTAACAATAAAGATTGTGCAAAATTCTTCATAATCATTGACGCATAGGCGTACGCAAAAAGTTTATAAAATGGGTGTTATAGGCTGAATGGGGGGGGTTACAGAGCTACAACTCGCATAGTCCTATGCTAAATATACAAAATTTCATTGCAATGG
This sequence comes from Dysdera silvatica, assembly GCA_006491805.2. Lineage (NCBI taxonomy): Eukaryota > Metazoa > Arthropoda > Arachnida > Araneae > Dysderidae > Dysdera > Dysdera silvatica. The sequence goes on along the minus strand of QLNU02003225.1, from coordinate 44,478,669 downwards.
GGGTTACAACCCCCATCAACTCCCCCCTGCTTATATCGCATATTGATGTAACTAGGAAGAGGGTTGAGGGACTTAGTTCCCTCCAGAAAAATTTAGCCCTCCTTTTAAAAATCGCAAGTTGCAAACCAATGCTATATCTCGAGCATTGTATTGGGTGGGGGGCGCTATAGCGTCCCCATTACCCCTACTTTTTGAGACTAATACCAATATTCCCAACTTCTTTCATATTTAAACGCATTAAGAAAGGTACAAACATCAAAAATATTATCACAAAACTTAGCGCATATCAATCATATTTATAAAATCATTAGACAAAAAAAAAATCCGCCGTCATTCTTTAAAAAAGAAGTAAGCAAGTCTCATCATCAAATGCTAGAATGTGGCTAAAAATACATCAGTTATGGCTGCGAAATAGCTAAACTTAGCAACGGGAAAACCCATTGCCAGAAGTCATGTGTTTCCAGCGCCCCCTTTAAATGTAGCTCCTCCACACCGCTTTCTCCCATTCAACACTTCCTTGTTGTCAGACGTAGGAAGGACGGTGAGACAACATTTTTCCCCGATTTTGATTTCAAGGTTCGGTGAATTATTTTCACAGCAACGTAAAGTGTTTTTTTTTTCTCCCTAATTACTTCTTTTATCAAAATATGACAGAAAATACGAACGATGCCGTTATTACACACAATGGACACTTGAAATCTAAAGCAAATAGTTTGAAAAAAATCCCCAAATTTCTCTCTTACGATCGGGACCTCGAACCAGAAGAACCGGAACCAGATCAGGTTCTCCATCTAACCGGAATTTATAGGCAACTCCTTACCGGCATCAACGAAAACCCAAACCGTCAAGGATTGATGAAAACGCCTGAAAGGGCAGCCAAGGCATTTTTGTTCTTCACCAAAGGTTATCAGCAGACGCTTGAAGGTAAGCTAATTATTCTTTTAATTATGAGTTATAGTTAATTATTGCGCCAAAATATTAATATTACTTTCACTTCTTTTCATTTTTGGCGCTTTATCTACTTGTACAACATCACTCGGAAATTATTTGTGAGACTTGTTGCGCCACATAGCGACCAAAGTTTAAATCTTAAATATAGCGCTGTTGGCAAACACACAAAGTTCGAAGGTTGGGATATATATAATATATTATATATGTATATAACGTATAATATAATATATCGTGATACATATAACAATACATGTAATACTTATGTAGATTATTTTGCACATGTTCTCATTTGTAATATTATGTACTATATATATTGATGCACGTAGAAAGGTCACAAGGGAGGGTTACAGGTTTATAATAGGGGGAGTTACAGAGCTTCAACCAGGGCTCGATTAATACACAAACTTCCGGGGCCGCGGCACCCACGTCATTGGGGCCCCCAAATTTTGTATGTGATCTTTTTAGCAAATTTAAAATGTCGGTTTGAAAATTAGTATTTTTAATTAGAACTCAGTAATTTCTTAATATTATATTTTCGTAATTATAACTTAGGCGTCATTGAAAACTGCTTTAAACTATTGATTATGCAGATACTGTATATAACATGGGTTTGCACTTGTCACTTACTTATTGAATAATTTTGTTGTAAGAGCGTAGGAAGGGGGGCCGAATGAATACTAGGCCCTGGGCCCCCACTTTGGTTTGATCGGGCCCTGGCTTCTGCCCCATATATTCATGCATGTACATGCAAAATTTCATTTTAGTGGGGAGTATGATATTTGTCAACCGCTTACACCATTGGTACGGTATCACGGACAGCTAAACTGCACTTGAACAGCTTAGCTGTTAAGCTGGATCCCTCCTCCAATCAATCATATTTAATGACAAATTATATTTATTATATTATCAAAGTTTCGCCCTAGGCCATTGGGCATTTGTCCCCCCACCTTGTCTTCGACACTGCATGGTTATATTGCACGTTCATAATACATGGTCATACTTAGTGGTATATGGAATCAAAATGGTGTGTGTGATTTACCTTCGACATTAATAGTATTTATTAATAATAATTTCTACTTATTAACATAATAATTAATTATAATATAATAATTTCCAAAAATGCTACGCAATCGTTATAATTATGGGTTATATTAAAACTTAGAATGAATATAAATAAATATATGCGCATATGAAAAAGAGAGAGAGAGACAAATAAATATTGCTGATATGCTCACGTTTACTTTGGTCAGCCGATAGCGATAGAAGTCAACATTATGAAGAAACTCTGCGGAGAGAGAGATTGGGCATGAGTTGGTGGGGAATTGGGAAACGTGGCCGCCGGAGGTAGCACTGTAATCCCAGACTACCGAGAGAGAGAGAGACGTATTGCACTCATCCTAATATGCATTTAGAAGAAGTAAGTTTATTGTAAAGGGGAAAATTGCCTTCGTTCATCTAAAATGAAATATTTTTTTTAACCGGCATATATTACTAGTTCTTTCTTGTGTATCGAGGACATAGAATCTAACACAAGCGGTAATACAGAAATTGCGAATAGCCTTAAGGGATATGGGAAGTTTCGCTCCCTTGAGAAAAAAATTTTCATCCCGTTAGGATAGTGTCGAAATGCAAGACGCTACTTAAGCTGTACGCAGGTGGAAAACATCGCCACATAGTTTTCACGGTTAAAGGAAAATGTAACCGCCAAAATGATCGGGTCTATACAAAGCGACGATCGAACATCCCAAATTCCGGTACTAAAGGCCAAAAGAGCTCATCACTCTCAGTCTGTGATGGTTTGGCTGGGAGTGAGCTGGTAAAATAAGACTGAAGTGCATTTTGTGAAACAAGGGGTTAAAGTTAGTGTCAAAAACTACCGCGATAGTATTTTAGAGCCAACTGTCAAACCCCTGAATACTGCACTCTTCGATAGGAAGCCGTGGACCTTCCAACAGGGCTCTACTCCTACTAATAATGCCAAGATTGTATAAAGGTAGCTAAAAGACAACGTACCAGATTTTATGAGTTCCGAAGAATGGCCCTCGGCATCACCCGATCTCAACCATTAGACTACAACATTTGGTCAAAGTTAGAGATGAATGTCTGCTCGAAACCACACTCCACCTTAGAAGCTCTGAGATCAAGTCTCAAGAAAGCATGGGAGGATTATCCGATGGAAAGCTTGCGTACTGCTGTCGAACAATGGCAGTAAAGACTCAGAGCTTATGTGAAAGCCAGTGGGAGACAATTTCGAATGTTAATTCATGTACCCCAAAGAAAACATATTAAAATATTGATGTACCAAAGAAAAGTTTAAATCATTCACATTTAGAGTAATTAAGGGAAAAGCGTGTGCCATTACTTATGGCAACACTAGGTAAATCATCCAGGTTGAATTTTTTTTTCATCACAAAATATAACATTGATCCATTCGTCCTTCCAATCATATGTGCTTTAGCCCATGGTAACTTAACATGCTATAATGTTGCTTTAGCAAAGGTTTATGACAAATGCTGCGAAACACATGTCATTCACTCGATTTTACGGTGAACTGGGTCTTTCCACACTAAGCTTGCTAAGCTACAAGAAATTTGATGTAAAGATAGGTTTTTGTCTTGATACTAAACGTAAAATTGACCTGTTCTCTCTAGCTGTGGTCACTTTAGATTGTGCAGAGCGGGATTTTACAGCTACATTATCAACTTTTGATAACCTTTGGTAAATACCAGATCTACTGAATCTCATTTTCATTCAATATTTACAATTGCCCACTCTTTTGAGTTTAGTTCCCATATTTTAGCTACATCGGCCGACGTAAACTGCACGTTCCGTGGCATTATGATGTCTGGGCGCAAAGTTACCTCTCCGCTATCTCTTTCCGCGCCTTAACGATTGCGTCACATGGTCGGAACTAAAATATGCAATTTTTTTGCTTTCATGCCCTTAAACCAATTTTACGTTACCATCCATATACTTTTGAAGTACCTAGATTTCATAACTTTATTTTAATTTTTGTATCAAAAACGATTTAAAGTTTATTTACGTATGTGAATCTTTATCATACTTATTCATGCAAACTTTCAATTTAATGCTTTTTTTTTCACTTATCCCACAAAATTTTTTGTCCATATACTTTTAAGACACATTTTATTATAAAGAGAAAATAGAGATCTTTTCTTGGGCTAACTACGTATGCCTAAAATCCTGTCAAATTTACGTTGTCAAGAAAAATAGTTGCTCTGTGTTTTTCCCATACCAAGAGAAAAAAGAAAATGCATTAAATCAAATTATTTTAGTTACTATTAAGCTACTCTTAAATAAAAGGAGAAAAACCTTTCGTGTCCTTTATTACTTTATTTGCTGATCTCATAATACGTCTTCCTTCTTGAATGTACTTCCTGGTTGACTTCATTTGAGATAGGGTGGGTATTGGGAAGGCTGGATGCCAGACCTTTATTATGTATGCTTGACTTATCCGTCGGTCAACGAATTACGAAACTTTTGAGAGTAAGATTCTTAAACTGATAATAAATACATTCACCTCTTCTGTTTCCCGTTCTCCAGTAAATAAAGTAAAAATCAGAGCCGGCGGTAGACATTTTGTGGTCCTGGACACAGAGATTACCGCTGTAGTGTTATTTGAAAGCGCGAGAAGAAGAGGACTACCATACTTCCTTTTGGTGAAAAAATCACATTAGTTCTCCATAGTTTCCATGATAGAAATTAAATTCGGTACTATAATACACCCCCACCCAATTGGTCATCCCCCCCACTTCCAAGATCCTAGCTGCACCCCTATTTGCAAAAGCATTGCCCATTGCAATCATGTCACTCTTGGTTAAAAGGTTTACCAATTTTAATTTATGAGTGTATTTTAATTGCATTTTTTCCACAAATAAAAAAAAGCCATCCTGACGCTTCGAAGATTTTAATTTTTTGTCATTTCCTCTACTCCAAACCTACTAAAAATGGTTTTAAAAACAAGCATTGATAAAAGAATGTAGAAAATATATTTCGTGATGAAAAGAAGTCGCTCTACCAGGTGCTCTTTTAAAAGGAAGGGAATTAATTAATTTAGATGTCATTATATATATATATATATATATGGCCTGCAAAAGGGTTGCTGGTATCTAACTGGAAGGAGACCCACACGCTGAACGTATGTGACGATGTGTGGAACCGGCCAGGCCAGTAACCTAGTGTCCTACCCCGCCTTCAAGTGGTGCAGGCTGAGCTTTCTATTTATGTGGCAAATTAATATTTGCTACACGGATAGAAAGGCGGAAGGGGAGGGCTAATTCACCAACCCGTTTAGCCAGCGTGGTGAAATTATGGCTAATTCCTCCATTATGTTGACACACCAGAAACCATGGCCCCTAGTCTCCAGGTGCTGGAGTGCTCCTGATCAAGGCAGCGGTCAGTGTGGCATGAAAGCAGGGGGTGCTAAGAATCACTGGAATGGCCCAGGCTGCCGTTTGTTATTGACCTTGGCTACGTTTAATGGACGATCCCTTGCTTCTGAAGCAAAACTTCAGGAATTGGAAGAGGAACTAGACAAGATCAAATGGGACATTGTAGGACTCAGTGAAGTTAGAAGAAAAGGTGAAGAGTTGGTGGAACTGAAAAGCGGACATTTGTTTTATTATAGAGGAACGGAAACTGGAAGAACAAGTGGTGTTGGCTTCTTAATCAACAAAAGAATTAAAGACTGTCTTCTGGAAGTTGAAAGTACATCAGATCGAGCAGCGAGGCTTGTTGTTCAACTAACCCAGCGATACCAACTTCAAATAGTACAGGTATATGCACCAACATCAAGCCATACCGACGAAGAGGTTGAAGAATTTTATGAAGAAATCAAAGAGTTACACACCAAAGGGAAACAACATATCAAGCTCATCATGGGGGATTTCAATGCAAGAATTGGACAACAGGAACAAGGAGAGACATCGGTTGGTAAATACGGATACGGGGAAAGGAATGAACGTGGCGATCAACTCATAGAATTTGCCGAAGCTGAAAATCTTAGCATCATGAATTCATTTTTTAAGAAGAAACTACAAAGAAAATGGACATGGAAACACCCCAATGGAGGAACCAGCGAAATTGACTATATACTGGCAAACAAGAAATCAATTATTGAAGATTGCAGCGTACTGAACAGATTTAATACTGGAAGTGATCATCGAATGGTGAGATGTAAAGTGCACTTAAATACTAAATTAGAACGACAGAAGCTCATTAGGAAACAAGTAAGTAAGAGGGTGGATCTAATGAAACTGAAAGTAAATACCGAGGCATTCAAGTTGGAATTAAAAAATCGCTTTTCTGCACTGGAAGGACTTATTGATGAAAGTGATATCTCAGAAGCAAATGAAAACATTGTTAAGACAATAGTTGAAACTGCTGGGGAAATTGGTGGTGTAACC
>QLNU02003225.1:44416536-44472193 GCA_006491805.2 Dysdera silvatica | reverse complement strand
TTGCATTACATTAGATATCCTAAAAGAAGCTGGAGAATATGTAGAAGACATACTTGCAAAATTCTTTACCAAATGTCTTAACAGCGGTAACATACCAAACCAATGGGATTCTGCAACAGTAATTCTTTTGCATAAAAAAGGTGATAAAGAGGATTTGAAAAATTACCGACCAATTAGCTTGTTACCTGCTATTTATAAAATCTTCACAAAAGTGCTAACACATCGCCTGCAGAAAAAATTAGATGCAGCTCAACCAAGAGAACAAGCTGGATTTCGAAGTGGATTCAGTACAGTGGACCATATTCAAGTATTAAGAGAATTAATTGAAAGAACACATGAATATGAACTTCCATTGTGTGTTGCATTTATTGACTATGAGAAGGCCTTTGACTCTATTAAAACATCAGCAGTCATCAACTCTTTAAGATCAACAGACATTGAGGATGTGTACATTGACATGGTGAAACGTGTGTATAAAAATGCAAGTGCAAAATTTCGGTTACATAAAGATACCAAAACTATCAAAATTGGTAAAGGTGTGAGGCAGGGAGATACCATTTCTCCAAAACTTTTTACTTCAGCTTTACAGATGATTTTTCAGCAGATAAATTGGAATAACAAGGGAATAAAAATAAATGGTGAATATTTAAATCATTTGCGGTTTGCTGATGACATTGTTATTTTTTCAACGAACCCATCAGAACTCCAAGACATGGTACAGGAGCTCTCAACTAGAAGTAAAGAAGTTGGACTCAAGATGAACCTACAAAAAACTAAGATCATGTTCAATAATTTCGTAGAGGAAACAAAAATACAAGTTGACAACATTGAGCTAGAAATTGCTGATTCATATATTTACCTTGGCCAGCTGATTTCAATGGATGGCAACATTATGAAAGAACTCAACAGACGTATTAAACTTGGCTGGTGTGCATTTTATAAGAAACAATTTTATCCTGAAGGGAAAATTGCCTTTGTGTCTAAAAAGAAAGGTCTTCAACCAGTGTGTATTGCCAGTCCTCTCTTATGGATCAGAGACATGGAGTCTAACAGTTGGAGCAATACGAAAGTTACAGACAACGCAAAGGAGCATGGAGAGGTGCATGCTTGGAATAACTAGGAGAGATCGAAAAAGGAACACTTGGGTGAGAGAGCAAACTAGAGTAGAGGACATCATTGTTAAAGTAAAAGGGCTGAAATGGCGATGGGCTGGGCATATTGCAAGAAGAACTGATCAACGATGGACAACAGAAATTCTGAACTGGATTCCAAGAGACCACCGAAGACCTAGAAAACGTCCTCAAACTAGATGGGTGGATGAAATAAGAAAACAGGTTGGGGTGACGTGGAAGCGAATTGCTCAGGATAGACTTGTGTGGAAAGCATTTGGAGAGACCTTCATCCAGCAGTGGATAGATAATGGTTGAATATGATATATATATATATAAAAGTTTTCCTCGCCCATTCTTGGCGGAAACAGGCTTTGGGACGGGCAGAGCGCCATGTTCCCAAGCCTCTTTTTACATCACTTCTTAATGTGCCATGTCTAGAAACTTCCTGACAATGTGACACGTGTTTAGGATTGTGGCTTTTTGTATTTCAATGTAGGTGTTTGGGTCAATGTTGAGTATCTCCAAATTCGTCGCAAGCGTTTTTGGTACTATCCCTGTTGCTGAATATTATTATTATTATACAATAATTTTTGCCACCCACGTATATTTAGCTCAAACTAGAGCTTTTTTTATATTTGGAGAAAAAGAGACGCTTTCCCCATCCTGGATTCGAACCAGGGTCCCCCCGTTTAGCACGCGGTGTCTTGACCTATTAGACGAATGTAGATAAGAACAAATGCATTTTTCTCCGTATATTAGGGTGCGAGATAAGAGGGGGACCCAAAAATAACCGGAATCGCACTCCTGCGCATCGTGTAGTTTTAGTACGAGGTTGCACCGCTAAAGCGCTGTGGGAGGACCTCTCCTGAGTCAGTATGCTGAGTGGCGTCAACCGACAACGACGCGTGTAGTTTCTCTGACAGTTCTGCATGTGTGTCTACAGTGCACTCGTGACGCAAAGAAATGGCAGATTCTCACGAACGTCGTTCAGCTGTGAAGTTTTGTTTTTTTTACTCGGCAAGAACGCAGCAGAAACTGTTGTGATGATTCAAACAGCTTACAAAGAACATGCTCTCAGCAAAACGCAAGTTTACGAATGGTTTGCTCAATTTAAAAGTGGGGAAATGACCGTTGAAGATCGGCCCCGTTCCGGTCGTTCTTCAAGTACGCAAACCGAGGACAACATCGCCAAAATCCGTGGTCTCATCAGGGAAGATCGACACAAAACAATCGGCCAACTTGAAGACTTATCCGGGATATCCTGGAGCTCCATTCAGCGCATTTTGCGCGACGATTTGGGAATGCAACGAGTGGCTGCTAAATTTGTGCCCAGACTTCTCACCGAAGAGTAAAGGGATCATCGCGTGGAAGCCTGTCGTTCAATGACGGACGCAGTCACAGACGATCCAGAGTTTTTCAACAAAATCATTACAGGCGACGAGTCATGGTGCTATGGGTACGATCCCGAAAGTAAACAACAGTCAAGTCAATGGAAGTTACCTGGCTCGCCTCATCAAAGAAAAGCTCGTCATGTTAAATCGAATTTGAAGACGATGCTGATCTATTTTTTTGACATCAAAGGGATCGTACACTCAGAATTCGTCCCTCAAAACCAGACCGTCAACCAACAATTCCATTTGGAGGTGTTGAAGCGGCTGCGCAGAAGTGTATCGCGAAAATGTCCGGCCTTGTGGAATTCCGGCGAGTGGTTCCTGCATCATGACAATGATCCCGAGCACACGACTCTCAGTGTTCGCCAGTTTTTGGCCTCAACGCAGACGACTACCTTGACCCACGCACCCTATTCGCCAGATTTGTCACCCGCGAACTTCTTCCTGTTCTGTCGGATGAAAAGGGACTTGAAAGGCAAGCGTTTCGCCGATGTCGACGAAGTAAAACGTAATGTCACGACGGCGCTGACAGGTGCCAAAGAGGCGAACTTGCAAGGTGCTTCCAACAATGGAATGAACGTTTGGATAAATGCATTAGTACTAATGGAGAGTACTTTGAGGGTGATTAAAGTTGTATTTGAAAAAAAGTTGTATTCAAGAAAAAAAATAAAGTCCATGTTTTTTATCAGGAGGAAATTCCGGTTATTTTTAGGTTTCTCCCCCGTATTATTACCCTTCACAGGGATAACACAATTGCCAAATAATGGTCAACACAGAAAAGCCTCCGGGGCGAGATTTTTGTGAGTTTTTCGTGGGGGGAGGGGGGTATTATACAATAAATTTGCCACCCACGTTTATGTAGGTTTTTTTTCTCCAAATATAAAAAAAGCTCTAGTTTGAGCTACATAAACGTGGGTGGCAAAAATTATTATACAAATAAATAGCTGTTCAGATCTTTTCAGTACAATAGAAATGTAAATTAAAGTGCTTAGCAAAAATAGAAAAAATGTGTAAAGGATATATACTACTATACGTGAAGAAACGATTATTTGGGATTTAATTACAAGGAATGGTTCTAGAAACTCGGGCATCGGCCACCACGAGCCTTGCATAATTGGAGAAGCCAGAAATAAATAAAAATCTAAACACAGACACTTTAATCACAATGGCCCTAAGCAGCTAACTATTTTTGTCTGTTGCTAAAGCCAGCCCTAGTGAAAATCCTCGTTTTAATACGAAGTATCTCCATTTAAAAAATTTGAACCTTACCCAGTAGTAGTTGCATTAATTTTTATCGTTAGATACGCCCAATTCGTTTCTTATAGAAGTACTTAGAATATCTTAAATACGCATTGTAGCGAAATGTTTTGAATCATACCTGAGCACTACTGCTTCTCGCTAAATTGCGGATTCATTCTACACTCCTGAAATACAAATGCCGAACATAACTCTTCAGTAACTAAGGAAGTTTCTTCTCGCGATCCAGCAATACTTTCAAGCAGGGCCCTGTGTTGACGCAATGATAATACGTTTGCCTACCGTGTGGTTATCCCGGATTCGACTCCCATTTCCCCCCCAAAAAAAGATAGACTTAATTTAGTCCAGGGTCGATTGTCTTAAGAGGTTTGGATTCGTCGGAAGACTTTATATCCCGGCAGAGCCTCACCCTTCGCTGTACCATTCGCACAAACTTTCAAACAGCTTACTACGTCTATATTCTTGTCTCAAAATTCATCACCGTCATTTTTAAATCTCCATTTTTTATCAAAATGTGTATGTGGCTGCGCGCGCTTCCGTTTACTCTCCTTACTTCTTTCTTCCCTTTTTTAAATTTCAATGTCGAAATTTCATCAAATGATTCTAACTGAATTTAAAATATTCCATCAGTGCTACCAATTACCATCAGAATAGATAAGAGCTATATATACGCCACCATAGTCTAGGGTTTAATTCCTCAGGCAACAGAGGTTTAGTTTCCATAGAAAACTGTAGGTGGCGCCACAGCACGACTTGTACTGTCCTTGCGTCAAATACAGGCGAATGCACTATTGGTAGATATATCATAAGGGTGAGTCAAACCATGGCTCTCTTCTGAGAAGACAGCGCAGCAAACTACGGCCACCTTTCTCAACTTATCTCTAACTGCTCAACAACAAACATGGCTCACAAATCAGTTGCTAAGTTTTTTTTAAATATAATGTGGGAGTCGCTGAAATAATTATTTATATTTTTGTACAATTGATATGAAAGGTAAATAAAAGAGGTTTAAATTTTATAATTATTTACAGTGTGTAAACTAACAATCCACATAATTTAAATGTTTTTAGTATTTGTGGTAAGTAAATATGATTAAGAATTTGAATGCTAATTTTAACGTAGGATTTAAGTCCGGAATAAAAAGATTTCGGATCGGTCAGGACTGCTGAGGAATAAGAGTAACTCTATAAACTGGTTCTAACGACGCTGATTTTAGTAATAAGTGTCTTACGCGTAATTGTGACGTATGTGGTTTGGTTGTGGACAGTGACATTAGTGAAATGTTTGACGAGAGCTATATGTATAAGGTTGGGTTACGCATGGAGAATCTTGTTGTGCTCCTTCTAATCAGTTTTTTTAGAAGTGTCTATGAAAATTTTGCAATGCCAAATGGAGTAGTCGAATCACATGTAATATTCTGTGAAAAACAGAAATTTTAAGTTGGAGTGAGAACATAAACGTAGAGTTATATGGACCCCGTGGGGCCCGAGCCCCCAATAATTTGAAATAAATTGCAATTTTACATATACTGTAATATATAAATGTACAAAGTATGTGCCCCCATCCTAATAATTTTGAAAACTCTACGTTGATGAGTGAGAGGAGGATAGTTTGCATTCCCCTTTAACCCTTTTGGCTCCTTCGGCATCGTAGGAATCACATCCCGAATTGTCCTCTAAAACTGAATTTCTATAACAAGAGCACGCCTTTTAATTTAATGGCTGGCAGCCCTGGGATGATAATAGAAAATAGCGGTGTGGCTCAGGTGGTTGCTGCACTCCGCTTTCCGTCAACTTGACCACTGTTTCACCATATGAAAAAGAAGAAGATCTTTACCTAAGTGTTATCCCGTTAAAATAATCTTAAAGAAGCATCAAATGCATAAATATTTCTTCTTCTTCAAAGAAATAAAAAGGAGGTATCTGTTGGAGGTCCTGCACATTACGAAAGAATTTACATTTTTCGTCTGGTAACGTCATGCCAGTCCATCTGTAAACCATAACGTAAGCACAATGTAACCGAGCTAGCAGCCAGTACAAATGCGTCATCTTACAAATAACATCCGATCTGTAGAGCTATGACGCAAGGTTTCGAACTCAAAGAGTTAAAGGAGATAAACTTCTGTATCTTATTTGCAATGCGTCACCTTATTACTGCGAAGTCGGTAACTTCAAACGCCATTTTGATTAAAATCTCATGAACTTTTCGTCTGATTTTACATCAAAATTGGAATTACGAAAAAACCAGTTCACTATGTTAAAATCGTCGTTAAAACTATCAGAACTCAAATATTCAGCAAAAAATCGAAGCGTCATGCAGTCCTTACAAACTAAAATCTCGACGAAGCTGATTCTTACAGCTTCCGTAACCCCCAGCCTGATTTTCAACAACTCGCAATCAAGATGGAGGTTTACAAGTACCATCTATGAATGGCCTGATGATAGCAGCAGAGTTTGAATATATCATGAAAAAAATGATGATAATAAGGCTGATTTTGTATAAGGTGATATCTGGTTAAAAGATCTCTGATATCACTGGCTTCATATTTTCCCCCACGTTTCTATCGGATATCTACTAAAATCGGAAAACAGACGTTAAAAATATGTTATTACACGTTTTAATTTTATGGTAGCCTCATCTACTGTTAAGAAAAGAAAAATGCGCATATTTTTCTTGCTGTTTCGGTAATTCATTGCTTCGGTAAGTACGCTCGGCACAGTAAAAATAGTAGTTAATCAGGATTTTGGAAACAATTTATATACAGCGAAAGAGCTATATACTCGTATAACGATATTGAAGGAGCCGGTGGGGTTGAGGACTTTCGTAATGTTTATATCTGTGGTCATAGGGAATAAGTTCAGTTGAAAACGGCAAAAATATGAGTTAAGCACACTGTGATCATCTCCCAAGCCTTCTGCTTTGATCTCTCGAGGCCTTCATGTCTCAAGCCTTCTGCTTTGATCTCTCGAGGCCTTCATGTCTCAAGCCTTCTGCTTTGATCTCTCAAGGCCTTCATGTCTCAAGCCTTCTGCTTTGAGTCACATTTATGTTCACCATTTTTTTTTTTTTTTTTCAAAAACTGTATATGCAGGAAAAGTTCAAAGGTAAAAAGTGCTGCCCTGAAAATTTGCGATTTTATACTTAACAACTTATTCCATGTGACCACAGACATAAAGAAAGGTTTTTGACATTTTCATGTTTATAAAGCGGAAATAATTTATGTGATCATAAAGTAGTTGATAGTGGTTAGTACATGTACAATGTGCTAATTAAGAATGTTTAATAACCTTGTTCGTGGCCCCTTCCCAAGTTTATCCCACATACAATAGAGTCTCGCGAATCCGAACCACGCTAATCCGAAAATCTGGTTATCCGAACTTTTTTTTCAGTCAGCTAGATATTTTTTTTTCAACAAGAGCCGGCTGACAAGACGTAAACAAACAACGCAATGTGTGTTACCAACTAATTGAAATTTCCTATAAAGTTAAGGGGAATTTTCTGTCGTCTGTTGTCTGTTGCACGTGCACATCAAACAGTTATAACTTACAGTAAATTCTATAGTAAAGATTTCTATTAATCCGAACAAGTTTCGATCATAGTTCGGATTAACGGGACTTTACTGTGTTAAAATGATAGTTGGAAGATATACATGTAATAACATAAAATACTTATTTGCATGATTCAGGTTAACTACACATTACAATACTTAACGTAAACGTTCTTAATTAAATCATAAGGGGCTGCCCATAAATAATGTAACACATTTTGAATATTTTGACCCCCCACCCCTCCCCTCTGTCACAAAATGTCACACTTTACCAATCACTCCCCTCAAACATCACATAATGCATTACCTAAAACAATGATTCCCAACTGGTGGTTTGTGGACCACTGGAGGTCAAAGTCCCAAATGGTCCGCGAGACGGGTCATTATTTAAAAAGAAATAATAATTAATAAAAACGCTTATAAAAATTGTTATTAAATATTAAAATTAATTATAAAAATGAAATTGATAGTATATTTGTAGTATTTTACAATCTGACGGAACTTCATACAACGGTTCGTATTAAATATTATAAAAAGTAATTTCTCTTTCTCTCTCTCTCTCGTCTTAAGCATGTTCGTCTTAACAAGATTTGACTGTATTATCATTAGATTTTTTCTCTTTATTCTTTCTTTCTTTCTTTCTTTTTTTTCCCAAGAACGATTTTACAGACACGTTTCCCCCCCCCAAAAAAAGACCAGGCTCCCTTTTTTATTCAGGTCTTGCAGTCAACTCGTCAGAATTTTTTAAAGTGGTCCGCGAATCCAATTGAAATGGAAAAGTGGTCCGCGAATCCAATTGAAATGGAAAAGTGGTCCGCGTGTCCAATTGAAGTGAAAAAGTGGTCCGCGAGTCCAGTTGAAGTGGAAAAGTGGTCCGCGGCTTAAATAGAGAAATAGAATTAGAAATTAGGAATAGAAAATAGAAATAGAACCACTGACCTAAAGGGAGACCTGTTATCCCAGAAAAATGTAAATCATTATTCGGTACGTTAGTATGTCGTCGTAGTCTTGCGAACATCGTATTTTCGACTCCCACAGATGCAAACAACGTGCAATGAGCTCTATTACGCATAATGTAGCTGTTGTAAAATTGCTAGCTGTGATATAGCTCAATGGCAAGATGAGGAATTGCTTCTCTTAAGCCGATTCCAATGAGTGGTGTAACTCGTACACAGTCGCATAGAACCAAAGTTATGTAAGTTAGTGCATTTTTTTTAAGCCAACACTTGTCGAGTCAATTAAAAAAATTGTTTAAAAAATCTAAAAATATGTTTTAAAATTTGCAGTGTTTGTGATATCACACTTTTATCAACTCCCCACTTCCACTTGTCACAAAGTGTCACAACTTTTTGAATCCCCCCACTTTTAGGCGTGACATCATTTATGAACAGCCCCTAATGACTCGGTCCTAGCCTCAATCAATTATTACCATTCTCCACTCATCAATTCGTGTAAGAATTGGGTATTCAGAAAAGAAGTATAGCACTTCGAAATTTGCTTCGACTCTTCAATTAGTTAGAAACTTAGGAAAGAATAAAAAACTTAGTTGGCTATCAGTCAAAACGTAATTTCTGCATAGTTGGTTAATGAATAATTAAGATTTAGAGAAATAGATTTAAGCTATTAAGAAAACAAAAAATAGTTGAAGCTTTGCTATATAATATTGCTATACAATTTTACTATACAATATTACAATATAAAATATTGCCTACAAACTTGGAAAAACATGGCTAGGTATATCTATATTGAAAAATACAGCTTTGGTATTATCAGCCAAAACTGCACATAGATTCGTGCTTTAGCTTAAGGTCAGTGATAGTGCTCCATAATGAATTTCGCTCATGTAAAATGCTCCATGAACAGTTTACCTCCTGAGGAGTGCTCCGCAACCCAAAAAGTTTATAAATCGCTGCTTTAAACGTATAAAATACTTGAAGGAATTTGAAGAATATGAATTTTGGCAAAGAAATTGTAAGTGATGCAGGATGCTTGAAGATGAAAAATGAATGGGATTTGCTTCATGGACAAGAGAATGTAGATTAGTAAATGAATGAATTTTTAAGGAATTTTACCAGTTTTAATCCCTTCGAATTCCGTTTTCCATGGGCCATATTTTTCAAGGAAAATTGGAGTTATTGGAAACCTTGTAAGTAACGCATATTCAAACATAAATTTTGAAGATCTAATGGGGGAGATCTCGTCCCCTCTACTATAATGTTTCTGTTATCACGGAATATAACCATAACAATATCCCAAGAAAACATCAAGATTTTATATAAGATATATAAACATATGCGACTAACTACGATATCGAGAAAGGAGGAGAAGGAAGTACGTCGATATAGCGAATAAAGAAACGTTTAAAATCCAAAAGAAGAAGAAAGCTACTGTCAGAATTTAGAAACACTTTTGCGAACACAGGCCTTGACCCAGTCGAAATGATGCAACACAGGCTGACATTGCACCTCCTTTCAGCGAAAACACGAAATAGATCTGAAATTCCAGCAACTTTCTTTTCAGACAAGTCCAAGCTTAGTTAGAATGAAAAAGAGCGCAATTTGCTTTACGTAATTTCTGTAAGAATTGCCGTAATTCTATAGAATATTAAGTACAAGAGAAAAAAATTTGGGAAGAACAAATAAAGTAGCAGAATAGCAAATTTTAATTCCAATTAACAAACTGTTCCGAGTTTTCCGCCATTAAAAATTTACTGTTCA
Source organism: Dysdera silvatica (assembly GCA_006491805.2). NCBI lineage: Eukaryota > Metazoa > Arthropoda > Arachnida > Araneae > Dysderidae > Dysdera > Dysdera silvatica. The sequence goes on along the minus strand of QLNU02003225.1, from coordinate 44,462,169 downwards.
ACGAGTTGCTATCAAATAGAAACGTTTCAAAACTTTTTTTTTCTTCAGTCAAATGGGAAAATTTAAAAGCAGGTGAAGTAGGAGTGTGGATTCCAGGAGTAAATAACTATTTAAAACGAAACTATAATTTAAACAAATGAGTGTTTCCAAACTAATGCTCTGATGCCAGGTCTATCTCAACGCATTCTGCGACCCTGGACTCGAGGTTTAGGACACTTTTTACCCTAACTTTTAAATTTTCAAGTTTTTGCAATTTAAGAAAAATATAATATTTAACAAACACATTTCCAATTTGGATCCCCCATCGTTTGAATTGCAGCCCCATTGGCCCTCCCGTTAAAAAAGCACTGTCTCGTGTTCATATTTTTATATAAATCTCATGCTTTTCTACGTCAAATCGTCCTTTGCTTAATAGTGCTCATATGTCTGCCCACACCTAGCGCCTTTCTTGCCCTCTTCGTGGAATGTTTATTTTCTCTTATCGCTCATGTGCCTCTGACACTGATAAAAGTATCCAACTGAAAATGATTGAATACTGCGGAATATTACTTATTGATAAGCGTATCACATGCGATAGGCGCTAAAGGAAATATTATACGATGGTATGGCACAACACGATGGAAAAACTAATAATATTAAATAGCATCAACATGAAAACCAGAATTATAGCAATTAAAACTTGTACTACTTTACAAATTTGATGAGAGAACATCGACATAGCGACTGTCGGGTGTAAATTATATATATTGTCAATTCACATTTTTGGAAAGCGATTAGTTGTTTATGGTTGCATTGGTTTGTCCAGAAATTCCGCCATTTAATTTAAACCAGAACCTTATTTGAATCATAATAGTGGGAAAAGGTTAAGATTCATACTGCAATTTACAATCGAACAAGTGATCTCTCTGGGTCTCCATACTAATGCCAGAGCCTTCAGTCTACTGCAGCCTACCATGTATGGCTTATATTCATAGGCGTACACAGAACTTTTGTAAGTGGAGCGGTTATAGACTCAATGGGGGGGGGTTACAGAGCTACAACTCACATATTCCTATGTTAAATATACAAAATTTCATTGCAATGGGGGTTACAACCCCATGAACACCTCCTCTGCATACGCCAGTGCTTATATTCTTACTTTTATACAATAATTTTTGTCAATGGATAGGCAAGAGAGCCATTCAAGCTCAAAACACCCCCCTCCCACCTCCAAATGGATATTAAAACACATCATTTTATCACATAATCTTCTTTAAAACCACTTAAGCCTATAATTTTTGAATTGCTGGGCTATTGATCTCTGAATATAAGTACTAGAATGTACTATATAATATTATTGTACCGTATGGAACGTTATTAAATTGTAAGGCGTTCTTCAAATAACAACTATTTCTGAACACGTTGATACCTTTATCAAATGTGGTGACATTCCTAAACCTAGCATTGTATCACATCATCTCATTCACTGCTGTGTGAAGTTGAGTGATTTACAAATGTATCATTTTCAATGAAATAGTAGAGTGAAATGAGTGGGTGTGAATGGTTCAAAGCACTCGAGGAGCAAACACAGAATGTTTAGATTTACAACAGATCCTGTAAGAAGAAAATGGATTATTAATTTTCCAATGGCAAACGTTGTGTTATGAAACCGGAAGTGTACAACAAAATGGCGGCTAATGCATTGGCCTAGGATTCTAGCGGGCTTCGGTAATTCGAAATTCAAAGGAAAGGGGTTTTTCTTCGAGTTATTTACGTTTCGAGGTCCAAGGAGAAGGAAAGCCATTTCAGTTTATTGAAATTCAAGTTATCAACCTATATGCATGTCAATTCTCTGAAACCGAAATTTATTTGAGCAGGATCCAAAGTAATTTCAGGATCAAAGTATTTTAAGATTTCAAAGTATTTTAGGATCCAAGTAATTTTGCAGGGTAAAAAAATAACTAACATTGTGAAGAAAGCCAGTTAAATCATTTTTAATGTAATATGTTCGATGTAATTTTTACTGTAATACTTTTCATGCCTTTCGATTCATTATTTCTCTTCTCATAATATTGCTTATATAGATATTGAAGAAATGCAGCAATTCCGTCCAGATAAAATAATATTTATTAGAGCTTTAAATGTTTAGGTTAATTCATTAATATACGCCAGAAAATTAATTAATTAAAATATAACGTTACAGAAATTTAGCAAGCCTTTTTAGCGGAGCCTTCGTAGTGCGTGTGAAAAAGTCGATGATAAATTGAGTCGATCATTTTGAAAAGGGGTTATGTCTTATTGTTTTAATATGGAGTTGACCCCTTTTCAAAATGACCGATTCGATTGAAGACTGATTTGATTTTAGAATTCGGAAAACAATTACACACACTGTTGCCAAATATAAAAAGTGAAAATATAATTATACAATATTTGAAAAATATGAAATAAAAGCACACGATTTGGCATGGTGACAATTTTAGAAATTGAACCTTTTTAGTTTGTTTTCTTTCGTTTCTAAGTAGCAACAGTTAAGAAAGCCTGAAAAGTAAATATTTATATTGTGGGAGTCCACAATATAAGATAGAAAGCTCTATTGTAATTGACAATGCAGCGGACAAGGAAAGAATGACAATAAGTAATCGCTCGACTCAAAGCAAGGCTTGTCCATTTTCTTTATGTGGTATCCGACGGAGACCTCAAAGACCTCGCTTCCGGTCATTTAGCTGTTTAACCCAATAAACGCATTACGTTAATGCCATTTCTTTGGTATAAGTAACAATCTGACCGGATAGCACTTGGGTGTAAGAATTGTAAATCAATTTTTCTCGAACTGTGGACTGCTGTCCTGTGGAGACTTCTGCTGATCTTGCAAAGGGTCCACAATACTTTTCACACATCTTACCCACTTTTGAGCATTTACCACATAAAATCACACCTAATAAAATTAACAGATCTTTAGGTCCTCGATAAATTTTAAAAGTATTAAGGGATCTTCACTGACAAAAAAAAAAGAGAAGTTTGAGAAAGGCTGTTTTCGCCATTTTCAGAATTGACAAAACGTGTTTCTCTATTTAATGCCTGTGAATTTTGAATTTAGCAGATAATACATATTAACCTGTTAACTGGGTATGACGACATTTTTCGTCATGCCCAGAAGACTACCAAAATGCGAATGACGACATTTTTCGTCATTAAAATTAACCGTATTATGTTGAACGCATTACGTTTTATGTAGTTCTTATATATTTAATCCTAGCGTGATGGTGTGATGACATTACTTATCACTGTGAAAAAAAGTCCCCAGTGTGAAACGAGTTTCACAAAATTTTATTCCCCGGTTAACAGGCTAAAACGATTATACAGGTCACTAGTTCTGACGAGGTGTGGATTGCAAGTAAGGCTCTTCAGTATTTAAATGCAGCCATTAGAAACGCAATCGATCAATCAATATTTATTTACATCAATGTACAAAATGCCACAAACGATACTGAAATATACTGAGAACAGGTTTCTAGATCCATCTAGGTCAACAATATCCCCCGTGAGAGATGTCTAGGCGAAAGCTAATTCAAACACAGTTTAACTTTTAATAAAGCGTCAGATTTAACTTTTTTTTTTAACTTAATTCATTAAAAACAAAATGTCGCCAAATTTTTAAACATATGTAAAAGCTGGTAAAAAATTGAACTTATGTAAGTTCTGGAATATGTTTTATTTCTTATACAAGAACTAACGCTATGCCTTGTGTAAGATACAATTTTTTATTGTGTCGTGAAGAAATATCGAAGTGTGGAAATAAGCAAATTTTCGAAATATATATTTCTAGCCTAAACTTTGGCGCAGCCTCGCTGACCTTCTTACGCCGTAAAAATTCAACTCAATCAACCACCCTAAATTTTAGCTATACTAGCCTAAAAATTAGCCGTATGAGCATAAAGTTAGGCTATACTAGACGAAACATTAGCCGTATGAGCATAAACTTTGACTATACTAGCCTAAACATTAGCTGTATGAGCATAAACTTTGGTTATACTAGCATAAACGTTAGCCGTATGAGCATAAACTTTGGCTATACTAGCCTAAACATTAGCTGTATGAGCATAAACTTTGGCTATACTAGCCGAAACGTTAGCCGTATGAGTATAAACTTTGGCTATACTAGCCTAAACTTTAGCGCAGCCTCATTTTCCTCCTTACGCCGTAAAATTCAATCCACCACCCTATGTTTTAGCTATACTAGCCTAAACGTTAGCCGTATGATCTTAAACTTTGGCTATCATAGCTTAGACTTTAACTATATTAGCTTAAATTGCAGCTGTACTCAGGGACGTGCTTAGGTTATGCAAAACAGATTTTAGCGGCCTTCAAAAACTTTTTACCGTAACAGAATGATAGAAAAACTGACCAAGGTTAGCATTACAAAATAAATTCTTCGCTGTTCTAAATGCTAAAGGTAAAAATAAAAAGAAGATAATGAAGTTAAATTGAAAATAGGGGATAAAAATTAAATAAAATACGAATCATTGTAATTTATTATTACTCTAATTATTATAATTATAACGAATTAATGAAAAGCGAACTCAATAAATACAGACACTTTTATTTTTCTATTACAACTTACAAAGTAATGTTTTAGCAGCAAAATCATGAAATATCGGAAACCGGAATCTCTTCAGTGTCCACCACAATCACTGGCGTACACAGGAGAGTATTGATGGGGGTGGTAACCCCCATTGCAGTGAAATTTTGTATGATTAACACAAGAATATATGAGTAACTCCCCCTCCCCCCAATTGAGCCTATACCCCTCCTTATGGACTTTCTGCGTACGCCTATGACCACAATAAATATGGTAGCCTATATATTCTATTGATGCTCACATAATACACATATTTATTTTGACCGCCAGAAGCTCCATGAGCATTATAAGAAGTATGACGTCACATGCCAAAGGTCGGGGCTTTCGGGAAATATTTCCCTTAAACCTTGTCAAAGTTCAATTTACCAAATAATATGTCGAAATTATATAAGGGCCGCTAAAACTAGATTCCTTGGCACTTGCACCACACTTTTCCAGCGGCCCTACGCGACCGCCCCGCTCGTCTCCCCCCCCACCTACGGCCCTGGAGTATAGTCCTGGCTATACTAGCATAAATTTTAAAAATACCAGCCTAACATACATTTGACTTCCTTTACGTCGATAAAAGCAAATACAAAGATTTCATTTAAGAATATTGAAGTAACGCATTTTATGTGAAGAAATGAAAAGAGATTGAAACAAATAAGAAAAAACGTAGAGTTTGCAATAAGATAAAAAACAAATCTTGATAGTACAAATCCGCAATTCTAGAACTCTCTTTGCTTTTATCCTGTTTTTGTTGCTGTGAAGTTTTAATTAAATAAAATCGTTTTCAAAAAAATCGTCTGTCCCCTTTTAAATCTACTGTTCGATCTTCGCATTTAAAGAAGACATTTGGCGAGAGTTTTTAAAGAAAACACATAAAACTCAATTTAATCAGCGAGGAGAATCACTAACCATCAGCGAACCAATTTGCGTATTGAACATTATCTCTCGGGGGTGATTTAAATCCGCAGGAAATACGGGATAAACATGATAATACGAGGTATTAAATGTGGGGGAGTCTACAGTCCCTATCTCTAATTTAATTGCAAATCTCGCCATCTTGCCATCACTTATTTTCTTAGATTCTGTAACTGAACTTCAGTTTGGGGTTCGTTAAGAAATTGATACGATCCTACAGTAAAGCGTGAAATTTTAGCAAGAATAAGAATTTTGATAACAATGAAGTCTTCAGTAATAATGAATGCTGTAATATTAAATTTTGTATTCTTGAATTCTGTAACATTGAATTATGTAATAATAAATTCATTCTATCTGATAATCAGGGCCGGATTAAGGCTTCGTGAGGCCCTAGACAAGTTTTTTTTTAGGCCCCTTGTATTATAAATTAAGCCTGTGTGATTACATTAGCACCGTATATATCGTGGATCTTGGAACCAACGAAAATGCTCGTTACATCTGGTTACAATCGCTAAATCATTTCTGGAATTTAAATTTTAAACTTTGAAAATAAAATCGGTACAGGTAACATATTTGCGTACAACTTACATACAAAAAAAAATTTAAAGTTCGCCAAAAACGTCGCGGAAATTCGCGCCGTAATAAAAACACTGCCCTGATGATAAGGTCGGATTGGCAACGATTTTGAAGTAACGTCGAATCCTTACTGCTCCGAGCGCCCTCAAAAAAGCGGACCATAGATATTTATCTTGTTTGTCTATGAGATAATCAGGCCCTTCTGGTAATTTATGCAGGCCATGAGTTTTATTATATAATATCCATCATATACAACGATCTCCCAACGATGGTGATAGCGCCCTCCTCGGCAAGTGGGTGAGTGAATCTTTGATCTGGTCTCACAGTTTTAGTAAGGTTTGGATTTAATAAAAAGGAGAGTGAAATTCTCACGATTAGCATTCTAATGCGAACAATTGAAATATTTAAGTTTAGTTTTTTCACGCATAAAACACAAATTATTAATTATTAGCTCCTTTTATCTCCGTTTAGAGTGTAGTAAATGGTTTTAATTCATAAAAATAACACTATGATGAGCGTGTTCATTAATTTTAGCATAAAGACATTCTGATGGTTTTTTAGCATAAAAAAATTCTGATAGTCTTTTAGCATAAAGAATTATGGTGGTTTTAGCATAAAGAAATGATGGTGATTTTAGAATAAAGAAATTCTGGTGCTTTTTTAGCATAAAGATATTCTGATGGTTTTAGCATAAAATAATTCTGATGATCTTAGAATAAAGAAATTCTGATAGTTTAGCTTAAAAAATTATGATGATTTTAGCATAAATTCTGATGGTTTTAGCGTGAAGAAATTCTGAGTTGCGGGCATTATCATATTAAGGAATAAGAATGTAAGGCATGGCCAACGTTAGACATATAATATATTCTCTTTAAGTTAAGAGAATGCTTAGTACGACCCCAGTCAAGAAGTAGAATCCATATCTAACGTGTATCATCAGCTGGTCGAGAAATTAGAGATTTCTTTTTGTAGACATAAGCAAACAGTAACACTGGAGGGTAAAGTGGGTAATAGATGGGTGACTTAAATCCAGGGCCGTTTCTGGTGGAGGTGCAAAAAGTGTCCCCCGCATTTGATCGGCCAAACCCAAAGGCGACTGCAGACCGTTTATTACACATTGTCTTTGACCTTTAGATCAAAGAGAATTAGAAAGAGAAAGACAATTTATCAAAGGTCTTTGCTCCATTTTATAATAATAATAATACCTCTATTTATTCTTCTCTGGTACAATCATATAAACAGTCAGTATTAGAACAGCAAAAAGAAAAAAAAAACAAAACAAAAACATAACCGCAAAGTCCTAAGAAAATATCGTTAGATATAACAGACTTGGGACATTGAACTTATTTAAATATTAACACCAGCAACCGACACTATCAAGATTATATAAGATTTTGATTGAATATAAAAAATTCCAACATCCACTTAGATGCTTTTCTTAAAATAAGGACCAAAAAACATCTCTTTTGCGTGATAATTACTTAAGGTTATGTATATGTAGATATACTAAGTAAACGCTGCATATCAAACTCTTAATTAAGTAATATTACATAAATAAGGGAAGAGGTTTATTGTTTTGCACCTGAGCAGGGGCGGACACAGGCTTTCATTTTGGGGGGGGTCAAGGACAGAATTTGCCATGGTCTTGGAATAACACCCTTCATTTATCATGAAAGTTGGAATTTTTTACAGTGAAAAAATATATTTTTGGGGGTTATGGTCGGTCCCCTGTGATCTCACCCTTGTGTCCGCCCTTGCACCTGGGCTACCAATAACCTTAGAACAGCCCCGCTTATGGCTACCATTATCCAAGTACACTGCAGATATTGGGTAGCTTGTGTCACATACACACACAACTCATCAAGCTCAAAGAACACACTGATATTTTATAGTAAATCTCATTTTATATACTTTTTATAACAATACACATTAACAAATCATATTAAGGGCCCCTGTAGTAGTACAGCGTTAACTCGTTGGTGTAGCATGCCCTTAACCCTCGTTCAACTCCCAACGGTGCCATTGAAATGCACATACCAACTAACTGGTTACTGTCGTCCGGAGGTTGATTCCCTAGGCCTTAAGAGATTCGGATTCCTCTAAAAATTGTAGATCCCAACGCACCATGACCTTTGCTGTCCGTGCGCCGTAAGAAAACTAACAAGCAAATCAGACAGTCAAATCTCCCCTTAACGACTTCCAAAGGACGGAGAAAAACGTCGTTAAACAGAGACAGACGTTAGTCTTGTGCAATTCCTGGAAAATAACATCGTTGAACAGAAAAAGATGTTAATTGGAATGTGTGAAATTCTTGGAGAAAAAGTCGGTAAACAGAGACAGACGTCAATCTTGTGCAATTCCTGGAGAAAAACGTCGTTAAACAGAAAATATGTTAATTAGAATGTGTGCAATTCTTGGAGAAAACCGTAGTTAAACAGGAAAGGGCGTTAATTGGAATGTGTGCATTTCTTGGAGAAAAACTATCGTTTAACAGTAAACGACGTTAATTGGAATGAGTGTAATTCTTGGAGAAAAACCGTCGTTAAACAGGAAAAGATGCTAATTGGAATATGTGTACTTTTAGAGAAAAACGTCGTTAAAGAGAAAAGGACGTAGATGGGAATATGTGCAATTCTATAAAGTATTTGGCAGGACCGCAAAATATCGTCATTAAACAAAAATAATCCTTATAAAAGCGTTATTGAGAGGCTTACTCCCTTAAGAATTTACTGTATAGGGTAAAGCCATGGTATTCAAAATGTTACGGAAGAACGACATTCATGGTTAATGTTTTCTACAATTTCAAAATATTAAACTGCAATGTTTTTCGTAAGTCATTTTAAGAAAACGGCTCAATACTACTTTTAACTGAAATGGTATGAAAATTTTCCTGCGGTATAAAAAAATGCACTTTGGAAAACGCGCGTCGTTACGGAAGGACAGAAAAAACATGAAATTATGTCCTTCCGTAACGGAGTTTTCAATGTTTTTTTCAATTTCGGTACAGTTAATTAAATAATACAATTCATTATTTTGAAAAGACTTGAAAGATTAAAATGATATAATTTATTAGTTTTAATATGATATATAAAACATCATGCTTTTACAAATTTTAAACATGTCCCAAAATACCATGGCTTTACCCTATAATAAACAAAAAAATATTATAATTATTATTAGTAGTAATAATCTTTAAAACATAACCTTTATGCATTATTCATATTTTAGAAGAAGAAAAGTGGGGAGCATTGGCACATATTGCCAGTGGGACATTGGGGAATAAAAAAGGATCCTATCGAGGATCGTAAGCGATCGTAAAGATCTTATAGAGGATCTTATAAGCGGATTTTAGATAGAAATAAAATTTGGGAACACGCGCGTTCTGATCTATTGATTTAATAGCTACAGAATGTTGAACCTTTTGTGCAGACACAGTGTGTTTACCAGTGTTGCATAGTCTCTTACATAAATTTTTCACTGTTAATATTATGCGCTAAAGTAGAAACTTTGGCGGTTTCTATTTGGCGACTACCTGTGGTTTTAATGCCAGTTTTAGCAACCTGTTTATTTCATTGTGAATTAATGGCAACCCTTTCTTAGCCATCTCATTAGATGGAGCGTTAGCTGCTATGGTGATCCCCATTATCTCCCACTGTGACCGCCGCTTCACTGACTCGGTTACGGTTTCCCAGTTGTCGGTAAATTGGAAATTTCTATCGTGTCATTGCCTATCTGTTACTCTTTTTTAAAAAGATCAAAGCTAGAAATTCTGAAAGTACTTTCTATTGGATGTACAGTAAAATCTGTCTATAAGGGCACCCTTTCTCGGGACTAGGGAATGGTATCATTATAGTGGAACCAAATACATTTTATAGTGAAAGTTATTTAAATTGAGTGAAACATTATTTTAATAATTTCGCATTAAACATTCCATGCCTATTAAATATCATTACGGATTCGGCGACACAACGTATGGCCAAAGTTTGAAAAGCGCAAAATTATCGTTATGTACAGTTTTACTCAAAACGAATTATCGTTATATACAAGTTCCCTCAAAACGAGTTATCGTTATATATAGGTTCACTCAAAACGAATTATCATTATGGTGAAGTTCGGTAAACATTAGTGTTATAGAAAACTTGCCGGGACCGCAGTAAATATCGTTATCGACAGGTTTATCGTTATAGATAGGTTAATGGTTATAGTCTGTGTTACAAAGTTCACTGCGTCTTTAAATAGATTTTCCCCTTGATTTCCTAGCATCTCGTCTGCTTCGTACTCTCAATTATTATGTACAAATTAACTGCAATGGGCTTCCGTTTATACTGCCTAAACAGAACCGTAAACAGGTCCGATAAGATAAAATCGGATAACAAGGACTGTGAGAAAAATATGAAAAAAATATTCAATTAAATTGAAAACAAATTAACATCGAAAGCGTTATGTTGAATCAACATCATCTGACGTCATCACAAGATAATGACGTCACGCTGTGATGTCGCAATCTTGTTACGTCATCAACATGACGTAAAACATTTGATTGAACCCGATTATAATGAGAGGAAACAAGACATTTGTTTGGTTATATTCAAAGTATACAAAACGGAAACCCTTCATTGCAAGATAAAACCTGTTTTAGCGACAGTACAGTAAAGACCTCCCTTAATTTGAGTAGAGACATCATCTCATAACAGATTTTTTTTTTTCACTTTATACAAAGATTTCGTCATTGAAAGTTTAAGAAAGTTTTTTCAAGGTAATAATGCGACGATATGTAAAATTCTGGTATTTAAATACTATATGACATAAAAAACACAAATGAGGTTATATTCGTTTTCGATGTTCTGTTAGGCATTTGAACGGTAGCCCGGTTTTAACAAAATCCAGATGTAAGGAGCAAATGTTTGTCTCTTCATGCACGTCATAACCGGGTCCATCTATATTAAGTTTACAATCTCAATAAAAACGTTTTTTTCGTTAACAGCATCGACGTAACTAAGGAGGGAGCTAGGGATAACCAACCCTAGAAAAAATTATTAAGAACAAATACTACAGTAGCGCTCATAAATATTTTGACGAACAGTTTTTGTCCAATTATTTTATTTCCTCTATGTTTTGTTCTAACTAAATACAAAATACCTTAATAGTGAAATAATATATATTTAAAAATGTATAAAAAAGCATTTATTTCAAAGCTTGTAATAATAGAAATTATACTTGATCTTAATCTCTTGGGTCATAAGTATTTTGACAAATGTTATTTTTATAGCTCAGTCTTGTTTTGACTGATAACTTAAAAGCAAAAAACACTTCAGTGTTTAATATTTGGTTGGATAGCCACTGGAATCAATAACAGCCGTGCATCTTTTTGGCATTGCGTCGATTAAATGTACAATGCGCTCATGAGGAATATTTTCCCACTCACGGCACAGTGAACCGAAAAAGGTATCCTTATTTGTGTAGTTTTGGCGTCTGACACGTTTGTCTAGTTCTGACCACATGTGCTCGATTGGGTTTAAATCTGGGCTTTGACTATGCACATCAAACACTTGGACTTTCTTCTGCTTCAAAAAACTTTTGACATGTTGAGATGTGTGTTTTGGGTCATTGTTATGTTGGGAAATCCAACGAGCGTGAATTTTCCTCCAGGTATGGGGTAGCATATGATTTTTAAGTATATCACAATATTTGAAGCGATCCATGTTTCCATTAACACAAACTAAAGATCACCCAATGGCGGAAGAATCACCCGCATACCATAACGCTTCCTCCATCATGCTTGTTGATTGAAACTTGATATTTGACAGCGTTTCTTTCGTTTGGAAGGCGCCGAGCATACTACATATCATCAAATCAAAAAAAGGTTAAACTTACCTTTATTGCTCCAGAGGACATACGACCAGTTCTTAGAAGTCCAGTTTCGATATTTTTGGGCAAAGCTCGTGGGGAACTGAAAGCGAATTTTTCAAAAAAACGAAAACTTCGGACGAAAAATTGTTTTGATGAACTTAGTGAAAACCAGTGCCTACGTAGATCCTGAGCAGTATTTAAAAGTTAACATATTTTACACAAATGTCGATCTTATTCTGGCCCAAATAAACAACAGATTCTTGAGCATGAAGGAGACGGTGCGCAAATTTGAATGTATATTTCCTCACAATCTCAATCATAAAAATGATGATGAGTTGTGTGCTTCCGCTAAATTACTTGCTGATGAATTTTCTACTGATATTTATTCGGAATTTTCTCAACAATTACTACTTGTAGGAAACGTTCTTCGGAAAAGCACATCCGAAATAAAAAATGCATCAGTGAAAGATTTAGCTGAGCTTTTATTAATTAAAAATAATATTCTACTGTCCAGCGTTCCAGATGTTTCCATCGCAATTAAAATTTTTCTAACTCTTCCAGTCACTGTTGCTGGTGCTGAAATATCGCTTTCCAAATTAAAACTGATAAAGAACTATCTATGAAATTCTATGTCGCAAGAAAAACTATCGACTCAAAGCGTTATATCTATCGAAAATGATCGCGCTCGACGATTAGATATAGATGCTTTAGTAGAGTATTTTGCGGATAAAAATGTTCGCAGAAAAAAGACGTTTTTTACACTGAACCCCAGATTTTATTGAGAACTATCCAAAGAATCAGACTTTTTTTCTTTAAAATAAACTGAAAATGAACAAAAAAAAGACTGTGATACATTTTCCTCACGAAGAAAGCGTTTTTGTACCTCCTAGAAAATTCCACATTGATGATAAGAAAGTGGAGGTAAAATTTTTTTCAATCTTTCATATGGGTCTCAATTGATTTTTGAAACAGGGGGCCCCCAAATATTTTTTGCGGGGGGACCCCCAGATTTTGCGCTACACCACTGGCGTCAATAGAAGCGACATTTGTGACGTTTCATCGTGGCAACACTTGCTACATAGCTCATCCATGAGTAGGATTGTACGAATGCGAAGAGGACAAGGGGAGGAGGAAAACGGAGGGGGAGTCGAGTAGGCTATTTAAATACATTTAACGACTTTGAATTTTCACTTTTGGTTGTTGTTTTTAACAATACTTTTGAACTTACGGATGTACTCTTCAATGTACAACAAGTCCTTTGACATTAATTTTTGCATCTCAGAAATTAAAAATACGCATATAAACAGCAAACTAAATGAGGATACGTTCATAGAAATTTTCGAATTAGTGATTTCGAAAACAACAGTTCCAACTGAAAATCGTAAGGGACAAAAAAGAATGATGCTCATACGAGATCAAGTTTATGAAAAATATGGAATTTTATTTTATGAAATATTAGATACTATTTCATTACAAATTTCCACACGTTTTCAAGATATGGAAAAGCTTCATTTTATTACATTAAGGGATACTTCAAAATTTGCGGAGTATTCCTATAAATTTCCTACGGAAGTAATAAATAATTTAAATGTGTACTACCCCAGTATATTTACTGACTTCGAAAGATTGAAAAATGAATGAAAACATATATAGCTGGATAAGCAGTATAGAAATATGAAATTACAAACATTCATGGAAGTTTTATCTGAAAAGAGATGCATACATCTTTAAAGAATAATATAAACTGTTTTGCTCAATAGTGACTAGAAACTGATGTTTCCATGGAACGGAGGTGGTTTTTTTTGCTTGTTTTTTTTTTAAACAGAAAATATTAAAAAACCTGTCTGCGTAACACAATGGAAGAAGACAGACTTACAAACTTGTCAAAAATTTCAATTGAAAGGGAACTACTAAAAGTGTTAATAGAATCCCAACCATTTTTTGACGACATTGTCGACAAATTCGCAAGTCTAAAAGACAGAAGAATCGAACTCACAATCAAAAAATATCAAAATCACAATCAAAAGACTGGGTAAGTATCTATTGCATATTTTTATTTTACTTGTTTTCTCTACATATTATCTCCGTCTGTACAACATATAGTACCATATCAGGTCCGATCGCAAAATTTCCGAATGGAGAGGAGAGTTAGTCAAATCCCCCGTATTGTTAATGTAAACATTTTGCTGGCTATAATATATATCATTATAATAAATACACAATTACTATTAGTTATTTTGTTATTATTTTTAGAACACGGGCATTTATTGGCCACTTTTCCGGGTTTTTTGGTGGGGGGGGGGCTCGCCGCTTCACCCATTCCTGAAGTCGCGAGCCGCCACTGCCTTAATTATTACGTATTCAAGAAATAACTCTACACATTTTACAGGACAATGAAGAAAACAACTTTACTACCAACGTCAGCACCGTTATTTAGGTTTTGATAGGCCATAGGCTGGGGAAAGAGAGAACGGGCCCTTAAAAAAGGTGGCCCTGGGATTACAGCGCCGCCTCCGGCGGCCACCCTTCCCAATGAAACCCTTGCACAATTCCTCCTCCTCATCCTCCCCACAAAGAAGGTGGCCCCTGTGATATTCCGTCAACAATTCCTGCGTTTGCCTTTGAATTTCACTATCCACGAAATTCGGGTTTTATCTGTAATGAAAATCGGACATTGCCAAATAAACAAGATTAAAATAAATCTTAAACTTAATAATATAGAGCCTTAACAAGGCCCCTAAAACCGCGAAGCCCTAGGCCCCGGGCCTACTTGGCCTATGCAAATCCGACGCTGACCAGCGTGATGACGTATCTATAATCGTAGGCCTGGAGTTGTAGGGCCCACGGCTCAAGCCCCTAATAATTTTGAAAACCCTACGTTGATGTCTATAATATTATCTGTTTTAAATAGGCATACCTGTTATTATGGTCAATATTCGTTCTTAGGTATCTTTTCGCTTCTTCACGGTAGTGCCATACCAGAAAAAAAACTATTTCTGAAACTTGCAATTTTATTCCTCGCTGGGGACCGAAGAAATTAAAAAAAAAATGGCAAACTACTATCTCTAATCTGGAATACCTTAAAATAATTCTCTCATATTTTATAGATATAACCCCTGAGGTTTTTGTTTTGAGCATTTTCTTGAAAGGGTGGAAGGGATGGCTTAAGCAAGATATCCATTCACTTGACGCAGAAACTGTGCCTTTAGAAGTCATCGAACCGTCTCGACAAAGAGTTGCTAAATCCCTTTAGAATAAACAGCGGGTGATCGAACAATGGTTTTAAGAAAATTGAACCTTTTTACATAGCGCTTTAAAGAAAGATAGATGGCTGTGCTTTTCTTTTTAGTGCATTGCTGCCGTTCAGTTATAAACTAATTTATTTTTGCATCTTATATACGGTATCAAAGTGTTTAGACAAAAATACTGGAGCGACGTCACCAACAAATCTTAGTCGTTAACCAATCTTAAAAATGTTGTTGTTCATGGTAAATATAAAGTATATGTGAATTATATGAATTTTAGTATGAGTTAGTTATTTGCTTCATTACATAATTACCACATATAACTTTTTCGCCGTACGCAACATCGTTCAAAATGAAATTTTTGCCATAAATAAGTACAGTGTTCAGTAACGTATCAATTCAAAAATTATGGGGGGGCTCGAGAAGCTTCCAATTGGAGCCCATTAAAATCGCTTAATGACACGATGAACGAAGGCAATGCCACCGTAAAGCATATTTTTAAGTAAGAAACAAATGTACGATATTTGCTTACAACTCAACTTTTAGCAAACGAAATTTTTGTCTTATTCTGTTATATTGTCTTATAATTGTATTTTGTATTGTCTTATACTGTATTTTGTCTTATAATTGTATCTGATGTTCCTTGTTCTAGATGTAGTCAACGACGCCATTTTTGAAGAAGATCATGATGAAATGGTCATCGTTAAGGACATTGAAATGTTTTCCATGTGCGAACATCATCTTGTACCTTTTATAGGGAAGGTAAATACATTGAGAATTTCATTTTCTTAATATTTGACTTTTTGTATTTGAAATGTTATAATGGTCTTTTTCAAGTACTACAACCAGGCACGTAGCCAGGATTTCATTTGGGGGAGGGGCTGAACCTTATGCTTGAAATAGTAATAGACCTTTACCTTTTTAGCGTTAACTTTTTCAATTAGTGCCGAGCTGTGACCCCCTACCCCCCACTCCAACTACGCGCCTATTTACTGTTTTAGTTTGTTTTTTAATATATACAACTTAAACTTGTTACACTTCAATATTTAATCTAAGGAAGTAAAATCAATTAGTACTGTATTTTTTTAAATTAAAAATTCATTACTACTCTATTTTTAAAATTAAAAATTTATTACCACAGATATCTATAATTGTAAAAATTATGAAGGTGGAAAGTTATAATTTACTTATTTTAGTTATATTTTACTTATTCAAATTCCAACAGCAAATTAACTGCCATACAAGCTCAATCGCAGTTTGATACTTTTTATTTCCTACAGAAGCAATCTCCTTGACTTCTTCCCAGGCCATAATATCTATGACCTTGTCCGGTTCCACAGTAATGTTGGAGTGAATTGAAATCATGGCAAGTGCACTCAGTCTGTCATCACTCATTATACTACGGGGTAAAGTTTTCACTCTTTCCAGTGTCGAAAAGGATCTTTCTACGCTAGCAGTTGTTACTGGCAATGTAGCCAGTAAGGAGGTACCTGATTGCACGATAATAGGTACCATTACAATGCTCTAACACTTTCAGGACCTCAACGTTAGTGTCAATAGTTAAAATTCTTTCACACCACAGTTCATATTCAGCTTTCAGTTTTTAGAGTGACATCTTATCGTCGAACTATGGAGATAGACTTTCCAACTTGCTTGTGCCATCAACGGAAGTAAAACCAGGAAGAAGTATCTGGAAACTTGGTAAAATATCCTCATTTGAAATGAATCTATCATGTAAATTTTGAATTAGACTATTAACACAAGGAATGAAACTAGTCACCTTGTAGTATTCTTCAACAGAAGTAGTTGGAGGATTTGCACGTTTTGTTAGCTTTTTTGTGAGTCCTGGAATCTTCAATCCAGTTTGAAATACTACCTCTGCAAGCTGTGAAGCAGAATTAAATATTTCTTGAAAAATCTTTTTTGCATGCTTTCGTTGTTTTTTAAGAGTGAATAAAATCTCTTTAGCATAATTCAGGGCTGATACCAAATCAAGAGACTTCTTTTGAAGAAACACAGACAATGATAGAGTAGGGCTGAAGATTTTGTCACAAACAAATAGGCTGACACGGAAATCACTCTTCTCCATGGCTGCCAATAAAGCTGAGGCTATTGAAGAAATCTTCTATGTCCTCTCTGAGATCTCCTGCAAACTGATACAAATGCATTTAAAGAGCTTAACAAAAGTTTGAATACTTTCATGCCTTTCAATGATTCGGATGTTACAGAGGCGAAGAAATCTTTTTTTCCTACTCTCTGAGGGATATACTGAAATAGCGAAGAGTTTTATTTGCATATGGATGGTTTCTAAAAAAGTTAGCTATTTCATTGACAGTTCAACAAACTATACGTACCATTAGAAATGTTGGAACAAAATCTTCTTTCGGCTGCTTAAAAAATGATGTGATACTTCGCTGGCTCTTGAAACGTTTCATTTGTTATGTCGGTCTCGTGAAGGTGAAAACACGTTCAAATAAAAATATTAAGAACTTTTAAAAATAAATTATTTACAGATTCTACTTACAAAAATATAAAAAATACAGCTACCAACAAAATTGCATAAATGGATAAATCTCTCTTTAAACTATCATAGGTTCGCATTAAACAAAACCTGCACTGTCACTACGTCTCACAGAAAACTACAAAACATAACTGAATACTGCTTGTTTTCGAAGGCTACGTCGCGTCTATCACTCGCTCGCGGACGATTTTACACCGCCTCGGCGAAGGGGTGATTCGCTGAGATGAGAGTTACTTTACACTTACGCACTTTACTTTCCGAAGTTCTATTTTACTACGCGCACTCTTGTTCGTTGTCTTTTCCGACGTTGATATTTATTTCCCATTTGAAACTACCTTTCTATTTCGTTTTAATTCGATTTAAGACTCGAGTCTTATCAAATTTCAAGTATACACCTCTCTTAGTGGCGATTTTAAACTAAGGCGTTGTTATTATAATTAATGCGATTCTACTGCTGCTAAAATGAGAACGCAATAACTGTAAACTGCCTACACAGGCAGCAGGTTTAGAAGCAAGTAATAGAATTTTTAGGCTTTGGAATTATATAGGTGCTTTACATTGATTTGATGAAAATTGGAAATTGACATAGAGTTGAACGTAAAGTTTCGTTCGTGGCTAGAGACTTACTTTTTTTTTTTAGATTTCGGGGGGCTTTAACCCCTTAAACCCCTTCCCTGGCTACGTGCCTGACTTCAACGCCTAGAACACGTTCCTTGCCTACTGAAAGAAATGTTTATCAAGCATTTTAGATATGTGTGTGCTGGATGACAGAGTTATTCATATAAATTATTAGAAAACGCATGAGACCTTTCTTACAATTACACGACACTACTGTAAGAAGACTAAATCAACAAAAGGCAACTGAAGTGGTGCGCTTGCGTGGAATGATACATCATCACGAGCTTTGTCCAACTATCAGACTGGTTTGATATACTTCACTCAAACTGCAGGGCAATTTATCGTCTATTTTGGAGCTGTTACGAGATGCATTCTGCATACACAATACTAATTTCGAAAGCTCGCATGCAAAGCACTTGTGTGTGGTACAGACTTTACACTTGCAAAATTCCCATGCACTTAGTTTCACTTCTGGGATTACAGAGTTACTTTGGCGGCCACACTTCCCAATTTATATTTGTTTTGAAAACAAAAAACTCGTTTTAATTGCAACTATGCCTGCTCAATACCAACGCAGCTCTTTCCTTTCCGCTTTTACATGTAGCGTGTAAATAGTTTGCAAGTGAATCTTATTTTTTCCACAGAAAAATAATAATCTTTATTTGTTGATTCTCTACATTATTCAATGAGCATTATGTATATTAACATTTTGATTATACAAATAAAAATCCGAAACAGAAATTGGAGTATACAAATATAAATCTAGATCAGAAATCGGAATACACAAATCAAAATCCAGATCAGAATTGAAGGAATCAGTCAAAGAAGGATATAACTCCACTTTTCATAGTTTTGAGAAATCGAACAAAAACGATATAAAAATTCAATTCATTGCATATTGGCAAAAGAAACTTTATCCTTCTAATACGTATCGTTGGATAGGGAGCTGCACCGTTCTTTTACCTAACGATACAGGCTTATTTTCTCTATCACATGGTACCTATAACTCAAAATCTCCAATTTTGGAGTTACACCCTCCTTTGACCGATACCTTCAATTGGAGTAGACAAATCACAATCCATATCAGAAATTGGGTTATACAAAACAAAGTCCAGATCAGAAACTGGGTTATACAACTCAAAATTCAGATCAGAAACTGGGTTATACAAATCAAAATCCAGATCAGAGACTGGGTTATACAAAACAAAATCCAGATCAGAAATTGGAGTACATAAATCAAAATCCAGATCAAAAATTAGAGTACATAAATCAAAATCAGAATCAAACTGCTTACTATTTGACTGTAAAATTACAATAAAACAAAAATTCAGAAAACAGAGCGAGCGCAGAATGCCTCCACAAAAACCCAAGATGGATCACAGAGGGGAGGGGAGGAATCGATTAGAGATGTGCAAATTCGGTCACTAACTGAATCAGTGTAATGGTTTTGCTTGTCTCTTAGAGATAGGCAAAATCCTTCATAGTTCGGATGAGAAACATCTTAGAATCAATCAAACGGTTTATCTCAGATCTCACGCTTCGTGGCAGGCCCCAAACAGGAAGTCAGAGCCTTATCCCAGAAGGCTATCTGATGTGAGGTCGAAGTTATGAATTTCGGATTGAAAATGCTCATACTATAATCGGTCCTGCGGTTGTAGAGTAGTGACACGTTTACGTAGCACGCTCTTAACGCAAATAATTCAACAGTACGGAAAAATGAACGTTTTCTAACTTCTCACTGTAGTCCAAAGGTTAGTTCCTTAGGCCTCAAAGCCCTCGGATTCCTCGGAAAGCTATAGGTCCTGACCCAACATGACCCTTGCTGCGCCGTAAAACGCAAACTTCTGCGCACCTTTCTTTTCTAGATTAAAAACTATGAATCAAAACATGGTCCTCTGGTTTGAATAAAAAATCTTTGGTCGAAATATAATTATAGTATTCAGTTAGTTTTTGCTGGCCCTGGTTTGATATTCAACGATACCCTAGATAGGGACCAATTAAAACGCCGATGTCATGTCGCTGGTCCCGAAGAAGAAGACCATGTTATTTTTTTGTAATGGATGTGTAAGAAACCTATAACGCACGCTTAGTATAATAGTCAGCATTAAATATAAGGGGTCCTATTTGTACCACATGCGGATCATCAAAAGATCTCGAAGTACGTGTACAAAATTTCTGAACTTGAACCCTTTGCTAATATAATTTAATCGTTCCTAATATGCACCTTCATTGCTTAAGGGGCAGATTGACCCTTGCGGTCCTTGCGCCATAGAAATGCTACTACTTATTAAGCGTTTTGTGTATTATTTTCATCGCTACTTATCAAGCATAAACCATTACTTATTAAGCACGTTATGATGCTGTTGTAGGGGTAAATACTGGAGAAACACCCTGTTAACTTAGTTGAATTTTTTATGTCGCAAAAAGAGAAAAAATGATGTTGCACCAACAGAATTAGCCGAACATGGATAATGATTTGGTCTTTGATTATGCATATATGTATATAAAATTTTAGTTTCCATTTTGATCTACTTTTAGGTTTCTGTTGGCTATCTTCCTAATAAAAAAGTGCTAGGTCTCAGTAAGCTTGCTAGGTAAGTAAAGGGAATTTTAATATCAGTTGAAACTTCAATGGTGAGCACGTTTAATATACAGTTACTTCAATAAAATACAGTTGTCCCTCTCTATTCGCGGAGGTTACCTTCCATGAAGTATCCGCGAATGGCGAAACCAAAACTAGATGCGTGTGTATGTGGCCATCGTATTATTTTTATTGCAGAATCTCTAAAAACGTACATCCATCCATTATAATATTACGCCATGTCCATTGTGTCAATATATATATATATAACCATATTCTTTTTTTATTATTTCCAATCATATTCGTTTGTATTGCATTGTACATACAGCAAGAGCTGTGTATAATAGGGTAATCCAACCTTTTCTGGTCATCGGGCCACTTAAAATTTTTTCACAGATCGATGTGGGCCAGTGATTTCAACGAATTTCGTAAGAAATAAATTAAAAAGCCTCTCTTCAATGTTTTTTCCAATTATTTGTTTATTCACTTGCGATATGGAAAGGGGGTCACTCATGCTGTCCTCGCGGTTTTTCCTTATTTCTGAAAAAAAAATACAATTTTCGTTTGGAATTTGTTTTTATTCCAAACAGTTATCGGAGAGCCAAATTCACATGTTGGCGGGCCTGATTTTGGCCCACCAGCCGCATGTTAGACAACCATAGTCTATAAAAAAATTTCAGGAACTTAGGAAAAGATGTCATTATGGGAAAATACCTTAATTCGTTGTAAACCAGATTGAACCTGATGTATTCTATATCTGTCGAGACTGCGGACAACGTCATTGATGGAGAGAATTATATTATCTCTGCATGCATGCATCCCTTCTCTTTATGTACTGGTCTATTATATTATATTCTTATGCATTTAATCCATCTGCATCATGCATTTATTGCATTAATTTCATCAGCATGCATCTATCCATTCTCTTCGTGTATTGGTCTATTATATTGTCTCATGCATTTAATCCATTTGCACCATGCATCTATTCCATTAATTTCATCTGCATATATTCATCCCTTCTCTTTGTGTGTATTGGTATATTATATTATTTCCTTATGCATTTAATATATCTGCATCATGCATCTATTCCATTAATTTCATCTGCATGCATCCATCCCTTTTCTTTGTGTATTGATCTATTATATTATATCCTTATGCATTTAATCTATCTGAATCATGCATCCATTCCTTTAATTTCATCTGCATGCTTTATTTTGAAATAAAAATATTTGTGATATTTTTTTAAATTGACAACTGTTTTACATTTGCTCTTTTTTCATTTACAGGATTGTCGAAGTATTTAGCAGGCGTTTACAAGGTACAGTAGTAATTGCATACTACCGAACACTTATATGGATGTAGTAACTGTATTTCTCAACACAAAAGCCCAACATATTTGATCAAACTAACAGCTGATACTCAAATTTTATCATAATACATTCGCTTCAATAAACAGTTCACTTTCGAAAAAAAAAATAATTTAAAAAAGAGCTCAAAAAACGCATATTATTTTTTAATAAAACATTAGGAGAGTTTTTTCTGGTTTATTTTCCGAATTTTCTCTCTCTCTCTCTCTCTCTCTCTCTCTCCCCCCTTTTATTAATGGCATAATGAAAAATGCCTTCTATTGCGCCAGAAGTGAGATCAAAAATACTTTTATATATATCATACAGCGTAAGGATAGCTAAGGTCATACTGCACCAAGACTGTAATTAATTCTGCGAGGGATTCCAACATTTATGTACTGCCTACAGAACCAAACTAGAAACTCGACTAGAAATTAATAGAAAATACAGAAAACTTTCTGTAGCATTTAGACTCAAACCAGGGTTTTCTCTATAGTATACAAACGCATTCCCAGTACGTCACAATATTCTTTTCCTGAAATTCTTCCAGAACTCAATTACTGTTAACCCATTGGCTTGATAGTCAAAATCAGGCTTAACACTAAGCTGGGTTTAAATCAGGGTTGGCTTTCTGCCGGCAGAAACTGGTTTTTGCCATGCCAGTGGCAGAAACTGGTTATAACCGATTTTAGTAGAAAGTGGGGGAACTGGCAGAAACTAATAAAAGTATTGAAAACAGTATTGTATTATTTAGTAAATGAAAGATTACAAATATATATGTTTATTACAATAATTTAATATATCGTAAAGCTTTATATTAATAATTTTAATAATTAAAATATTTTAAAATAATTAAAAAATACTCAGAGTACATCAAAGATTTGTTACAAAAACCATCTTTTGAAGGCCATATTATTTAACTTACTTGGTCTATTTCATCTTATTTACCTTCTTCACCTTATTAAACTTTCGTTCGTAAAATAAAAGCAACAACATCGACAGATAGAATGTAAGAAAAAGCCTCAGTGGTTTATGACGAATTGGATAAGCTGTATTTACAGCCAATGAACCACACTTTTTTTAAGTCTGTTGTAAAGCATGTGGTATCTGTTTAGAAATATTTTAGAAATCGTTACAGACAAGGTGCTTGGCTAAAGGAATACATAAACACTGTAAAGCCACAAATACCTGGCAGTATAAGATAGAAGGGTCAGGTACAAGTAGATTGCTCGGAATCATTCATAGAGAATCATCCGTATTACTCGCAGATCATGAAAATGATATGGATGATATATAAAGGTGCTGTTCAAGTTATAAATAATCGGATGATTAATAAAGATGTAAAAAGACTTGTTGCAGCTTTTAAAATCTATTGCTATTGCCCTGTATAAGATTCGGAAAGATGACTTTTCTATTCCAGATGCTTATGAAATTTGGTTGACACTAATGGATGATTATAATCTCATGGAAATGAATCAAAAAAGGGTAAAAAGTAAACTTTATCAGGCAATAACTCAACATCATATATGCCAGTTTATATACTTCATCCAAAGTACATGTGATCTAAATTCTCACATGAGCAGGAAGAAAACACTATGAAATTCTTTAATGTCATTAACCCAAATTTTATGCTTTACATTATAGCTTTTTGAGCAAAATCATCTCCTTTTCCTGAAACATACTACTCCAGTAAAATCTTAGAAAATGTCCCTGCTTCTATGTGGTGGTCTAGTTTAAAGGAAACAACTATAAATGAAGATTTTGTAACTCCTGTTCACACAGTGATAATATTGCCTGCAGTATTGGTGGGTTTCGGCAAATTCTTCTCTTAAGCTTTTTGTCGATTCATAGTAAATTGAAAAATTGTTTGAATTAGGAAATAGCAGCAAAACTGATATTTTATTATAGACTGCTATGAAGAAATGTATGTAGAATTTGCTATTAGGTAAGTTTTGAAAAAATACTAAAAAAATCATAACTAAACTTATTTTACTTTAAAATACATTCCCTTTTGCAATTTGGGGTATTCTGATAAGTTTTTAACGCATGAAATAACTATTTTCTGGGTCCCTGCCGGTTATTGCCACTTTTGTGGCAGAAACTAGTTTCTGCCATGCCAGTTTTAACCGGTTATAACCAACGGTTTTAACCACCTTGACAAAAACTGGCCAACCCTGGTTTGAATATCAGTAGATGTGTCGTAGCTTAAAGTTCACGTTAAGCTGTGAGCCTCATCTGAAATTACCCATTCTAAAATCATTGAAACTGAGACTTTCACATAGTCTACAGTAAATGGAAAACGATTTACATGAGGCAATGTCGAAATCAGAATTTCTTTCAAACATGTGAAATTGGGAATTATATACTTTATTTGCAATTTGTCCCACGGTTGCCTAATGTTGAAAACAGCGGTTCCATCCAGATTACGAAAGTTCAGCAACTTAGGGCGCTGTCGATTTCGAGAGAGTGACCATTGGTTAAACTGGCTGTTACCTAGGGTGATGTCAGTTGTCTAATATTGTCAGTTAACTAACTTAATAATTGTCAGTTGTCTAATAAAAGTCAGTGCTCTTATTTTGATGATCAGCTAATAACGCCCCGCCATTTCCTCGCAGTTTGATTGTTGGACGAAAGGATCGAAGTGATGAGCATCGGAGACGAGGAGACTCCTGTCTGGGATACAGTATCGCCTCCAGCGGCCACCCTCCCCAATCCTTCACCCATTTCCCAATCTACGTCTACGGAAGCGAGGAGGGCGTCATAAGCAAATTAACTGAATTTTGTGAAGAGCGGGATGGAGACATCTTTAAAACTAAAGGGAAATTATTCAAATACAAGGGTTTTAAATTTACCTTTTATTAATGGATATAGGACACTGATAAATCATGATGTGGATTAAATTAATTAAATTGTAGGCCATTCGTTTTAATACTAATGAAATCAATTGTAATGTAACTGATTTTGGTGCTACATTTCCTTCTAAAGACGTATACGTTGGTTATAATTATTACATACACCCTATAACAAAAAAAAATCGACGCACCAAGAAGGAGTTGTCCGATTGCGATAAAAATTGGTGGATGTGAAGAACATACATAGAAAAAGAAATGATTAAAATTTCAGAACAATTGAATGATTTATTGCAGAGTTTGACCGTTACAAAGGGAGGAAGTCAATAAGGCGTTGGTCCACCTCTGGCCTGGATGCAAGCTGTCACCCGGCGTGGCATAGACTGATAAAGATCCCGGATGGTGTCCTGCGGAATTTCTTGCCAAATTGTCTCCAACTGTCGGGCTAAATCGTCAACATTCCGGGATGGTTGCAATCGCCTTCCCATAGCGTCCCAAATGTGCTCTATGGGAGAGAGATCAGGAGACCTAGATTGCCAAGGAAGTGTTGGGCAAGCTTGAAGACAATTCATAGCAACACGTGCCGTGTGCGGCCGGGCATTGTCTTGTTGAAACGTAAGTCCAGGGTGTCGCAAAAGGAACGGTAACACAACCGGTCGTAGAATGTCGTCTACGTACCGCTGTGATGTAAATGTGCCAGAAATTACCACCAAAGGGGTCCGGCTATCAAAGGAGATGGCACCCCAGACCATAACGCCCTGTTGTGGGCATGTGTGGCGTGCGATAGTAAGGGCAGGATCCCCACGCTGCCCTGGACGTCTCCAGACACGTCTGCGGTTGTCGTCAGGACACAGTTGGAAACGGGACTCGTCACTAAAGACTATACGTCCCCAGTCAGCGCAGTTCCAAGTTGATCGAGCCCGGCACCACTGTAATCGGACTTGACGGTGTAAAGACATGAGAGGTAAGCGGAGTAACGGTCGGCGCGAGCGTAAATTCCGCTCTCTCAGTCGTTTGCAGAGGGTCATGTTGGACACATGTGTGCGGGCCACACGTTGGATAGTTGATAACGACGAATCCGGTGCTGTGACATCTGCTCTGACAATCGCTCTGTCTTCCCGTTCTGTTGTGGCCCTAGGTCGACCGCTGCCGTCCCGACGCTGACATCTGCCGTTGTTGACCCACTCTTGCCAGCACCGTCCAATCGCCGCATCGCTTCGACCCACATGTCCAGCGATTCTTCGATTCGTCCAACCAGCCTCTTTCAATCCGATAGCACAACCTCTTTCAAACTCTGACATATGCTCGTAATGAGCACGAATCTTTCGGCGAGGCATTGTTACAGTCGACGTAAGATATCCGCAGTCAAAATGCAACAAAAATTTTGACCACATATTGAGAATGGCTGGAGTTCCCGCTATTCATTCATTGGACACCAAATTTTAATCACTTGCATGTTCGGTTAAAATGTCTTTGCATACGAAATTTCATTACAATCGGACAACTCCTTCTTGGTGCATCGATTTTTTTGTTATAGAGTGCAATTTAATCGTTATTGTGGACTAACTTGAGCAATTTCCACAAAAAAGGACCAAACGTTTGAGACCTATAGCTTGTTCATAATTATCTGTTATTGAAATTGCTTAATTACTATATGAACTATTATACAAATCGTATGTTTTTACTTGAAACTATTTTAACAAACTTTTCTTTTTGCATTGCAGTTCAGGAGCGCCTTACTAAGCAAATAGCCGTGGCTATAACTCAGGCTATTAGTCCTTCGGGGGTTGGAGTGGTTATTGAAGCAACGTGAGTTACAATTTTATTATTATTTTTAAAGAAAAAGGGGGTCGATTTATATAATCTTTCAAAGCACTATCACATTTTTTTTATGAGTGTCAAACAAACATAGTTTAAAGTAAAATAGGGATGTTTGAAAAAAATAATTATTTCGATTCAACTGCACCTCTTTTATAAAGACTCCTTTTTAAGCAACGTAGGTTTAAAGAAATATTTACAGTCGCTGCCGGTTCCATGAGGCTTTTTGTTTTTAATATAAAAGTATCCTAAAGAGTAATTAGATGTTAATTGTAATATTGGGGTTTTGGAATATCCACGTTCTATAGTTCAATCTAACCTTTTTACCCATTCTTACGAATTGAGATGTTATTGCGTATGCATGTTTCCTGCTCGGGTACAACCCAATTATTCTATAATATAAACAATAATACAAACAAAAAACTTATATAATAATATAAGCAATTATTACGTAAGTGGTTGACACAGAGGCCTCAATGTGAAATTTTGGGTAAGGGGAAGGGTATCGTCAGGCTGAACTCTAACCAACGACTTCTTGGTTAGAACCCCCAGCGTCTTTGCCCCTAGAATAGTGAGACACTCTGCTGACAACACTGAACTCACAAATATAAGAACGAACAAGGATATCTTAACATGGTCGAGGGGCCTGAGCTCAATAATTTTCCAGCGCCCTTTTTACACGAACTTTTAAATTTCCACATTTTTTTAATAAGAAAAATATAATATGAATACACATACCTTGACAATTTGGGGTGCCTGTTTGGGTCGGGTCCCGGTCGCCCATTCATTAAGGCGACACTGGTAAAGGCACCATCATCTGTATCTCTGTTGTCTAGCAGCTTAAACGTTTTGGATCTAACCAAGAAATCGATAGCTCGAATCCAGCCTAGAACGAAACTTGTTTTATTTTTCTTCACGACCTCTCTCTCCATCCCCGAAAAAAATCTATTCATTGAAGCTACGTATACCAGCCACTTATGGGGAAATTACGCTAACCGTGAGAAGACCCTAACGAGACTTCCAATTCACTGTATGTGTGTGTGTGTGTGTGTGTGTGTGTGTGTGTGTGTGTGTGTATGAAGGGCTGAAATGGCGATGGGCTGGGCATATTGCAAGAAGAACTGATCAACGATGGACAACAGAAATTCTGAACTGGATTCCAAGAGACCACCGAAGACCTAGAAAACGTCCTCAAACTAGATGGGTGGATGAAATAAGAAAACAGGTTGGGGTGACGTGGAAGCGAATTGCTCAGGATAGACTTGTGTGGAAAGCATTTGGAGAGACCTTCATCCAGCAGTGGATAGATAATGGTTGAATATGATGATGATGATATATGTGTGTGTGTCTGTATCTGTGCGAGTGTGTGTGTGTGTGCATACTAAACCAACATTACTAAGAATGAAACCTATTCCAATGGTCCAAAGGTCATAATCGCAGTAACTGGACCAGCTAGTTTAGTGTTTGGAATTTTTAATGAGAGTGCATGTGTATATGAACATTTCTAACCATTTCGATTTTATTTTTAGACACATGTGTATGGTCATGCGCGGAGTTCAAAAGTTGAATAGCAAGACCATCACCAGTACTATGCTTGGAGTCTTCCGTGAAGATCCCAAGACGAGGGAGGAGTTTTTGACGCTTATCCACAAATGAATGAATGACAACTAATTGTTCTGTACTGTGTGTATATCGTAAACAAGTAAACCACATGTAGCATCTGCGCGTTTAAATATGGTTAACTATATTTGCATCACAGGTCACATAACGAAGCGCCAATTCTCTTTCAATTCAATCGGTTATGAATTCGTATGATTTAGCATCATATGGAACATTATTTTGACGCCTGATTTCACTATTTATATTTAAAATATTACATAATGGAGAAAAAAATTTAAATAATAAAAAAATTTAGTAAAAAAATATTTAGTTCTTATATTTTATTAACCTCCACACAACCCCTGTTTTAAAATGCTATGTACAAGCTTGATGCTTGTTATTTTATTTGAACGCTTTCTATTAACTTCGTATTAACTAAAACACATTTTCCCCAGTTTAAATTTTTATTAAACAAGCCACTTTTTAAAGTTTAATATGAGGATAGCCTAAAATTCGAGGAAGATTGAATGCTGCTCTTTAAAAAAATGGAAAACAATATCGTTGACACATTATTTTCCGCCATTATATACCGGTTTCAGTGGTGAGATAGAACCGGTTCACACAAACTGCTGTTAACTGGTTTTTACTTGGCCAATTTGCAATCTTGGATTGCATATTGCAACTTGTAGCTGGTTGGTTTTTATCTGGAATTACAGCGCCGTCTATGGCGGCCACCTTTCCTAATTCCACCATGCACACTTTCCTTCTGCTTGGAACGAGACCCTTGGCCCGATCACTGTCGACCCATTAAGATAGCCGTAACTGAAAGAAACTTTCTCGTTCATATGTAAAATCAATCTATGTGATCTACTCATATATCACATTTCCTTTTATGGCACAATTAATGGTTTTTAACGTATTCATAAAAACGTTGTCTCCTTAGACATTGCCTTTTCAGGGTCTTTTTCTCTTTCGTCAATGCAAGGCTTGACCGTAATAAAATAAACAGACATATCGGAAAGTGCATTAACCTATATTACTACAAATATTAATCCCAGTTTTGGCGAAATTTCACTTTGAGGAATTAATCGATTAATTAAATTAACATTCTTTATCAAATTAATGGCTCGTTATCACAATCAAATGACTTTGCTATTTGAACTCTCTTCCCTTCCTCCTTTTAAGCAGCCTCCATTCAAACGCCTATTCAAACTTCATACATCCTTTTCCGAAAATATAGTGTCACCATTTATGTCCAAATATCCCAATATTTCTTTTTCGTAAACAACATTACTGTTTAAAAATGACTACATAACAAACCTGTAGCCAAGCTGGGGCCAGTAGAGGCGTGGCCCCTGTTGCCCCGTCAAGCTATTTATATGTACAGAACAATCCTCGGGTGCTTTGTGCCCCATATGTCCTTTGCCTTGCCCCATATGCCCTTTGCCTTGCCCCAATTGCCCTTTTTATCCTGACTACATGCCTGCTACGTAACTCAATAATGTTGACGCTTTCGCACCCCTGATCAGACTAGAGCTGGGAAAATCGAACATTGAATAATTCACTTATAAATTCTGCACATCGCAAAATTGTTTAATGAAAACGCTTCTAAAACATTGTATTTTGTCTCTTAATGAACAATCTTTCACACACATATTTTCTGACATTCTTCGTAAAGGTATATTTTTTTTTTCAAGATTGAATTGTTTTCTAAAAAAAAAATTATATTCATTTTTTTTATCGATTTCATTCAAACCAAAACAGAGTTCATGGGAATTGGTACTTTGTTATCTCATTATGCTGCTGTTTGATATATGTTTAATTAGACTAGTTTTTCTGGGAATGCTTCATCATGCAATATTTACCTAAACTATGTAACTCTATGTTCCGAATGAGAAAATTCGCTGTACTGTTTGTGTTTTTTCTTCGTCAAACGTTTTAGGCATCATTCGCAAATTTGCTTTGAATGCATGTATTTTTCAAATAATTTATGTGGCCTAAATCAGGGATCCTCGACCGCCAAATATTGATGGCCAGCTCTTTCCCCCGTAAAACAAATATTACTTGCATGGCATGAAGTACACTTTATTTTTAGTTCCATAATTTCCTAACAAATAAAAAAATTGTCTTTGGTCTGAATGTGAAAGAAAAAGGAAAATATCTTTTATGATTCCCATGTAAAAGATCGGTTTCCTATTCCAAGAGACTGGAAAACTTTGGTTTCCAATTCCTTAACACTAGAAACATTTCCAAAATTCCATGGCACTAGGAACATTTTGTTTTTAATTCCATAACATCAGGAATATTCTGTTTTCAATTCCATGACATTAGGATCATTCTGCTTTCAATTCCATGACATCAGGAACATTCTGTTTTCAATTCCATCACACTATGTTACATGATACTAGGAACATTCCTCTTTTGATTCTATGATATCGGGAACATTCTGTTTTCCATTGCATAATTCCTATGTGAATGTATTATATATATATGTGTGTGCGTGAATTCATACGGTGGCCCAGTTCGGCTACGGATCAGGGCGATTTCCCTTTTTCTTCTATACATAAAACGCTCTAGTTTGAGCTGAAACACGTGGATGTCGAAAGTGTTATCCATCAATTCTCCACGAAAAACAAATTTCAAAAGACATGCCGAGGTAACTTCGTGTGTTGACCATTTGGCAATTATGTGAACCCTGAAAAGCATAGTTATATCTGTTATAAATATATATGTGTGTGTGTTTCCAATTCCGTAACCCTGAAAGTATTTTATATATATCCCATGACACTAAGAATCACTGGCATATGCATAAACTTTATAAGAGGGGTTACAGGATTATAATCAAGGGAGGAGTTTACAGACCTGCAACTCCTATATGCGTACATATATGCAGATGCGGACTGGGTCCTCTCAAAGGGCGCATACCTTGGATTTTCAGAGGGCGCGAGTCCTATTGCCCATGAGGGCGCAACTGCCCCGTGGCCGAAGGCCCAGTCCGTCCCTGCATGTATGTACAAGATATTATCCCAGTTGAGGGAGGAAATGGGTCTCAACAACCCTCTCTTCGTACACCTATGCTGATCATCTTTCTATCTTCTTTTTACTTCGTAGTTGGCACATTTTCTTTTTAATGTCATGCCACTCTAAATATTTGCTTTCTAATTTCATGACAATACAAACATTCTCGTTATAGTTTCATAGACGAAGAAAGCTTCCTTTGCAATTCACGGCACAGGGAATATTCTGATTCCAATTTTAAAATGTGCGTAAGAAAACGCTATGGAAGGTTGTAAAAATAATAGATGCAACCATTGAATTAAGTAAACAAGTGACTTCTCTGCTACCCAGTGCTATAATTTAACATCTAAGTTTTCAAAAATCAGGATTTAGGCAACTTTAAATGTATTTCAATATATTTAGAATATAAATTAAAAAGTTAGTATGTTGTTGAAGAGAGAGGACGTTTAAGTATTTAAGAAATGCACAATTGGTTTTCAAAAGCATTTAAAAAAATTTCAATTAACAATACTTAGAAGAGGAAAGGCAACTAATTTTGATCATATCAAATGGATCTCTTTTCTAATATCTTTGCAAGTAGTTAAATTAGAGTATTTATATAAACAGTTTACTCACGTTGCATTATAAGCCATGAACCAGACATTTCACCGGCCGCGCAATATACATTAAATCGGTGTGGGCCGCAGAGCTGAAATAATCGAACCCAGGCGAACATTGTAATCTCCAATTAGGTTATTCAGAAATCGAAACTCTAACATCTATTTTATAGAAAAATGTAAGCCAAATTTACGTATATATTTTTATAACGTATATATTTAGTATTTATTGCCTTTAGCATTTCATATGCATTTGTGTAGTAATGGCCAATGTTAAAGTTTTTGTGCCAACATTTTTAAAAACACTTGAACCGAAGGGACCTTTCATATGCAAAAGGAAATATATCTTTTTAAGAAAGATTTTGATTCTTACGGTATAATCACAAGATACTCGATCGATATATATATAAGGACTTCCATATATCGAAGCCTAAAGCTCAAAAAAAATTTTTTTTTCGATATACAGAAACAATTTTTCTATGTAGTGAATAAGAACTTCTCACGTACCAACAGGGGAAAGTGGGATTTTCGCCCCTAGTCTCGGAGGAGGAGAAGGACCGAAAGGCATATATGCCACCCCCGCCCCACCACTATCGAGGAATACTATTAAAATTTTAATTTCAAGAATAACATTAAGCATTGCCACTAGTGTAGCAAAGCTAAATTAACTTTGGATTCTAATTTCATTTCTTGTCAATAGATGTCGCTACTATACCGTCAATAATACTGATTTGCAGTGCCCGTGGCGTATCTATTGTTAAAAATAAATTAGGGTCTCTTTACCTGTACATTTTCTTTGTTTTGTGAAATTATCGATCTTAAAGCGTGGTGCTCTGTGAAATCAGTAAAATTGTAAATCGTTCAAATTGTTGTTGTTTAGTTATTCATTTTAGTTTAAATATTTAATTAACTAAATAATTAATTTATCTAATCAACATTTTATAATAACTGTTGGGATTTGTGTCAACAGATAGCGCCACAAGGTTGTGGTCGTAAAAGATCTCTCGCCCCCACTCTCCAAAACATCGGCACGTCCCTGCACGGGATTCACCCAAACTTCGATTTGCAGAGAATTTCGATACATAGAAGTTCAATCTATGGGATTTCTTCTGTATATTAATTATATATATATTATTCTGATATACACCTACGCTCATGCATTGTCACATAAGGATAAATCGAAAATAATGTTTAAAAATTTGTTAATGGTAAATCAAATTTATATAGATATTGCATATAAATCGATATTATTGATATAATGTCATATATGTCATATTCTTTTGTGTATGTTCTAAATTATAATATTTGTTATTATGCGATTTTTGTGTTGTTCTTAGGAAGTTTTAACGTTTTTAAAAATAATCATGCATAGGAGAAAATCATCCAAGTAAATTATCTAGATATCCAATTTTTATTCAAAAATTTAACAAAACGTTTTAATACTCCTTAACGATATTATATTTCCATCTATAATCGTAATATAAAAAGATATGCATTTTGCAAATTGTTTCTAAATGCTGAGGTTATTAAGATATCCTTATGACCTCGTCTATTAAATTTCAAAAGGTTTTAAATACAATGGCTTGGCGAAGGTGTTGATTTGGTGCCGGGTTTTTTTTTGTGTTTTTTTTTATTTATTTTTTTTTTTTTTAAACAAACAATTTGCCCTGTCTTATTTATTTTAAAATTATCTATATTTTACTGATTTAACCCTTTTAATGTTCAGGCAGCTTCTCGACAGTCAAACCGTATTGAGTCGGGGGAAGGGTCGAACCCCCACAAAGCATCCACCGATTCAGGTACTATCTAATGCATACTAACCTACTTGTATGATGTGTTAGAGCAGAGGTGTGTGTGTGATTTGGCTACTCCTCTTCGAAACGAGTGGTGCCAAGTAAATATCAACTCCAAGTCATCATACTTAAAACCTTCTAAACATCCATCGACCATACAATTACGGAGGGTGTACCATTATGAGGAGTGTACAATTCCGAGAATATGGTAATGTGCAACTTGCGAACCTGACATTAATGGACATTGACAGATGCGGACAGAGCAACTAAAAACACCACGCCCACGAATTTTTATCAAGCCAAGGATAATTTTGGCGAAAATCGGTGTAGTAACCTCCCTTTCTCAATAACGTAATTCTCATTACCGACTATTTCTGTTTAACGACAGTAGTTTACGATTTCGGAGAAATGCTTCAGAAAATTACGTACATTCCGATTAACGACGTTTTTTCTCTGTCCCTTCAGTCCAATGGTGTAGGAAACAGAGGACTCAAGTCCCACCCACCCGCATTGGATGTCAAAACAATTTTCTCATAAGCCCCATCGCAAAAGGGCTTAAGCCCCAATAACCACTTGATCCCCCCCCACGAGTTTTGAATTGCTGCGCTACTGCTTGAATCGTTAATAAAAGATATGCCTGTATCCGTAAATTTCAAATAATACCGTGGAGTGGTGAAACTCGAAATTGAATAAGATCAGTAACAAGAAAATAAATGCACATTTAAAAATACAAACTATAAAAGCAAAATCTGAAAAAATATCGCATTGTTTTTCAAATGAAAGAATTAGGCGAACCGGTAATAAAATGGAAGAAAATTGACCTAAAGATTGATGAAACAATTAAAAGTATTACATCAGACTTTGAGAAAGGTAAGGACTTAAAGGGTGTTTAAAAGCTTAGAGTATATTAACGAAATTTGAATATCTCGGAAATGAACGCAATCGATATTTGACGACGATTGGCAAGTCCAAAATTACTGACAACTACGTTGAATTCACTTAAAATGATATGAGGAATTATTCTCCTGCAATTTCTGTGAAATTACTGGCAACCTGGAAGAAAAATGTAGGAAACCATCTACAGTGAGAAAAATCGCCAAATTCACCCAAATCCTTTGCCCAGAGGAATTGTCCGCATCTGTCACAACGAACCTTTCCTTCCAAGCTATACAATATATTTTAGTTTGTCCACAAAAGCCACGTCCGCGAACGGCACAACACCGGTGTTGGAGATACAGTAAAACCTCTCTTAACGACCAACTTCCTTTAATGAGCAATTTTTCTTCAAACGGATTTCCTCTCCACATATATCCAGTGCTAAATTTACCTCCATTCAAAGACCATCTCTTTGAGCGACCGCTTTTTCATGGGACTAACAGTGGTCGCCTTAGGAAGATTTTACTACAGGTTGTTTTTTCGCTATCCTCTTGTTGCGCTGGTCATTACGTCGTACTTTTTAAATAACGAGAGTGGACTATAAATTTAATTAATTATGAATTTTCCATAAAAGGCACAATAGCCTCGTAAGCCGAAATTACTGCAACACAAGAAACAGATTCTAATAAATAATAAATATTTATTCCAAGCGCCAGAGCTCCTGCTCCTAAGAATTCTTAGTCACAACTTAGATACTTTTCTTCTTCCATAGTAACTAAACGGAAAACGGATGAGTAACTACATGCGTCTAAGCAACGCGCTTAGCAACAACGAACAAGAAAATATTACAATTACATAGCAAAGACAATATATCCAAAACAATAATTATGAAAGTTATGCCGCCAGGTTGCTCCAATGGCAACAGTTAATAAAGCCCATAAAGCAAAGATATCCGTTCGTGCCAGATTGGTGAGTAGACGGTGATTAGCTGCATAAGACCGCGTCGACAACCAGGAATACAAGTATATAAGTATACAATAAAGGGGAGTTTGCGTATTTAACATTGTTACTGTGGATAAAGAAACAGCATGAGCCCATAAAAGGCTTTCTGAGATTCAGACTGGTATGTAGTCGCTTAAACTTGATGTAGCATACAGCATTTTATATAAATAATTATATTTTTGTGCTTGAAGTATTATTTTGTAATAAAAATAACTTAAAAATGCTCATACTTTACAAAGTATTATTGTACACATATCTTAAATTTTTGTAAATATTATATGCACATGTGTGTTATGTAAGCATATGTATTTTGCCAACACGGATTGCTGTGCGCATTTATGTTACATGTTGTAAAGTTGTATATTAATCCTGATAAGCAAATTATAAAATAAAGATTATTCACGGCATTCCAACCATGTGTCATTTTCTACTAACAGTTTAAAATCAATTAATCTTCTATGTATATGCGCATTAATGTATTATACAAGGCGTATATTTGGTCTCGAAAACTTTTCTAGTATTTTTTGAAAGAAAATTCACTTTTGTACTGACTAATGATATCTACAACGTTGGATTAAAGTTCATTGGGGCCGTAGGCGTACGCAGAAAGTTCGTAAGGGGGATTATAGGCTCAATGTTAATGTGAAAATGTTAAATATAAATATATATAAAATATAAATATATAATATATAAATATATAATATATAAATATAACATATAAAATATAAATATATAAAATATAAATATATAAAATATAAATATATAAATATAACATATAAAATATAAATATATAAAATATAAATACATAATATATAAAATATAAATATATAAATATATGAAAATATAAATATATAATATATAAAAATATAAAAATAAATATATATATAAAATATTAAATATACAAAATTTCATTGCAATGGGGGTTACAACCCCCATCAACACCCCCTGCGTACGCCAGTGATTAGGGCCATAGATTTTTTTTTTTCCGGGCCCCCTTTTAGGATAAATCAAGCCTGTATGCAATAGGATCCGTATATAGGGGGGATTTTGAGACAAACGAAAATGCTCACCAAATTTGTTCTGGAATTTAAATTTTAAACTTTTGAAAATAAAGTCGGTACAGACAACTTATTCATATGCAATGTATATACAAAAAACTCTAAAATTCGCGGAAAATGTCGCGTAATTTCGCTCCGCGGTAAAGTTACTGCCGTAGTAACATGGTCTAATTTGCAACGGTTTTGAAGTAACGTTGAGTCTTCGCGGCGCCGGGCCCCTCCAAAAAAGCTGGCCCTACACAATTATGTCATTCATCTATGCGGCAATTCGGCCCTGGATATGCAGAAAACTAAGTGCAAATTACAAATCGCTTACTGAACGATTTCGCCCATCTGTCATAAATAAACAGACTCTTTCGAATGATGCGTTGTTCATTGAACGTTGTTGCACATTGCAGCAGCGAGGAATAGAGCCATATATAGGGAGAGTTCTGTCATGTATTGCTGTCGAACTCACGCTGGGTGATTCGTTAACTGGTGGGCACGTGACAGACAGCGGCCATTATGGCTCAATCATCTCGCACTCTCAGCACTGTGTTAACATACTCTTGGTTGGTAAAGATAACGAGTGTTTTAATATTCAATATAATCGGAGGCTATTCATTGTGAAAAATGGTTATTTGTTGCACTGTAAATTGTAAGAATCGAAGTGGTCAAGGAGTAAAATTATTTATACATTCCAAATGGAAAAAATGATCAAGAACGGCGCAAAATTTGGTTAGCCAAAATAAAACAAAAAGATTTTAACTTCGTGAAAAGTGCCTGTTTGTGTGAAATAAGGTTGTTGTTGGTTTTTTTTTGTAGTAAAAAATGTGCCACACGATTTATAATTTTTTGTTCACATCCGAGAGTATAAATACCGAGAGTACCATATAAAATACAAGTGTCAATGCCTATCATTACTGTTTTAAATAACTTTTTAGTTTCACATTTATGTTTTTAAAATAATGGCAGCTTTAAATTGCTTGGATTATCCGTATTTTATCAATAATAAAAAAAAATGTTTATCTACGCATTTACAATTTTAAGTACAAATTTAGAAGCTTTTATATCAGTTATTAATTTTTAAATATTAATGTTTTTTCATAAAATAACTGCAAACTTGAAATGGCATGCATCGTCAGTTTATTTTATCTGTAGTAAAAAAAATATTTATCCAATCATAGAATAATTTTATTATTATTATTATTAATTTTCACATACATTATTTCTGTTTTATTACATGGTGATTTTTATATCCTTGTTTTTAATAACTAATGAAAATTATATTTGACAACGAAATAAAAAGCGAACCACGTATTTTCAATCATAAAACTAGTGGTTTCCTAAACTTTTTACAACATTGGAAGGGATCTTATGGAATTTGTATTACTTTATATGAAAATAAATGATTCGTTATACAAGCATTGTTCTTTGCTTTTTTTAACTTTTCAGGAACATGACTCTGTCGTATAGCAAGGTATGGAGCTATAATATACTCTATATTGTTACTTAAACTCTGTTATGCTTTTCTGTATGACGTTGAATAATAGTAAATAATATAATAATGAGTAATTAAATAAAGTAACTAATAAGTAATTAAAATAAAGTAAATAATAAGTAATTAAATAAAGTAGATACGTTTTAAAAAAGTAAAAATATAATAAATATAATAAGTAAATTTAAAGTGAAGTAAACTATAAATAAGTTAGTAGTACAATAGTTAAAAATATTTATAAAGCAATAATAAATAGTTAAACAATTTAAAACAAAAGTTACAATAATACTTTCTTTTAACTACCAGCCTTTGAGGAAATTGACAGTTATCCACCTGAAGGTAAGTGCTTTTTAAGAAACCTCAAAATTATCACTTCTAAACGCAATTTGAAAAATCTTGAGCTGGTATTTACATGTTTTTAAATGCCCTTGTGGAGAAAAAAAAAATTTGCAACCCTATATAAAAGCCTTTACGCGCTAATTTAAAGTCCTTTTATGTCTTATTTTAAAGGTAAAATACAAAATTTGCTCGAAAAATGTAATATTACTCTTCATTCCGTTTTGAGACTAAAAAATACGCCGATTATAGCAAATGCAACAGTGTAACGTTGTTCTGAATGAGGAGTGTGATTGAGCGAAAATGGCGCCACGCACTTCCTGTGACCGAACTCTCTCTCTTTGTATATGACTCTGGCCAGGAGCACTGAAAAGAGTAGCATCTATCGCCAACTAGCATCTATCGCCAGTAGCAAACTTTAGCGGCGATCTGACTTTTGAAACCATTGCGCATGCGTGGCGCTATGATGTCACTGTAAACTACGTTCAGAGGCAACACTCAACCAAATACGAAATATAGATCGAATATTACCAGTTTTGAGGTGGGAAATGGACAATTGTGTGTAGTTTTAAAAAACATAGCCTAGCGCTCTTCTATATCAGGGATGAATCCAGGGAAGGAGATCAGGGAACCCCCTAACCAGTCAATAGCCCATTAATCTGATAGGGGCAGAAATTATCATCATGTATGGGTTGTTGAGCTGGCATTGCAAGACCCCCCATGCCCCTCTGGATCCGACACTGCCTACAGCATATAAGGGTAAAATAATAATAATAATAATAATAACGTGATACAAACGCATGTGCCCAAACCGAACTAACCCAGATTCAACCTCTGAAGCGAGCTAATAAAATTAACAATTGAAAAAGGTTGCTAAAAGACCGCCTTCCTGCCCTTGTCGCCTTCGTTGTGTCAAACAACGCACTACGACTTTTTCTATTTTCGAAAAACAATTTATGATACGTGTTCCATCCAAGCTGTAATTTCCTTTAAATTCCCACGATTCTTAGTTGATTTATTCAAAATTTTAGGGTCATTGCTCTAAAAAAAAAATTTTTTTTATAGAATTGTAGAATCCACATATTTTTTATTTACAACTTGAACAGAATTTTGTTTTTAAAATGTATGATTTCCTAAAACTTTGCCCTAACTCCGCTAAGTTGCGCTAGGCCTCGACTACACCTCTGGCAATGGATTTGGGGATGGATTCAGCTGTAATTTTCTGATAAAAAAAGTAATTGTGAAACTGCGATTTTATAATTAGTGCTTGTATAGTATCTGTGAAACTGTTTAGTCATGCACGTAGCCAGGGTGTTCTGGGTGCGGACACCCCCGTTCTGGCAAAGATTACCACAAAATTTCTTCAATAAGACAGTCACCAAAAGTTTGACCACTATATATATATTTTAAAAAATCAAACGTTGAAAAGAAGAAAAGAACAATAAAACTCTTTACACATATCGGATTCGATTTTTGTAATTGTGATTCGAAATAACAGGTGGCGCCACTAGTCCTTCAATTTAACGTGGAAAGGGGTGTTTTCGCGGCATTTCGACAGCTTACTAGCGGTTTTTCAGTATTTCAAGTTGGTATTACTGTAATACTAAAGACCGAATAAAACTTTTTGATTTCCTAAAACAGAAATGCGAGATGGCAAAAAGCGAAGCTTTCAATCTGAATGGCTGAATATATACCAGTGAATGGTTTACAGCAAAAGTGAAGATGGTGCATTTTGTTTATCATGCTCTATATTTTGCACAAATCGTGAGCTGAAAAGGAGTTTCTTCGTTACTCCATTTAAAAATTGGGCAAAAATGAAAGAATGCATAT
This sequence comes from Dysdera silvatica, assembly GCA_006491805.2. Classification (NCBI taxonomy): domain Eukaryota; kingdom Metazoa; phylum Arthropoda; class Arachnida; order Araneae; family Dysderidae; genus Dysdera; species Dysdera silvatica. Next base: position 44,421,659 of record QLNU02003225.1, on the reverse strand, counting down.
CACTCTGATTCCCTAGTCAGTGCTAAAAGTTTCATACAATCGCGAAAGGCTCCAGAACACTGTGTCGATGCATGTCTTGATCGACACAAACGTAACAACATTGAGCGAAGAACATTCTCCCAGCATACAAAACAAGTTACTCAATACTATCACCCATCATGTAATACAAAAAGATATCATAGAAGAAATTAAAAGTGCTAAATATTTCTCCATCATTGCAGATGAAGTGACTTCCCATAATATGGAAATTCTATCACGTTGTATTGGATTTGTTGATAGCAAGAAAAGTGTAAGAGAGGAATTTTAAGAATTTATTCAGGTTGACCACATCACAGGAGAATTTATTGCGGAAACAATCATGCAAACAATTGAGAAGTTGGGACTGAATATAAAAAATGCATTTGGCCAAAGTTACGATGGTGCTCCAAACATATCATCAGAAGGAGTTGGAGTTCAGTCTAAAATTAAGAAGTATGCTCCAAAAGCTATATATATTCACTGCAATTCACATTGGTTAAATCTGGTTATAGCGCAATCGAGCAAAATTCCAGAAATAAGGAATATGTTAGACAGACTGAATGATGTGTGTCTTTTTTTATTCTGAATAATCCAAAACGGAACGGACTCCTTACATAAATAATAATAAACCAGAACACAGCACATTATTTAGGCAGACGAAAAGTTCTATTAGACCTCTGAAGAACAAGATGGGCCTGAAGCGTAAAGCCTATCAACACTTCTATCAAAATTTCATACATTTATATAGTTGAAGCTTTTGAGTGCATCGTATGTGGCGTAAAGTCAGAATCAGATTCTGACATTACTTGGAGTGCTCAGTGTAAAAGAGATGCATTCTATAACATTTGATTTTATAGCGACTTTTGTCACCACCTACCAGTATTTGTCACATTTAGAAGGGATAACCATCAAACTTCAAGGCCGAGCGACGCACATCGTTGCGGCCTACAATCAGATTGAAGAAATAATAAATTTGTACATTTCAGAAAGAAATAGAGTGGATGAAAGTTATGAAAGTATCTATCAGCAAGTGGTTTTGATGGGTCAAAAAATCAATATAGAACACTCAGTGCCAAGAATTGCAAAAAGACAAGTTCATTGAAGTAATGTGAAGTTCAATTCATCATTTAATTTTATAAAGTAAATTTAGCCATACCGGTACTTGACAGCATAATATCAAATTTGAAATCGCGATTCACTGGACTTGGAAAAAAAAAAAGCTTCATCCTTACTATCCATTTTACCTTCGATTTCATTGAACGAAACTAAAGAAAATGCTTTGGAACAATTAAGGGAGATTTAAAATGATGAATTGCCATACCTAGAACTCTTAGCTGAAGAAATGAAGCGCTGGTGTACATATTTCAAATCCAATTCCCTATCATATCTTCCAAACATACCAGCAAAAGCTTTAAAATGTATAGACGAAAATTTCTTTCCAAATATCAGCGTTTTACTTCGTATTGCAGCAACCCTTCCTGTGACATCTTGTGAATGTGAACGTGCCTCAAGTAGTTTGAGGAGACTGAATAATTACACTAGAGATACGATGACTGAAGAAAGAAAGAATTCCCTTGCTTTAATCCATATTCACTACTACAAAAATATATCAATTGACAGTGTAATCGATGTTTTTGATAATATACACAAAAGAAAATTACAGTTAGGAAATATTTAAAATGGCTAAAATAGAGTAAAACGACCATTCAGTTAGCGCAGGCAATTTCCAGATTCAAGGGCTTTTTTTTTATTAAAGACTTGCATATGTATGTATATATATACCAAAGACCCAAGGTGAATGTCCCCTCAAACTAGATGGGTGGATGAAATAAGAAAAGAGGTTGGGGTGACGTGGAAACGAATGGCCCAGGATAGACTTGTGTGGAAAGCATTTGGAGAGACCTTCATCCAGCAGTGGATAGATAATGGTTGAATATGATGATGATGATGATGATATATATATATATATATATATATATATATATATATATATATCATCATCATCATGTTCAACCATTATCTATCCACTGCTGGATGAAGGTCTCTCTCCAAATGCTTTCCACACGCAAGTTCATCCTGCGAGCAATTCGCTTCCACGTCACCCCAACCTGTTTTCTTATTTCATCCACCCATCTAGTTTGAGGACGTTTTCTAGGTCTTCGGTGGTCTCTTGGAATCCAGTTCAGAATTTCTGTTGTCCATCGTTGATCAGTTCTTCTTGCAATATGCCCAGCCCATCGCCATTTCAGCCCTTTTACTTTAACAATGATGTCCTCTACTCTAGTTTGCTCTCTCACCCAAGTGTTTCTTTTTCGATCTCTCCTAGTTATTCCAAGCATGCACCTCTCCATGCTCCTTTGGGTCTGTAACTTTCGTATTGCTCCAACTGTTAGACTCCATGTCTCTGATCCATAAGAGAGGACTGGCAATACACACTGGTTGAAGACTTTTCTTTTTAGACATAAAGGCAATTTCCCCTTCAGGATAAAACTGTTTCTTCCAAATGCACTCCAGCCAAGTTTAATACGTCTGTTGAGTTCTTTCATAATGTTGCCATCCATTGAAATCAGCTGGCCAAGGTAAATATATGAATCAGCAATTTCTAGCTCAATGTTGTCAACTTGTATTTTTGTTTCCTCTACGAAATTATTGAACATGATCTTAGTTTTTTGTAGGTTCATCTTGAGTCCAACTTCTTTACTTCTAGTTGAGAGCTCCTGTACCATGTCTTGGAGTTCTGATGGGTTCGTTGAAAAAATAACAATGTCATCAGCAAACCGCAGATGATTTAAATATTCACCATTTATTTTTATTCCCTTGTTATTCCAATTTATCAGCTGAAAAATCATCTGTAGCTGAAGTAAGAAGTTTTGGAGAAATGGTATCTCCTTGCCCTCACACCTTTACCAATTTTGATACTTTTGGTATCTTTATGTAACAGAAATTTTGCACTTACATTTTATAGACACATTTCACAATGGTAATGTACAATTCCTCGATGTTCAAGGGATCTTAAAGAGTTGATGACTGCTGATGTTTTAATAGAGTCAAAGGCCTTCTCATAGTCAATAAATGCCACACACAATGGAAGTTCATATTCATGTGTTCTTTCAATTAATTCTCTTAATACTTGAATATGGTCCACTGTACTGAATCCACTTCGAAATCCAGCTTGTTCTCTTGGTTGAGCTGCATCTAATTTTTTCTGCAGGCGATGTGTTAGCACTTTTGTGAAGATTTTATAAATAGCAGGTAACAAGCTAATTGGTCGGTAATTTTTTAAATCCTCTTTATCACCTTTTTTATGCAAAAGAATTACTGTTGCAGAATCCCATTGGTTTGGTATGTTACCACTGTTGAGGCATTTGGTAAAGAATTTTGCAAGTATGTCTTCTACATATTCTCCAGCTTCTTTTAGGATATCTAATGTAATACCATCATCACCAGGGGCTCTTCCTTTCTTCATACTTTTTATTGCAAATGAAACTTCTTCTTTTAAGATTTTAGGAGCTGTTCCTTCGACTATTTCAATGTCTTCGTTTAATCCACTGTTACTTTCGTATAGATTTTTGTAGAATTCTTCAACTCTTCTAAGTATTTCTTCCCTATTTCTTGTTACGGTGCCATCCTCTCCTTTTAATGCAATGATGTGTTTCTTCCCAACAGATAAACTTCCTTTAACAACCCTAAGGCTCTTGTTATTTTCAATGGCTTTCCTTACTAGCTCACAGTTGAATTTTCTTATGTCTTCTTTCATGCTTTTGCGCAGAGTTTTACAAAGTTCTATGTACTCAATCCTGGAACTGGTATTTTGATTGTCCACCTTCATATCTCTTCGCCTTTTCATGAGCTGTTTCGTCTTCTCAGATAATTTGCTATTGTGCTTTTTACAGGTTACACCACCAATTTCCCCAGCAGTTTCAACTATTGTCTTAACAATGTTTTCATTTGCTTCTGAGATGTCAACTTCTTCAATAAGTCCTTCCAGTGCAGAAAAGCGATTTTTTAATTCCAACTTGAATGCCTCGGTATTTTCTTTTAATTTCTTTAAATCCACCCTCTTACATACTTGTTTCCTAATGAGCTTCTGCCTTTCTAGTTTAGTATTTAAGTGCATTTTACATCTCACCATTCGATGATCACTTCCAGTATTAAATCTGTTCAGTACACTGCAATCTTCAATAATTGATTTCTTGTTTGCCAGGATATAGTCAATTTCACTAGTTCCCCCATTTGGGTGTTTCCATGTCCATTTTCTTTGCGGTTTCTTCTTAAAAAATGAATTCATGATGCTAAGGTTTTCAGCTTCTGCAAATTCGATGAGTTGATCGCCACGTTCATTCCTTTCCCCATATCCGTATTTACCAACCGATGTCTCTCCTTGTTCCTGTTGTCCAATTCTTGCATTGAAATCCCCCATGATGAGCTTGATATGTTGTTTCCCCTTGGTATGTAGCTGTTTGATTTCTTCATAAAATTCTTCAACCTCCTCGTCGGTATGGCTTGATGTTGGTGCATATGCCTGTACTATCTGAAGTTGGTATCGCTGGGTTAGTTGAACAACGAGCCTCGCTGCTCGATCTGACGTGCTTTCGACTTCAAGAAGGTAGTCTTTAATTCTTTTGTTGATTAAGAAGCCAACACCACTTGTTCTTCCAGTTTCCGTTCCTCTATAATAAAACAAATGTCCACTTTTAAGTTCCACCAACTCTTCACCTTTTCTTCTAACTTCACTGAGTCCTACAATGTCCCATTTGATCTTGTCAAGTTCTTCTTCCAATTCCTGAAGTTTTGCTTCAGAAGCAAGGGATCGTCCATTATACGTTGCCAAGGTCAATAACAAACGGCAGCCTGGGCCATTCCAGTGATTCTTAGCACCCCCTGCTTTCATGCCACGCTGACCGCTGCCTTGATCAGGAGCACTCCAGCACCTGGAGACTAGGGGCCATGGTTTTTGGTGTATTAGCATATTGGAGGAATTAGCCATCATTTCACCACGCTGGCTAGACGGGTTGGTGAATTAGCCCTCCCCTTCCGCCTTTCCATCCGTGCAGCAAATATTAATTTGCCTCATAAATAGAAAGCCCAGCCTGCACCACTTGAAG
>QLNU02003225.1:44388914-44406624 GCA_006491805.2 Dysdera silvatica | reverse complement strand
TCATGACTAGCAAAATGCGACTGAGTTGTTTAAGGAATTGTACACACTGTCAGAGGCGGCCTTTAGGCCTCGATCAAATACTTCATTTGTGCGTTGACTTTTCATAACTTCGAAAGACTAAATGAAAACTTAAATACTTATCATATCAAAAAATTTACCAAAAAAATTTACAAATAACGATTTCAAATTGTGTAAAATTTCTTTGTTTAAAAGAAAGCAATGCATTACTACAAAATATTATATCTCTGCAACAAAAAACGAAGCTTAATTTATAGCCTGAGGAGAAGGGGAGGGGGGGGAGGTCGGACAGTTAGAATGAAAACGGAGAAGAAATTGTAAATAGAGTGGGCATGTTGTTGAGAAAGAGACGATTTTTTTATAGAATAATAGTTAAAATAAATACTACCCTTATCAAGATTTATGTCTAAGCGAAATTTAACTTAAAATCTACTTAAGCTATCGATCCCATCCAAATTGCCTATCCCACTATAGACGTAAAAAGTAAGCATGCGGTATGACGTATTTATGAACAATTTTATGTAAGAATAAATTTCATCGAACGAGAGTATTGAGACTTAAGCAAAAATTGAAGTTTAGTAAAGCCCAAGTAAGTCTGCGAAAGTGCATTGAAGTGCCAGAAAAACTGGCACAGGCGTGCGTATGCAAATAACGGAGCTTTGCAACCAATCAGCGTAACGCGATGCGGTCGGCAGCGCCTATATAAGACAAGAGATGTCTGGCAAAGCTGTTAGATCGGTTCTTGCCGCTACAATGGCAGGTTATCAAGATTTAAGTGATTTTGAACGTGGCGTTATAGTCGGCACAAGAGAGATGGGACATAGCATCTCCGAGATAGCGACAAAATTTGGATTTTCGCGTACGACCATTTCATGGGCATCAACAAGTGTCAGCGTGCGAACTGTTCAACGAACCATCATTGATATGGGCTTTCGGAGCCGAAGGCCCACTTGTGTACCATTGTTGACTGCACGGCACAAAGCTTTACGCCTCGTCTGGGCATGCCAACACGGCCATTGGACTGTTGATGACTGGAAACACGTTGCCTGGTCTGACGAGTCTCGTTTCCAATTGCATCAGGCGGATGGACGTGTACGGGTATGGAGACAACCTCATGAATCCAAGGACCCTACATGCCAACAGGGGACTGTTCAAGCTGGTGGAGCTTCTGTGATGGTATGGGGCGTGTGCAGTTGGCGTGATATGGGACCCCTGATACGTCTAGAGACAACTCTGACAGGTACGTAAGCATCATGTCCGATCACCTACACCCATTCATGTCCATTGTGCATTCCGACGGACTTGGACAATTTCAGCATGATAATGCGACACCCCACACATCGAGAGTTGCTACCGAGTGGCTCCAGGAACACTCTTCTGACTTTAGACACTTCCATTGGCCACCTAAATCGCCAGACATGAACATTATCGAGCATATCTGGGATGCCTTGCAACGTGCTGTTCAGAAGAGATCTCCAACACCTCGCACTCCTATGGATTTGTGGACTGCCCTGCAGGATTCCTGGTGTGAATTGTCTCCAGGATACCTTCAGACATTAGTCGAGTCCATGCCACGTCGTGTTGCGGCACTTCTGCGTGCGTGGACGAGGAGGCTACACGATATTAGGTAGGTGTACCAATTTTTCTGGCACTTCAGTGTAAGTTGCAGTGTTCAAATTACGTATTAGTAATTAGTATAGTCTGTTACAGGCATTGGAGTAATTAATTGAAACTGATCAGTATTTAACTATATGTATATTTAATTTTCTTTTATTAATTTGGTTCTTCCCTCCTCGTCCTCTTGTTCAAATCAAAAACATTTGAAAAAATTTTCAAATACAGTAGGATCCAGTTATAACAAGCATACATTTAGCGATTTTCTGGATATAGAGAAGGAAATGTGGGTTTTGTTTAGTACAATGATTAAATTCAAAAGAATTCGATCGTTTTATGTGAACAAGATTTTTACAGGTCGGATGTAGCGAGCATTTCTGTTGGTCCCAAGCTTCTCGTTATATACTCGTTGTCCTATCTTCCTTTTAAAGGTATGTGGGTTTTTTCATTCCCACTTAAACAGTTCCTTGAGCGGAAATTAAATGTAAAGTACTTACATTTTTGTTGGATGTACAGCATCGTAAATAACTACATGTTGATAAGATTCGTGGTATCCATTGTAAGTTGAGAAGAATATGCACGTTTTAAACACCAACAATTTATTCAAGTAAATTAAAGATATTACAGATATTTCTTTTTAACACGTAAGAGGTCATTTCGAGCTATGCCCGGCCGCGCTTACATTCGGTTCCAGACAAGATTCAAAGGCATTCTCCTTGAGTTTGCTGTATGTTTCTCATTTATAGTTTTGATACATCCGAAACTTTATCCAATGGGACTATTGGAATTTTAACCAATGGGAAGAGATGTTACGGGAGCCAATGAAATCTTTTATAGATCCATATGGACCATGTACGCCATAAGTTCAATGCTTTGGTTATTACATATTGAGCGCGTGTACAAGACTTTCAAGCTAGCTGCTATTATATATTTAAATACATTGGAAAAACGAAATATTTAATACTATTGGATCTTAATTAATTTAATTTGGTTTAAGGGCTTTAACTTTTATTTAAAGGCATAACACCCGTCCTGTCGTATAGGCCCTTTATTAAGTTAGTCAACAAGGACAGTGATAAAGTAAGACATACCTCTTACCTCGTTTGATTCATTCTATAATTATTTAAATACAGCTAATGGCTTGTTTTACAAGTTACTTTTTTGTTTAATTCGTTTTCTATACCAATCTTCTTAAAATTTATTACTTTGGTTAGAAAAATGGCAACCTGGTCAATGACAAAAGTTTTGGATTGAAAACGAGATTTCTGATCAAAAGACAATGGCCTTTATCAAGTGCGAACATTGCCAGAAGTCATTTATATTATGAATAGTAGGGTGCGCCTTATATGGCTTCAAAAATAAAATTTTTTTTAATTCGTTTACTCCCAACTGTTTCCATAGCTTTGACCATTTTCCTTTAGTTCTATCAAAAACTTTTCCATAAAAAAACAAAAGCCATGAGCTTCTTCGGACAAATACCATAAATGCAGTAAGAAATTTTTTAACGCAATTTTTAATATGGCTTCATTTAGAGCATTGCATTTGTCAAAATTCATCAATAGCTGGTAAGCATTACGTGGAGCACACGTCGCTGATGTAGCTTCAAACCAGACTTTAACACAGATTCCAATTAAAAACACGCAAATGTCTATAATTCCCCTGTTTTCGGCAACTGTTAATTTAAATTGGTCCCGAAACATCCAAATCTTCAAGGAGTATAATATAGTTTTGCCATCCATCTGATCAGATATAGTCCAGTAGGAACTCTAAATGATATTCCTTTTGGAGGAATTTTTCCTAAAAAATTATTGTGAATTCTGAGAGCTCTTTGTAATCGTCACAAGGTTGAAAGATTTCCAGCTGCCTCTTTGCAAAACTTATCACATCACTAGCTCTATCGGTAACAAATAAAGCATATCTGAAATCTTATGTTTCTGTTTTATATTTTTTGCAGTTCATAGCAGGCCACGCCTTTTTAAAAAGCGAAATTTCTGTGCTAGAAGACGCCCAGATTGAATGAAGAAGAATAGCCTCAAGAACAATTTCAGTTATATGGTGACCACAAAGGTGACCATAATAGATAAGTTTTTGGTTTTTACTCGAAAAGAATGCAAGCCCAGACTTCACTTCTGTTACTGTTGCACTGCAAATCAATAAAACTACTCCTAATGCCCATATACGCTAGAAAACTAAAGTAAAATACGACTGAGGGAAGACCGCGTATTACTTTAGTTCAATGGTTCTCAATTGGTTTTCACCGCGGGTTACTTCGGATTTTTTTTTCGGTCGGCGGGTCAGAAGCAATGAAAGCGAAACTATCTACATTACGCTCAAATGTGATAGTTAGATTCGGCGTGTGAGGGGAGTGGGGATTACTTGCAAGCTTTCCTGATTTTCTCAGTCTGTAATGTAAATACGAGCCAATCTCCTAAAAATTCCTCTAATGAGGCAATCCTCTCTATCTCTCCAAGGGGAGCCGGTGCTTACACGCTTCTCCCCACTTCCTAAGTCCTTTAATAACTTGAGAAATTCAACAAAAATTGAATATTATATTCAAATTTAGCCTTCTTATAAAGACCGAAGTATAGGAGGGGGCAACATAGGGTGAAGTCCAGGCCCCCACCACAAATAATTAATAGGCAACGTATTTTTGTACGAGAAAAAGAGGAATCTTGACTTTGTGCCAGTGGAACTCGTAACGTGTCTTATGTTCAGTGTATCTATTGGATAAAGTGAAAGAAAATACAATGTTTCAGTAACGTACGCAAACATTTTATAAGGGGTTATGGGTGTACTAAGAGGTGGGGAGAGTTTCGACAATCAAAATTTAATTGTATACAGGAAAACAAAAGGTCAGTGGGGTTATGACTAACCCCTGCTCCCGGTGCTATTACAAATAGTTTTTATGTTACAACTACCAAATGTTCAGGGCCGGACATTAGCTGAAGCCATTCCTCTCTCCCCCAAAACCGAGCAGTTTTTAAACACAAAAAGATATACTACTGATAGGTTGTACAAAAAGTGCGCATGAACTTACTTTACAACTTTGTAATAATTTTATGAAAGAAGCTGATTGGAGCACGGCTTGCTTACCCTCTACCCACAAAAGAGAAAAAAGTAGACGCGTTTGAAACCATTGATTAGTTGTAATATCATCAATCAGATGATGACAATTATTAACGCTGTATTAGGGTAAAAGGTCACTAAATTAAAAATTTACAGGACGGTGCATAAGCATTCCCAGAAAGTGGAAGGGGGTGAGGTTTATTTCAACCCACAATCCAGAATATTAACCATGTTAAAAAAAATGCACGTTAAAATCTAGGCACGTTCAAACCTAGGCACGTTCAAACCTAGATCAAATCCCCGCGACCCCCCCCCCCCACCGTTAGGATAGGCAAATTGGACGATGTCTAAATGTTCTCTAGTGCATAATATTTAAAAACTGAGGTTTTTTATATTTATTAATTAGGAAGAGATTTAAGAAATAGCGATAGGCCGCCAATTCTAATAAACTGATCATTCTCGCGCGTAAGAATATTGTAAATTTTATTTTCGTTGTTCGTAACACGGTGAAGATAGATTGCAAAGTCGCCAAATTGGGCTTACCCTTTTTCTGATAGTATAGAACCAATGAAAAGGTTTTCTCGGAAAAATAAACAACCCAGTTGTTACTCGTTAGCGCCTATTGGTGAAACTAGTCCAATCAGTGAACATATGGCTATTTCAAAAATGTTTCGTGGGTGCGGTGGATTGAACTCACCCTGTATAGTTATTATATATTTCTGGTTAATTTTCTTACTTTCTTAAATTCTTTTTCCTATAATTAGTACCATGTTCAGTTATTATATCTTTTTGCTTCTCACAGAATGCGCAGAATTATTCAATTTAAAATGTCGTGGCATTTGTCTGAATAAAAATGTTTATATATATATCATCATCATCATATTCAACCATTATCTATCCACTGCTGGATGAAGGTCTCTCCAAATGCTTTCCACACAAGTCTATCCTGAGCAATTCGCTTCCACGTCACCCCAACCTGTTTTCTTATTTCATCCACCCATCTAGTTTGAGGACGTTTTCTAGGTCTTCGGTGGTCTCTTGGAATCCAGTTCAGAATTTCTGTTGTCCATCGTTGATCAGTTCTTCTTGCAATATGCCCAGCCCATCGCCATTTCAGCCCTTTTACTTTAACAATGATGTCCTCTACTCTAGTTTGCTCTCTCACCCAAGTGTTTCTTTTTCGATCTCTCCTAGTTATTCCAAGCATGCACCTCTCCATGCTCCTTTGCGTTGTCTGTAACTTTCGTATTGCTCCAACTGTTAGACTCCATGTCTCTGATCCATAAGAGAGGACTGGCAATACACACTGGTTGAAGACCTTTCTTTTTAGACACAAAGGCAATTTCCCCTTCAGGATAAAACTGTTTCTTAATATAATAGTATGTTGTTATATTGCATTTTTGGAGAATACGTTAATGACAATCAGCCAAATAAATAAGGAATAGTATTTTTGTTACGTGTAATCGGCATTATTATAAATCTAATAAATTAAGAAATGCTAAGAGAAAATTGAAGTGATTTATAAAATGTACGAATATTTATAAGACAGGGAAAACTATGATTCACTTGGCCTAAATTATAAATTTAAACTTATTACCTTGTAACTGAGTAATCAATTTGTGATTTATATTATAATCTGCTTTTTATCTTATATAAATAAATATGCACAACTCTACCTTGTTTACATGTGATGGCAGTTTTTCACCCGAAGCTTACTTTCTAAAATCCGGCCTCAACTACCTAATTAATTAATAATTAATCTCTACAGCATTACGGTATTTGGTTTCATTTGAAAAAACCTATCATATTAGCTTTCGAGGAAATATTTTTCTATACAATCGACGATGTAAAATCAACGTTTTTTTACATCTTAGCTTGGAATTTTTTCTCGATAAAGGAAATTTGAAATATTGTCTTACTGCTAATGAGGACTCTCATGTGAAATATTAATGTTGTTCACAGAAGCTGAATAAATTATTATTTTGACTCATGCTCGTTATCTGTAACAAAATCGTGATAGAGCGGAGTCATAAACATATTATTGCTGAGTTTTATGAGTTTTGGGGTATATATATATATATATATATATATATTAGACGCTGCCACATCAGTTTATTGAGGCAATATGCTTTCTTAGAGAAAGAGATGATTATATAGTTGTGCAGATTAAGCTTCACATCGTTCAGAAAATGGCCCTTACAAAGATTTCCATTCAGGGGTTGTTTATATACATTGTAGTCCTGAACTTTTCTTTTGCTCTACTTCCATATCCTCCTTTTGGTCAAAACCTGTTGTGCCGTTTTAATAGAGGAAAATGTGCGAATCGCCATCAATCAAACACTGCATATCGTTCAGTTGCTGTGAACCGTTTGTCACCTGCATATTCGCCAGTTGCTCGGTACCCATCCGCACCTGCATATCGGCCAGTTTCACGGTTCAAGTCAGCAAGAGTATATTCACCAGCTTCTGGTTACCCATCTGTATCTGGATATCCGCCATTTGTTTTAAAAGCGCCATCTCCGATTTATACACCGCAGGAACATTTGCATTTGTCAAAAGAAACAGCAAAATCTCCTATCCATGGTACTTACTCAAAAAAGGTATTGAACGTACCTGAAAGAATAGCTCCATTTGTTATTGCAAGTATAGGACAAAATTTCTTCACCGATAAAGAAGACAAAGACAACGAAAAGGTAACAAGCGGCTATGGAGACATTGGTGGATACGTAGATACCAATGAAGATGGATATGGAGACGAGAAAGACAAAGATGGCAAAGGGGACACGAGACATGACGGCAAAGATGATGAGATAGGCGACAGGAGAGATGGAAGTGAAGAAGAAGACGATGATACAGAGGACACTAGACACAAAGGTGCAAACGATAATGCAAATGGGGGGAAAGATAACGATTTAGAAGACGATGGCGATGGAAAGGATGGAGAAGACAATGACAGATACGATGAAGGTGACGATAATGGAGATGATGAAGACGACGACGATGAAAAAGATGAAGACGACGACAATGAAAAAGATGAAGACGAAAACGACAACGGCAAAGATAGTTTAGATTTAAATGGGTACTTTGACGGAGAAGATATTGAAGACGATGAAGATGAAAATGATTGTGAGGATGAAGACGAATATTGCGGAGAGGATGAAGAAGAAAATCATGGAGACACTGAATATGACAACGAAAGAGATATTTCAGATTTCGATGGGTACTTCGAAGGAGAAGATATTGAAGAAGATGAAGATGAAAATGATATTGACGATAAAGGCGAATATTGCGGAGGCGATGAAGAAGAAAATCATGGAGACGCTGAATATGACAACGAAAGACGTATTTTAAATTCCGATGGGTACTTCGAAGGAGAAGATACTAAAGACCATGAAGACGAAACTCACGGAGACGATGAAGACAACAAATATGGAAACGACGGTGAGGAAGCTAAGCATTTAGCGGCCAGTGAAGGCGCCAATGATACATTAGATGAAGAAGCCATTGAAGAAAACATTGAAGAAATCAAAGGCGAAGATATGAAAGGCAAAAATGACGGAGGCAACGATGGACGCGACGCTACTCAAGAAGCTAATATAGACAGCAGTGAAAGCATCGTGACAGGCGGCAGTGGAAACAATTGGGAAGACAGGAGTAAAGAAGATGAAATAAAGAATATAGCTGGAAGTACAGAGGGAAATAATGTTGACAATATTGAACAAACCGTAGGTTCAGCCGAAACTATTATAGGGAAAGTTTCAGATAGTACTGGAAATATTGTAGACGACACTGGAACTGTTATAGGAAAAGTAACAGATGTCAATGGGATTGTTGAAAATAAGGCTGGGGTTATTATAGGAAGAATTAATGATCTTACTTGGAATGTTGTAGGTGATAATGGGACTGTGATAGGAAGAGTTATAGACCTTATGATCTGTTGCTGGTCCTACTAATATTGTTATAGTCAAGTTAAAGATCTTACAAGCGACTTTCAAGACACTTCTGGCATATTCTAGGAAAAATTGATTGTCTGCGTGGGACTGTTTTTAAATTCTTCTGGGAATATAATAGGTTCGGTGAAAATTTTATGAACGCCATCATAGATACTGAAAGCGGTTCTAAAGGCGGCAGTGAAAGCATCGTGACAGGCGGCAGTGGAAACAATTGGGAAGACAGGAGTAAAGAAGATGAAATAAAGAATATAGCTGGAAGTACAGAGGGAAATAATGTTGACAATATTGAACAAACCGTAGGTTCAGCCGAAACTATTATAGGGAAAGTTTCAGATAGTACTGGAAATATTGTAGACGACACTGGAACTGTTATAGGAAAAGTAACAGATGTCAATGGGATTGTTGAAAATAAGGCTGGGGTTATTATAGGAAGAATTAATGATCTTACTTGGAATGTTGTAGGTGATAATGGGACTGTGATAGGAAGAGTTATAGACCTTACGGGAACTGTTGCTGGTCCTACTAATATTGTTATAGGTCAAGTTAAAGATCTTACTGCGACTGTTCATGACACTACTGGGACTACTTTAGGAAATATTAACGATATTTCTGGGATTGTTACAGATTCTTCTGGTAGTGCACGAGGTGCGCTGAATATTTTTTACCGTTTTGTAAATCATATTACAGAGGATGTTACAGGTACGGCCGAAAATAATATTGGCAAGGATATGATTGTTACCGCGGATATTGCAGATTCTTCTGGAGAGACTACAGATGTAACTAAAAAGTTTATGGAAATAGTTACAGATGCTCCGTTTACTACTGGAGTTGGTTCTGGGATTATGACAAATGTTGGTGGGAACGTTGTAAGTATATCGGGTGACTCTAACCGTGCAACTCTTGATACAATTCAAAATGCGGGAACAGGGAAGGCTAATGATGCTGCAAGTTCGGTAATTGATGGCATGATGCATCATGCAGTTGAAAAGCTCGTTGAAGATATTAGGGATCCTAACAAGGCGAAAGCTATCGAAGAATTACAAAAATATTTTGACCAAAAAATCTCGATTAAGTAAAGAAAAAAAACAACCTATGAAAGTAGTATTGTTTTGCTAATGCAAATAACGTATTCTTTTGTATTTGTATTTTTATATAGCATGCATATTTTTATCAATAACGCAAGTTGATTTATGAACTGAAGTTACATGAATACAATGCAATATCAAGGTTATAAAATTAATTAGCATACTGTCAAACACTGCAGATAATACTGTTATAAATAGATGATTACAATTTCGCAGATTTTCATTGAATAGGAAGCACAAAATTGTGTTCAGTAAAATTCTGTGATTTTCAATTTAAAATATCAAAATTTTCACTGTCTATAATCTGTACTATATATGAATTGTAAAAGTCTGTTATAACTGTTATCCAGATGGTAAAAAGAATGTGTTCATTATGTTATACAAGAATAAGTTATGTATGTACGTACAATAGACGTGAAGCTTATCTCATGAGAGACAGATAAAAATACGCCAATTTTTCTGATTCCTGGTTTACCCAGAAATGTATTGAAAAATTCTGAAAAATTGCATATTTATGAATATGATATTATAAATTCAGGAATTAAATTAAGGTAGTAACAATTAAATCCCCATATATGTTGAAAAGATTTCAACTTTTATTGTTAAAAAGATTTCAACTTTTATTATTGAAAATATGAAACCTATCTGTAACTACAAACATATGGCAATAAAATTAAATATAAATGTTTTTTATTTACTAGATATCTTTTTGGGTTACCATAAATTTATTCACTGCAGTCCATTCTAATATGGTCAGAATGTAATATGAGCAACTAATGTTTGAATTAAACATTATAATTAAAATTTACTTTCACCAAAAGCTGAAACTACATAATTTTGAAATTATGTTGCTTAAATTTTGTTATAGTCAAGAAGATTTCTATATACTTCATTAACTAATATATCTTTTAATATGAAATAGAAAAACATAAATAATCGCAATTAAGAATGTATTTATCAAAGTATTGATAGTTATTTTTTAACCAAGGGCTACATTCTTCATAATGATAATGGCACTGATGTGGAACACGTGTGTTGTTGATGCGCCAATTATAAATTCCAATGATCTGTAGAAATCAATTGAGGGTCCGTGGCCGCGTCTCTTGTTATGGAGCAAAAAGTATCTTCAAACGGGAGAAATAGTATATAAGAAAATTTTGTGCAGGTAGTTCTTGGCTGATGAAATAGCTCTTAACGTTTAAACAAACAATTAAATTTTCAATCGCTATTATTTAAAGTTCGAGCTCTAATTTATTTGAAAAGGCATAGGTACAAATATTATATAATACACATTTATAATTCATTTTACCCCGTTCCCACCCTGTCTGGGCGATGTGAGAAAAGTCGTAGCGGTTGAAGGAGCTCCAATCACCCATAAATAAGAGAAATCAAGATTATATGTACTTAAACTAAGCAAACAATTCACGTCGTAAGGGTATGTCACCCAATTCACCCAAGTTAATGTAAATATGCTCGTATGTGTGTTTTGAATATGTTGAGTGTATACGTTGAGTGAATATGTTGAGTGTATACGTTGAGTGCATATGTTAAGTTCTCTGGTATGGAATTCCATAATGACGAGTCAGAACAACCCACGTGTCTCTTCCTGAGACCAATGCGAGAAGGAAGTGGTAATAATGTGATACTGTTTGAGGTTGCGTATCGGTAGGTAGGGACATGAAGAAGTATTAACACACGCTCTATCTCCTCAGCAACTCATTCCACATAGAGCTAAACCACAGTTCTTGTAGTTCTTCTCTGTTCCGCAAGTCCTCCATCTCTTCTATCAGATCTTTTTTGAGAAATAAAATTGCTCGGGTACCCATTCCCCACAAGTACCTCCTTGATGCTTCTTAATTCAGCATCCTTCAACCTGACACTGCTACTGTGCGTGATGGCTCAACGCGTCAAAGATCGCACAGTAGAAGCTGCATGACAAGTTGGGCGACGTGAGCGGAAGTCCAAGTATCGGTCTGTGTACGTTGGCTTCCGATATACCAAATTTGGCAAGCTTCCACCTTCACTTCTAGTAATCGTTGCATCTAAAATCGACAAACACCCCCCATTTTCTAACTCCAGGGTAAACTGAATATGAGTATTCAGACTGTTAAGGTATCGATGAAATCTGCCCACCTCGCTTTTCGGAAGCACAATGAAAGTATCATCCACATATTGTCTCCAAATCTTATACATCACTCGAAACAAATGACCCCATCACCGTCCCATGCTTCTGTTTGTAAATAATCCCACCAAAATTAAAGTAAGTTGCATCCTGGAAAAATTCAACAACATACCAACATCTCCTGTTGATAAACTTGTACGTGTCACAAGGGAGTCATCCTTCTTTGGTTGATCTAAAGCAGTAGAGAACGTAAGGAATGTAGGTACACTCTTAAAAAGTGGAACAACATCAAAAAACGCCATCTGCATCTATCTCTAAAATACATACAGAAGAAATGAAATACTCAGTTGTAGTCACATATACTGTCGTCAACTCAATCAAAGGTGACAAAAGTCCATCTAGGTGCTTAGATAACGCATAAGTTGGCGAACTGCAGAAGCTAATGATAGGATGGAGAGGAACGCCCTCTTTATGAAACTTAGGTAGGCCATAAAAGAGTGGTATTCTCTCTGAAATACATCGGAGTCGCGAGTACACTGCCTCATCCATTTTGGACTACATGTGAAGCTTAAGTACACTGGTTTCCATAAATTAAGCAACAAATGGAAAAAACGTGATAATTTGGCCAAATGTAGTTCAAAATGCACGGAATTTGCGTATGTTACTGGAAAAGGCATGTAGCATCGATATACAGGATGCAAACGAGTGGCGCTGGTGTCGATTTATGCAAATGCGAAAAAGCTTAAAACTAGCTGTTTTGCAGTGAGTCGCCAATTAATGTGCGATGGTGAATGAAAAGATTTCGAGATAGCCAATTTGTAAAAATGATGTCGAGACGTCATTTACCAGTGGAATTACATTACGCAGCTATACGCAGACTTGAAGCTGGCCAACGGTAGGCGGACGTTGCAAGATGGCTGAACATCGACAATTCTGTGGTCAGCAGAGTGTGGCAACAGTTCCGAACCAGGAATTCAGCCTCCCGAAGATACAGCGAAGGTAGGCCAAGGGTTATGACCTCCTCAGATGACCGATACTTGCGGCTTTCGGCAAGGCGAAACAGGATTACTACTCCGACTCATCTCAGATCTGGGCTTGCTGCAGCTACAGGAAGGACTGTATCAGCTTCGACTGTACGCAGAAGACTACATGAAGAAGGACTGTACGCTAGGCGACCAGTATTATACATGCTCTTAACTTCTCGCCACAGGAGGGGGAGGTATGAATTGGGCATGTACGCATGAGAACTGGGCTCAAAATCAGTGGAGGTCCGTACTTTTCACGGATGAGTCGAAATTTGCTTTGCAGAGTGATTCTCGACGAGTTTTCATCTGGAGAGAGGCTGGTACTCGATATCAGCCCTCTCTTATGCAGGAAAGGGACACATATGGTGGAGGTACTTTGCCTGTATAGGGAGGCGTAGCTTTAGGCGGACGTACTGCCCTCTATGTGTGTACCTCTATGTCTCTGACTTCTATGTGTTGCCACATTGAAATTTTAATGCTCAGAGGTATAGAGACGAGATCCTGGACCCCATTGTTCGACCGTATGCGGCCGCTATTGGCGATACATTTGTACTGCAGTCAGATAATGCCCGCCCTCACACAGCTCATCTTATGCAGCTGAAGAGGGGACTATAGTCCAAATGCAATGGCCAGCATGCTCTCCTGACCTGAATCGCATAGCGCATGTTTTTGATGCTCTCGAAAGGGGTGTTGCTGGCCTCCATCCCACTCTCCGAACCCTGTAGGGACTTAGAATTGCTTTGAGCGAACAATGGGTATTGCTGCCCACAGAACTCATTGACAACATTTAGCAGCATGGAACAACGCTGTCGGGCCTGTATTACTGTTTGAGGTAACCACATTTTGTATTGAGATACTTTTACTATTTCATTGTGACACCTGTATTTCTGACTTTTTTTTATTTGTATAGCTTATACAAAATGTAAATGCTTTGTATCACATGTTCTTACATTTTTTAGTTACATATGGTATGATAAAGATTTTCACCAAATTTCATCCAAATTGGTTGTATATTTTATGAGTTATCACGTTTTTTCCATTTGTTGCTTAACTTACAGAAACCAGTGTAGTAAGATATTCGTTCGTCGCTCTATATTCACTGTCCGATATTTCCCAACAACAGAATACGGGTGAGTATCAAACAGCGACGTCAGAACTTCCTCTTCATGAAAACGTCTATCTAAAATCTATCTTTACCAGTGTTTAAACTTTCGTGCATAATTTTTTTAAAGGTCAGTATTCAATTGTTTTCGCTTTTAATTACTTTTCAATTAGTTTTCAAGTATTAGAGATATTATTCTTCCTTTTCTATTTATGAGATGTATGAATTTTCCATTTACCGTCATGGATTTTCCTTATTCGAATCCATTGTCGACATTTTTTTTATGTACGTCGAAAAACAAAAGCACTGACTTGTGGCTCTGTGATGGTACAGTAATAACGCGTTTGTATAGTGCGCCGTTATCCCAGGTTCGATTGCTAACGCTGTAAAAAAAAAATCACTTAAGAAAGCATACGACCTTTGAATGTATTTGGTCAACACAAAACTGCACCATTTTTAAAAATTTATAACATTAAACATATCCAAAATAGAAACATTAGAAATTTTAACCACATATTAAATGTAATTTTGTCTTTATGTGCAGGTTTTGATAAATATATGAATTGAGATTTTCCATTTTAGAAATTTAATTACGTAAGTCAAGTATTAAACGTAAAAATTACAACATGTATACAGTGCGCGCAAGATTTAAGACCAATAAAGTCGCATAAATGAATAAAAAAACAACATACAGGAAATAAGTATCTTAGGATGCTAAACCTAAAAAAAGTCACATTTAACATTAAAACAATTATTACTAAAATTTTTATTTTTGAATTACTGATTTTAAGAAAATATTCGTCATCAAAAATGAATTTTAAAAAAATATGCACAATATATTTTCAAAGTATTAGGTTTACGTTATGCGTAATACAAAGTTTAATATGCATGTCAAATTTCTTACTCACATAACAAGTGGTTCTCCAGAAATGGTGCGTGTAAGTTGCAAAATCTTCATTTTGAGAAAATTGACGTTGAAATTGACGTTAAAATATACATTTTAAAGGGCTACGTTTCGCATAATTTCTCGCGAAATAATGGGCGGATTTAAATGCAGTTAGCCCTAAAACGTTCATAAGAATCCGGCCTAATTTTTAAAAGTGTTTAAAAAAAAATATTTTTTTTAATTTCAATAGTCCTGTGACCCCTTAACAACTAACTGTTCACTGTAGTCCGGGGGTTTGTTCCCTAGCCAGTGAAAGGTTCGGATTCCTCGGAAAACTGTACGTTCCAGCACAACATGGCCCTTGCTGTCCTTGCGCCTTAAAACCCACAAAAACCGACTTGTCAGATCCTCAACTTTAACAATAAGTGAAACGCGCTGGCACCACTGGCACAAATATGCTGGAGTATTTTACGAATGTGGTAATCTCAGGGTTATTGTATTTGTATAAACGAATGTTCATATACCTTGATATATGTCTCAAATTATGGGCAGGGCTGTCCCCAAAGGGTACGCGCTGTGTGCGCCGCGTACTCTCAAGAAATTTTGAAAAATACAGAGTACGCGGCGCGTGCTCTCAAGGTCTCAAAAAAGTTTTCGTATTTGCTGGTTTTGGGGAAACTTCCAACAAAGTTCGGCTTTTTTCTTTTTTTTTCTAGTCATTTACAAACTTGAATGGAAACAAATGAGGAAAAACATCCTGAACTCCCCCAAGCCTCAAAATAATATCCTGCGTACGACCAAGGGAGGAATGAAAAACTGATGAAAGTGGCAACTGCCACCTTGGGCTTGGATAGACGATAGACGACCAGTCAAATGCCAGTCAGCTCGGCGCTGTGAGGTCACCAAATCCAGTAACCCCGCAATTTCAATACTCCTTAATTAAGACAACACTGCATACTCTCAATAATTTTCTTCAGGGCTATGGGCACAGAGCAGAAAACTTCATGTTTATGTAAGAAGGGGAGGGGCTCAGGGGGAATTTTGTTTCGAGGACTAAACCAGAAATGAAATTTTGAAAATCATTATTAATCTCTTAGACCAATGCACTTTATGACGAAGTATATTTTTAATTAATTTTCATTTATATAAAAGTCATATTTTGTGTATAAGCATTGTGGTTCTTCTTATGCATGTTGAGACTCGAAAATTCCTTCGACTTTATTTGCAAACATCTGTATTGTGGAAGAAACAGTAGTCTTTTGACAGTTTAAATCAAAATCGTCCAATATACGGCCCGCCGACAACTGTTTGGAATAAAAAAAAATCCAAACTAAAATTTTAAAATTTTTTCAGAAAGAAGGAAAGGAGATTATGGGGAGAGTATGAGTGACCCCTTTCTATATCGCACTTGAACAAACAAACAACCGAAGAAACTATGAATGGGGTTGGAATTTTAAATGTAAGTTAGTTTAGTTAGCTTTTTTTTTTTTCTTTTTTTTAACAGCTAGCCTGCGAGATCCGTGAAAATTGTTTAAGCGGCCCGTTGCCCAAAAAGGTTGGACAAAGTTTGGATTAAATGAACAGGCCGGGTATTCATATTATCCCCCATCTTTCTGAAACACGTACTCAGTCCATTTTATTGCAATGTTATTTAAGGAGCAAGCCTTCATTAACATTCTGGAAAACAGCTATTAAAATGCATGACTTCTACATGTTGAAACAGCATCAGAACTAGAGTCTTTAATGAGATGGCTCTGTACATATCATTAATAATTCAGTATTTTACTGCCCAGTTTCCAAGAAAATGTTGAAGATGATAGTCAAATATAAAGATACGGTTGCGAAAGACGAAATGATTGTAAAAATCTACACAGCTTGCCAAAAGAGGGAAGTATTCCACCCGCTTTGCAAATTTCCTTTGCTTACGTTTAAGGCAGAGGTTTTTAATTAGCGTTTATCGTAGGCCAGTTTGAATTTTTCTTCCGTCGGCGGGCTTCCAGATTTGAATTTCAATACCATTTTTAGCCTTAGGACCGATTTAAGCAATCTAATTAACAACACTATACAAAATGGCACTCATTCTGATCTCATTTCATTGCAGTCTCCTGATTCAATACTGGGTATATAACTGGGGGTTATAACCTGGGTATATAACTTATATACTTGGGGATATCCAATCCTGGGCAGCGGGGGCTTTGTCAGACCCTAAAGTCTTTACCCTTTGCTGTCAAGACGGATTAACCTATCTGATAAATTGTAAATAATCATCACTTTATGTAAAAAAATTTGAATCCATCTGAATAAAGTTTGATTTGATTTGATTTGGTTAATTGGCAGAGAAGGAGACGTGCGACCGGGTTCCAAGATCGAAATAATTCCAGCCAAAAAAATTGCCTTTTATATTGGCGGAATCAGTGTTGCATGTGCAAAAGCGCAATATAAATTTAAGGTATAAAGGCTCATTAACTTTGTGATAAAGATAACATTGCCAAATATGGTCAACACAAGAAAGCCTCCGGGGCGAGAATTTTGTGAGTTTTCGTGGGGGAAATTTATTATACTATAATTTTTGCCACCCACGTTTTAATTACAGCTCAAACTAGAGCTTATGTAATTTTGGAGAAAAAGAGACGCTTTCCCCATCCTGGATTCGAACCAGGGTCCCTCCGTTTAGCCCGGAGTGTCTTGGACCGCTAGACGAATGAGGACAGGAAACAACGCTCTCTTTCTCCGTATGTAAAGATGTTAAGGTATTATTACCCTCCGCAGGGATAACACAATTGCCAAATATGGTCAACACAAGAAAGCCTCCGGGGCGAGATTTTTGTGAGTTTCCGTG
>QLNU02003225.1:44332284-44388814 GCA_006491805.2 Dysdera silvatica | reverse complement strand
AAGGATAATACCTCAGCTGCTCTCAGCCTAGTTTAACATTTACTTGCTATTGTAATTATGTCAGCATAAACCTTGCTAAATAGTTAAGTTCAGATCTACCAAAAAGTTAACTGAGCCTAAGAATATACCAAACAAGGGCTGATAGGATTACAGCCTTTTCTTCCAATGAAAAGGTTAAGGTTTGCTGAAGTATCAACGTAAGCATAGTGTGACCAAAAAATTAAAATTTTCTCTAGGTATATTTTCTTCTGGTAAAATGGTCTTTCCTGTACCAAAAACTTTAATCAGTTGTGGGGAATGTACCCTACCTCAAAGGTTTCTCCCAGAACAAAATCTCTTGTGACTGACCTCTTACAGATTGCAAAGGTTGAAAGAAAATATTAATAGAAAAAAATGTGGTCTGTTAATTAATCCTAATGGCAATGGTGTGTGTGTGTGTGGGGGGGGGGGCAACCCTAAAAAAATATAAGATGTTTGCATAACAGTGGCTGGCGCAGTGTAGCCCAGACACTCTTGCGCCATACAAAATCCAAACAAACGAACAGTAACAGTGAAATTTTTAAAGCTGAAGTCAATATCATTTACCTCGTTCTGTGAGGAAAGGTCCAGACCCCCTAATTTACGCTACACTTACCTGTAGATTGTTGGGATGGCTGTAGTCAAATCATCTTTGGCTCTTTTTTTCAATTTTGCGTAGGATCTTTTAGCTTCAATAGCCTGAGGTTCCGGCAGATGAGTGTGATATCCAGTTTTTTCTTCTAACATTTTATTGTTTAGAATCAATCGAGCCTTGCAACCTTGGATGATACACTTCCAGTAAGTTTTTGCACTTCCGTGTAACCGTTTGTCTATTCTATGTAAATAATCATCACACACACAGCAAGTTCTCCTCCACGACTCGATTTTACGAAGTTCACACCAGCCATGTTTGTCTATGCAAGGCTTGTTGGTCTATGACATTGAAAATGGATGGACTGGGCTGCACCCGCCCAGCCTTTCAGCGAAATGTCAGGACACCAAAAATATATCCATATTAATTTTATAATTTATTTATATTACTTACCTGATTCTCGAAAACTATAAATACTATGATTACCAATTTGAACCAAAACTTTGGAATGGACTACCAGAGGAATTCAAAAAATTGGAAAGTAAATAAACATTTAAAAAAGTCTAAGAAAATATTTGATACAGGGTAATGGAAACTAAAAAAAATGGAAAAAACATAAGGAAAGGATGAGTGATTCACAATTAGTTGTGTGTCATCTTTGGAATCAGATTGTAATCTTAAGGTCCCATGCATGTTATATTCTTGCTGATATTTTCTTGAGACCTTTCATTGTAGAGTCTAATATGATGTACTTTTAGTATATATTGTCTGTATTATCGCTGTAGTTACACAGTATATTGTTATTATGATTTTAGAAATGAAGAATAAATAAAGCAGTGATTTACACACAGCAAGTTCTCCTCACGGCTCGATTTCACGAAGTTCACACCAGCCATGTTTGTCTATGATATTGAAAATGGATGGGCTGGGCTGGGTCCACCTTCAATTATAACCACGCCTTCAAAGTGCTCTTATAACCCCGCCTTCTTTTTCGGCGAAATGTCCAGGGGACGCGAGAGATTGTAATGTAACCACGACCATCGATATATGTGGTCGCGATGTAATAAATACCGCGGAGTTAAAAAGTGTGGGAGACGATCTGAAAGCAAATAAATGAAGCCACTTCCCATCGAGTTTACATAAAGCGGAGCTTATAGGCTTCCCTGCATTCTCTATTCCGCAATGATGAAAAGTACGGCTCGACGTCAATTCGCGTTTTCTTAGATGCGCATATTTTGCTGCGCAACATTGAAAAACATCGAAAACTGACTCAAACAATAGAAAACTAATAGAAGTGTTTTCCTAGGATGCGCAAAACGCTTCCATGGTTTTTTTTTATTGCCTAAGTTTCGTCTCGTCGTTTTATACTGTTGCGCCGTAAAATATTCGCATCTAGGAAAACGCGCCTTTACAACCACCAGCTTTTCTCCTGTTTTACTCTCAATTGCCTATTTTACATGCAATTATCTTCATTTCTATTTACGATAAATGAAAAAGTATGGCACCATTTTGTAGAATTTTTTTCCATTGAATAAATTGTTTCATAGGGCTTTTCCTCCAAAAATGCTTAGTTTTCGAGAAAAAGGTTAAAATGTGAAATTATTGATATACTATCGTCTGCGGAAAAAAATATCTCTATTAGAAAATTATTTCACAAGTCTTTAATTATTTTATCTTATTCATAGATTATCATCATATATAAAAATAATTTAAAAATTAAAATTGTACGGTGGAATTCACGCAAACAATTTTTTTTAAATGTAGAATTTCTTTCTTTACCTAAGAGTGTGGAGCTTAATCGAACAAAGAAGGCTTCACTCTGAAAGATGTCACGCATGGGCGGTGCCTCTCCATGAACTAAAACGGTATACTCGCGGCAAAGCTAACCTTGTACGCTGTTAAGGATACGACGACCTATTCACACCAGTGAGACGAGTATTCATTCGCGAATTGGCGAAAAATGAGGTAACCCTCAACATTATTAGACTATTCATCGCCTAATTTGGAATGCAGAAAAATGCGATTGCCAAAATTCCACGCGCCAAATATCCCGCCAAGCGAACAAAGTCCTCTGAGTGGTCAGTTACTTGAATGACGTCAGCGCTTGCTATAATGAGTCTTTTTTCTAAATTTAATAAATACCAGATTTTAATTGCACAAATATGCCTATGTTTCATGTATTTGAGCATCATTTTAATGTTTTATGCATGAAATGCATCTTCTATTAACTCTGTTAACGTAAGAAAGGGCGAATTATATCCCATTGGCGGACTCATATTGCTCTGTGCCTTGTCAGTGTACTGGGTAGTTTTGCCGTAAGTATAATGCATATTACGTAAGCTTTGCCGCATTACCTATGGTAAGTAGTATGAATTTATCAGATACATAGTGCAAATTTAAAACTTTGATTAATAAATAAAAAACCATAGATTTCATTTAGAACACGAATAGAAATTGTATAAAAGCATGGTATAAGTATTTATTTTATATAATATTTATATATATACAGGTGGAAGTGCGGGCGAAAATCCTTGGTATTTTCCTTGACCCAAAGATATGAAAAGAAAATAATAATATAATAAATGGTTTATGGCCGCCCCCGTGTTTAATTTCCAAGTCTGGAGGCACCTTTCGCATATCGCCAGAAACGACCCTACATATATGTGCTCATTTAAGAAGGAGTGAGAACTTTGGGATATACCGCCTTAACTCTAAAAGAAAAAACCGAGAAGTGTACTACTCTGCAAGCGTATAACGTCGTAAAATTATCAAAAGGCGGTTATCTTACTCCTATTTCCGCCATACCCCGAAGAGAGAAGTCGTGTCGAATTATCTGTGTTGCTACAATTTGGTATAAGTGCTTTGTAAGTATGTGGCAAACGTTAATTTTGATTTTATTTTTAATCTTTAGCATGATTATGTGTAATGAACGTGTTTTCAGAATGGATTCCACGAATTTTCGTTGTGAAATGCAATAATGCGTAATTGAATAGAATTGCCGGCTCATATTAAATACGCTTATTTTACGTATCTGCATCTAGGTTCTTATTTCGTTGTGTTCTACTGTTTCTGAGGTGGGGGGAAATGGTATTTTTTTTACTGTAATTTGGTCTGATCTGCCAGTTTTATGTGGAAAAAACTGATAACACGAGGTGCAGTTTGAAAATGGCGCAGCCAGATACGCCATTGTGGAACCATCGCCATTTCGAAATTGATTTTTGGTTTTAAAGTGAAATATTAGCATTTATGGTTTAAGCAAGTACTCCCAAAGCGATTTTACAATCTGGTCGAATCCATATGAGACTAAAATGCATAATAACGTAATTTAGAAAATTACGCAGTTTTTCTTTAGCGTCCTTTGTTCCTAGGCCGGTACTATAATAGCAACTTCGTGCATCGATAACAAATTGTAACGAGGCAATTGCTTACTTGCGGAAAGGCGTTAAATTTTTCCGGTTTCGAAAACAAATGTAATCAGCTTCAAGCATCAAAAAATCCAGTTTTCCTAGAAAATCTTCCAGTTAAATCACGTGTAGGATTTCTACTTTTCAGATGTGGAAAATCGGATTTTTGCCGAAAATACTTAAAATACGTTTATTTTTTTAGCGTTTTGAAACATACGTCCAAGACGCTGCTTTTCATGCTTAAACGATACTATACCAATATTCGGTTTTAACCATTTAGTATTTTTATAACTCCATTTTCGTTATAGCCTTGCTAATTATCGGCGTTACTGGATATTAATTATAGCAGTATCTGTTTTTTTATAACGTTTGGCGCAGTATAGCCCAGATGCTCTTGCGCCATAAAAAAGCCAAACATCTCTTTTTGTTAAGTTGGCATCTGAACCCTTGAAGTGGAGCATAAAATTTTAAAATATACATCGTTTGTAAAAAAAAAAAGGGGGTGGCTACAGATCTGGAATAAGCGTGGGGGCGGGATTTTTCTGACTGCCAAAGTGTGGCTAATTCGGATACAATGGCATTAGTCAGAAATTAGAAATGCATTATAATAGCTTATTTTCCTGATCTGTGCTTTTCGTATCACATTACATGAAGATTTTAAAAATGTATTTTTGATTAAACTTCCAAAAATTGCCCCATTTGCACCAAAACTAATAATTTATGTTTAAGTATTCAATGCATATATAATTCTCCAGAGAAAATGTATAGCTAAAACTTTAAAAAAAAAAAAAAAAGAGGGGGTGCTTTTAGCTGAATTACCTAATCTGTAAGGGGATTTTGTTCATGTCAATAATGGGTGCAATAATCTCCTTTCCCTTATAGCTAATTAAAGGAAATGGAATAGATGAAGCTTCGACTTTACAATTACTCTTCTGTAATGAAGTCAAAGGGCCGGAACCTTGTTTAGTGCAGAATGAGTCATGTCTTGTCATAAAAATAGAACCAACCAAAAGGCCGAAGGAAAATGTTAAAATTAATTCTAGTTTTAATATTCATAAATTCACGAATTGAGTTATGAAAATGGCTTTGGGGTTTGTGTTGGTGGATTTTATGGTCTTGAACCTTGCTTTTATTACACCGTTTTTAATGCATTGTTTACTGTAATTAGTGACTGGAAATCAAGATTTGGCCAGGGAAGTTTGAAACTAAATGTGGGTAGACACCCTGAAAAAGTCGGTTTACATTTTTATTATGGTAGTGCAGCAGCTATTTGATTTGAAAAACAGTATGCGAGGTTGTAACACTATACGAAAATTTGTTACTGGTCTGGAAAGGTCACAGAAGTTTGAAACAAAATTCGGTATATGTCCTGTTATAAACTAAATTCATGTATATCCCTTCACAAGGATAACAATTGCCAAATATGGTCAATGCAGAAAAACCTCTGGGGCAAGTTTTTTGTGTGGGAATTCATAGTTTTTACCTCACGTGTATGTAGAAAGTGTTCTCGTTTGTCTAGCGATCTAAGCTCCTGGGCTGAATGGAGGCACCCTGGTTCGAATCCAAGATGGGGACGGCATTTTTTTCTCCAAAAACAAAACTATACAGCTACATATACGTGGGAGGGAAAATTTGTATAATTCATATGCTTTGAATTGATGGATGTTAAATGCAAAATACATTTTAATTCTTTAAATTTTACTGATTTTCTCCCATGTGGGGTACAGTTTATTCACCAGTATCTAATTGTCTCGTGAGTAACTGCTTATTTTTACACCAGGGTTCAAAAATATTGAATGCATTGTGCACATGAAATTTTTTTTTTTAACTTGGGTGCATGCAGTGTACCTAACTATTTAAAACTGCGGCTAATTGCTTGGGGTTTTTCCCCTCAAGAATAGTGAACTACGGAATAATTTTATATAATTTTCTCAATGTGTCTGCATTTGCTTTGAATTTTTTTTTATTACATACGAATGTTAAATTATTTTGAAAAGTTGCATATTTTAACTTACAGTTGCTACACTTGTGTTCTAAAAGTTGGTTTACTTCCTATTCTGTTAGTTGCATATCTAACTAGTATTTAGTGCACCTGATTTAAAAAGTTAACTTTGTTCGTATCAGAATTACAAAATCGGATTGTTTAAGCATCTCTCGCTGTGGAGGCTTCTAAGCTGTGTAAGGCATAAATCACCCAGTATCGGTATAATGCCATATCAATATGTTTGAGTCTTTCAGGTGAAAGACGTGCCTGTTTCCGGAGGAGGGGGATCTCCAGATCAGTTCCTTTCCCCCCCCTTCAGAAACTCAATTCGTAATGAGTCTCCACTACAGCCTTGCATGCTGTGATTGTATAGATATTCTGTACAGTTTTTGACCCCCTCCGCCCGCATTAAATACTGGCTGTCTTTTGTTCCCTATTCGTTTATGTATAAAGGCCCGGTATAATATACCCTATAACAAAATTTTGATGCACCAAAGGATTGTTTGAATGAAATTTCATTTGCAAATGATTAAAATTTGGTGTCCAATGAATGAATAGCGGGAACTCCAGCGCATCGGAACTGCGCATTCAGCAGGTGTATATAAGGAGCGATTCTCAATATGTGGTCAAAATTTCTGTTGCATTTTGACTGCGGATATCTTACGTCGACTGTAACAATGCCTCGCCGAAAGATTCGTGCTCATTACGAGCATATGTCAGAGTTTGAAAGAGGCTGGTTGGATGAATCGAAGAATCGCTGGACATGTGGGTCGAAGCGATGCGACGATTGGACGGTGCTGGCAAGAGTGGTTCAACAACGGCAGATGTCTAGGTAGCAGCTGTTGATCTAGGGCCACAACAGGGCGTTATGATCTGAGGTGCCATCTCCTTTGATAGCCGGACCCCTTTGGTGGTCATTTCTGGCACACTTACAGCACAGCGGTACGTAGACGACATTCTACTTTTGCAACACCCTGGGCTTACATTTCAGCAAAACAATTCTGGCTGCACATGGCATCTGTTCTGTGTTTTTCTTCACGTCCACCAATTATAGTAATTGGACAATTCCTTCTTGGTGGGTTGATTTGTTCTAGTGTATAATATAAACATTGTTCTCCTTTCATTCTCTAAAAAGAGTATGAACCATGCAGTGAGTTTTTTAAAACGCTTAGAAAATTTTGGGACTTGCATAATGTCGATCTGTGACGTTACCATAGGAGGTAAGTGAATATGCCTTTGGTGACCGTAATTCTCTGACGTGGCTCATGTCATGGCTCTTTACATTTTTGGCCAACAAAAAACAATGTAACCATGAGAGACCGCAAAACTAAAGAATTGAAGTAAGGGTGAACATTAACGTACTAAATACTGTTTAATATATGCTCTAGTGAGTGGCTATTTTCTAAAAAAAAAGGTAGATACCGATCCTTGGTTCAACTGCTGAATTTGGATTTGTTAGGGCAAATTTTCCCAACCTGTTCTGAGGAACTAAATTTTACATGGATATAAAACTATTTTCCTGAGACCATATAACTCAGTTCTGTTTGTAACCAGTCGTATTTTGTCCTGAAAGTGGAGGGTGTGGAAGTCTTGGAGACTGATCTGTCAATTTTTAAAACTGGGTGTCTCTCCCGGTTTTTGAATTTTCAAACTCTAAATGTTGTGTATAAAATCTTTAACATTTGTCAGAACAAATCCATCCAGTTGCTATATTAAATGTATTACTGTCTTGATTGCTAATTTAAAAAAAAGCACTGTTTTTGATATCACATGTATCGTTACTGTATTTTAGAGATAGAAATTCCTTTTTTGCTACTTTTAAAGTCAGCCAGGTCGTCAGATTATTTTTATACTTGGGTGTGGGTTGTATGTAATTTTCACTGATAAGGTCAGGGTGGGTTCTGGGATTTTTCAAAAATAATTCTAATGTTTATTTTTACATTGCTTTGGAAATCAGTGTCTTTACCAAAAATATTTAACTTTTCATAGAATTTTCTGATGTGTTCAGGGAATCTGGTTTGTACTTAAACATCACCCCTGTAAGGTTAGGTGCATGATCTGTGTACCTAGATTTTGTGTTTGAGCACCTTACCCATGGGATTTAATGATCAACTCGAAAAATGTTTTTAGCCTGAAAATTGTTACTCTACTTCTCTTCGTTTCTTTTTTAAGAAATGTGACTTTATGCTTCCTGGCACAATGACAATAATTGTATGCAATTCTCTTTATAGAAACTGTCAATATGAGACCAACGTCAGTTTTTGTAGGTGGGTTGAATGAGGATACCCAAAAGGAAGATTTGGAGCGGGAATTCAGCAAGTTTGGAACCCTCAATAAGGTGTGGGTTGCTCGTAATCCTCCAGGATTTGCTTTCGTTGAATTTGAAGATGACCAGGATGCTCAAGAAGCCATCAAGGAGATGAATGGAGTTTCTCTGAATGGAAATGAGATCAGAGTAGATCTGTCACGTAACAGTCGTGATGGCAGAGGTGGTGGTGGTCGAGGCGGTGGATTCAGAGGTGGATCCCGTGGGCGTGGCGGCTACAGAGGTGGTGGAGGAGGAGGCTATGATGGTGGCTACCGAAGTGGTGGAGGCGAAGTGGTGGAGGCGGTGGCTATGGAGGTCGCCGAGGTGGTGACAGCTATGGCTCAAGTTACCGTAGCCGTTCTCCAGTTGGAGACAGGTAACTTCTGTTTTTTTTTAAGTACTTGTTCAAGCTTTAAAAACTAATGTTCAATTTTTAAAATATACTAATTTAGCTTGATTTTTTTCTTTTTTCATGCTATATACTAAAATTTAATTAAGCTCATTGACCATTGCTTGTTCTTACATTATCTCCAAGCATTTAAGTTAAAATCATGGCTTCATGCACTGAATAGGATTTGAAGCTTGGTCGTTTGTGGATGCATTTATATTGCAGATATTGCATTAAGCTCTGCTGATCTTATTTCACACATGCACTCTTGTAGAACCAGAACATAAATCTTATTCGTGATAGTGATTTAACGATAACTGCTTATTTTGTGCCACTGTTTTCACCATTCTGCTACCACTATATGATATTCCTGATCGATATAACGTTGACACATAACATGCAAACTGTTTTTCGCATATAGAAATGGCGGCGGATGGTAGACCATATCCTGATCTTCAAGCCACGCTACAGGGCCACGAGCAGGGATGACATCGCTGCAAATAAAAAAAAACTGTACAGATTCATGTTTCATTTTTAACTCTGGACATCATGTTAATGTGTTTATGTACTACTGATCGTAATAAAAAACAAGCATCTTACTGCTACACATGATTCAACGCTTCATTAGATTGTGTTTCGTCTCGATGAGCCGTTTTCATTTTCGAGTAAACGTTATTTAGTAAAAAATAAATCTTCGTCTTGGGGCTTCTGTTAATATGTAACCATAAACTAAAGATCTAGTTGAGGTTGTGCTGATAATTGACAAAGTAAAGGTGGTCGAACTTACAAGTCTCCTGAACTTCTGAAGCAGTTCAATTGAACTGTTGATCAAGGAATTTTTAACAATAAGTATCTTGATACCTAAAAGGTTTAGAAGACATACCCACTGATCTCATTTGGCATAGTATTACCATGAAACAAACAGATCAGTGGGTGCTTGTTTCAAGTAGTCATAAAATTAAGTTGGTCATCTTGACCTTTTTAGTCAAACCTGCACCATATTTTGCGAAATATGCTTAACTACATTTGTCCGAATTGCAAAGCTCTATAAAATTAACTTTTCTGTACAATAACTGATTATGAGCAGTTGGCTGCCTGTCAAACAAGTAGGGCATTAAGGTGAGTACACAGATTAACGTATGTTCGAGATATTGTACTCTCTAGAATACTGTTGCGGTGTCTCTTAAAAATTTTATCCAATTGGGAATGCTGCAGCATAACTTTTGACATCTGACGATTTCAAATAAGTGCTCTGTGTGTGTGGCTTTGCCAAACTTGTTACTGAGCTTACCTGGACTTCTTGGAGTATCTAAAATAGAGATGAAGTGATAATGTTCACACGTTTTCAAAATGACAATGAGTAATAAAATTCCTTGATCGGTCTGTGTGGATATGGATCTCTTGAGCAGAGGCTTGGAATGTCCACTAATAAATAACTTTGAGTTCATAATTAAATTTGCCTTTTCGATCTCACTTCTGACATCAGGATGTGTCGATTTAGAAAGTCGAATGTAGATATTCCAGAAATGCGTTTAGTTATTAAAATACAGTAGAAAACCTGTTTTCAAGTATTAATGTTTGTGAAGTTTCATTTGCTTAAATCGAACGGCATGTCGTGTACTTTACCTTAGTACTTAGACTTAGGGAAGAAAAGACACCACTGATTTTGAAAGAATAAGTTTTAGGATTTAGTTAATAAGTAGTTTTATAGAACTTGGAATGACACGAGTTACATGGGTGCCATTTTTCCATAATTCTTGGGGTTCGGCAAAGAACTTTGATTTGGGGAGTCAATAACAAGCAAGATGGTGGGAACACTGTGTTGAAGCTTCATTGCCAAGGCTCATGCTATACTTTAAAAATGAAACAAACTTCTTTAAGCGTAACTCCATGTCTTTCATATGCATAAGGCATGTTAGTGTTCGGTAACAGGGATTTGGGTGTAGCATCCCCTAATGTTTCTTGGGTGGGATACTTCCTTAGTGTACAGCAACAAAAGAAAACGGGCAAGTTATTGAGTAGTATGATTTAGGGGGTGATTACATTCTGGGAATTCCAACTTTTTTTAAGGTTGTAAAAATTGTTTCCTATAATTTTTGCGGTGAGTTTTCGGATTTGGGTTTATAATCACTCTTGATCGTCTGCTAGCGTCGGAATACATGTATTTGAAATGCAAGCGAAGTATATTAGTTAAGAAAAGGTGTATATGGAGAAAATCATGGACGGCTCAAGGTTGATTTTAAATAAACCCCGGCTTCCCGACACGGATTGCTTCTTGGCATCCTCTCTTAGCAAAAACAACTTTTACAGATGCATAGTGAGCCTTACGAAAATGATCAAGTCTCTTAATGGATTTCTCTAAACTTCTGTTTTTAAAGAGATTTTCTATTGGGTTAATTAAAAAATTTAAACGACTTCAGTTTGGTGCCCTTATCCAAACCGGACCCTGGGTGCTGCCCAGTTCATCTAGTCCTTGAGTCGCCCTTGGTGAAAATACGCAACTGCAAAAGGACTCTTTGAATCTGATGGGCGTATTGTGCTTAACATAGTTGTGGATATCCGAGGTGTCAGACCTGATTTAAACTTAATATCGAAGTGTGCATGGGTATGTGTTGGAGAAAGAAATGCTTTGAGCTAAGGATGAAATTATAGTAGCTGAGAGTATGTTCGGTAAAAGTAAGTATAATAGTAACGGGTGGGTGTTCAGTACAGAGGAGATCAAAAAAAAAAAGTGTAATGCGTGAACATTTCATTGGAATGTTTTACTATGATCCGTTTTAATGTCAGACTGCTAAAAACCGTACGGTGGCCTATCTTCGAAAGGCTTTGTTCATTAATCAGTCTGACGTTTAAGGACTTCGTAATGGGGCAGCACACAATGCCATAAAGAGTACGTTGGGCCCTATGTCACACGAGATTATTACTGGCATGTAGGTGACATTTTGCCAGGTTCGTGTGTACAAGTCCAAAAAAATTCTACATTTTTAACAGCCATAAACAAGCCTCAAAAAACGAAATATAACTTGTAGGTAAAAAAAATCAATAAACTGAATGTACTGTGGCAAGAAGCCTCCAAACCCACCCCCTCTTGAAACATCATCACTCTGACTGTTATACCATCATGAAATGACACTGCTGAAGGAAGTTGACAACAGAGGCGAGGCTTTAATATGCAGTCGCATCAAAAAATCTTTATTCCTGAAAAATACACATAATGCAGTTTGAAGTGGCAGCACTGATGTCCTCCTTCACTGGCAATAGTACACTGGGCTTCTCCCTGTAGTTATCCATGGTCATTTCAAGGGGAGTGGTGACTGACAGCTTACTGGGTGATCACTTCCTTGCAAACTTCCAAAATTTGGACGATGCTGGTATAACGGTTTGTTACAGAAAACTGTCGCCAGAATGTTATGCATATGTGAAAAACGCACTGTCCTTAGCAGCAGACTGCTATTTGAAATTGATCGCATGAATGCAGCTGTCTAATAGCAAACTCCCCTGCTCTCTTCAGTAGAATACTCAAATTGGTGTTTCTGTCACCCTGTAGAAAGGTTGATTTGTGCTTCTCTATAAACATCACTTCAGCTCTGTTTTATGTGGTAAACATTTATAAAGCTAACTTCCTACGGAGGTTTAGATGTACGTTAAGTGATTGTTCCAGAAAACTGCAATGTAAAAAAAAATTAGTTTAGGATTGATTTCTACTATATTACCGATTTGACAAGCTGGATGTTTGAAAATGTGTTTATTTTAAAATCTAGCTTGTCGCCTTTTCAAATGAACATTCAGATTTTAATTATGCGTTGACCAAATCACGACTAATGTATTAGAACCATGCAGAGCTACAAGTCCAAAATCACTTTTCTGATGGTAGGTTGAAGGAAGGGTTGTTACTTTAGACTGGAAATTAAATAGATGGTGTAACTTCCTTTGAAATATTCAACTGTGGGCTCGATGCCACTTTCTGATTTCTTTAGATGCAGTGATGTGGCTATTAAATACTAAGTTTATTATACAATTTAATTTGATAGGTGAAAGGTTGTGCCCCCTTACCGATGGAGCTTTATTTCTAACAGATGTGCATCAGCCCTAATATTGTGGAAAATCAAAAATACCAAATGGCTGCAAAGGAATAGATAAATCAATTGTTTACTTTCATTTTTCTGGACAAAAAAAAATGCATGACCTTAAGTCATTGCTTTTTTATGACAGCATCTGTTTAAGAGGTCAGGCATATATTTAAATAGTCAGAAATGGAGTACTGGAGCCAGATTCGTGTCACAATTTAAGCCCTGCTTACTGATCTAAACCAAGGGTAGTCAACCTTGTATGTTGTGATTGTTCGCATTAGCAGCACACTTTCTGAATGGGTAAAATGTTGCATCCGTAAGAACCTACAAGATCATAAAAATTTCAGAAGCACTCATGGTTTTTAAGTGTATGGTGGGGAATTTTTTATAACTCTGAGAAATGACAAAGTTCTCCAGCCTCTCCTTTTTAAAGATGTCGTGTAATTCCACAAACGTTATCCCCACAAGGCTTAGTCCACAATCCCATCTGTTGCTTTCATGCTGGATGCATATACCCAGATGAAATTCCTTTTATAGCCCACCCAAGATAAGCCAGAGGTCGAAATTAACTTCATAAATTAGGTGTACAAGTAACTCAACATTAAAAATATGTCCCTGTTCTCGAAAAATAAACGTCAATAGCCATAGTTTTGAATAGTTAGGTGCACCCAAATTAAAAGTTTCAAGGGCACAGTGCACCTGCTGATTTCAAACCCTGAGGTAAGTGCACTTCTCATTTTTCAAATGTAGTTTCACAAAAAGGTAATGTTAAAGGGGGGAGGGGTTGTGATAGTGTTAGAGGCACAGAAGAGCGGTATAAACATGTCAGAAGCAGATGTACTGAACTTTTTGGCATATATCAAGAGCTAGGTAATGGACTGTACAGTTACACCATAAAATTTTCTTACCAGCCACCAATTCTGCGGTAACTTTTGAATTGCAAAGTTCACATGATTTCTTGAGTGGTGGCTTAGTAAAAAATTAAATAACTTTTTATACTTTGAGCACTTATAATACACAGAAAATTTAATTTGATGCATTTCCATGGATACAGTACCTACAAGTGTGGAAGCTTCGTAAATTGGAAAAGAAGTGTAAAAGCTAGTCTATTGAAACTACCTTTTAATTATTGAAGTCCTTAAGGCTGCTCCAAAACCCAAGTACTTGATACCTGGTGCCATTTTCGTAAGATTTGTTCTTCAGCATCCAACAAAACCTTTACTGCCCACAAGGATAGGTTTAATAGCTTACTACAGGGAGTACTCTGCCAAAAACACTTTTCAACTGACTTTCACCTAATAGTTGTAGCCAAATCAGAAAAAAGTATCAAGTTTACAAGAAGTTTTAGTCAGGAATGAACTCTACAATAGTATTTATTTTTATACTTAATTCTTTGATGCCTACGCATACATCATGCAAGATATCCAGCCTTAAAATCAAATTCCTTTCTCCCTGTCCCATTGATAGTGTCCATCTAATGGCTTACATTATTGACATGGTGTCTTAGGTAATATCAGTTTTCATCTTGCATTTCACTATCTCTGCTCACAATGGTATGTGCTTGAATTGACTTCAAATTCACGTATTATAACCATCGCATGGTAACTTGTCTTCAGCACAGTAGGTTTTCCAGCATGTTACTTCAAGTTGCAAGGGGATTGGACTAACAGTAGTGCCCTTGCTATATGTTAGCTTGCTTTATCTAATTTGACTTGAGTGTGCATTGTTTCTGGGAGTTTTGACTGCAAATAAGCAGCTAAGGGTATGTTTTATTTCTTGTGTGTAGAGCAGTGTGACCATGCAGTCTGGTGACCTTACCATCACCACTTTACCAATTTTAGTTGCAGCTTTTTAGAGACTTGCTCAACAGGTTTTCTGGCCGAATTTTATTTAATGCAGCCAAGTTGACTACCCCTGATCCAAACCATACTTAAATCACTTAACATACTGCTAAAATTCCAATTCTTAAAACAGTGTTACTTCCCAGTGAGGGACATCCACTGGGCTGGACAATTTGGCTCTTAGAGATGTCCATTGTTTGGAGGTACATCTGTTAAGGGATAGTTCTTCTAGTCTGATACGTATTAAGTAGATACCTTATTTTGGATATATTCTTATTGGAAATCACACTATTTTTCTAAAAACACTAAAATGTTTACATGGAATATTTCAAAACACATGTAGGGTGTAAGTATATTCTTTATAATACAAGGTGTCCATAAAGTCTCCTTACGATTTCAAAAATATATTAAGAAGGGAATTGATGAGATAGCTTCAGATTTGTTCCATATACACAATGGCTATCAGCTTTTATCACATTGCATATTTCATGTACCCCTGTTGATGAATGAGAACTGTTAAAATTAACCCCTCACAAAATTGCTACTCAAGAGATGGCACAGCGTGTCATGGCTTATGGAAACCAAATCGGATCTGCAGACTCACCAAAACTTCAGAACTAAATATGGAAGATATCTGCTATCATGTACATGTCATAAAAAATTTGTGGGGATGAGGACAGTATTGGATAAAGAAGTGGACGACTGAAAACATCGGTAATGTGGGGGGAGTCTTCAATCCTTTCTCTCAGAATGTCTATCCATACTGCTGCGAGACAGAGCTACCAGGTTCAATTATTGAGCACTTGAGCCAAATGATAAAAACAAAAGAGCATGCTGGAACGAATTTTTTAAGGTGAGATATTCCTCACAGAAGTTTTAGCAGTGGGACATTTTGTTTCAGAGAATCTGGAGATCCAGAAAACCCTCATGTTGCTAAGGGACTTCAGATTTAGTCCAAATGTGTTGTGTGCGATGATGTGCAATCAAATCATTGGTCTGTTTTTCTGGCACGAGACGTCAATTACTGCAAACGTTTACCTTGACCAAATATGTGGCACCACAACTACATGACCTTCAACTGGCTGGCATTTTCCACCAAGATGGTGCACTACTACGTTTGGGGAACTGCATGTTCGTGGGTTTCCTAAAGGAAGCATTTCCGGGCCTGTGGATTGGAAAGGCTAGCTTAATTCCTTGGTATCTTCGTTCACCAGATATCATTCCTCATTACCCCTTACAGTTGTATTGAAAATATTAGATGTCAGAAAAAGGTATGGGGACATCATAAATCTGAAGCAGACGATCACGGATGAGGTTACGCTACAGCGAACATGGCAAGAAAACGAGTGCAGTCTTCATGCAACTAATAGTGCCTATATAGAGGTGCATTAAATGAGAGAGAAAAAAAAGTCTTATTTTGTTACAATTTCCATTTGCCTTTGCAATTTTCTGAAACGTTAAAATTCCAACTCAATTTAAGCTACGGACCACTTTTCCATTTCAATTGGATTCGCAGACCACTTTGAAAAATTCTCACGAGTTGACTACAAGACCTGAATTTAACTAGGGGCCAGAGTTTTTTTTTTTTAAATCGTTTTGGTAAAAAAAGAAATCTCACGAAGACACATGCTTGAGACGAATTACTTTTAATATGAACCGTTTTCTGAAGTTCCATCAGATTATAAAATACTACAAATATACCATCAATTTCATTTTTATAATTCTAATTTTATTTTTTTTATTTTCTTTTTAATGACCCGTCTTGCAGACTTCCAGTTAAGAACCACTGCTGTAGAATGAGTACACATCAGATATTAAAAACTGAAAATGTCATTCTATTTTAAAAACTAGTTCCATTGAGTTGAACAGTTTTTGAATTCCGCTTTTCTTTATCTAAAAAAATAAACTAGGGTAAAACAATTTTGACTTTCTAATGTGGGATGAGGCATTTAAAAATACCCCTGAGCTTTAATAAAGTTTTCTTGGTGTTGGGATAAATAAGTCGGATTTCGGACAAATTTTTAAAACAGAATAATTTTTATATTCTTACAGATATATGAAGATTTCTGGAAGGTTGTGGAGAACCCTCTTGACTTAGATGTGGGTCAGTCTCAAATTAATGTCTTTCCTTGCTTGACTTGGCCACCTTTTTCTAATTTGCATTGCATTTAAAAGCCAAAAAAAATATAGGTTCTCTAGCTTACATGTATAGCACTCAAGCTATGATGTAAAGTCTGCAAGTTTAAATTGCGTCCAGGCAAGAGGAGGAAATATTGTGACTGGTTGGTAGGTATAAAACCTTTTTTGTTCTTTTTTCCCCCCTAACTTTTTTTTTAGATTTTTAACCCTAGAATACTAACTTTAATATATAGTTTAACCCCGATTTAATGCATTTCAAAGAACTGGTGTTAAGTAGCAACTAATACATTAAGAACTTTCACATTTTTTGGCTCTTCCCGCTAGCAAAAGTCCCGATTGTGCTGTTGATCGGCATTGGGGTGAGGAAAAAGGGAAAACGTAAAAACACTTGATAAATTGTTAGCAAAGGAAATAATTTCTGGGTGAGGAGGCCACATCCTCCTGGTATTGGGCCAACGGCTCTTCCAACTGAGCTAAGAATGACAGTGCATCATCCTCCTCTCAGCGAACATGTATAAAGTCCAAACATGCCCCCGCTGCCGTCTAAATCAAATCAATGTTTGAAAAGTGACTAGCATGATATTAGAATACAAGAAAATTTTCTCATGGTTGATGTGGTAATAGATGCATTAGGAGCCAAACCCACGACCTCTTGGCATCAGGCCAAAGACTTGTAACTCATATTCAAATGACCCATCATCCTCTGTTAGTGCATATGAAGCTTCACTATAGACCAAGTTTTTGAGTGCTTACCACTATGCTGAAGAGTGTGTTAATTTTAGTAAACATGAGACACATGTAATTACCACTGAAAAGAAATTTTTTGATTAATTTTTCTTAGGAATCGGCATTTAACATTACTTATTTTTTCAAATGCATCTAAAAGATTATAGTGGGTGTTAAAGCGCAGTGAATATTTTACACACTGAAAACCAGTATTCTACTAAACTTAATTGAAGTTGGCTTTCTAACTGAAATTCAGAGTAACAATTCAATCGTAGTAACTTATCAGTCAAGGGAAACATAATACCGGGCTCAGTCCAGACTGGTATAAACATTCGTTAAATCGAAGTTAGGTTAATTCGTTTAAAAAAAGACTAAATGAAAAGTAAAATTAAGGTTTTCAGGATGGGTTTAGCAATTTTCGGAAGGTTAAATCATAATGTACATTCACAATTCATTTGGATTCCAAATTGTGGGGGGGTGGTCCACATTTCATTAGATTGGTTGAAATTAAAATTTTTGGTGTGATTTTTTAATCTTGTGTTTAAGCATTTAGTTTGAAATAATAAATTGAAAAGGTGGGATTTTTTGGTCAAACCTGAAAAAGGGGAAAACTTTCTAGCTTCTGCTTTTATGCGTTGAAATTCTTTCTCTAGTGAGTACAAAACGTGTTACCAAATGTCTGAAGATTTATCAATAGTAACTTGATCTAATAATCCTAGTTCAACTTCGGATGGTTATATTTTTTAACAAAATTTCTCCATGGGTCTTGAATGATTTAAATTCCGTGCTTATTGGGGGGAAGGGTGGCTGCTGAAGGCAGTGCTGTAATCACAGGATTTTAATTCCTTAAAGAGAAATATGGGTTTACTATGGTGTAGCAGTAGTGCATTTATGCTGTGAACTTGGATTTGATTTGCAAATGGCATAGAATAAGTTCATCCCGTTTTTCTGCCCGCTGGGATTTGGTTATGCTAACAGAAGTAATCAGATTCCTTGGAGTTCGTATGACCTTTCATTACTCCTTGCATTGTAAAAGCCCGAATTTAAGTACAGAAGACTTCATTAAGGATTATGCTGTGTTTTGCCCTTCAATCTTTCATATCTTTGGCAGCTTCATGTAATTCCATCTTCCCAAAACATTGACACTTCCTGCAATAAATTTTGGCCCTATAGTAATACATTCTTCTGGTATACATTTAATCTAGCAGGATTCTCACATAACCGGAAATTTTAAGTCCCTAAAAGTGAGAGAGGGATGCAAGATTTTGTGTTCAAACATCTCTAGTTTTCTTTTTTTGGTCAAAACTTCTGTTTGGAATAGCTAAACCTCTAACTGACGTTAGAATGTTTTCTCCGCAACACCATGGTTTCCTATTCCATTTGAGGATGGGTGGAATTCTTATTTCAGCAGGAAATTTCTAATAAGTACTCGCCTACATTTGGGACAACCCTGGATTTATATATAAGCAAGTGCCAGATTTAAGTGTAGGCTTGAGCCTAGGGATTAATGTTTCAATATTATTTTAATGTTCATTCAAAAGTATTGGATATAAATTTTTGTTTGATAAATCTGAATATTGAACATGATTGACTTTACAGAAAACCTGTGATCTATTGACCGAGTATCATGATTACACTTTTTAGGGAACCATTAAAAAAAAATTTTTAATCAAACTGACCTAGGACATGGAATATTAAATGCAATGAATCCCTCCCCTTTTTTTTATGAAAATGTAACATTAGTTTGCAGAATTGATCCACCCTCCTATCGAAAGTTTCTCCCATTCTCGTCTGTACTTTAAATTCTGATAATTTTTGTGGAATGGCTTCTCCCTTAAATGAAATAAAGTTTTCATTGTCATATAGAATTGGGGTGTTTCACACTGTGTGGAATTGTCAAGCAATTTGAAATCATCCCTAAAAGTTGAACAATTTTTAGCTGAACCTGGAAATCTACCTTAAACTTCTGCTTAATTAAAATTAAATCTCTCATACATGGAAGTCATTTTCTCTGCAACTGAAGTGTCTTTTGGTTGGAGAAAAAAATCCCCTAACCAATGTGAGTGAAAACCTTGAATATAAAGTAGATTTATTCGTAAGAATGTTGTTTTGTATATAAGGTAATCATAAACCCCTTTCTCCTGTCCTAACCTACCTTGTAATTTGAGGAGCCGGATCGACGAAATGGTACTTCTTTGTTTTGACATAGAAATCCTCTTGGGTATGATCATGCTGCTGGAGACAATATTAAATAATGCAAATTTCATTACAAGACACTTCCATTAAGATGTTCGCCTTGAAGTGTTTTTATTGCACCTAAGTAAAATATTCCGGTAACTGGAGGAAAAATCGTTAGGCGTCATTGACACACTGTTCTGCTTCTAACTTCTCACACCTAGACACAGGTCCTCTGCCCTCTAGTGATCATGCATGCTGTTTTTCTGCCTAGTATAGTTTGTGGTGTGAATTTCTCAGAAAACCGTCCTATGTCCCATTGCAGCATGAACATGGATGCCACTCTTCTGTCCTCAGGATGGAAATCGGCCTTTTGAAACTTCTAAAAACCTGTCCAGGCAGTTGGATTTTTGTGTTTCTCTCTCCCCACCCCTTTAAC
This sequence comes from Dysdera silvatica, assembly GCA_006491805.2. Classification (NCBI taxonomy): domain Eukaryota; kingdom Metazoa; phylum Arthropoda; class Arachnida; order Araneae; family Dysderidae; genus Dysdera; species Dysdera silvatica. Next base: position 44,368,730 of record QLNU02003225.1, on the reverse strand, counting down.
CCTTCATATACATTGACTTCCAGGCTTGGACTGAACACCCATATGCATTAACTTTACTGTCCATGTACCTACATTAAGGGGGCATTCAATTATGTAAGCAATATTTTGGCCATTTTACCAAGTAAATGAAAATAGTCATTGGCTAACATAGGAAAATAAGACCAGCAGCATCCCTTCTCTCCCCAAACATGTGCTTACTTTATGCTTAAACATTCCCTAAAGTGTGGCTCTACAATACACAGGGTAGTGTGTTAGTTTGTTTTCAAGTAGATTTTGACTTGAGTGCAGTCAAACCTCATTAATTAAGGCACTCCGAATTACAAATTTTAGTTCGTGTTGTTTAAAAAGGATTGGTTGGCAGGAAACAATTTAAGTAATTTGCATTAATAGAAGGTGTGGCTCTGGTTCCATTTGGTGCAATATGACCCTTGTATTTGCACCATAAAAATAGAATCAACTGTGGTTCCATGTGCCGGAGAGTGGATGCTGTTTTAATTCATTCACCGTAATCTAGGTCTTCCGTTTCCTAGACTACATGTTTGTATTCTTTGAAAAACACTAGGTTTTGGTATGGCGTGACCTTAGCTGTCCTTGTATCATGAAATACTAACTGGGAATTTTACCATTCTGGAGAGGAATTCTATAATCTGAGAAATTTTAGCACTTCCGTTTCCCTCATGATAAATCTCTGGCTAATTTCATCGTAAGTTCGAGGTGCTTCATCTGTTCGTGCCCAGTTTTATCGAAGTACTCTAAAGTGATCCCACACAACCTGTCATGAACTTGATTATCATTATCAACAACCATTTCTCCAAGTTTGAAGTATAGATTCGACTCCAGCTATTTCAAAATTAAGACCTATAACAACCCTTAGAAATGCATTAATATATTATTGTAAATGCCAGAAACGAGACTAGAAAAATTGCATAAAACACCCATGATCCCTCTAAACTTGGCAAATCAAAGCAATCCATACTCTCAAAACATGGGCGTAATTTGGGGGGGGCTCAAAAACCTTCGCATATATATATGTATTAGTCTCAATCTCGATGGACCTCCCAAGTTAAGATGGTGTGATTCTTGTTTTCCATACAGTAGTTTTAATTATCTACCAGTCCTGTACAGAATTGAAGCTATATTTCATTTTTTAATTATGTAATTGCAGTTTTCTTTAGTACCATACAATCAACAAACTTTGAATTTCAATGGATGAAGTTTTTTTTTTTTTTTATCCCAAATCCATTTGTAGATTAAAAAAGTAAACCTACGTTGTAGTATAGACTGAGGAAGTCATTGTCATCAAATTTTACCCATCTAAAATTTGTTTTGCAGATGTTTTTAAGCTTACTCTGCTTAATCCGCACCTGGTCCAGTCCCATCAACTCCAGATTACAGAGACTGTATGTATGAAAACCCCAAAACTGGGGGGGCCATGCATTTCCCTCTCCAAAAAATTACGCCTGTGCTTGCATCTTTCTTACATAAACTTGGGGCACACTCTAAGATAAGCTCCTTTTGCCATCTTCAGAAAAGTAGTTGGTTTTTAAAACTGCCAGAACTTTATAAATGGCCAGTTGTCAGTTAAATCTCCATTTTGCTTAAGCTCAATAATTTGCGATGTATATTGTATTTCTCATTTTCCTTCAGAGCATTATTCTAGATCAGTCGGTACTAATTGCCTCGTGGTTTTTCTGTTGTGTTTTGGAGGATATGCTTCACATTTTCTACATTATCCAAGCAGTGACCTTTTATCAGTCTTTTTGTTGGGAAAAATTACACGTGCGTTGCATGAGCTTTTCAATTGCAAACAGTATAGCAGAGGGATAGAATTGGAAGTGTATACTACTACAGGATCAGAAGTTTCTTTTAAAGTCTCTTGATAAACATAATACCGCGAAATGGCAGCTTATATGTAATAATAGTTGTAAACAACCAAAAAAAGGCCTTGAAGCTGGTGGGGGGGGGGCACGTACCCCCTTGCCCCTTCCAAATTAGAATAGTACTGACTTGCCTCATTAAGAAACCCTACAAATATTGTAAAAAAGTTGGTTTTCTGCTTGCTGACTCCACAACTGTGATTGCCAAAGTCAGTTGAATTTATCAAGCTCTGAAAATTTAAGAAGCCTCAATTCTTAGATATTGGTGACAGATGAGTTGCACATCTGTCATGCTCAAGGCTGTCCTGAAAAAAAGAGTAAACAGTGCTTTCTTAATTAAAAAGTATTGAAATTGCTGGACTTGTGGCATCAGTCACACCACGCTGATGGGCATTTGACTGGTTGTCTATCCAAGCCCAAAGCGTCAGTTTTTCATTAATCTCCTGATCGTACATGGAGTATTTCGAGGCTTGGGAAGTTGTTTTTGCTCATTTGTTTCCATTCAACTTTGTGAATGACTAGCCAAAAAATAAGGCTGAACTTCATTGAAAGTTGCCCAAAAACTAGCAAATACAAAAACTTTCTTGAGAATGTGTGGCTCACAATGCATGTACCCTTTGGGTACAGCCCTGGTCATACTGTTTGCAACCCTGTAATTTTTTTAATCCCAATTCCCCACCCTTCATACTGCAGAGGCTGTCTAAAATCTCATCCAAAATTAAAGGTCACAACATCGAACCCCCACACCTTTGTCTTGGCAGTTAGTCCAGATGACATCACCAACCTCATTCTGGTTTTTTTGTTTTTTTAACAAGCAGTTTGTCTTGTGTTAATTTAAAATTATTTGTATTATACTGCTTCGACCCTTTCGATATTCAGGCAGCTTCTCTATAGTCTAACAATATTAAATCGTGAGGGTCAACCCCCACTAGCAGACTATGGAATGAGTCACCTTATGCATGCATCAAAATTCCAACACCCATGTAAGCTCAAACTAGGGCTTTCTGTTTTAGGAGAATAAGAGACCGTCCTCATCCAGGATAAGGTCATATCACTTTTTCTCCTAAAACAAAATGCTCTATTTTGAGCTAATAAAAGTGGGCATTGGAATTTTCATGTACAATCATTCCCACATGGAAACACAACTCGTCCCCAAGGCTTTTCTGTGATGTCCCTAAGAAGAGTAATATCTTACAGTGAATCTGTCACTTTTTTGCAAAATTTATGTTCATAAATTATCAATTTTTATAAATTCTGGATTCCTCCCAAACTAAAAGATAAAATGTAAATTCTATATTGGATTTTTTTGGGGGGAAAATTGCCAAAACTACTGAAACTTCATAATTTTTTTTTTCCAATTCTACTTAGCTTTAAGGAAGTTTCAATGGGGGTGAGAACGGTTCATGATTTTTTTTTTTTATCATTTATTAATCTCATCACTGAAATGGATATGTATATACGGGGTGGTTCATAACTGTGGAGCAAACTAAAAGAGGTGTTAAATGATGTCAAATAAGCTGCATTTGGCAAAATCCTCATGTTTACAAACAAGTCAAATTGGCTGTGGAGTAAAAATATTATTTACATCCACATCATTGCTATGTAGGCAATTACATAAACCAAAGAAGAAAAAAAATGTTGACATATACGTGATTGACCTAATAATGCAACATAGGTAAAAAATCGGAAATTTCCTTCCCTGAGTTGTGTTGCCATTTAGTCATCAAAGGTATGGAAAACGATTGTTTTACCATACTGCAGGTGATTGGGAATTGTCAAACATGCATAGTAAGGAAAGATGCCAAAAGAAACAACTTTGGTCCAGTGAAACAATGTCCGAAAATGAGCCGTTCTGGAACTACAGGGATGTTATTTGCATCCACATTAGTTAATCATGTAACAAAATTTGGAAAATTTGCCGTTTTAGCCTAAAACCATATTGGAAAAGGTTTCACTACTTACTATAGTCCAAAATAACTTCCCATGGCCAAATTTGTGATTGGGAGATTCATGGCCCAAATTTCATAAATTTGGCCATGGAAAGTAGTTTTGGACCATAGTAAGTGGTTGAACCTTTTCCAAATCTCTGGCACGGAATGTTCAAAAAGTGAGTCAGGACTTTTTTGCTGTATGTACTTATGCAATTGATACAAGATGCGATGGTTTCCGATCCACTTAAAATAATTTTTTGTCAGCAAAACACAAAAAATTTTGAAGCTAAATTTGTGCTTCAGCCACTTCGACTTGAATCTTGTTTTCAGTTCTGCTAGTACAAGCTCCTTTTCGGTAAACTTAATTATTTTCAGCAGAACTAATAATGACCATAAAGTCCGTTTGTAGCAACTATTCTGTAGGTTCTTCTCACAACATTGGCGATATATTCAATACAATGTAATGAGTACCTAAACTTTTTCACTCTTTCCAAAGAAAATGCACTACCTAGCTATCCTAGACTCTTTATTTTCGTGAAATGATGCTAGATGAAGCACAATCCTGATTCTATTCTTCCCAAGTTTTGATGAAACCACAAACGTGAAAGACAACAAGAAACTTGGTCGTTTTCATTGGAAAAGTGGATGCATACACTGTTTATGAAAAAATAAGTGAAAAACTTTCTCATGTCAGGTTCTCTCCAACTAAATGTCTTATGATCCCAATGTAAATAAACTAGCATTTAATTTATTTCACAATGAAATAAAGTATAAAATAACTAATATTGGGACTTGTATCATCCATACTATGCTTATGTGAAAGCCTTAGTGTTAACTAGGAATATAAAATACACATACCGATATTGGATGATGTGCTCGATATCAAACCTGTATCCTGATGTAGATATCCGTGCTTTCCATTGTTATGTTTATTGGTGATTTCTACACATGGGCAGTTTTTCTTGTAGTGAAATTTGTTTTCATTTATTGAACACAGGCACAGACTTCTGTTGCTGCGTCTGACTTGAATTATTTTTGTGGAGTCCTGCTTATATATGTATGTAAGAATATCGTATGTCAAGTGTGTTTGGGGTGGGGAGGTCGGAACCCCATCCTTTTTCTAGGTTGCTGTCGGAACTACAACTATATTTTGTATTTGGAGAATGTGAGAACACTTGATGTCACAGGTCAGGGCTGTATCGTAGAGTGCCCACAGCCCCATCCTTTTTTCTAAGCTGCTATTGGAGCTACGATATTCCATATTCGGAGTGTACATGAGGGCGATTGTATTGTCACAAGTCAGCACCGTATTGGGAGACCTGCTGCTCTTGCCACTACGACTGTGATATTCCTTATTCAGGCAATGTATGAGAGGGCAGTTGAACGTTGGGACTTTTTCTAGACTGTTATTGTAGCTACGACTATGATATTCAGTGTATATAAGAGCATTTGGAATATCACACGCCTGGGCCGTATCGTAGAAGGGTCAAGAGTATACTTAGAACGATTGCAAACATTTTATATGGTTACATTTACTCATGGTGAGGTTTTAGAGATTAAAAACTACTATACAGCACATATACCTATGTTTGCGATTCAGGGAACATTCGAGTATTACATAAGCGATATTTTGGCCATTTCAACCCCACCCCATCGGTGCTTATGTAGTACTTAAATCTCCCGTAATGAACCAACCAGTACAAATAAATGGGTCTGTTGTAACTACTAAGAAGGGTTAATTGAAGCTGTACTATGCCAATGGATGGGAATGTGTGGTTTACCACTAGATTCAATCCTTCGTTGTAGGAAAAGTATTACAATTAATGTTATTTTTCTCTTGCTTTGTAAGTAGTCGCGTCCCAGTCTCTGCAGGCTTGCCAAGTGTTTGCTATCAACGGTATAGTGCGGTGAACTCCAGACAACTCGAATTTGATTAATTCTAATTTCTGTATAAGTTGAAGTATTTACGGTGTTTCAGATTTTTCCGTAATTTAACAAATAAAATGATCTTTTTCGATAATACAAACACTTGCTTAAGTCAGTTTTCATAGAGTTCAGAATCTGGAATAGCAGTTTTTATTATGGTATTGTGAAATATTTTCCAAAATCTATCGGTCCTAAACCAAAAATGTTTTTCCAACCAATCAATGTAAAATGTTTATTTTTTAAAGAATGGAGAACATTTTTTAAAAAATCAGAAATAAGAAAATTGTCATGTTTCTTCCACAGAATTCAGAAATTTATCGCTTTTCAGCACCAAAACATAGGATGGAATGGCAGGGCTTTAAAACGTTCCTGGAGTTTTTGTATGCTTTCTTGGTTAGCAACACCATTCATTTTAGAACATCCTATAATTCCAAATAAAGCCGTAGATCACTTTTGCTTTTTATTGCTGTGTGCAAAACACGGTTCAGCTGAAATTGTTTTTCTTTTTAATTTAAAAAGAAAGAAATTAGTGAAACCTGCTTGGTTTGTTTTGTTTTTCCGTTCTTTAAACATTTAACAAAAGGATTCCTCGCACCATCTTAATATTTGAGTGTTGTAGCCATTGCTGTTCGTTTTGTTAAAGAAAATGCAATGATAGTCTTTATGTGTAGATGCTACAATGCAGTCCTTCGTCTACGGTCCTATGAAATTTTATTTTAACATACCATTTCAATATATTTTGTAAGTAGTGGACAATTTTTTCCTTCACTATTTATTACAACACAATTTTCATTATGTACTTTAAATGTTGAAAAGTAACATGCCTTCACTTTAAATGCATCCAGCAATGCGCTATTGCTACAAAACGCAGTATCACTTTTGAACCATTAGGTACACTCTGAAATGTCATTTTTGCCAGGTGGTGTATGTCATACATGGCAAGCGAATACTGTTACATGCATTTGATCTTCAGAGAATGCCATGTGAATACACTCGCTGCCATGCAATTGTATGCCCAGTGGTATTATCACCCAAGGCAGGTTTAAATGTGTTCTGAAGACGACTTGAGAATGAGGTAAACTGGCAGCTTTTTACCTGTAGTATCACCTGACAGAAGCAGGAATTGTACCACTCTGATAACAAATCGTGAAGTTCTTGATGCCATTCATTAGAATCCGGAAAGGAGTATACAGTCTTGAACGTGAATTTAATGAGTATCCGGATAGTTTGTAGTATTTTACGTGAAGATGGCTTACATCCCCACCATGGCACACAGGTGCGGCATTTAATGCCTGGTTATTTCTGCGAGTGGGTTCTTCAACAACCACGGCTATTTTTTAACTGCGTTATGGGTTGACGAAATTTGCTTTATAAGATCCGATTTATTCATTTCCCATAATAGCCGTATATGGAGTTCAGAGAATCCTTTTGTCAATTAGGATTCCAAAGGGAATGGATTATTAATGTTCGGGCTGACATAATAGGATGTAAACTTACTGGGCCTTGTCTTCCCTAAAAACTGAATGGGGACAATTACCTTTTATTTCTTAGAGATTCTTCCTATACCTCTGGAAGATTTAAGCGAAGCGACTAAATTTATGGTTCCATCATGATGGAGCCCCTCTGCATTTTTCCATACATGTAAGAAGGTTGTTGGACTTTGCTATCCAGACAGATGGATTGGTCATGGCTGTGTTGTGGCCTGCTAAGTCACCAGACCTCACCCACCCAATTTTTTCCTTTAGGAACATTTAAAGGAACTGATTTACAGGATACCAGTCACAAGCATGGAAGATATAGCCATCAGACTTCGTGGCTATTGCTGCAGTGGGTGAAGATGCTTCATTGCGTGTTCAAGTATAATTTCAACGTTGTGTAAATATGTGCAGAAGAACGATGGGAGGGCACTTTGAACATTCACTCTAACTCATTTGCTCTCAAGTATCCAACCAGTCCTTGAAAAAAAATTTTGAATTTATGGCCTTACTTTCAACTTCAGAGCATTAACTGCCATATGCCTAAGTTTGTTTCTTGGACACTATTTGTATTTATTATTTCATGTATTGGAGTAACCAATAACCATATCGTTTCTTATGACTTCCATTTTATAGCAAAACTTGTGCCACATTGAAATGGCATTGGCACAAGCCGTATGAACATATCTACACACACTTGAAAATTACCATACAAATGTAATCATTGGTACAAATAATACTAGTATAATTGTGTCTGCTTTGCAACTGCTAGAAAAGGTAGTTTTGTTAATGTGATGGAATATATTATTGAATATTGTTTTCAAACTTCGTTAGCAAATCGTATTTTATTTTTTTGCACCACAATATTTTCCATCGTGAAGTGTCGTGGTACAGTAAATGTGTACATTGGCTATGACGGAATTGTGTGTCAACACTACAAGATCACAATTTTTGGAAAACATCGATGTATTGCAAGCAGAGATTTTTTGGGTGATAAGTGCTGCAGTTCTCCTTTCATGTTAAAATTTTTCAAATGTAAAAATATTTTAAAATTAACATGCCTGTTATTCTGTTCATAAAGTGCACCGATGCAGTTTATTAAAAAGTTTTTAAATTATGCATATAAAAAACGTAACGTTGTGCTTTAGTCCACAGTTAGTTGTTCGGTCACTGGACCCCCCCCCTACAAGCTTCATTCTACAAAAACATCTAAATTCTAATCTATATGGCACTAACTTGGTCAAGCGTGCAATGAAAGAATAGTTCCCCATTGGTGTGGTTGGATAAGAAGTTTGCCTTATAACAAGTAGCTTCCTGTGTGGTGGGTTCGATTCTTTCAGAAGCCATAATCTGTTCTTATTTGCAAACATCTTACGATTAGGAGGCCACTTTAAGCTGGCGATCCCGTTTCAGGTACGGGAGCAATATTTTGGCCATTTCAACACTTCCTCACCTAGTAAGCAAAAATTTACGTAAGAAAATAAGAGCAATAGGAACCTCCCACCAAGGTGCTTACGTAATATTTGAACCCTCCTTAGCCTAATGTGTAGCGCTGGGGCGTAAAACTTGTGGCGTGTAATCCCGTCCTTTTTGGGACAAGAACCCGGCCACATATGATCTAGCTGGTGAAGAATGAAACTTGTATTGAGGGTGGACTCTTAGACACCCAAACTCTGTGCGTGTGCCCGCTGAAGTGCATAATCCGCCACTCCCAGCTAAAAAATGTACGCCAATATTTTAAACTGAACGCAGTATATCCATGAGGCAAACGTTTCCAGGAGGGATGTCCAACAACTGAGCCTTAACGCAAATCACATATCATATAACTTCGAAACTAGTTCATAATTTAATTGATTTATGAAAACGAGTAAATCGGTAAGTCGGTCCCTATGTACTGGGATAGAAGATTGCTTTTATTCGTGGGACGTATTTTTCTCTAAATCCAAAATTGTCTGATTAGTGAAGAATTCTGTTTGGGGCGTCTCTATTCGATGTATGAGGAGTGTCGGGATTTCGCCTTTTTTTTTTCTTTTTTTTTTTCCGCGCAGTTTCTATCTCCGATTTTTTTATTTATTTAAAAGGATTTTTGTGTGCCTTGCATGCAGTGGCAGTTCTGAGCTAGAACTGGGGAGGCCATGACCCCAAATATCACTGGAATTTACTATCCTGCCTATGTGCACAAGCCCCACAGCAGTGCCCGTTCACATAAGCAACAGAGTTAGTACGGGGCCGTGAAAACTACCGGGTTTTACACAATGGCCGGGAAAATCCTTAAACTTTAATTTTATTTCCCGAATAGGCTATTTTTAGTCACTTTCACTAGTTAAGGTCAGTGTATTTGGATTATCCAATCACATGCATCTGTAGTTAGTGGCGTAGCACCGGCTAAATAAAACTTTTCCATGCCATTACCATTTTTTTTTTCCACAGCAAAAACAACTGGCTGAATAAACCAGTTACGCGAGCGAATATCTCGCACTCCTCTTGGCTCAGTTTCCGTCATACTTCACATGCATCGTTCACTTATTGATTGTAACGATCTCGCATTATTGAGTTCTGCTCTCGTCCGTCCTTTCAAGTCGTATTTGGTAGCGTAGTTTCCTAAGCGTTCTTAATTTAAATTGAAACATGGCTAAATACACCTTTAAGGTTGAAAAAGCCACAATATTGTAAATGGAGGCAGGGATGGAACAACTGCGCGGGAATGACATTGCTGCCCATATCTGCGCCAAACTTGACGATTTCTGTAAAATTCCTCCGAAATACTATTAAATTATTCCTAGCGCCGAAATTCAGTTTCGCGTTTGTCAAAATTACGTTTCGCCATTTTATTTTGTAGTGCCAAATTTTCTTTCCTACGCAATCTGTCTTGGCACGAAAATTTTTCCAAATTTGCTACTTTGTTTTCGTAACATTCAACCTTTCCGTATGTGTGACTTAACAAAGAATTGCCAGACAGAATGGGTGTTTCCTCCCTTCCCGCGGCTTTTGAGTTCTATTATAGTCCACCCATTCCATTTACTAACAACAAAGAAAACGTCGTCCCCCCGGCAAATTCCTGAGGAGCCCTGTTCCCATACAGGGTAGGTAAAGACAAAGAACATAGAGTAAGAATGTAAGCTTCCGTAGGGAATGTGAAACCGGCGATCTACGGCAACTTTATTTTGCAAAGAAGCCACCTCGTTCGAGTAGGGGCGGCGTAGAACTTTATCCTTCCTTTTACGCTATGCAGTTGCCTCTCGCTATAGATGCAGACATATATTATTTTTTGTCTTCTTTTAAATGGATTATTAAATTTAAATATTTGTATTTTTAATTTTCTGATGCTTTATCTCGCACGGTTTGTTTTTGTTTTTTTAAGTCAACTGCTTATTTTTCAAGAAAATGAAAATTTTGAATGACGACGAAATTGGAATTCTTAAAAAAGAACACATTTGTATAAATATTCATTGAATTCCATTCACAGAATACAGATTTCGGTATTATAATTTAACCCCTCTCAAGATTTGTTTTCTTCAGGAAATAGTATATTACTTACATATTACAATGGGAAAATTGTCTGAACCCCCTTCATATATTTATAAAACGAGGTTCGAAGTTTTTTCTGGTGGGGGGTCACTAATGTTGAACCACAGTATAGTTCTTGGATTAAAGAGTTGCGTAAAAATCATTCTTTAAAAAGCAAAACCTAGAAGTTCCCTAAACATACCTCCAGTGGGGAAGAGATGTCTCCCTTTTGGCACCATCTCATAACAAAGCAGTTCAACAAAACTGGGGGTCTTACACCGGATTAAAAAGGGATCCATGGCCAAAATATTTTTAACAAATGATGTAAGACTAATTGTTCTATTTTCCTAACCTTAACATTACGTTAAAGGCATGGTTATCCCTCCCCCATATTCCTAGATAAAGTACATTTCATAGTAATTATCACTTTGTGTTCCTAGCTAACCTTTGTTAGCCACCTTTCCTGTTTGTCAATTCACATGTTCAGTGGTATAGAAAATGTGTGCCTAAGCCCTCTTCTTCCTCCCCCCATTGGGTATCAAAATACATTATTTTCTCTGAGATCACATCACATAATCTTCTTTAAAGCCACTTGATCTCCCCCATGAGTTTTTAATTGCTACGCTACTGCTAGTGACACACTCAGGATTTCTCCTTGATGGGACTGACCATGTAAAAATGTTGTCTTTAGCAAAATATTAGTTATTTTTATACATTTTACATTCCTCACCCCTACCCCCATTCTTCCTCCGAATGTCATTTAATTGACATTCAGTGTTATTTAACAATTCGGTCCAATAGGGTTGTGTTCCTTGAGATTTATTTTGAATCATTATTTTGTAAGCTGTTGTTATTTATAAAAGTAAAATTTTAAAAATATTACGAATATCAAAATTGCTGCTTGCCCAAAAAAAAAAAAAGGCATCAAATTCTAACATTGAAATGTATATAGCCGTGTACAACTCACTCTTTTTGAAAATTTGGAAGTGGGCGTTGAAAAGCCTTGAATTTTTTTCTTCCTGAAGTGTATGAATCCTGAGGCAGGAATTTGTCTCCCCGATTTTTTTCTTTTTTTTTCCCCCTCTCTTGTTTGTCTAGAAATGCCACTGTTTACATGTGATGAAGTTAAATTTTGAATACGTTTCTAGAATACTCTGAAGAGAATTTCGTTTTAGTTTAGATTTACAGTTCGGATTATGTTAAAAGAGTGTGCCATTTCCTGCCTTTGTTTTTCTAGTAGCTGTTGCACCTGTTTCATCTGTCCATTGAATATGATTGTGGATACTTGGTTGTTTCATTGAACTTTATATCCTCTGGGACATACTAAACATAAAATTCGATTTTATACTTCCAGCAAATACTGAACCCAAAATATATATATATATATAATTGCTATACCTACGCAAAAATCTTAACTGCAATGTTTTTAGTTATTGGATAGCGAGAAATCAAGAACAAGTCTAAGAGTGGAAATTCAGTGACTATGTGAAAAGAAAAAAAAGTTAATTACAAGAAAACATCCTTCATAAATATTGATGTTCATATCATAATGTAATCTTTAAAAATTTTACTAAATAATAATTGAAAACGTTGGCCTATGGTAATTACAAATGTTAACCCTTCCCTATCCTCTGTGATTTTTTGTTGCGTTTGAGGAGAGCAGAGTGACAGAATTTTGTTTCTGCTAAACTCTATACCTCAACGTTTAGCAGAAATTTCCTAGGTGGTTAGACTCCTTAGTTATGCCAGTAGAGAGGGGTGCCAAATACCATTTTGTCCGGGGCAACTCGTAACCTAAGTCCAGCACCGCAAAGTCTGATTCGGGAAAAAGATTGGTATTTCCGTTGGCTTCCTTTTCTAATATTTGGCGATGAAGAAACCTTCATCAGGTTCCGGTGAAGTATTTGGACACGCAACGAAATTTTCAGGTTTGAAGTTAACGAATAAGACTCATTTGTGCTCAATCCTGCCTCTCCAAGAACGTGGTTGATTTGCTTTTCTCGTGGTGGGTGTTCCTTGTGCATGATTAGTTCATCTTTGGCCTTAATTTTTTAATTAAATATTGATTTTCAGCAAAAATTGTACTGGACATTTTTTATTCCTTTTTTCACAAGGAATCGTGTAGTGAACTTTTTTTTTACTCCATTTTGTCTACACCCTGTATATAGTAAGTAATGTATATAATATGTGCATGAGCCCCACATCTCCCAATAATTTTGAAATCTCTACATTCTTAACCGTGGGTGTTTTCTTGTTAATACGAATGGGGATGTAAGATATTACCCTTCTCGGAAATAGCGCAATTGCCAAATAGCACACAAAACCACTAGGCAAGTTCGTTTTAAAACAAAAAAGCTCTAGCTTGAACCACTTATTATACGTGGGTGCCGAAATAAATTCTATCTCCCCCCCTAAAAACTTTGGCCCCGTGACTTTGTGTGTTGACCATTATTTGGCAATTGTGTTATCCCTGAGAAGGGTAATAATATATATATGTAGAGTGTTTTTCCAGCCCTTGTTCATCTAGCAATCAAGACACTCAGGGCTCAACTGATAGACCCTGGTTCGAGTCCAGGATGAGGACGGCGTCTTTTTCTCCTGGAATAAAAAAAAAAAATCTAGCTTGAGCTACTTGCATGTGGGTGCTGAAAGTTATTGTATAAGGAATGTGGGAGTTCATTTTATTTCTATTCAAAAGCAGAGAGGTGAGTATGCTAAGTGCAAGGGATATAGAGAAAAACATTTCAAAGGCATAAAACGTTATTTAGGGTTCCCACAGAACCCAAAATTGTGAGGAAACCCGAGGGAGGAGGATATTTTTTGGTTAAACCAAAGTCTACGAAGTCAACTGTTACATTGAGCTAAACGTGAAGCCATTTGCCCTGCAAATGAAGTTGAGTTGAAAAGTGCTTCTGATTGGGCAAAGAATATTGCTTGGAAAGTTGGGGGTGGGGGGGAATTTCCCCTAATATGTGCAAGGTGGGGACTATTATTCCTATAGGGCTCATTAAATGACCTAAATTTTCATGAAATAAGTTATAATTGGTGTCGACTGTATTAAATTTTGAATGAAAAGTTCAGAGTTTTTATAGCGCAAGAGCATCTGGGCTATACCTCTATAAAAAAAAAAACTGAAGTCTACAAGTTTTGAACATTAGCCGCTCACATTGTGATCAAAAATAAGGAAGCCTTGGAAAAATTTCTAAATAAACTGGAACTCTTCTAGTAATCGGAAAACAAACAAGACCCTTCATGTTTATAAAAAAACAACTGTTTCTACAAAAAAAAAAAATGATGTGAAAAATGGTACCTAGTTGAAACATCTGTATTCGAAACTCACAAATAGACTATGTAGTACTTTCTTCTCCTGTATCAACTACGACCCATGTTATGAAATTAAATTGTCAAAGACTTGTTTCCCCACAAGGTAGGTAAAAAAAATTATGATTGAGAGAGACGTGGAATTCAAAAAATGCTAATCAGGGGTCCCCCTCGTCCTTTATACAGTTTCTGTTTTCGGCTCACAAACGTTTTAAGTGGCCATTTTATTGGCTACTTGAAGATGCAATCGTGAAACTTTTTTCAACTTCCTAGGGTACTAAATAAAGTAATATATTCACTCCCCCTCTCTCGTTGTTGCAAGATTCCTAAGTCATTTACACAAGGACCAACTAAGGTTTCAGATGGAATTCCACACTGTCTTAGACCATGATCAGTTTATTAGCTTCGTTAAGAAAAGTGACTGACTTTACCATATCATTTGATGGGGCAACAATGGAAGCTGGAAAGAAACATTCACATTGGATGCTGGGTCATACGATACAGTGATCAAGAGAAGGTTGTATGTTACTTCTTGTGTTGGTTTTAGCTTGGTCATGCAACTGCTGATATACTTAAGGAAAAGATACTGTTACCCTTTCCTTAAATTTCCTTTAAAATTCCTAGGATAACCTTGAAATGGAGTAGAAACGTAAGTTGAGTTTTGTTAACAATAGCTGGTTTTCTATGGTCCCTGTTATTTCAGTAATAACAAAGCAATGGTTTGCCTTAGGGGAGTATTTCCTTGAGTACATCCTCAAAAACAGCAAGAATTAGGGCAAGTCTAAACTTTATCTAAGTATTAGATCTCACCTGAAGGATCCAACAACTTTAGCCCACGTGCTTTTCCGGAAGTCAGTGGATGAGACTTTTGATAAATTTCTTCTTTTAATGCAACGAGAAGAACCCTTGATACATATTCTATATGATGAAAGCTGCTATGTTATTCGAAGCAGTGGTTCAAGAATTGTTAAACCAGAACTGTTGAAAGGAACTTAAAGAACTTTGATTTCAATAACCTGGAAAATATTCTTCCAACAACTGAAATTGATGTTGGAATTCTTGCCAGGAATGAAGCTTTAAGACTGAAGGAAAAAGAATTAAAACTCCTTTTTCCTTGAGGCGATATGTTTTATAACAATCATTGAATATTTGCTTTATAAAGTTCCTCTAAGCAATAAGTTACTTGAAAATGTCCAGTGCCTTCACCCATTATTTAAGATGGAACCGATGTCTTTGAAGTACACAGCAAGAGTGCCTAAGGAAATGCCACTTTTTGTCCAGGAGAGTAATATAGATAATCTTTCTGACAAGTGGAAATTATACATGATTGAACAAGTGAATGAATATGCCCTGACAACTGAAACAAGGGAAAATAGAATTTATAATGTAGACAATCTGTTTGAAGAATCAGATTCAAGATGATGAGGAACCTGCAAACAAAAGTTCCACCCCTGTAACAAGAATAGATGTTTATTAGTCTGATGTCCTGAAGAACTGTCTTGGGGAGAAATACCTTCTACTTTCTCGTTTAGTCAAAGCGGCACTGGCACTTTCCCATGGGAAGGAGAGAAGGGTTTCGCTTAACAGACTCTTTCTTAACTCAAATCGTCCACTGTTAAATGAATTATAAGTGAATGTTCTTCGAACTGTACATGCTGCAGTAAAGGTAAAGAATGGCATTTGTAACATACCTATTACCTCGCTGTGCCTGAAGTATTTCTAAGAAGCACATAGTAAGTACAGAAACTATTTGGAAGAGCGTAAGAAGAAACTTTCAGCTAAAATAAATTAAAAATCGTCCTTCGGATGTTGAAATACTTGAGAAAAAAATTAAAAGGCTACAGGAATTAATCAAAACAAGTCATTCACTGATTCGGGAAGCTAATGAAAGACTTTCAAAAGGTACTAAAAGAACGGATATGAAAAAAATGTCAGCTGCACAGGCCTTGCTAGAGTCGGGGCGTAAACAACTCATAACAAATACAGACGAATTGAAGCATGCAGAAACTACGTTGTTCTCACAGATAAAGAGGAGTAAGAAGTAGCCAATGCAGAACAATAAATCATTTTAAGGAAGTTTAACGTTCTGTTTTTGAAATGATCACATGAATGACTGTTTCTAAAACATCTAAAGTTTGGTTAACGTTATGGTACCGACTTCTAGTTGGATGGACGAATTATGATTGCAAAAATTGTACCACGTGTAATATAAATTAACATAAACAAAACCTTTAGGTAATTAAACTTTAGTTCTTCTACTACATGGGTGACCATGTCATTTTACATCTGCACCTTAATTTAATGGTATAGTTCTTTTTTTTTTTTTACTGTATGTTAACAGATGGAAATGTTTGTTGCCTTTTAATTCACTGGCACAGGTTCACATTTGAACTTACGCCTATCATTTGGTATAATAACGTGTGTATTGTGTAGTGAGAATTGAATATCTTCCATACTACACGTATCAAACTCGGTGGTAGAAAATCTGCTGTAATTGTGCCAAACTCCTACAATTTCTGTTTGCTGCTACAAAATCGTAGTAATTTTTTTGGCGATATGGTGAAATGTTTCTGCATTCGATGGGACCTGATCCATGCTGGTATCACTACGCCAATAAACGTTGATTTATATTGTTGTTTGATTTAATCTGCGTAGTGTTCGATTTATGTAAATATGGATGCTTCAACGGGCCTTTCAATCAATTTAATACCGCTTTCGTAATTTGGTTTAAGTAGTCCATGTACTACACCATTCTGCGAAATAACCGGCTTCAGTAAATAGTCTTTATATACGTTCGTAAGAGATTAGATATTGTCGTTCGTAGCTCAGTAGGTAGATACCCCGCCCGGGAAGTGGAAGGTCGTGGGTTCAGGTCCCACCGAACGCAGAAACATTTCTTTTCTTTCAAACGTTTCGCCATGTCATAACACCTGCGCTGATATCACAATGCCAATAAATGTTGATTTATATTGTTATTTGATTTAATCTTATTGTTTTCGATTTATATAAACATAACCATTATGTTGGTTTTGAACACTGTAAATTCCAGCCTTTGAAAGAAAGTTACCAATCATAAAAGTTCATTTGCGACTATCAGTTCCAGCTCAAAAAATCAAAGAAATTCTACAGAATGGAATAGGTTGTCGTGACAACAAGAATGCTTTTCCTTTTAAAGAAGCTTTTCTGACACAAAAGCAAATCAGGGCTTATTGTGGGTGTATGAATTCTACTTTACATGCTAAAAAGGATGCCGTTTCAGTTGTATCTTTTGCAGAAAAAGTGAAAATTATGACTCTGTATTTATATTTAAACCACAGGGCAAAGAAACAATTTATGGTCCACAAGAACTTGATAGTTTGCCACATCACATTTCAGACTAAAGAACAAAGGAATATGATGATTCAAGGTTGTAAGGCTATTTTTTGTATTGACTCAACACACAAAACGAATCGGTATGGTTTTTATTTAGTTTACCTCATTGTCCCTGATGAATATAGTTGTGGCTATCCTATCTCACATTTTATTACAAATCTTTTGGATACTCCATCTTTAACGTGTTTATTCAGTAGCATAAAATATAAAACACCTGATTTGTATGTTAACTGTCTAATGACAGACAATAACAAAGCAACTTTTCCTGCATTTTCGAAAGCATTTGGTCTAGGCATGAAACATTTGCTATGTACTTGGCACATTCTGGAAGCTTGGGATCGTCAACTTGATTGCAGTTTCTAATAAAGGACTGCGAAAAGTAATGAAATCACAGTTAAAAACATTGTTAAAAGAAAAAAAATTGACGAAGCTTAATTTCCTACTCAGTGAATTCGTGAGTAGAGATTGTAAGAAGAGTAAAGAATTCGTGGAATATTTTTCTGAAAAATGTTATGACAGAGTTGAGTTATGTGCAATGTCCTATCGACATTTTCTACATGCCTTAACGAACACCAATGTACTGTGAATCCTTTCACAATGAACTGAAATCTATTCACTTTGACCACTAATGTAATCGTCACATAGATGTACCTCTTGAAACCTTGTGTACAATTGAAAGGGATTTTTTTGGCTTACAGATATAAAAGACTAATTTGGGATCGTACTTGTAATTCCAATGTAAATATAAGAAAGGGGTAAACATACATGATGTTACTGTTCTCTCGGAAAGGTCTTGGTCTGTTAATTCACAAAAAAGAAAGAGTAAAAATTATGTGGTGGAACAGTTAAACCAGTTCTGCCCACAAAAAGGTTGTTTTTACCAGTGCACAGAAATTTCTTGTATGTCATTATGCAGTCATCTTTATCACTGTAATTGCTCAGCTCAGAATAATCGTTGTAAGCATATGCACAAAGTTCGTTCATTGAATAGTAAGAGAGAAAGTATTTCAAGTAACCTTCATAGTTCAATTGAAGATCGCTGTCGTAGTTTTGTAGAAGATGCTGATTGCCCATTAAGCATAAATGAGTGTTCTTCAGGTAGCCTTAGTAATGATTTACTTGAGAAGTACAAGTCCTTTTAAAAGTTAATTTCAGAACTAGTGCAATTAATTAAAGAGCCAAAAGTACAAAATGTATTATTAAAATATATATATGTTACAGTATTAAAATCATTAGTTGCTGAATGTAAGGCTGTTTTAAATACGAGTGGATTTGTGAAATCTTATTTTGAATTACCATCTCGCATAACCCCAAATAAAAGGAATACCCCACAAGTAGATTTCTTCAGAACTTCCAAGAAAGTTATTGAGGACCTTGATGTTGATGACCCTAATGCTATATTTTCTCCACCTGCAAAATGTAAAAAGATCAGCAATTTTCAGGAGGCATGTGACATCAGTAACATGAAGTTTCAAAAATTATTATACAGGTTGATATTCATGATATAACATACGTTGATTTAAAAACTCTGGACTTGTCTATTTCTGAAGCTGATGAAAGGTTATTGAAATCAGTAGCAACAGATTTTGTTAAGGGGTGGTTATTTGATGTTATTAATGCATTTTTCTACAAACTTCGTGAAGATAACGAGGATTACTGTTCCATTGATACTTCTATCAGCCAGTTTCCCATAGAACGGCATTAGAAAACACCAGCTTGTTGAATGAATTTCCAGGTTCTCATTCTAGTGGAGTAGCTAAATATGTATTCCTATGTGTTTAAATTTTCACTGGGTTTTGATTATAATTCAGCAAGAAGAACATGCATTAGAATTTTAGGATCCTTTTGGAAATTCCAATTATACAAAATGGTCAGATATTGTATCCAAGTGATCAATAGTGTACTTAAAATTAATACGCAGTGGAAAGTTATATTTCCTGTCCATATTCGACAGAAAGATAATAATTGTGGTGTTTTTATATGCTATTGTGCATATCAACAACTACATAAATGCAGTTTAACTGTTCCATTTAATGTACCTGAATTTCGGTGCAACGTTCATGATATTTTACTAGGCTACAAGAGTTGCAAAGAACCTTTGTTTTCACATGCAGATTGTGTTACTGACTTGCCACAAAAACATTTTAATTACTCATATCTTGGTAAAGTAGATATAAGCACTGCATGTAATTTAGAAACTATAATAATTTTGAGATTAGAACATATATGATAAAATCTTTAGATCCATATATTAATCCAGAACAGATTTTAAAATCTGTTTCATCAGGTTTTCGTAAAGTTTGGCTCTATGGTGTTATAATTGATGACTTTTTGTTTCGAATAATAGATAACAATAAAGATTTCATATCGGCCTTTTTATTTGATTCAACATGTGTTTTTAAAACTAATGTTCTAGGTAAGAGATCATGGAAAATAGGTGTTATTTCAACTAATATTTATTCGACAAAGTAGTGATACGAGATCATATATATTTGTGTGTGTGATGCTTGAAACACAATATATACATATTTGCTGCTCGGTAGTCTCGATGCACTTCATTTATAAAAAACCTTTTTACAGGAAATTGAAGAACTATAAATACGCAATAGAATCACAATATATAAACTGAAAATTTTCAGGCATGTTATGAAGTAATTCATGATCAAAGGTAATGCGAAAAGTGATTGTCTAAAACAAAATTTGGTAAAAAGTGAATTTAACGTAACAAATTTAAACATGAACAATCGTTCTTTAATGATTTTCCATATTTAAGTGTATCCAATTTATTATTGTACATTTCTTTGTTATGAATTTTTAACAATATATATTCTTAAACCATATTCAATTGTGACTTCCTTCTGCATGAAGTGCCTGAAAATTTTTACTTTGTTGTGATTTTGTTAAATATTTATAACTCTTCAATTTTTGGCAAAAAGTTTTTTTTATAAGAAGTGCATAAAGACCATTGAGCAACAAAATATGTACCTCCTCATTGAAATAACATGCATGTGGTCTGTCGTAGTGTACGAAAAATTGCAGTGTACAGATTTTAATATTTAGTGTTATTTCATAGTTTTGTTTTTGCTAACCTTGCATGTCCTCTTTCTATCAATCAATATGCATGTAGTCTATTGTGGTGCATGAACTGTAGTGTACGGATTTTAATATTTAGTGTTATTTCATAGTAATGTTTTTGTTAACCTTGTATGTCCTGTTTCTCTTAATCAGTATACATGTTTTCTGTCAATATTTGTCTGCATGAACGACTGTAGTATATGGATTTTAATATTTATTCTGGTTCTATATATTATACGTTAACATTGCATGTGTACTTTTCTTTAGAATCGTGAATGTGGTGTGTCGCAGTGCATGGGTAACTGCATGCTGTGTGTCACAGTACACGAACAACTGCAATATATAGATTCCTTGCTTACTATTTACTTAATATATTTTTATCATTGCATGTCTTTTTCTGTAGAAATATGGATAGAACCTTTCAATCACCATCCTACAAAAATCGAACTTGAGTGATTTGGCAAGTTTGTATGTATCCTATTTTGTATAATAATTTATAAACAAACTGGCATATTTGCTATGGATGGGGAATTAGTTTTATATAAAACGAAACTTATAAACCAGTGTAAAATTTAAACTTATATAAGCCAAAGCCACGATGTTCCTATATTTGGCATAACTTTCTATATTTATAAGCTGGTGTAACATATTAAATACTTAAGCTGGTGGCATATGGAACA
The DNA here is from genome assembly GCA_006491805.2 of Dysdera silvatica. Taxonomy (NCBI): domain Eukaryota; kingdom Metazoa; phylum Arthropoda; class Arachnida; order Araneae; family Dysderidae; genus Dysdera; species Dysdera silvatica. Next base: position 44,347,566 of record QLNU02003225.1, on the reverse strand, counting down.
CTACAGAATAAAACATAGATGCCGCTTATATTTCCATCTGTCAGAAGGGACGGACTTTCGTTACACAATACATTTAGAGACCTGGAAGATGCCCAATCTATTAATGTCTAACGAAAAAATTTGAACCTAAAAGTCTATAATGACAACCTTAGGAATGATGGCGGTAGCGTTGCTCTCTAAACTGATTACGCAACAGTGATCGTTTCCAAAGCTTGTTTTGATGACGTCAATGACTACCTTTAGTACAAACACTGTTGACAAATGGCTAGAGGATTAAGATAAATACTGACGAAGAATGATGACTTGTGCAATATTGAACCTTTTTGGTACTGACCTATCCTGTGCTAAAGGAGGTTCAGTGACTTAGTGTTACTCGTGACCCAGCCTTTCAGTGGAAAACATACACAAGGCAATGGCAAAATATGGTCGCATAAAAAGCATTCAGTCCTTGAAAATCCTAAGTAAACGAGGATCCCGTGGTTTGTTCGCAATCGTCAAGTCTCACGATTTCAACCTGACTACAGTGAAAGACAATGACCTGCACCCAAATACTCGCATTGCTACGACTTATAGGCTTAACGCAGACTCCCGTCAAGTGCTTCGAGTAGAGCCGCAGCTATGCGCAACCAGTAAGGCTTTTTTAACCCCCCTCGGTTTCCAACCCTATTTATTTCTGTATTACTTTTTCAACACGACTGGTGCTTGTTGAAGTTAGCATCTCTTCCCACTTAAAGTGGGGTGTGAAGCTAAAGGGAGCGGTTTACGATTACCAAGTTTGGTGTCAACCTATTCCCATGCTTTTAGCCCACCATCTCTTCCCCACTTGATCCCGGTGATGGCGACCAGCTTGTTTTTAATAAATTGACTACTTTTTAACATAACAAAAATTATATTAACGCACACAAAAAAAAGAGGCGTAATTATATGTAACAATATTCAGTCAAATCCAGCTTTAACGAACCCTCGTGTATAACGAATTTTTTGATCCTGTCCAATTTCATCTACCTATAGCACTATTCCATACGGCTAAGAGCCTCCAGACGTATAAAAATAGAATGTAAGAAGTTTTATCGATGTCTGCGACTGAAGGAAAAAAAGTTTTCAGGGGGGGCGTACGCAGAAAATTCCTAAGGGGGTTACAGAGCTACAACTCACATATTCCTATGTTAAATATACAAAATTTCATTGCAATGGTGGGGATTCAAACCCCCCCCCCGATAAGCCAGGGGGATAGGGGTATTTTGCTAGGTTATGGCAGAAATAAATCTTTACGTTATTGCACCTGTTCTTTTACCTATCAATTTTAATTTTCTGTACCAAAAATGATCATTCGTAATTGTAAATGTGCATTTTACAGGGAAGTACTGTATTTCGAGGGAAGGGCCTAAATCAGTGCTTCCCAAGCTGTGGGCCGTTTTGAAGTATGCATATTTTCATTTTTTATAAATAGAAAACTGACTTTTAAAAAAACGTAATTTCGGTAGGAGTGGGGAGGCCCATTTCCCGGATACTTTCCTGGTTAGAAGTAAGCGAGGCGCGAAAGATTGACGTTCTCAAAATTTAGTCGCGGATTCAAAAGTTTGGGAACCGCTGGTCTACACCATGGCGTTTATGCTAAGTAATGTATAGTCGTGTATAATTATCGATCGCATGGTGAAACTGAAAAAAAAAAAAGTTTAACGTCACATAATAATTGTACTTAATATTTTTTTAATTAGAATTATTATTCACGTCTCTTGGTAGGTGCAACAATGATAATCGTTTTTTTAAGATATTCTGAGAAATCATACTTTTTTTATCGGATCGGATATAGTGAACCAAATGTTCCGCCGTCCTTTGTGGTTCGCTATAACGGAGTACGACTGTACTAGAAAGAAAAGGAAATTGCCAGATACACTTATTTTTTATAATCATTTTGAATTAGTCGATTTTCATATTTTTTACCATTGCAGAAGTTTGAGTATTTTGTGATTAAATTATCACTTTAAGAACATCAGATATTTAGCACAAGGGGAGGGGGGGACAAAGCTCTTCCTTTCGAAAAAAAAAAATCAAGGCTATCCAAAGTCGATATGAGATTTCAAATTTTTTTTTTAATTTCGAAGTGGAGGTTGTAGTCTCACCGACTCCAGTCATGATGGATGCTGACGTCTTGTATTGACTGTTAAAAAAAAGCATTTGAAAGTTAATGAAGTGAGGCATATTATTGGATTAAAACACTCGATGTTGAAATCAACTGCACTGAGATACTTAAGAAAATCGACTTCCTAGAAAATCACCAAGACATTCAAATCCATCCCCCAGAATAAAAATTTAAAGACAAAACAAGAACAAAATTGAACTTCGATCTCCACGGCGCTTCTCACAAGGGAAAATTAAGTATAAACGGGATGAAGGCTAGCGTCTGGGAAAGTTGTCCTCTGCTACGGCGCTGTTTTCCCAGAATAGGGCTGTTGTAATAACAGAAAATAGGAGGTAAGAGCTAAAGAGAATTGAACCAATTGTAATGTAATACTTCAGAATGTGCCCCCTTTTTTACGGCCAAAATTTTCTGTCCGGCGAGTGACCGCTAACGAGGGGTTTCACTCGGAGAACTTACGGCGTATTAATGTTCATGAAAATAACATTTTTTTTGTAATATATTCGTTTAAAAAATCCTCATTAATATACACAACATAAACATACCACAGTAACTGAAACCAACACCTGAAATGTCATAATATTTATTTTTGAAAGCGACCACCATTGATATAAATTCCGAATAGCTATAAATAACATCAGGAAACCTACATGGAATCCTATTTTCCAACCAAACGCACAGACTATTCGTAAAGCACCCAAAATGGCAGGGCCCGGCTTACGGTGTTAGCGGCCCTAAAGTTTTACTGCCCTGGCGTCCGCCCGGCTCACACCCACCTAAGCACGGCTCTACAAAATGGTCACGAAGTTTGAAAAAAGTTGTAGTAGGAACAACGCTTATGCGCAAAGGAGTTTCGCGATGTTAACTTCCGGCACCATTTCACTGTCTCCTATTCCGAATTTGTAGAAGATTCGATCTTGCATCATGATACGAAGGTCGATGCCGTTTTCATATCCGAAAAGACGCTATGTAGAACCCGAACCACTACCAGTTTTTTCTAGCTTGGTCAGAGAACGTGAAAGCATTTCAGTGCTTTTTGCCATCATATAAAGGGTTTTTTTTAAATGGTAAAAAATAGAGTGTGAAAATAGCAAGATAGAATAGAGAAGGTGGGTCCGTTTGAGTAAGCGAGTTACACTTTGCCTTGTAGGGGAGGAAGGTTGTGATGTCATCGATGCGATTATTTGTTTCTGCTTTGCCTCTCAAACGTACGTTTCCATTTGATTCGTTTTTCAATTTAATTTTTAATATTTGCTTGTGTTTTTTGTTTCTTATTTTATATGTTGTTAGTATTATTCATTACTTCTTTGTTTATTTTGCAACTGTTTTAATTCCGTGGTGTGCGTTTACAAATTGCTGTCGTAATGGAAAGAGTAACGCTTCTTTTCACCGTAAAACATAATTTTAATTGCTTTTTAAAAGTCATTTCTATATGTACAATTTCCCTTACCTGGACGCTATATAGGCTCAATGATTATGGCACTGTGTATTCCATTATTGTATCTTTTAATGTAAGTGTCTGAAATTTGTTGCATCTAATATTGTGTGCAATTTTATATATTTTGATAATTAGTAAAACATTTCGTGGTTCTCACGGTCCTTGAAAAGTACTTAAAGACTGCCAAAAAGGTGGTTGGTTCTTGGAAAGTCCTTGAATTTCATTAGGACAAAGAGTGGGAACCATGCATTGGCTTTTGCATTAATTTCTCTTTTTAATTCACTTAAGCAAAGAACCGTAAGCAGCTTGGGGTCAAGGGGGAATCGGCCGTCCCCATAAAAAATACATTTTGGTTTTATTTTTTTCCAAAATAGATTGTTGTAGAATTTCATTTAAATTTTTTGTTTTGTATAAAATTGTACATGACAATGGAAATTGTTCTTTGACGTTAAAAATATATTCAAAATATATTTCTACGGTACATGATGTATATATCGTGTTGTTTACAGGGAAGCGGGTCGCTTGCCCGACACCGTTTTCCTAACAAGTCAACTGTCCGGAGCTCGGTTATAATTAGTATGATGGATATGAATTCTGGTTTAACGAGCATGATGGATATGAACTCCGTTAAAACGAGCATGATAGATATCAGTTCGATTGCAACGAGTATGCTGGGTTATAACGAGCATGATGGATATAAATTAGGTTTTAACGAGCATGATGGATATGAGTTCGATCATAACGAGCATGATTGTAAGGATAAACATGCTCGTTATAACCGAACTCACACCCATCATGCTCGTTATAACTGAGTTCATATCCATTTTGCTTGTTATAATCGAGTTCGTATATATCATCCTCGTTATAATCGCGTTCATATCAATCGTGCTCGTTATAACTGAGTTCATATCCATTATGCTCAAGTCGAGTTTATATCCATTATGCACCTTATAACTGAGTTCATATGCATCATGCTCGTTATAACCGAGCAAGTGACTTGTCGGGCAAATAACCTGTCGAGCAGTTGTACCAAACCCTGTTTACAGAGGTTTGAGTCTTCATCTACTCTATAATAATGATAAGGTAAATTCTAAATATTAGTATACCTCTCTAAATTTTCAATGCAAAATTTAGGTTAAGAAATTTATTCATTAACGTTAAATATATATGTTTGCTGAGATATTTAGTATATTAAATATACCAACGGTTCTTTAACTTTCCTAGACCGCGGACCCCCCTTCAGAGATCACTCACCCTCGCGGACCCCCAAGAATTAACTCAAAGTTTAAAGCCCGGAATTTGCATCATATGTATTTATTTCTAGTGTTTCATCACTAATTTTCACTATTTAAGGAAGGAATTTTTCGTTCCCTCATAATTTATTCTTAGCATTAAAGAGTAAATGCTCGTGTCTTAGTATTTTTCCGAACTTTTGTGGGGCACTGGGAGGATCTCGCGGCCCCACGGGGTCCTCGGATTACAGTTTAAGAACCGCTGACATATATTCCTAAAATGCATCAACGATATTAACATATTTTAAGCCCCCCCTCCGTAGCAAGCGTTGGGCTAAGGGTCTGTTTCAGTATCTTGAATGTTTGTTTTCTTTTAGGTATTCTCAATTCCAGAAAAATCATAATTTTTTTTTAAAATTTTATGCGTATTGAGGGCCCGCGCCGATAATTCTGGATTTAAAAGGGGTCCATGGCTTAAAAAAGATGTAAGAACCCTTATTATAATACATGCAAAAACAGATAATATTCTTATTTGAAAGGAAAGAAAAAAAAAACCCCAATAAAAAACCAACAGTACGATGAAAATATTTTTCAGAACTTGAATTTAATCTTTCCATGTACGTATATGAACAGTATCGGTTCACGCTACACTGGTGACGTCGAAAAGGTATGTCAAAATCGACCAATGCGAAGAAAACACAGATGGACGTACCTGTTGTTTTAGCTATCTTGTGGCAATATTGACACCGTTAGTGACCAACTTTCCCATATGCAGCCTAGAGCTTTAAAATCATTGTGTGTGGAGGGGAAGAAGCGCAACCGTATATTATATACATCGCAATATATGTAAAATTTCCATTTATTTTAAATTATTGAGGGGGAGCTCGGATTTTCACATACCACACAACTGTGTTTCTCGGCAAATTTGTTGCACAAGAACGAAGAAGTAAAATGTAGATCAACAGTTCCCCGCCCTCGGTAATGTAACCGTTAATTTGTTTTTAAGTGATCCTTGCCATTTCTACTAAAATTACAGGAACTAAATTTTTTAAGTCCACAGTGGAGTTTCCTGATAATTGTAATTGAATGTAAATTTCGTTTATTGCAATGATTTCCATTAATTTTATTTTGAATGTGCAAAGTAATTATATATATATAGCCCCATATACAAAAAAAAGAGGCATAAAGAACAAATGAGATGTTTAAAAATGTTGCAGCAAATATAAATTTAGGGGAAAAAACGAATTTATATCAGTGGTCTTTAACGATTGTGAGACGGCAGCTCGTAAATTTCCTTTTTAAACGAAGGCCAAGTCCAACAAATTTATTTATCAATAGGTTTTCTGTCTTATTAAAGTTCATATATTAAACTAACGTAACTATTAACATTAGTGTCACATAAATATAAAGAGTGTCAATACACTTATATATATATAGGATGAGGCAAATTGACAAACATAAAATAACATGTAATGTAGTTACCAAACATTGGACTAATGAAATCTTTTTGGCATATTGAAATTTTTTCAGGGCTATACCGTTAAATTAATTTATACTGATTTTTATGTTTCGGGGGCATAAAGCCGTTGCCCGGCCCTGATGCCAAGCACCTGCGGTCTACTGATTTTTCCCCCCCAACAAATTTTAATTGAAATGTTTCTCAAATTTTGTTAACCTTCTGGCAACGCCGCTTTTGCCATTTCGTTTCGCCATTTCCTTTTTCGAGTTTTGCCGGTTCATCTACGACGTGTTTCTTTTTGTCATTAGAGATCAAGAAAATCCTGGTGTGCCAACTGGAAAAAGTTAATCCGTTATTTATAAATTCATCGAATTTAGTAAGTGTGCATGCGATTCTCAATTCCTTAATAATGTTTCTTGTGTATAGTTTCTTTAAAATTGAATTTTAAAAATAGCATCAACGTGCTTGAAAAATTTTGCCGGCATTTTGTATATATATACTTTTTCTTTAATCATACACCTCATTCTTTAATTTTTGCTATTCTTTTTCAAATGGATGAATTAAATTTGGGCTAGAATCTTAATCTGCCTTCCCAATTAATAATAGAAGAAAAAAAATTATGTAGAGAAATAGCGTTCAACGCGTCCTCGCTTTCTTTGGAGCGGGATTTTAGAGCTAGCTTTTCTTGTTAAGCCTCTTTCTTAAAGTTTAAATTTTTACGGCAAGCTTTGTTTTTAAAATTTATTCGTGATACTTAAAGGAGCTTTTTTTTTCTTTTTCCCCCCGAATTTTCTCGAGTTCAGATTTCATCAGGTCAGGGTATTTGTGTGAAGGGTTTTTTTTTTTTTCATTGTGTTCGGTTGTAGCTCGACGAACCCTCGTTATCTTGAAACAGGGTTCCTGTGCAACCCGAAGAACCCGGGGTTGTCTGGAAATTTGGAATGTCCGTGAAAAAAAATTGAGTGCACAGCACGTCCCCTAGCGATTTTTAATCGGAAATGTTTCCAACGCGCATGGCAATTATGCCACTGATTTGCCGCTATGTTTACGTCATGTTAACATGTCCGTCTCGATTCAGCGAAGTTAAAACGTACTAACCTTCATTGGTCTTATTTGTTGGATGTGTGTGGTTTTTAGGACCTTTTTAAAAAAGCGGGAAACAAATTTTCTGGTCCGTTTATAGGTCGACCCCGTTATATTGAACGATTTCTCGGCACTAGTACAGATACCATTCCAATTCGTTTTTGGTGGAGAGTGTTTCTAGCCCGCATGGCAACTTTGTCCTAGCCTGTTGCCATGTTGCTCACTTCACATTTCAGGCTCCGCACTTTTCCTTCCTTCATCCCTGCCCCTCTAACCTTTCTCTTCCTCCCCCCATCTCCCAACCCATTTTCTTGGCAGTCTTTCTCCACATCTAATCCCTTTCTACTCCCAGCCTCCACCCCCTTCGCCTCTTAATGTTTCCCTCCTGTTGGCTTTCTCTTTTCCTCCATCCCTTCCCCTCCCCCGATCCTTTTTCTCTCTGCAGCGAATAAAATAAAAACATACTAACCTCTTTAACTACACAGTCATCCACGTTAGGCCTAGCGCACCTTGCAAACCGGGCCCTTCTACTCTAAACCAAATAAACCTCCCAGAAACTAATCCAACATTCCTCTTCTCATTCAACCTCACCTGAAAAAAACATTGAAACGTTCCGACATCTTTCCGATCACTTCAACACTCCCAGTACACCCAAAACAACAAAGCATGCTTCAAGCGAGCGATTCTTGCCACACCCACACGAGTGACATTATGCATTATCTGGCATACACTGACGTCCAAACCCTGCTTACACCGACTTCTCTTCATTTCTCTAGGGGGAGAAACGTGCTGTCATGACGGTATCTGCACTTCACCAATTTCTCATTCGTGACTGGTTTTCCTATACTTTCACCTCCTCTTTTCTCCCCCTCTCCACCACCTCCACAAATTCCCCAACTGCCTCCCTTTCTGCCCCTTTGCCCAAACCTGCCACTCCATTCCTTCCTTCCCCCCTCTTCCTTCTCCCATTCAGACTTTCTTAAAACGACACTTGTGTGATTCAAATGAGGCCTAATCCACAACATCTCACATTAATCCGGATGAAAATAATCTTACCTTATAACCTATTCCACCACACGTCTACTCCCTCTCAACTGCAATTCCACAAAAAGTCAACCTTCTAAACATAATACACTGCAATACAAAACACAGCCAAAAGAATGATGAAACACATGCAAATGCCCGTATGGGTGACGTCACAACCCCATGGACTAAATTTAGTGACATTCCTATTCATTTCAAGAGGAGAGAAACGCTAGGGAATGTTCTGCACTATTTACCAATATATTTTTTAGTGGGGTGGGGAATAACAGGGGTGAGGAGGTTCTTCATGGTAAGTGGAAACATTGTAGAATCCGATGGAAAGATGTTCAAGAGGAATGAAAATTTCTCAGATTTATTGAGTTTCAACTGCCGTGTTTCTCAACCCAAGTTCTCTGAAACTATAGTTTAGTGAGCAATAGAAATGAATGGCACTGCTTTTAATTGTCAATAAACTTGTATAATAATATGAAGTTACTTTTTTTGTTGTACTTGCTGTCAAAAAACATGTATATTTATTTTCCGGCCACACTGCATATTACGTCCTTGTTTTTGTCCCCAATTATGCCAACCGCTTTTTGTAGGGTTGCTTCATCATGACTTGACTTTTTCTGTGTGTTTTTATTACGTTGCAGAAGGTATGGAGGGGGAGGAAGAAGAGATATGAGGGGGAACGTGGAGCATTGCAATGTCCGCTGTAAAGCTGTGTGACTCATACACCTCAGAGTATATGTGGAGGCGGCGTCACAGAGGAAGTGTAGGAAATAATTCAAAGGGCCATACAAAAATCAGACAAGTTTTTTTTTTGTTAAAAAAATCTGAAAAGAGTATAATAGGTAGTAAACAGTATAACAGGTAATTACTCCTTGAAAAAAACACGACAGCCCCGAAGCGAGCTCATGATGTAATCCGAGAAGGTTGCCATAGCAGGGTTGCCCTGCCTTGGCAACAAATCGCACTGGGGATTCACGTGTAGTTCAGCCAAAAAATCAAAGCAAATGCGGATACATTGAAAAAATTATATAAAATTAGTCCACAGCCATAGTTTCTAGCAAATTAAAAATTTACGTGCATGGATAAAATTTCATGTGCACCCGCTATTTTCAAACCCTGCTTCAAGGTTAAGTATCTAACAAAGGAAGATAATAATGGTTCTTAATAGTTTTTGTTGAAGCCTCCTTGAACATAAACGTGGTGAAACTGCATTGTTTGTCACATACTTTTCTCTCGCTCCAATTTTTTCAATGTTGCCCAAATCGATTGGCAATGGGTGAAATCTCCTTTTGTTATCTTGCATCAGGTTTTCTAGGTTAGTATTTACTTTTTATAAAATTCATACCTGAAAAATTACTGTTACCTGCATAAGAAAAGGGTTAGTGGATAGGACACCCCCACCCAGGCTTGCACCCTCACAGCCCGTTTAATATTTTGAGTACTCTTGGATCAGTATAATGTTGAATCACTAAAAACCTGCAAATTCTTAATTGAAAATACGACCAGAAACAAAGTATAAACATATTTTTGACATAATTTCCCTGCAGCGAAAAAAAAGCCTTTAGAAATGCGAAGTATATGAAAATGCCATTAAAAACAGAATGTTTTCATTTTGCAATGTTCTGCAACAAGCCTTCAGCTGATCAAAAACGTTCTGTGGGAGATGAATCTATATATTTATTATATGCATTTTTAAATTCTGTAAAACATAAATTCCTTTTTTTAATAGAAATGCAGAAAATTTCAAACTAATTGTGTGTGTGTTTTAAGTAAAAGAAATTATGTACCCTGCAAATGTTCTGCAATGTGTGTCACACTTTTTATCACATTCTGCTTTGGGGCATGTAAGTACGACGTTAGAGATATCGCAAGCCAATTTGCTTCAATTTTCAACAAATTTCAGGAGAGAAGGCATGTGACGGACTGTGCAGTTAAACCATAAATACTATGTCACGTGTTTGGCAAGGGCAGAAAGGTTAAGAAACTCAGTTTTACTGTATTAGTTGCATGATGCAGTTATTGATGAAAATGGAGTTGCACTTGTGGTTTATTTATGAATGTGCCTATATGGTTCCTTCCCACAGTCTTTGAAAAATCCGAATTTTTTTTCGAGTCGGGTCCTTTGAAAAATACTTGAAGCTGTCAAAAATGTGGTTGGTCCTTGAATGTTTCCCAAAACCTTTTTTCAATTCAAGTTTTGCCAAAGGAAAGAAAGAAAAAAGTATTACTCTTTATTTCCGGAACAAAGCCAGTAGCCCTTTGGACACGTCCCCTTTCCTCCCACCCGCTGAGTGCTGCTGATATAAGGTATGCATAAAAAGTTTTGCTGACAGTGTGCCAAGTTGAAAAGGAGCAACATAATCAAACACTAATTTCGACATTATGCTTATAATGTCTTGCATTTTTAATTTTTATGTACATTGCGATTGACAATGTGAGGTTTTTAAAAAAGAAAAATTATTTGGTTCTTGAAAAATCCTTGAATTTAAACAGAAGAAAAGAGTTGGAATCATGCTTTATTATCCTAACTCCATGCTTCCAAGCCAGCACTGAGCTAGAGATAATGCTTGAAAATTCCAACATGACAGCAGCTTGGAAGAAGGAAAGCTTTCGTTAATTTTAAAAACAAAACAGGGTGCTCTTTTACAATGCGGTATAGGCTTCTGTTTTGCCGAGCGTTTCTTTCCATATATTTTTCTTGCTTGGATTCTGTTTTTTCCTACTTTTTTCAGTACTATTAGCTTTTTATGCTGTTTTTTGGGGACAGAGCATATTACGTCCTTGTTGCCAAAACTCATTCTATATTCTTAAAATCAGTTCAAGTATTGTATGTTGGGCCATTTCTGCGCACAAGCTTATCACAGCATACGTATAGTATTGCTTATTTATATATATAGAGAGAATCAGGAGTAGGGTAGGAGAAAAATGTAGGTAAAACATTCGTCCAAACATTAAATGGAAGCCTGTAAAAGAGCACCCACAATAGAGGCTGTGAAAAGGAATTTTTTCGATCTCTTTGGCCTTCAGCTGAAAAAATGGCTCTATACTGGCATTTGAACCTTGTTAAAGTACCCTCCTGCATGAGTACCTACCTACCTTTTGAGCCAGAAAAGTGAACATTTGGAATTACATGTAAACCCAGTGATTAATCTGCAATGCTGCCATCCTTGCAAATAACTCTTCCCGTACAAATGTGAGAATGCTTACAGAACTACATATTGTCATTACCATGTGTGATTAGTAATCAAAAACTTTGAGATAGAAAATGAACTTAAAAGAATTTTTGGTGAAATTATATCCCTCAGAAACATTTTATTACATTAGGTTCTAATTTCTTATTGTTAAACTATGTAAAAGTATTTTGCAGTTACTACTAACCAAACAGCCAATGTACAATTTATTTTAGAGAGTAAACTATTCATCGCATAGCAGCTGTCTTTACTATAAAATTCTGTAGAAGGTGCAAAGTTCTTATTTATCTATAAATAACTTCTGGTTATAGCCGTTAACTACTATAATCAGAGTGTAGTCGTAAAATAACTACTGTGGTATTATATTGTATGTATATGTATAATATGGTGTGTATTATCTGATGTGCCCTAAGCCACTCAAAAGTAAATATTGGCCTCAATGATGGATTAGCATTTACAAGCGTTTTGAAAAACACTTTCCTCTGTTTCAAGATCAAATTTTGGAGGGTAGCCTTTCATTTTATTGCTGCAGTTCACAAAATGCTAATGCTAGGAAATGCCGAAATGAAATGGCTAAACAGACACTATATTACAACTGCCGGATACGTCTATTATGCACGAAAAATTCTTGGATCAATTTTAAGAGTAAAGTATGAGTTTTTGGTGATGGAAAGAGCTTGGCGACTGGGATTGATTTGTACAGTTACCGTTTTACAAAATGTATCACAATATTCTATGAAGTACTAATATTAAGTACGTTAAGCTACACAATGTTATTTGTTAATATCACATGCATACTGCAATTATGATACAAATACAAAAAATAAGCAAGTAATCGAATTTTTTTTTTTCCCTTGAAAATTGAAGAGAAAATAGATGGTTTTCAGCCAAAAAATGCTCGAAAAACTTACTAAACACAAGAAAAGTGAGTGATAATAGGCTATATAATTGGGTGTTAGTACACATTACAGTACCTTGTTTAACACAGAATCACCCTTGTGCCATAAAAATACAACCAACCAACATGTTGTTGGTTTCACCAGTGATTCAACGTAAAAGACCATTTACGTTATGTTATGTCTTAATGTACATTTTGTCTGATGGGACAAATCCTATCATGGAAAATGGAGCTTGTAAACAGAAAAACTTGCGTCTTATTGGATAGGAATGAAATCCAATGTCAGATTGGAGAACTGATGGGAGGAGAACCATTCTCCGTTAAGTGGTAGGACTTTAGCACGTTTTGGTTCAGTTCATTTCGAACTGTTTGGGTCTTTCCCCCTCCCTCTCTCTCAAATTTTGTCATGTCATCTGCCTTGCGGCTATGCTTCTGTGAGTTCTTTGCCACGTTCAATGAAGTCTACAAGAGTTTACCCTGTTTGTGGCAAGTGAAAAATGGAGCACAGTGATCGGAATTAAAAAAAAACTTTGCATATGGCCATGTACCTTTCTCCATGTTGAATTCCTCAAAATTTAGACCGCTAAAAATACATATTGTAAATACAATAATCAAATGACCATAAAGCAGTCTGAAATAATGCGTAAAACGGAGGAAAAGACGTTACTGTGTGAACACTTAAAAAAAGTCCATTTTGCTTGACCGATAAAACATACAGTAAGACCCTAACATGTAAACCGCCCTGAAGAAGTACATTGCAATTTTAAAATTTGATTTTCAGTTACGTTTTGCTGTAATTTGTAAATGTTGGAACGTTTTATTTTTTTTAGAAATCAGCATAACAATGAGGTCTATGTCTGTATTTGTTGGTGGGCTTAACGAAGACACCCAGAAGGAAGATTTGGAACGCGAGTTCAGCAAGTTTGGAGCCCTCAGTAAGGTTTGGGTTGCCCGTAACCCACCTGGATTTGCCTTTGTGGAGTTTGAAGATGACCAAGATGCCCAGGAAGCCATCAAAGAAATGAATGGAACCATGTTGAATGGTTCTGAGATCAGGGTAGATGTGTCCCGTAACAATCGCCGTGATGGTCGGGGCGGTGGACGAGGTGGTGGTGGTGGAGGAGGAGGAGGATTTCGTGGCAGTTCTCGTGGAGGTGGCTACCGAGGAGGATCTGGCGGTGGATACCGAAGTGGTGGTGGCGGCGGAGGATCCCGATATGGTGGAGGCGGTGGTGGACGAGACTATGGATCTGGTGGTTATCGTAGTCGTTCACCGATGGGCGAGGATAGGTAAATAAAAGTAACCATAGTTTTTGAAATTTTTGTTTTTTATTGCATACCATCATTTCATATAAAAAAAAATGAAATTATTTAATTGCTGCATAGAAAACGTTCTGTTGCACATTGCATTAAGATTGATTTAAGTTTGGTTATGCTGGCTTTTATAGCTGCCTTTCGTTTTCGGCCATCTCAAATTGCTCGTCAAATAGCCATGAAATAGAAAATAGTCAACTTTTTTTTTTTTCTTTTACACATAAAATACATGTTTCATTTCTTTGTGTGAAACTTGTATTTGCTTTAAGAGACTTCAAAGTTTTTTTAAATCGAAAGGGAGAAAGTTTTGCCAAAGGGTGAAAAATCACAAAATTGTATGATCGCAACTAACATGCGGCAGTTATGTTTCTGCATCAGTTATATATTTGTTTTATCTGCTGTAATAATCGTCACCATAACATGCATCGTTTTATCGTTCACACAGAAATAGAGGCAGCTGGTAGAGTTCATCTGTACGGAACATCAAGCTGGTGGTTGTGGGCATCTCTGAGGAAATACGTTTTTTTGTACAGAGAAGTCATGTTACATGCAAAACTTTTTTCTCCAATTTTTTTACAACTTCATGTGAAATTGTCTGTACTTCTACTCACACAATAAAAACCTGCAGATTACTGCAGCAAAAATACTAATTCGTTCCATGTTTTCGTTCATTTAAAAGGCAGGCATTGTAAGGCTGAAAAGTCACATAAGTTCATCCTACCTTTCTTACCAATCTACACACCAAGTTCTAAGTTGTATCATTTTATCACTGGGGTTATTTTTATGGGAAGTTTCACTATGATGGTTTTCAAGACTTCAACATGACAACACTGCAATATCCTGCTAGTTGTAATGTTGGTTTTCTATTAGTGAAAGGAAGTGACGGTCCATTGCAACAAATACTTAAAACATAGTTTGAAAAACATTGCAATAGGGTAGAGAAATCTGAATATGAACTGGGTGAGTATATGAGAGATTACAGGGCAATGTGAAAAAATTAGTGATATTTCCCTGAGCTTGCAGAAGAAAAGGCTGCACTGGTACTAAACCCATTCTCTGCATCCCTGGTTGTTGAACATGATTCCTCTGAATTGTTGGATCTGTGCAGAATGGTTCATTAGCACATTATTTTAAACAAAATTTGATTTTGTTCTGGTATGCTGTGTATCGGCTATATCTGAAATGTCTCCATGCTTGCCTTTCAAGTTCTACTTACATTTGTCTCTACATATCTGCAAGAGTGGATTTTCGCTTCATGTCAAAACGAATGTGAGTAACAGGTTGGTTGTGTTGAACGTGACGGGAAGTTCACTTTCACAAACGCACCTCCTTGAATTTTAAAGCTGGTTGCCCAAATGCAAGTATATCCATCACATTAAATGTTAGAATTATAGTCCAGGGTGTCCAGCCATCGGGTTCAAGCACCTCTAGGAAAATCTGGAAATGTGTTTAAAATTCTTTTTTCTTTTAATTCGTGTTATGTGACTGAATT